>JAMJFZ010000056.1:19905000-21105000 GCA_026225945.1 Cricetomys ansorgei
TCCAGCACTCAGTTCTGGACATCTGGACATCTCCAGTTCCAACAGACTCGAAATCTTCTCCCAGACTCTGTAGAAGTGCATTAACATGTGGTATACACACAGACAGACACAACACACATACATATAAATAAAAGATTAAAAAAACCCAAATATTTAAAAAAGTAATGCTTTGGGAAAAAAGTAAATACTGTTCTATAAGGTTTGTATTATTCCACTATAATTTTTGATTGACATTATATTTTGCTGATAGATGATATGCCTAAATTCAAGCCCAGTATATAAAAGTTGGGATAAATTATATTCACTCCCTCAAATTAGTATGTATCAACTTAGGAAGTATTTCTAGTGGTCAGTTTGAATACATCAATAAAAAATAAATTATCAATAATGTATCAGTATTATATTAAGTAAAGAAGTTAAAACTCTTCCCTGTAATGTCACAAAACCAAGAGCGAGTTCATATTTGAAATCCCTACTTTACTTTTGTTTTCTGTTCCTCTGCCTCACTGTGTGTGTGTGTGTGTGTGTGTGTGTGTATGTGTATACACACATATACATATATTGTGATTTTGTCCCTGTGTGACCACGTCAGTATACTTCAAAAAGAACTTTGCTCCTTCTTCAATGAATAGAATAGAAAACATCGTATGGGAAGGAATGAGGTATGCTTACCAGAAATCTTTACATAATTTAACAAGGGGTTTTTAACAAGGGATAATTTAAGCCACTGGCACCCACTGACCCCACTGACCCCCACTAACAGCAATATGTCGAGCATTATTGGTTATCAATCATTATCCAAATGTTTGATAAATGTTTAATAAATGTTTAAATTGTTTATCAATCATTATCCAAATGTTTGATAAATGTTTAAAATTTATGATAGACATTTATTTTCATAAGATTGCTTTAAACTTGTATTTTTGTTCCTTTCAGCAAATGATTATCATACACACATGCAGTCTTCTGGGTCAGGTACATGGATGAGTACATAACTTAAGGTTACAACTAATTATTAACTTTGGTTCAAAAATTGATTACATCAGAAATACAAGGCAAGTAAGTTTGATTGTTACTTTATTCTCTTAAATGCCGGTTTAATTAACAAGTTAACACAGTAGATTAGCTGTAGTAATTCGCTGCTATAGTCACTTAGTAAGGATGACAAGGAGGCATTCTCATTGGCACAAACCCTTCCAGACTTCAGCAGAGGGAACCATCATCATGGAAGGCACCATACTAGTCAGTGGAACCCCGAGCATCCCAGCTCAGGTATTTTTATTGATTCATAATTCTCAGGTGATCTACATGTAGATCACATGTTAATGCACAGGACAAATGAAACCAAATATTTATCCACCTTTTCACAATGTCTTTGGACAGCAGAAAAACATTATAAATGTCCAAATATCTGAAATTCACTCAAGATCATCTAGGCTCCTCCAAAGGGCTTGGATCAATTCTCTGGTTCTGCCCTCTACAGCACAGTTTGTCTTCCATCCTCCAACTGACTCCACTCCACTGCTGCTGCTGTTCTTGGTAGTTGTCCCATGGTAGTGGCAGTTCCAAAATGCTGAGGTCCCTTGCTGCAACTATGCAGGACTTTTACCAATAGCTTCTCCTGGGCTCTGTTCATGGTGCCGAGTCTCAACTTTTTCACATGACCCCTTTGTTGATCACATGACCCCTGGACCTTCAACTGCTTCTGAGGCTGTACTTTTACCAACTTCCTTTCCTAGCCTCTCACAGTGCCATGCCTAAGCTGCTTTTCAATGATCCCCTCCAGGCCTTCAAAATCAGTCCATTTGAGTGACTCTTAGAGTACCCAGTTTGGCTTCCAGCATGAGATACAATCTCAGCCAGTTCTGGAAGACAGATTCTGTATGCTGACCCTAAGGAAACAATTTCCAGATTTTAAGATAGAGTCTAGTTTGCAGGAAAATAACTGGTAATCTATGAATCTATAGGAAGGATTCACTCATGGGGTAGAGTTCTCATTACCATAGTAGATGTGTCTTCTCATAACTGCCTCACCTCACCAGTATCTGAACAGGTTTAGAAGAAAACAAAACAAAATGGACTCTGTGAGGTTTGGAGTTTCATTTTTGTTCTTCACTGGTGTGTTTTCATGCCCCAAGTTGGATTCCACTTGTAGTAAGTTTTCTGTTGTGGTGGTTCAGCAAGGATGTCAAGGAGGCAGTCTCATTGGTGCAAACCCTTCCAGATATCAGCAGAGGAAACCTATTATGGCAGGCATCATACTGGAAAGTAGAACCCTGAACATCACAGCTCACAGGCTTTTATTGATTTAAAACTCCTCAGGTGTTCTACTGATAACACGTGTAAATCATGAACAATCAAACATCCCTCACATAAATCCAACACCTGCAGGCAATACAAAACTCCAAGACCTAGGCATCCCTCCACCCAACAGTGCAAAAAACAATTATTTTATAAATAATTAAGAATAAACTTCCACAACAGTTAGCAGCCTTATGTCACCTCAAAGAATATTATATAGTTTGACTAAGGTGTACAGCAAAAGGTTTTCATATTATTGCATTGTGACACTTCCTTGCTTTTGTTTATAGGTTCCAATATTATGGTGACTATTTTGGGGAACATAATAGAAAGCATGTTAAGGTAAAATAAGAAAAAGAAAATTTAATTAGTTAATTAGACTAAATTAACAGATTATTCAATTCAAGTAAAGCCTGTAGAAAATTAATTTAAATGATATATAAATTTTATAAAGAAATATATGCTCACATATTGCCACCAGGAAATAGAGAATAATTTTATGGCTAAATCAAGATGATGATTATCATACACTTAAAAATTATTATGATAAAAAACCACAAAAGATTATTTGGAAAATGTTATTGTATTAGAATACTTGTAGTCTAAAATGACACATATGAAACAGCCTTATTAGTCAAATTATGATACCAAATATGAAAAAACCCATAGAATATAGATGATTACATAAAATAAAACAGTATAAAAGTGATAAATTTTGTGGAAAGACATTTCTGTGGAAATGCTATTCAGTGACAGTAATAGTAATTTGTTGAATTGTTGTATAAAACTCAGTATATAGACTAACTGAGATGGAGTTGGAGATTTTTTAAAGCTCCATTATATATATATATATCATATTGTATTCTTATCAGGGTTTCTCCTTCCCCAACTTCCACAGCTGCATGCCATATTTCTTTCTTTCTTTAGAAAACAAACAGGGAACGCGCACACACACACACACACACACACAAACACACATATACACACCCAATACAAGAAATAAGAAGCCATCATATTCCAGTAGAAGACCAGTAAGACAAAAATTTTCCCAACAAAGCAATATGAGGCAGCATGTTTGCAAAATTAGCCTTGAGCTCTTTTTGTGTTTTATATTGCCCATCTGCTACTGGCCATTGACCTTATCCTTAGGTGTGGTTAAAATATCTAGTGAGACTCAATTGGAGAAAACTTTCCTTTATTGTAAGTGGAGTTAATTTTAGATAACATCTTGGTTAGAGTGGGAGCTTTTGTCCACTTACTTCTCAGAGTAGGTACCCCATCTGGTTTGAATCTGTATTGATCCTGTGCTTACAACCTCAGTCTGTTAATTCTTATGTGCCTTACTGTTTTTAAAAAACACTGTTTCTTTGGTGGCATATATCCCATATGACTCTTGCAATCTTTATTCCTCTCTTTTGAAATAGCTCTTTGAGTCAAAAGGAGAGAGGTTTGAGAATATATCCAATTTAGACTGAGCATTCTGAATTCTCTCACTCTCTGCTTATTGTCTAGATGTGGGTTTCTGTGTTAATTCCATCTACTGCACAGAGGCAGAAGCTTCTCTGGATGCCTGACCAATGAACTGATGTATGGGTGTAGCAGAATGTCATGTCATTTTTTTTTTTGGCTACATTCCTTTACCAGAACAAGTATCTGGTTTTCCCCTAGGAAAAACCACCACATTTCCCTTTATATTATGTTTGGTCCATTTACTGTCATTCTTATGAACATGTAATTAAGAGTGACTACTTGAGGTTTGATATCAATGTCACATCCCTAGGGAAGACTGATTCCCTCTCTCTTTCGAGCCATTAATTTCTGTAGTTCTTCATTTATAGGCGTGTCCCTCATTATTATTATTATTATTAATTATTAATTATTATTATTATTATTATTATTAACAACCCACTTCATTTCACTCCACAATGGATGTAAAAATAATGTCCACTACTTAGGTTTCTTCTTATGTAACTTTTCTTATTTTTTTTTTTTACATTTTTAAAAATTTCATCAATGGACTCAATATTTGCATAGTTCATACACCTCTCCTATGCAGCTCTAACCTATATTGATCTTGAAGTCTATTGGACCACTGTTGCTAACCACTCAGTTACAGGTTTCCTGTATCTGCTACTGGGATTGTTGTGGAACCGTCTACGACTTTTAGGGGGATATTTATCATTTACTGGGACAAATACCTCATTGAAAGTATATATATATGTATATATATATATATATATATATATATATATATATATATATTCACACATATGTATTTTAAGTAAGCTTATAAAATATGTGTCTCCATATGGCTTTCCCTCGCATCATTTTATTTGTCTCTTCTCCTATATCTTCCTCTTTATTACTTTATTACTTTTCTAACCACTCCCCACTCAAAATTCACTGTTGCAACAAGGTTTAAGAATGGATTCATGTGACAAGATTTCTGAATGCTTGTGAGGAAACTCCAAGAAACCAAGTCAATAATCTTGTGATCTCAGTTTATTAAAAAACACAGAATTGTTCTCGGATTATGCTTTCATGTTCTTCAGGTGTAGCAAATAGAAGTGAGTTTATTATCCACTACAATTGTCTATTGTTATTTGTTTATATGACTCTATGGAACAAAATGTTTTTGCCATGTTCGGCATGCCCATGTGAGACTTGCCTTTGTGATTGTGCATTTTATGCATGTGACTCCTTTTAACCCTCAGAGCAAAACTTATATGGTGCTCTGAGTAAAATTGGCTATTGCATACGACTTTTGTCTGCCTCATTTATTGGTGCCAATCTCTCAAATTCCACACCTCTAGAGTGATAAACCACCCCTAATTTTCTTCTTTACTCTTATCACCTGTGCCCTACTATCCCTTTCTCTAGAGCTCCATCTTGCAACCTCACCCTATTAGTTGTTCCTACTTCCTTGCTTTGCAGTTTCTGAAGACTATATACACCAATATACATATTTGGAGAAAGAATCAACAAATAAGAAAAGAAATTCCATAGTTTTCTTCATGTATATGTTACTTCACTGAGTTTAATATGTTCCATTTCCATCCATTGCATCAAAATTCCACTTGTTTTTATTTATATAATAGTAGAATTCAATAGTGTACTTGCTAAATTTCATTATCAATTCATAAGTTGAAAACATCTAGAGTGTTTTCATGTCTTAGCTATAGTGAATAGAGTGGCAATGAACACGGCTGAACAAGCAATTTATCAAGTCCTTTGCCTGTGGGGGGTGCCAAGGGGTGGTATAGCTGCATCATATGGTAGATCTACATTTAGCCTTTGAAAATTTCTTCACAGTGATTTCCATACTGAGTTCACCAGTTGGCCCTAAAGAAGATGATGGAAGGAACATTCCAACCTAAGGAAGTTCACTATACCTAGAAAACACAAGAAATAACTCATCTCACACCAGCAAAACAGTTAAATGGGAAGCTCTCTCCTTCTCTCTTCTCTCTCTGTCTCTCTATCTCTCTCTGTCTCTCTCTGTCTCTCTCTCTCTCACACACACGCACACACACACAACACCAGCAACATGAACAACAAAATGATAGGAAACAACAATGATTTGCCATTGATGCCTCTCAATAGTCATGATCTCAGTGCTCTAATAAAAAGATATAGACTACAAGAATGGATGCAAAAATGAGATCTATCCTTCTGCTACTTAAAATATTTATACTTCAACATCAAAAAGAAACATGACCCCAGAGTAAAAAAAAAAAAAAAGATACACACACAAAAAGGTAGACAAAAACATTCCAGGAAATGAACCAAAGAAGTATGCTGTTGTAACCATTTTAATATCTAAGAATATAGACTTAAAATTTATACAAAAGAGATAAGAAAAAATACTACATACTCATCAAAGGAAAACAAGCACCAAAATAAAGTTTAAATTCTTTTTGTTTGTTTGTTCTTTTTTTTTTTTTGTTTTTTTCAAGACAAAAAACTATTGCAACTTTGGCTGTCCTGGAACTCACTCTGTAGAACATTATGGCCTCAAACTCACAGAGATCTGCCTGCCACCTCTCTCAAGTACTGGAATTAAAGGTGTGTGCCACACCACTGGGCAACATTTCAATTCTTAACATGTGGCCCCAAACACAAGGGCACTCTAATTTGAAAATGAAACACTACTATAGCTTAAATCACATATTGACTCTCACACAGTGATCATGAAAGACTTTAATATCTCACTCTCACCTATGGACAGGTCATCTAGATATAAAATAAACAGAAATACTGGAATTAAAAGGCATTATAAACCAAATGGCATAACAGATATTTAAAGAAGATTTCACCCAAGCACAGAAGAATATACCTCCTTTTCTATAGCTTGTTCCAATGTTGACCACTTACTCAGTCACAAAGCAAGTCTCAATGGGTTCAAGAAAATTGCAATACTTCCATGCATCTTATCAGACAACCATAGATCAAACGTGTATATTCAAAACAGAAACAACAGAAAACCTACAAATGCATAGAACTTGAACAACTTTCCACTGAATGAAAAATGAATCTAGACAGAAATAAAGAAATTTAAGACTTTCTAGAATTCATCGAAAATGAAGACACATCATACCCAAATTTATGGAACAGAATGAAATCAGTGCTAAAAGGAAAGGTCATAGCACTAAGTAACTACATTAAAAAATTGGATAAATCCCATACTATCAATTTAACAAGACGCCTGAAAGCTTTAGAGCATAAAGAAGCATACTCAAGAGGAGAAGAAGAAAAGAAAAAATCAAACTGAAGGCTGAAATCAATTACGTAACAACAAAGAGAGCAATACAAAGAATCAATGAAATAAAGTGAAAAATCAACAAGATAGACAAACTCTTATCCAAACTAACTAAAACAAGGACAGAGAATATCCAAATTTTTTAAAAAAAAAAGGGGACATAACAACACACACTTAGGAAGTCCAAAGAATCATATAGATACTTTAAAAAATTATAGTTGAAAAAATTGGAAAATCTTAAAGTAATGGTTAGTTTTCTAGATAGATATGAACTACCAATGTTAAATCAATATCAAATAAACAATTTAAAGAAACCTATAACCGTCAAGGAAATAGAAGCACTCATTAAATTTTACCAACCAAAGTAAGCACAGGGCTAGATGTTTTAGCCCAGAATTCTATCACACTTCTAAAGCAGACAAAGCCAATACTCCTGAAAATATTCCAAAAAATAGAAACAGAAGGAATATTGCCTAATTCATTTTATGGGGGCATAGTAACCTTATACTCAAACCACAGAAAGACTCAACAAAGAAAGAAAATTACAGGCCAATTCCCCTTATAAACATAGATGCAAAAATTACTCAATAAAATACTTGCAAACAAATTCTAAGAACAGAGCAAAAAGATAATATGCTATGCTCAAGTAGGCTTCATCCCAGAGATGTAGGAATAGTTCAATATACAAAAATCAATAAATGTTATCTACCATATAAACAAATTGAAAGGCAAAAACCACATGTTCATCTCATTTGATGCAGAAAATGTCTTTAGCAAAATCCAACACCACTTCATGATAAAAGACCTAGAGAGACTAGATATAGAAGAGATATATAAACATAAAAAAGACAATTTACAGCAATCCTGTAGACAACATCAAATTAGATGGAGAGAAACTCAAAGAAATTCCAGGAAAATCAGGAACAGGACAAGGCTGTTCCCTCTTTCCATACCCATTCAATGCAGTACTTAAAGTCTTAGAGTAATAAGACAAAAGAGAATAAGGAGATTCATATTGGAAAGAAAGAAGTCAAAGTATTGTTATTTGTAGATGATAGGATAGTGTATATAAATGATCCAAAAATTTTACCATGGACTTCATACAGCTGATAAACACGTTCAGCAAAGTAGCCAGATATATGATTAACTAAAAAAAAAAAAAAAGAAATTAAAAGAAAAGAAAGAAAAAAATCAGTGTCCCTTCAATATCTAAATGACAAACATACTGAGAAAGAAATCAGTGAAACAGTACCTTTCTCAATAGCCTCAAATAATATAAAATACCTTGAGGTAACTCTAACCAAGCAAGTAAAGATCTTGTATGATTAAAAGTTTTGGTTTTTGAAAAAAATCGAAGAAAATATGATGAGGTTAAAAGATCTCCCATGCTTATGGATCAGTATGATTAACAGAAGAAAATGACCATCCTACCAAAAGCAATCTACAGATTCAGTGCAATTCCGTATAAAATTTCAACACAATTCTTTATAGACCTTAAAAAGACAATTCCAAACTTCATGTGGAAACACATACAACAAAAGATAGTTAAAATAATACTGAAAATAGTTTCAACAATACTGAATAATAAAAGAACTGTTAAAGGTTTCACCATTCCAAGTTTCAAACTGTACCACAAAGCTATAGTAATTAAACCCTCATGGTATTTGCATAAAAAACACTTTGGACAAAGTAATGGAATTGAAGACTCAAACATAAATCCACACATATGGACACCTGACATTTGACAAAGATGCCTGAAATACACACTGGGAAAAAGACAGCATATTCAACAAGTAGTGCTGGTCAAAACAAATGTTTGCATGTAGAAGAATGGAAACAGAGCCATATTTAACATTTTGTACAAAATTAAAGTTCAAATGAAAGAAGACCTCAACAAAAACAATATAAACTGAACCAGGTGGAGAAGAAAATAGGGAATAGCCTTGAACACATTGACGTAGGAGATGACTTTCTGAACAGAACACCAACAGCACAGGCACTAAGTTCAGCAATTAATGAATGGGTCCTGTTAAAACCGGAACATTTTTGTAAGGCAAAGGATGCTGTCAATCAGACAAAGTAGCAGCCTACAGAATGGGAAAATATTTTTACCAACTCCATATCTGATAGAGTATTAATAGTCAAATTATATACTCCAGAAATTAATTATTTATAAACCAAGTAATCCATAGAGTGATGGTACACATCTTTAGTCACAGCACTTGGAAGGCAGAGGCAGGTGGATCTTTCTGATTTTGAGGCCAGTATGCTCTACAGAGTGAGTCTCAGGACACACAGAGTTACAAGAGAGAGACCCTGTTTTGAAAAACAAAACAAAAAGCAAGCAATCAAACAAACAAACAAAACAAAACAAATCCAATTTAAAAAATGGGTACAGATTTGAACAGAATTTCAATAGAAGAATCTCAAATTACTAAGAAACACTTAAAGAAATGCTCAATATTCTTAGCCATCAGGAAAATACAAATCAAAACTACACTGAGATTCCATTTTACTCCTGTAAGAATGGTTAAGATCAATAACACATGTGACAGCTCATGATGGAGATTGCATACAGCAAGGGAAACACTCGCCCATTGTTACTGAGAGTGTAAATTTGTACAAGAACTATGGAAATCAATATTTCAGATCCTTAGAATGTTAGGAATTGATCAAAATCAAGATCCAGGAATACTACTCCTGCTCATATACCCAAAAGACACCCCATCCTACCTTAAGGACACTTATTCAGCTATGTTCCTTGCATCTTTATTCATAATACCCAGAAACTGGAAACAATCTATATGTACCTCAACAGAAGAATAGATAAAGAAAATGTGGTACATGTACACAATGGAGTATTACTCATCTGTTTAAAAAATGACATCTCAAATTTGCATTCAAACTGCTGGAACTAGAAAAAAATCTTCCTGAGTTAAGTAGCCCAGACCTAGAAAGATAAATGTGGTAGGTATTCACTTTTAAGTGACTATTACTCATTAAGTAAATGATAACCAAGCTACAACCCAAAGACCCAGAGAGGTTAGGGAAAGAGAAGTGGTTGAGGGAGAACTCATGAATCTTCCTGGGAGGAGGAAATAGAATAGGTTTTAGGGTTGGACTGTAGGTGGGTGAGATGGGAAGGGGTTCAGATAGGGTGGAAATGGGATAATATGGGAAGAGATAGCTAGAATTGGGGGCATTTTTATGAGTGGTGTGAAAACTTAATGCAGTGGAAACTTTCTTGAATGTCTGAAGGTTATCCTACTGAGTTATCCTAGTGATGGATGATATAGAGTCTCAACTTGCTATATCCTGTCACCAGACTATGCTTCTAATGGTGGGACTGTGTTGCATTCAATTAAGTTGTTAGCCAATGTTGTCCCATGGAAATCCCTGCTAAGATAATGGATTGCTTTCCACAAACTGACAGCATGGCTCCATTGTCAAGGACAGCACTCACACAACTCATAGACGATGAAGAAACCTTGCAGGTGCCTATATGCAGTACTCACCCCTATGCTCTCATCTCTTTGGTGTGGAAAGCTACTCTGCAGACTACCCGAAGAAAAATGTGGACACCAACCCAGCCATAAAACTTTTGATTTACAATCTATTCTGCATGCAAAATATACTAGGGCAGTAGTGGCACAGAACTTGTGGGAATACCAACCAATTCCTGATTTGTCTTAAGGCCCACTCATGAGAAGAAACCCATAATAGACCTTGCTTGCTTAACCAAGAACTGGAGATTAGGTAGCCCAGAGATGTAGGGTAAAACCAAATAATACTGGCCTAAAACAATGTATCAGTTAAATGACTCTTAATGATACTCTGCTATACTCATAGATTACTGCCTTATCCAGTCATCCTCGGAGACATTTCCTCTGGCAGCATATAGGAACAGATGCAGAGGCCCACATCCAGATATTATGTGGAAAGGAAGTCTTAATGAGTTGTGTCCATCAAATACCTGCCCTCAGAGCTCAAGGAATCTCTTGGAAGATGAGGCAGAAAAAATGTTAAGGTCATCAAAAAATATATTTGCCTTCTGAAATGTAGTCAATGGCTAACCTTGTTCAAACTGTTGAAATAATGATAGCAACAAAGCAGCTTTTGGTAGAGGAAACAGAATACTCCTTGTCTTTAATGATTATGACTTTGGTCATTGTCATCAACTTTATGACATTCCTACTGATATTCCTACTGGCACATACTGTGAGGTCATTTCTGAAGATAAAATTGATGGCAATTGCACAGGAACTAAAGTCCGTGTTGGCAGTAATGGCATTGTTCACTTTCCTATTAGTAACTCTGAAGAAAAACCATTCATTGCAATCCATGCTGACTCAAAATTCTCATAATCAAAGAAAATATATATATACAAAGAAAATAACAGCATCTGGAACAGGCTTTTCATTTGCCAACACCAACAGTTATTGAAATCTCTCCAGATATGGAAGCCTTTCCTGGAAGCTCAGAAAGCACTAAAACCCACAGTGTGAACTTATAAAGACAAATGCACTTGATTTTCCTGATTCACCTATTGTGAGAAACAAGGAATTTATTGACCCCATATATGAAACTTTTTTGAATTTGTAGAGAAATGAAGAAGATAATGATGTTGGTGGTTGCTTCTAGAGTTTCTGAATATATTGACAATGAGAAAAAATGATATCAGTGAGAAAATTTACAAACTTCTCACATCTAAGGATATAGTAACAAAGAATAACAAAGAACTCAGTGATAAAACTGAAAGTCTTAAGATGCCCATAAGCAGTCAAAACTTCTCTAGATATGGTCTGGAAGAGAATCTTCTCTCCAGCAGCCACAGAGCCCAAGTTGTGGAAAATAAATTGAATCCTTTCTTTAAAAATCAGCTGAATTATGATAAAAAAAAATCAAGTCCCAACCTCAGAATGTATTGGGGAGTAAAATGAGGGCATTGTTTGGTAAATAATGTGATTCTGTACCTTGAGATGGACATGTGTGGGAAAACCTCACTGAAGCTGAGAACTTTTAACCCTGTTTTTCTCAAGATTATACCTCACCTGAAGAGGTAATTTCTCCACCCTTAGCAGTAGACATGCCCTTACTCTCAAAGTCTGAATTATTGCCTGCTCTGAGGAAATTAATCCTCCATAGTCTGGTAATCTAGAAGTAACTTTCTTTGAAGGAAATTTCAGGCTTGGCCAAACTGAAGTTCCCCTCCAACAGTTGTTTCTAGACCTGTAACCCAGACTAAAAGCTAATCAGGCACCTTAGAGGAGACATAAAAAGTATAGTCCATAGGAGGTACCCCACCAGTAAAAACTTTAATGAGCTTGCTAATTAACTAAAGCAGAAGGCTGGGGTGTATGTCTGTGGGTGGATTTTAAAGGTATGAGAAAATGGTGAAAGTAAAGTGAAACTAGATCAAGTTGATTTTTATTAATGTGGGCACACTGAGTGAAGATTCTAGGTTTAATATGGACAGATCCATAGTTTTGTTTTATTTGTTTTTCTTAAAGGTCTCAAAGTTTTTTTGGAATGGTTAGCTGAAGCATGTGTCAAACAATTGCCTACTGAAAAGAAGTTGGAAGCCTTACATTCCTTGGGTTAGTGTTGAAAAGGAGATTTTAATTTTAATGATCAGGCAAATTGCTATGCTAGAGTGGGTATGCTGTGTTGAACCTAAGAAACCGAATGGGAAGAGCCAGAATGCCCTTCACTAATCCTATAAGATGGTAAATGATGAGAGGGACACCATGACATTTGAAGAGCTTTTTCTTCTCTCTTTTCTTTGTGTCAGACCTTGAGTTTGGAGATGCAGCTACTCAGTTGGATGATTTAAATGTGATGGGTTTATTTGTGCCCAGGGTAGTAGGAGTCAGGTGGCAACACTGAGTATCCAAAGACAAGATTATCATAAATATTGTAATGGGCAGCATTAGGAATGCAATGTTCCTCGTGACTAGATACACTGGGTAGCAGAAGCAAAATTATTTTATGGTAGCTTGACATGTATGGACCTTTGGCTCTGACTAATCAATCACAGTGTTTTTAGGTGTGAAATGAAAAAAAAATAAGACTACTGCATTTTTTGTTTGGTCTATGCAAATAGAAAAAATTCTCCAATTAAAAAAAAAAAATTCTACATTGGATGGTGACAAGAGGGAATCTCAGGCTATGAACTAATTTCCAGACTTGAGGTAGTTTGCAGATGCAAACCTCTTGATTGAAGGGAAGAAAAAAACGTGCCTCTGAGTAAGGACTTTACTAAAATCCCTAAGAGTTTTACTGTTAGCCAGGAAACCACAGACTTTACAAGGGTAATCATAAAATGGGGGAAAGGAAATTGTCTGGGATACTTTTGTTATGTGTTCAGAATTGACACTGATTATGAAAGATGCTAAGAAATATTATAGTCTGATAAAAAGAGTAGCTAGGAAATAGAATAAACCTAGATGCCTGCAAACAGAAAAAAAAAGTGGGTGAAAATGTGGCACATTCCCACAGTGGTATGTTGTACACCTATATTATACACATAAAAATAAAATTATGAAATTTGCTGGTAAATGGATGGAGCTAGAAACAATAATTCTTAATGAGGTAATCCAGACCCAGAAAGACAAATATATTTTCTTTCCCATTTTTGCATGACAGTCTTGAATCTTCAAGTATGTGTGTTAGGTTGGAGAATTTGAAAGAGCAATTTGGCTTCTGGAGTATGCCAACAGAAAACACGAAGACAATCAAGAACACCGGTGACCAGAATTCAAATATATACAGGATATTAGATCAACAATCTTTTTTGTTTGCTTGTTGGTTTTGTTTTGTTTTGTTTTTGTTTTTGAGACAGAGTTTCTCTGTTGTAATTCTGTGCTAGAACTCACTCTGTAGACCAGGATGGCCTCAAACTCACAGATACCTGCCTGTCTCTGCCTCCTAAGTGCTGGGATTAAAGGTGCGTGCCACCACCATCTAGCTTTAGATTGACGACCTTTAATGTCTCTTGAGATGTGCAATGTATAAATGACTATCCTGAACCTATACTAACATTACTAAGGTTTTTAATAACTTTTATCAAAAACAGCATAAACTGGAAGACAGCATGGGGCAGTTCCTTATAATTAGAAGCACAATTGCAAAGTGACCATCACTTAATGACTTTTACAAGGTCAATATCTTTGAGATAGCAAATGCAAACTATACTGCTCTTATTTTCAAAATTGTATCTTTAACAATTAAATATTGTTCTAGCTATTGTAAAAACAATTTTAGAAATTCCTAGTTTAATATTTCTTTATACATTCTGATCAAAGTTACTCATGAATAAAATTTAGCTTCAAAAGTTCCGTAAAGAACTAATGGTTTCCAATATCTAATGATATATTACACAATTCTCTGAGGAGTTCACACTGTTGAAAGTTTTATAGGAAAATTACCATCTGGGAACTAATGCCCTTCAAAGGACAAATTCCAATCATTAGAAGGCACTCGATTTCTATAACTGTGCTGTGCCAAGGCTGTATAAAAAAAAAAAAAAAACAGTTTGAAAGACAGAAATAGTGCAATCATCAAGTTACAAAGGTTACCACAAAACTCTCAAATTAATAGAAAAGTTAATGTGCAATATAAAGTTTAAGAAAGAATTTGTCACATTTGAGTAAACTGAAAATGCTATATTTCTTTTATAGCTTTGAAAAGACAAAGTTCTACTTCACTCTTCGCTTTCTAATACCCATGTTTCCGTTTCTTCTTTTTTTCCCTAGAATGAAGTATATTGTAATAGCGTTAAAATTTCATGGATAGGGGGATTACTCTGAAGATTAAAGCACCTGCCAGCAAGAGAGAACTGAATTCCCAAAGTAGTTTTCTGACCTCAATGCACAGTGTGGTATGAGTATGGCTGCTTCCATCTCACCCTCTCACTCACTCACATGGAATTAGTGGAATGCCATTTTAAAATTAAGGTTATATTCTGAATTAATTTTTCCATCAACAGGTAGAAGCCTTTAAAATTTCTTCCAACTTTAAAAGAACAAGCCAAATACTTGTTAAAACTACTTTTCATATTAAAGTGACAGCTTTTATTGACCTGTAACTTAAACTCAAACTAAAGATGACTGTTGCTAATGAAGTGAGGATATTGAGAGGATCTGAGAGGATATTGAGATGATCTGAGAAAAGTTGGGGGAGAGGGGAACACATTGGACTATATTGTAGGAAATATAATCCACTTCAATTTCAGATAAAGACAAGCACAAATTCAACAGTCTAGTTGTTCTTGAAAGGCCTGTTGTATATAAAGACTTCTCATTCAAATTGTGCATAAAACCTAGCAAGACAGATGCTCAGCATGAAGAGAAGCGATGAAAAGTACATGAAAGGAGGATATGCCATAATAACAAAAAAAGCAACAGCATTTGATTATCTCTGTGGTGTGGAGCAAGAGATTGCCATGGTAAAACAAAAATAATTCAAGTCTATTTCCCCTGGCATGATCTTTATGTATAATCTCAGGGTTGGAAAAATTCTGTGATCCTACTCAAGCTGGCAAACTTCCTCTCAGCTCTCTGGGTATATTTTCTGCTCTTGATCTTCTATTGAACTCAAAGTTCCATACTTTGTAGAAATAAAAATACCCTGGGTAATAGCACCACATTAGGCTGCTCATCATTATATTTTCTATAGGATGACATATCATAATGATTATCAAACAAATGATTACTTATTAATATAAAGAATCACCAATATCAATGGGAATCCACATCTTCATTTTTAACCACATGTGCCTTCCCCACTGCACACACCTTTGAGAAATGTTTCATGAAGGAAACTAAGAGAGAATATTTCAGCTATAAGATGAACCTGTCAATTAAAAGCTTACATACAAAAGAACTATAACTTCTCAATGCTATAGTTATTCAAATTATTTTAGTTGAAACTATTTGACAAATTCCAGAGACTATATATTATAAGTTGGTGATATTCCAAGTATGGACTAATTTGGAAGAGCTAATGAAATAAGGATGGTTGAAAATGGATGTGAATTACAAATAATAAAATATAAATATAAAATTCCTCTGCACAAAAATTTTGGCATAAAATATATATAAAATAGTAAATCGCTCACATTTGAATTGGAAAAGTTGAAATGGCTCTTGCATTGTTGTAGTTGCTTTTCCATTTTACTACCAAAACACTATGATGAAAGCAATTTACAAAACAAAGTATTTCCTTGAGCTTATGATTTCAGAGATTAGTAAAGACACGGTGGCAGGAACAGCTGAGTGTTCTTATCTTGATCCACAAATAGGAGACAGATAAGAAATGACAGCTTTTGAAACCTTAAGTCAATGACAAGTGACATGCCAACTCCAAATAGACTGCATCTACTAACCCTCTCCAAATAGGTACCAACTGGAAACCAAATATTTAAATATCCAAGAAAAATGAGGGAAATCTCATTTAAACCACCACATTCTTCTCCTTGATCCCTATAGTCTTGTGGCCATATAATGATGCTAAATGCATTCAGTCTGATTTCAAAACTTCCAGTAGTCTTTCACAATCTCAACACTGCTTGTAAGTCCAAAGTGTCTTCTAAGACTCAAGGCAATCATTTAATTGTAACCCTCTGTAAAATCAAAAGCGAGATTCTATACTTCCCCATTCCAAAATGGAAGAATTGGGGCATAGAGAAGAAACCCAGGACTGAAGCAATACTGAGCTCTAGCAGGGAATGCTACAAACCCTGAAGTTCCAAACCTGTTGTCAAAGGGTTCAGATAGCTCTTCCTATGCAGGCTTACTGACTTCAACATAATTTGTTTTCCTAGGCTGGTTCCACTCTATATATACATTTCTCCTTGTCAAATATCTCATATTCTGGCCTCTAATATCTTCAGGTGTCCAACACAACCCAGGCTTCATTTTTACAGCTCCATGCAATGGCCTCTTGGGGCCTATATGCAGGGACTAACCTGCCACATGCTTGGGCTTAGTAGCTCTCCTTAAACATGGAAGAAGATTCCATAAGCACTTAACTTATTTCTCCTTCATGACTCTAAAGTCCAAACCATGTGGATGAGGTTGTCAAGTTCTGCTGCCTGCTTGGAATGGAGTCTAGCTCCATTACTCAATTATATTTGCAAGGGATTTCCTTTTTTGTTGCTTGTTAGGAGCAGAAAATTCCTCAGGCCTTTTCCATACTATTAAACAAAAATTATTAATTTTACATTTTATTTGATTGTGAAACTTTCCAGCGAAAAGTTTAGTCTTTTAGTCAGGCAGCATGGCTGTACTAGGGTAGAAAGAATGGTGGTACACCTTTAATTCCAGTATTCAGAAGTCTTTGGAGGTATATGATTTAATTCCAGCACTTGGGAGTCAGGAAGCAGAGCTCAGAAAGAGTCTGCATCAGACAGGAAATGATATTTGAGATGAGGAAGAGTGAAGGGAAGACAGAGTGACAAAGAGTTAGCAGAGTGAGGATATGCCCACCTCTCAGGATATAAATGTAGACTATCAGCTCATAGAGAAAGACTTAAAGAGACAGTATGTAAGATAAGAGGCAGAGAGGACAAGACAGACACTGAGTCAGACCACTGAAGTGGTCTGATGGAGGGTAAGGTAGAGAGGCAGTGAGAGGAATCTGAGGCATTCTGAGTCAGAGACATAGAAGCAGTTCAGCATAAGAAAGAGTGAGTTTGGGAGAAAGAGTCAGCTAATAGAGTCAGTTTGAAGCTGAACAAAACAGTTCTGTCAGAGAAGTTGGAGGAGTCAGCCACAGTCTGACAAAGTCAGAAGAGTTTGGTCAGAAACAGTCAGCTAGCTCATAAGGTCAGTTTGAACTAGTCAGTTTGGAACCAGAATAGCTAGTGAGTTGAACTGAACCAGAAAAGTCAGTTGAGTTCAATACAGCTCTGAGTTCAGTAGGAGCTGGGCAGAGTGGCTCAGTCTTGGAGGCTTAAACATTCTCGATTACGTGGAGGCTGAGGCTGATGTCTTTCAGCTCTAGGCTTAAGATCAGATTGTGTGAAGGCTGAAACACTTCAGGGCCCCAGGACTAAGGACTAATGATTGAATTAACCAAAAAATAAACTGATTTTTAGCCTGAATCTATGGCTCCAAAGTTATGATAATAAGACATAATACCAAACAATATTTTAAAAAAAAACTATATTCTTTTTACAAGAGGGAAAAAGATGCATGTGTTTTTATAAAAACATGTTAATGTGTTGTAAATTTCAAAACTGAAAAAAACATAAAATTTTAAATCTATAGGTTTGTGATGTCCAGCTTAAGGCACTCTGCAAATCCAGAAAAGATAACTACAACTTTGTAGTATTCAAATTATGCTACTTCACACACTATGTCTTTGTCTTACACTGTCAATCATTTCTTTACTTTATAAAATATATTCTTGCATCCTATCTTGTGCCAAGAGGCACAAGGTTAGCCACAAGGTGTAGATCTTTGCTTCATGGCACTTGCAGTCTAAAGAGTACTTAAATATATCTATAAAAATTAAATTCATTAAAGGAAGGTGTTGTTATTCTAGCAGTATTAAAAACTGATATCTCTGACTTTGGTAATACAACTTTTTTCTTATTAGTCAAATATTTTCCCTGAGTCTGAAACCTAATGACATTATCAATTAGGAGAAAATTATAATGTTCCACAATCATCCAAAGGATAATAGAAACTATTCTTGCAAAATTACATTGAAAAATGGCATCTGATGGCTAATTCAACAGTACTAGTTAATACTGCTCTTATGTTACAAGGAGACAATATTTTATTTTTAGTTATTATAAAATATCTAGTGAAATGGTTTACAAATCAGTTGTAACTGCTCAGTATATAGGAGTTTATGAGCTTAAATAAAAGAGAGCTTAGGATTTATGGAATTTATTACCTAAAATCAGACCAAATATAATACTAGCAAATAAAGTGTCATACAAAGGGCATAAACATTTTTTAAATTTAAACTTGTGATGCTTTCTTAATTTAAATTCACACATTTACTTCCATTCTTCTTGCTTGTCTATTTTCTGACTTGGGAATGTCATATTTGATGTTTGTAGTAGCAACTATTGTAATGAGAGATAATGAAACATAAGGCTCATTGGATTGATTCAGTTTCAAACTACCACTACAAACCAAAGTTATGTCTTCTACAAACACAGCTTTATTAACAATGGACAATACTGTGGCAAATGACATACATTTGGTGTCAGAGTTCCCATATAATGAAGTATTCCTGTTTTCCATGCTTTGCTTAGTGTTCAAAAGACAGAAGGAGCCTTATTATGCACCTAGCTGAGCTTTTGTAACTTGAAACTGGAACCTCAGGTTCCCCCTAATTACTTTGAACCTGAAACATGTTATTATGTGAAAACAACCTTGACTATCATCAGTTGTTTTCACTTAATTATTATTAACTTAAGACTACAAAATGCTGACTAGGGTTTGAAAACACATCATTTTAGTGGTGTTGTTTACAGTAGTATGAAAGTATAAAAGGACAAATGATACTGTTCCTCATTATCACTTGTTTAGCAAACCACAGAATGTGAAACTAAAACTGTTTCAAAATAATGTACAAAGCCATAAAAAGAGGTCTGTAGACTACAGTTTAGTGACAGAGAACACACTGTTTTGTTCACATAAAAGATGTCTCAGTAAATATGATTTAATTGGGGAAATAAAAAGAAGGAAAACCCATACTCCAGAGTGTAACAATGAATCTAAATGTGACATACGAGTGTGTATAGCATATTAGCATGAAAATCAACTCTGATAGCAGCAGGTTGGGATTTTTCACAGATATCAAAGAAAATTAGTTCAAACCATGTTATGTTGAGATAGTTTATGTAAAATTTTACATATTTCCCATACCCAAGGAACCTCATTATCACAAACAACATAGTAAACTGAGTTTTCTAGAAATCATTTTTCTATCTATATCCATGTTCTTATGTGTCTACAGAGTTCTCATAAAAGGACAGAACTGAGATGGATTCCAGCAATTTTCTCAGTATATTTTTCTTATATTTAAAATTAGTATTAAGAAGAACTATCAGGATTCTCATACTCATTACAGGTATTCATAGTTACCAAAATATAAAAATAATCTAAATATCTATTTGTTGAGGACAAGATTTCTGCTTCAGGAGGATATTGTGCTAAGTCAATGAATGCAATAGCGATGGTTAAGGTACTGCACAATTATAAAGGACTTCCACAGTCAGGGCTGTATCAGTCATGAAACAGCAGTGAAATGACAGCTTAAGTAGTGTCCACTCACCTCTTTCTCCCATCTGATTTTAATCTTTAATGCACTGTCTCTTGTCAGATAAATGTGAGACTTTACGCCATCTTGTCTACTGTACATGTAGTGATAGAAAATGAAGGGTAGAAAGAACACAGAATTTAGCTGAATCTGTCACATTCAAAGGGTTTTTCTAATTTACCTTTAGTTGGCATGTGGAGAAGAAAATTTATATATCAAGCTTTTGAATCAAGAGTTGTTATAGAGATGACATGCAAATGTGATATTAGAGTATACAGTAAAAATACAGAAAATTGCTGTATTTGGATGGAATAAGGACTTTCTGACAATGAGTCATACTGCATGAAGAAGAAAAATGAGGTTAAGAAACAAAGTAACTTGTTTTGTTTGAATTTAAATAGTGACAATAGATTATAGGTTCATAAAATTGTAAAGTCTTGGACATGTAACTTATGCCTTTATGGATTTTCTGACCAAATCACTTACTTTCCTTAGATGGTAACACTTTCAGTTTTGCTTTGGAAAATGTGTTTAAACATTGAACATCTTTATGTATCTGTTTGCATAGGTTTAATGTATTAAATAAATAATATCAATACTGCATAATATTACAAATGTATTTCTATTATTTGGATAGTTATTTAAACATAGCTTTCCAAAAGAGAGTATTCTTTTGAAATTAAGTGAGCAGAATCCTTTATAATTCTACAAGCCAAACTAGGGAAAGATAACACAAGAAAATGACCTTGGGAAACAACTCCTGCATTATATATATTTCACATTGCTAAGAGCAAAACTTCTGTTTTCACAGTTGTAGGCAGGGCCCAAGAATGAGCTTTTCATAAACTCCTTTGTGATGCTATCCCTCTACACGCACAGAATCAGAGCGGTATTTATCAAATTATTCTTTCACTGTCTTAATTGTTCACTTCTCTTTGTTAGTATTACTTCCCTTCTTACATTTTAATTTAGAAAAAATTGAATTAATTTTTTAAAAGTACTTTTCTGAGGCTCACATCTTTATCCTTCTTTTATTATCATAACCAAAACATTTTCTGATTTTCAGAAGTACCATGGGCATTGTATTCTTTTTTGTATATTAGAGTCATTTATTAATATACTATATCACATTAGAGCTTAACTCTTAATTTTTAGGTAATTGAGTTCCAGGAGTATATGAACAAACCACATGGTGAATTAAAAAAAAAAAGGTACTTGACCTGAAGAAGAACTATGGCAACATCACGTGATACCTAAGTACCTTGATGTCTTGAGTAGTCACTACACTCTATATAAATACGAAGCTTAATTTCATCCCTAAGAAATCCACACAGATAAGCATCAGACAAACTCAGGTGAAGAAATGTCTCCTCAGGAGGGAAGAGTGCAGGAACACCAAGGAAATAGTTATTCCTAGTAAAGTGATATGGGACAAAAAGGGGAAAGGTTACTTTTATTTTCTGTGACCTTGTTGGGAAGAGTGTGTCATTATGTATGATGTCAGTATCTGTCTTATGCAATATGCAGCGAGACCTGTAATAACTGAGAACACTTTACTTGCAGTATATATAATTAAAACATAAAGATCACTGTGTTCCCAATGGGGACAACAGAACAAAATGCTTGAGGCAAGAGATAGAATCAACTTATTCTGGTGACATTAACTCATGGAGGCATCTCCTCTGTATCATCCCTTCTGACAAACATATTTATCCAAATGTAATATAGAAATTCTGACACATTTATATGGAACCTTACATGTAATATAGTGTATTTATTTGAATTAAATATCATGAAACATCTCCGAATTCCCAGTAACATGAAAAACATAGTAAAATTAGGCTTTATATCTATTATTAAATTTTGTTGTACTCGCAGTATTTTATAGGAAAACAACATGGCTAAATTCTCAATCCTAAGTTTCATGAAATATAAAACAAACACAAATTTTAGGGAACTTTTATAAGGTCATAAATTGATATCATAAATTATTTTTTATACAGAACTTTCAAATATGGCTTTAAATAGTCATGGAATATGAAAGAGTGTTTCTCTAAAATATAGTTTACCATATTTAATATAAGTATTATCTCATAGGATACTTACATTGTCAAAATCATCAATGCCATTACATATTGTTTAATGTAGCAGAAGAAGCAATGTTTTAATTTTCCTGTCTCATTTTGCATTATCACCTGTATTTTATGTAACTAAGTATTTTGCTAAGTATATTTCTATTTTGTGTCTTTGTTTCCTAAATCAGGTTATATGTTCTTTAGTGATTTGCATATATGATGCTGTAAGAGAAATTGGGAATTCTTTTTACTGGGACTTTCTGTTGTGTGGTATTCACCAGAGAAGACAGATCAGGCATAGTTTTAAGCCAATAGAAAGTATTTGTGCTGGCCAGTGACAAAACTGGGTGTTTCAGATCCCAGGGTGGCCCTAGGCCTTTCTCAGAGTGAGCATTTAAACACATAACCCATATTGTGGGTTGACATAGTTCATTTAATAAGAAAAGTAATCCAGGAATAGAACTACTGAAGTTAAAAAACAAGGTTGGTAGATTTTGAAACTTTCCCAGAACTATATGGACATTGATGGATTAGGCCTTTATTTTACTTTTGGCAGGTTGTACTGTCTATGTGCTGAGTCTTACATTCTGAATGACACTTCTTCAATGGAGTCAGTTGTGCTAAGTCTCAAGACCTACTAAGGTCTGGGGCATGTTACATTCCCCACTGGTCTTAGTGAATGAGTCAAATCATGAACTCATCTCATTTTAGTCCAAGATTCAAGGTATCACAGTTACCACAGTTATTCCAATTAGAATGAGAATTAAAGTCCTAGTCAGTACTGATAACAGAGTAATTAGTCAGGGGGATCAAGAGTACAGAGACTGGTATCAATTATGGTAAGATTTTTTTTCCTTTTTTTTTTTTAAACTTTAGAGTGTCTTATATGTCCTCTAACATTAATTTGTGTTGCCCTCAATCAATCACAGTGAATTTTTCCATCAATGGGAGACAGACTGGTTAGTTCCAATCCCTATATAGTATGGACACCAGGTGTCTAAGCATAACCAGCAACCTTGGGTTATTCTTGACTGGGAATGACTAATTCTATCTCCAGAGTCTTGTCCTGTGCATTTAGTCTGATTCTCCAGGTTACCCCCAGCCCCACAAAAGCCAGAATTGTTTTAAAAGGATTCTTTAGGATGCCTTAGATTTAGAACACCAAATTTTGGAATGGAAACTTCCTTGTTTCTGGCAACTAGGGGACCCAGTCAAAGGGCATGTTTAGAATTGTAAACACTGTATTTTTATCTGAATAGATTTATAGTTGTAGAAGTTGATTTTGATATGGATTTACTAGATGTAGACATTGAGCCAGGACAGAGGACAGTTGATTCTTTCATCTAATTAAATCACTGATTCTAGTCCAGAGCCCTGGAGCCCTATAGTGTTTTCTCCTCTCTACAATCTAGCCTTAATCCTTGAACTAGAAGGCTTTCATATAATCTAGACTATTTAAATTGCTATCGTGGACCTTGAAGGCTTCATTCAGCCTTAGTCCTCAGAGACCGTCTATTGCTCAACAGAGCCACTCTAACTAGCTCCTTCTGAACTCTTCAGCCTCTTCTCAATTGACTTCTTACTGACCCTTCTGTCTGATTCTGAATTGAGTCTAACTCCTATGTAATTCTGTTTAACTGAGCTGAGAGAACACCTTTTTTGTGAGAGATGGGCATGTCCTTATTCTGCTAACTCTTCTTCTGATTAGTCACTTTGTCTGCCATTTACTGTGACTCACATCAGATATCACTCCCTGTGTGATACTGATTCCTTCTGAGTTCTGCTTCCTGTGTCTCTTCCACTATTTTTTCTCGGCACTGACAACCATTGCCTTCTAAATACTGTGATTAAAGGTGTTTATGATTGCTTTCTGAGTACTGGATTAAAGATGTGTCTACATTCCATCCAGACCACACAGGCCTCTGAATACAGCCTCTGGAATGTAGACATTAGCTTTCACAGTAGGCCTAATCCTTTACAAAAGATAAACTTTTATATTTTTCAAATAAAAACCAAACACATAAAGTAAGTATCAGTGAGCAAAGGTCAAGGTGAAATATAGGATATTGGTTTTTAGCTATATTAGGTACAGATCCCCTGTTTCTGTATTTCATAGTACCCAGGTCCAGGCCCAAGGGCAATGTCCATTGGACCATGGCCTTGTATTCATACCAAAAATAAGACTCAGGAGGAGGTAGATGGGCAGGGAGTGAAAGGGGCCAATAAAACCTCAATTTCAATGGTTCTAAAGTTCAGAGACAGTCCATTTGGCAGCATCTATTCTTTCATTTTCTTGACCTGGGTGTGGTGGATTCATGGCATAATGTCAGATACCTTTACAGCCATAGGAGCAGAGAGAATCAACATGCAGAGTCTTTTCCAAGTTGCTTCTAGGGCCCCTCAGGCTACCTGCTTGTCCCAAATGTATCACCAGACTCGAACAAGGGGAAACTGGTGGTTGATTCAGAGGTTGGCTGAATCTCTCAGAGAGATTAATAAATAGCCTTTTTGGAGGACTGTAGTACCTATACTGACTTAAGAAAGGAAAGGTTAGAGAGTTCTTCCAACTGCTCATCTCTGAGCCTAGGAAGCACTGGGGGAGATGTTTCAAAAGTAATCTCATAGGGGTTAAATCCCTTTGTACACAGGGTGCAGCAGGCCACAGCAAAGCAAAGGAGGAAGCCTATCTGACCTTTGCTGGACTATAATGAGAGTTTTATTTTATTTTATTTTATTTTATTTTATTTTATTTTATTTTATTTTATTTTATTTTATGTCTCATTTATTTTATTTACCTTACCAGAACTCTGAAATCTTTATGCACAATGAAGTTTTTAATCTATGCTTAAAGTTTTAGCTATTCATTGAGAGGTTTTGGCTATGAAAGCTAGTCCATTGCCAGATCTCATTGGTATGGGGAGGCCAAGTTAGGGGACAAGTAATTTCCTGGAGGAGCTTTTTATCTCCCATTTGTACAGTTTCAGTCCCACTATCTTAGGGCCATTTGCCAGGCATCGAGGTCAGCAGCACATCAATGGATGAAAGCAATTTCTAGGGGAAACTAAACAGTCTCTATGAAGGCCAAGATTTTTTTTTTTGTTAGTGGGAAGTACTTCTCTCTCTCTCTCTGTTTTGTTTCTGTTTGTGTGTTTTGTTTGTTTTTTTGTCATGCGTAAGCATGTACAGTATTAGAACCATAGCCATTGTCCATTTATATAGCCATGGACTTTATTTTTCCCATCTGAGAGCCTGGGTCAGATCAATCACTTCTGCTCTCTGGGTTGAGGTTCAAATCTTTTCAGTTAAAATAATTATTGTAGCACCCACATACCTGATTTTTGTCCTTCATCATGTGGCAGTCATGGATGACCTGTGGGTTATCATCATACAAGAGGGTAGCAGCATTGGTGGTGGTGGGTTTTTCTTTTTAAATATATCCCCAGGGTCATCCAAGAGTATAGCCTGATACAGGGTCACAGTCATTAGACATTAAGAATTCTGGTACTCCTCAGAGGAGAGACTTAACTATATTGTGACTTGGTATAAGATCTTTAACCCAGAATTAATTTTTTTTAAATCTAGCAGTGGCTGCCATAGCTTTTAGACAGGTGGGTCATCTTGTGGTCCAATTATTTGGACAAGTATGTCAGAGGGTATTTCCATGGCCTCAAAGTATGGGATAAAACTCCTTTTGTCTTCTTTTTCATAGACAAACAGATGAAAAGGTTTGAGACATATGGAAGTTTTAGGGCTGGAGCTGAAGTCAGAGCTGTCTTTAATGCCTCAAATGTCTTTTGTTTAGTTTCAGTCCAGATTAGGGGCTCAGTGCCCCATTTTGTGTTGGTGTATAGAGGCTTTGCTATTTATGCAAATCCAGAGGCAGCCATTTTTAGACATAGCCTCTGATACACAAAGTTGTAGAGTTTTCCTTGTCTGATTTTCTCCCTGGTGGTTGGCCAAGCTATAGAGCAGTAGCTCAGCCTCAGAGAACTAAAATGCATGGCTGTGGGTCTACTTGTCCAGGAGGGACATAGATCAGAGGACTAAGAGCCAGAGGAAACATACAGAATTTCTAGGAGTGCAGCAGAAGACATAACTCTTTTTATTGGGGGAACAGGGTTACATATATGGTTTCCAGAGATGTCAGTGGAAACTCATTGGTTTAGGACAGCATAGGTATGACAGCCCCATTTGCATTTTGAGGCTTACAGCAGCCTGGATCTAGGTATTTTCTGGGGACCAGAGGCAGATATCTTATTTGTATAAGGAGAAATGCTACAGCTCAAGATAAACAATTTGCCTGGTTACATACATTTGAGGGTGTGGTGCCTTGCTATGAGAGCAGACAACATAGGTTGTAGTCTGTCAGAGCAGTGGGGAAGGAACAACTGAATGCCTACCACTCTCAGAAATGATAATTCCAGGGTTTGGGGTTCTAAGCACTCTTCTACTTCACCTCAGCTCAGAACAGCCCCACACAAAGTAAGAGTTTGTTTTGTTTTGTTTTTTAAAGTGACATTTTGTATCCCAAGGTCTGTAACTCTTAGTGGTCCTTTTATAATTTATTTTTTCAGGAAATCTCTGATGGAAGGGCAGGAATCTGTATTTAGTGTCTTTAAATCCTGGGACAACCTAGTCCAGGTATGCTGCCCTCTGTAACTTCATACTGAGTCTGTCCATTAAAAGCAAAAGATGGGTTGACTCATCTCTGCCAATGAGAGGCTGAAGAACACATTTTTCAGGTCTAAGACAGTGTACACTTGTTTCTCTGGAAGAATCAGATTCATGAGAATCAGATGTCCCAGGTTTCTTCATAGGCAGGAAAGGAATATTCCAGGATGACTGGCCAAGCACAAGGATGTCTGACTTTTCAAGACAGGCAATGTGGACTGTGATTTCCCCATAATCATCTGTATGGAGGTAGCTGAACTGGTAAATTGAACAATTATAAGAGCTTGGTGTTGGGCCAGTCCTGGGAGCCGGGTTTCTGCTCATGCTCCTTGAGAATATTTGTTGTCAATCTGAGAGATAGTCCAACTGTATCTTTTGATTAGAGGCAGAACTTTAAGCTTGGAGAAATTTTTCTGACAGAGGATAAGACACCAAAATTGGGTATCTGTAAGTCTTACTGCGTCTCATTAACAGAGAAGGCGATGGTAACTTTCATTTTGTGCAAAAGGTCTTGTCCAAGTGCGTTTTATTTTTCTTCTTAAATGCCTTTTGAGCTACATCCATCAACTGGAACCTATTTATATCTTTAATATTTTAATAACTTTAAAAAAATTAACTGGGGATAACTCAGTGACAAAAGGAAATCTTTTTAGCAGCTGTTTTTAATTTTTAATAAAAAGAAATTCCTATCAAAATTATTTGAACTTTCCTTGGTCACTGTGGGACAGAAGGCACATTTCATTCTCTTCAGGCTGTGTTGCCTGGGATCCAATTCCCTGTCTGACCCAGGGACTTTATTTATTTATTTATTTATTTATTCATTTATTTATAGAATGGTGATTTTACAGATCACAAATTGAAACAAAGACATAAATTATGAATGAGAAAGGAGTGAAAGCTTTTTTTTGTGGGGAGACTCAGCCCAGAGGAACATTTGCACATCCCAGGGGTTGCTCAGAGAGCCACAGAGCAGTGGGAATGCTTACCTGTGGGAATTATTTTCCCCTCCCTGTGTGCATTGTGCTTAAATACTTAGAGGTCAAGGGTCCCTGGACAGACGAGAGGGCTGACCCTCCCTATATCTACACAGGGACCAACAATGACTGTGAGCAGGAGTCAGGCAATAAAAGAAGCAAGCATTCTTGCTCCTGGAGTGGAACAGGCAAAGATTTCTTTTTGGGTTTTTCTGAGTTACCTGGTAAATCCAAAAGGATTTAAGTCTTCAATAGGAGGTAGCACAAGTCTTAAGCTAAGTGGTTCTCACACCAGAGAAAGCCACTTGTCAATACAGGGAAAAAAAAGTAACATGAACACATAGAAAGACATACAGTCAGACACCCCTAACAAAGACACAAAGTAAAAACAACCAGGGGTGGCACCAACACATTCTTACACCTGAACAGAAGGAATCATCTCATAGGACCCAGGACACTTGGACCAGCAGACACGTCTTATCTCTTCTATGTGTCTAACCATAAGGCAGCTTAAACAAACTTACCCTCGTAGGTGATAGATCAGATGACTTTCTAATTAGTTTCCTTTTGGGGTGGAAGTGTCAGGCTCCTCTGAAGCACAAGGCAGTTTTTGATCAAAGGGAACCCTGTGGAACTGGAATATCTCAGGTTGTACATCCCCTACGATTCTCTTGACAATTGCACCCTTAATTGCTCAAGGTGATCTGAGACTACCAATGACTTGAGGTCTAGTCTCTGGGATATCATGCAGTCTCCAGAAATGTTTTAGAGTATTTATCAGAAGAGACTGCCCAGACATGTGTTTAAGCCAATAGAAAATATGTCAGCAGGTTACTATACTGGGTATTTGGGATCCCAGTGTAGCCCTGAGCTTTTCCCATGGTTAGGTTTTAAGAACAACAACAACAAAACAAAACAAAAAACCCAAAAAATCATATTTTCTGGATTTACATACTTCAGTTAACAAGAACAGTTAGCCAGAAGCAGAAGTAAGGAAGCTAAAATGTAAGGTTAGTACATTTTGATACTTTCCTAGAACTATGTGATCTTTGATGGATTTGGCCTTTGTTTTAGTTTTGGCAGCCTGAATGACACTTCCACCATGGAGTCAATTGTGCTAAAGTCTGGGCCCTGTCAAAATTTCTACGCTTTGAAAGGAACAATTGGCAAGAAGAGCAAAGTTTCTGGAAAATTGCAAATATTGTTTACAGAATAGATTGGGAGATCTACATGAATTTAAGGTTATACCTTTGAGTCTTCCTCACAACCAGTGGGAAATTCTGGATTCTAATCACAGTTGTCTAAGGTTTGATTGACTTCTTCTATCATTAGATGGAGTTCTATGGCAATATTTAAGGAGAGTCTTAAAAACTATATATATATATTGCTTTAAAAACCTTGAGAACTTTCTTAAAATCACATTTAAGATGGTATTTAGTAAAAATGCTGTCTGGCCACTAAAAACCACTACTTGTGCTATATTTAATACAATGTAAAGTCCATAATGCTTATGTAACTCTTCTTATTTATTCAAATTCTTACTTAGCTATCCCTCTAAACATACCTGAAATTAGCACATATGCAAAGACTACCCAATGTCTCATACTTCTATGTAATATTACAAGTTTTTTTCCTCTGTTCTATCATTCACATTCTTTAATTTCAGTAGATTCCTGCTGTTTTAGTCTATTTCATGTTACTATAATGCAAGTATATATACAGAGTATTTTTAAGACAAATTTGTTCAGCTCAAGTTTGTAGAGACTGGGAGGTAAGAGAGCATAGAGCCTGTATTCAACAAGGCTCTTGGGCAGCATTTTTCACATAGTAAATGTGGAAATGTAGGAAAATGCACCATGTGGAAGTGCTTTCTTGTATACACAGCCATTCCATGTACAGTTAGCATATACTCTTGATACTTGAGTACATTCAGAAGGGAGGGTTCTCATGACATGAAGACTTTCTATTATGTTCTGGCTCTCATCATGCTGCATCACAAAATAAGATTCAAATTCAGGAGCTTCTGTAGTTGTCAACTCACAGACACTGTTCTGTCAATGCTAATGATGAACTTTGATCTCTGAAGTTTTTATTCTCAGTATGTCTCAGTCATAGAACTTATTTATACTAGTTTTTTAAAAAATCAATTTATTACTGGGGATTTAAGTACAAGAAAGTTAATCTATAGTACTCAGGACAATGACAACACTTAGAAGAAGCCAATAGAGTTTGTACACTTTATATAACATTTTAAGAAGATCTTTTGTTACTACTAATAAAATAATTATCATTTTAATTAAATGTCATAATTTTAGTCTAAAATATCTACACCAAACTGTATGTCTTAGCATTGTATGTAGGTGTAGATTCACACTGGATGTAGACATTGATTCAGGGCAAAGACTTTCATTTTTTGTCTAAGTAAATCAGTAATTCTTAGTAATAGAGCCCTGAAATATTTAGGCCTCCATACAGTCTATTCAGGCCTAGAAATGGAAGGTTTCAGCCTCCATACAATCTAGAATGTTTAAGCCTCTACTGCTGACTGAACCACCCCAACTAGTTCCCTCTGAACTCAGATTCTTCATACTGCTAATGTGTGAGCTATCTCTGCCCCATTCTGCCTGCTGTAACAGACTCTGCTCTGAGTTGAAAGCCCATATTTTTCTCATGAGAGTTGGGAGTATCCTCACTCTGACTCACTCAGCTAACTCTTCACTTTGCCTGTCCATCACTGACTCATCTCAGACTTTCCTTTGTGTGTGACACTGAATGCTGTGCTCTGCTTCCTGTGTCTATTCACACACTCTGCTTCTGTCTGAGGGATTAAAGGCATGGACTACCACTGCCTTCTAAATACTGTAGTTAAATGTTTGTAGCAACATTCTTTCTACCCTACAGCAGTCATGCTGATTGATTAAAGGATTGAACATTCCTATACAATTGTATTTATATTACACTTTTTTTCCATTTTTGAAAACTTGCATTAATGGAAAAAAAATCCCATTCCTGTTACAATATTTTCCTTTCAAAGAATCTCTATGTTTATTTTTTTAAGTCTGGTTTTACCTCTTAAATGTCACCATAACCTAAAATATCCACTGAAATTGTAGAAAACACAATGTATTTTTACTTACTACTAAACCATTGATTTACGTGTAGATTTATTTTATAGGAAGAGTGAATACACATTTCTGTCTACTTGTTCTCTGTAAGAGATCTCCAACACATGAGGCAGTTGCACTATTGGTTATGTTTCTGCTTCTTTACTGAAGATCATATATTACTATTTCTGAATCATAGATTTGTATATCACTTTAAACTTGCTTATAATCCATTAATTCATTCATTCATTTGGATGTACTAAATATCTATTATGTGTCTATAATTCTGTAAGGTAAAAATCATATTATTTCTAAAGAAATTTAGACAACTCTCTTACTATGTGGAGCCTAAAACCGACTAAAGTTAAATGACAAAAAAAAAAAAAAATTCTACATGAGGTGGAAAACATATAGTCTGTTATTAAATGTTTACTGTCATAGAAATGTTGGCTCAGAGAAACCTTCGAGTTATAAGAGAAGGTATTTCATAGGGTGTGATATTTGAAAAAATGGAATGAGATATGAAATTCCCTCTCAAATTTTAAAGTTCATTGAGGAAGTGGATGTAGAAAGAGATAGAAGTGGTGGACACCTGTAGAGAAACATTGTTTACTGGACATGACAGGGCTGTTTTACATATGAATCCACAGTGGCTCTGACTGCAGATTAAGTTTTCTACAAGATCTAGCCAGAAAAATTCCCATGGTGGAGTCCATGGTGTTAGATTCATGAAATTTCACCTCTAGCTGAAAAGCTATTGAAAATTGATGGCAGATTTGGGAGGAAGAATCAGTTTTCTTTAGGGATACAGACACTGAGAGGTCACTCATATTCTAGCAGATGGGTCTACATCTGTGTGTACACAGGTAGCAGGCAGCACTATGGGAACTCACTGAGAGTGGAAAGGAAAGCAGGAAGAGAATACTAAATTAGGAGGGAAAAGTAGTGGAGGGATACAGAAGGAATTGGTGCGGGTATTTGTGTAAAACCTATTGCACATGTGTATAAAATTCTCAATAAAAAAGAAAAGGCAATACCTAATTGTATTTGTCAAAAATAACAACTCAAAATGTTGTTGATAGGCTACAGGTTTGGTCAGAACAATGCATACTTTTTATTTTGGTGTGATGGGAAAAAGCTGAAATGGCATTGAACCTTTTATTGTCCTGCCTCTATCTCAGGAGTGCTGTGAGTATAGAGCTACGCCATCACACAGTTCTGCAGTTCTGGGGATTCAACCCAGGGCACTGAGTAAGCTGGGAAAGTACTATAAAATCCTAGCTAATCCCAGCAGTTACTTTCACTTAACTACTTTTATTTTAATGATTTATATTAATATTTATGGGGACACTTTCATTCCATTGTCTCTTCTGAAAATTATTCAAATAAAAACAAAAAATCCTTCTTTTGTCACAGGGATGGCAGATGAAATGTGCATATATAAACAGTTCCACATTCTCCCTACATGATTCAATTTCATATCCTACATGGAACATCAAAGACAGGAAATAATATTTCCGAGCGAGCATTTCTCTAGTTACTGATAAAATCTTTCTATTTATTAACCAATTTTTTCTTCATAGATCAAATCAACTATGGTCCTTTTCAATTCTTTTCAGTACTTGTTGAACCATAAGATGTCAGTCATGCGAATAGTATGCTCTTCAATTGCTTTTCTGTTTGTGTTACAGGCAGATATAATTTGTTCCAAAGGAAAAGTTCAGGCCTAACCAATGGCCATTAAGGACTAATTTAAAATAGTGAATAGTTCTCACAGGAATTCCTTTGAAAACATTGTAAAACACCTGCATGTTCACATGTAAATTATTTGCAAAGATGTTTTATTCCAAATATCCACACTGCATATTGAATAATAATAGATGATTTTTTACAGTGATTTGAGTAATTTCACACCAAACATCAAAGTACCATCCAGGAAGGCAGACCAACAGGAATGCTGAGAATTGTACTTGTGGTTGCTATCTTACACAGATAAAAAGGGTATTCTACGTTTTTAGCTACATCTAAATTTCTATACATAAAAAATTTCAATAATGAAAACAGAATAAAGCCATTTTTGTATAGAAGTACCACTTTCTATAAACACATCTGCTTTGAAAGATAATTTGATAAGACATCTATGATTTAATGAGAATTAATTTTATGCTGCTCAATTGAATTGATATCCAAAGATAAGGACATATTATTTTTTATTTTTGTGTTTATGTGTGAGGGAGAGGAAGGGGAAGAGGAAGAATGAGAGAGAGAGAGAGGCAGAGAGAGAGATAGATAGATATGGGTTGCTGAGGACACCAAAAGAGAGCCTTAGAAAGAGTATCTAGAAGAGTAGCAAGTACTCTTAATAGTAATCTCTCCAAGAAAAGTATTATTTAGTGTCCTAGAAGATAAGTGGGCAGTGACTCAAAGTCAGTGTTTTATTCTGGAATAAAATTTGGTTAAAAGAAGAGCTATAGACAATGTAAATGTAAATAGCTTACCCGGATATTCATGAGTTTCGCATTTAACACAATCATGTTTTTCTTTTCAGAACAAAGAAATTAATATGATATTGTGGTATTAGTAGTACTACAGATTTCATTAATATTTTAGCAATTATACTACTAATGTTTCAGAAACTTTAATCCTGTCTGTCTGTGATATCATATTGTTTTTAAGGATCATGGGCTTATATAGTAAACAGCTTCTGAATTTAATTCCTTACTGCATAATTTTTTCATGCATTGAAGCATGTAGAATTCAGATGCAAATTACAGGTGATAGTGTATTTAAAGTTGTTTTCAGGAAACACTTGTAACTTGCTGGTCTCATGCCTATGTAGGTAGATTTAGTTCTGCTTTTCAAAATAATGTTGATTCTAACAAGTAAAGCTTGTTGCTAGTAACTGAATGAGTGCAATTGAAGCTTCAAATATATTCATAATTTTATATCATTTATGGAAAAATTATGAAATAGGAACAGGTGTAGTGATGTAAACACTTAATTCTAACACTCGTGAGGCAGAGGCAAATAGAGTTCTGTGACTTCGTAGTGATCTCCAGAACAGTCAAAGCAATAAAATGAAAATCTGTCTCAAAACAAAACAAAAAACAAAAAGCAAAACAACAACAACAAAAAACCATAATATATAAGAATATGTGAGAACTGAAGAGCAGGACATAAATGTGCTTCTAGGAAAGCAAATGTTACTTTCTATTTTCTGGTAAAGTGATGACCAAAGTCAATTGTATCATTTTACATTTATTCAGTATTTATTCTACTGTTTTCTTCCTACCCATCATTTCATGCTAATCCTCCTCCCTGAGAAATCCTGCCTTCTCTTTTATATTTGAAGTCTATTTTTGAGACATGTAGATTGTCTCATGATTTGTTTTGATTAGTGGTTTTATCATAATTCTGTTAAGTCTACAGATTTAGAGAACATTGTCCCATAAGTAAAGTGCTATTCTCACATTGAGTTGGCTGCTACATATCACCAGAATTACAAAGTATTCACCAAGATAATTTGCTAATATAGTTCCTATCAGTGTGTTTCACAACATAATTTTTTTAGTGAAAAGTCACTTTAGTGACTCCAACACATAGTATTAAATTCATTGCTATTTGTTGTACTAGGACAGACTGAACTTAGGCAAACAACCTCTCACTCCTTGAAGTTTGATGACAAACTTGGAAAGCTACAATCAAATCTGGTCTGCAGCAATTATTATATTGTTCTTGTAGTGCATTTCTCCTTTCTTCATTCCCTTACTTTTCTTATCTGTGTTCACAGGTAGAAAGCATCTCTTACTTATCTCAAATTTATATGTATTATTATGGAAATACCAGCATTTATCTTATTTTTAGGGTTTTAACAAAACTATATTCATTTTGTTAGATGAATTGTCTTGATGTTTAGCACTGTGGACACTCTCCATTTGATTCTTTTTCCTTCACTCACACTAATTTCTATCTTTCTGGCACTAAAATTCACTGTGGGTTTATTATGTTTTCCCAATTCCATCTTGAATAGGAGCCATGCTTTTATGTTGCTGAAGTATTATTGGTAATTGGTATAGTTAGTGTATTTATTAGTATTATTCTTTATATTCTAGATTTTTTTTACCCTCTTGCACTCACATCTTCCTCTATTGACTCAGTTGTTTCTGTCATCACAGATTCTGACCCAGTCATTCTTCTAAAGTCTTGTGTTCTTTTCTTGCTGCTACTGCTACTATCAGCTCTCATTGGGACCACTGAAACCACTGCTGTAATCCTTTATAAAAACCACACAGAGCAACAAATGCCTGGTTAGGAACTTCTTATTGCGCCTAATGTGGCTGCACCAAGGGGCAGAATAGGAGGCTATCTACCAGCTGTATCAAACGGGGAACTGAACAGCTTGCTTCTGTGGTATTGGAATGATGGATTGTATTTGCAGCAAACCCAACACAGGTTGGAGTTGCATCTGTCATTGGCTTACACCTTGAATAATTCAGTTAGGTTTAGAGTTAGACATTAATCACCACACTTAGTTTTGAATGTGACACCCTCTCCAGAGCTCACAAAGTTGAGAAGCTTGTTCTAGACTCAAGAAAAAAGAAAAGGAAAGAAAATAAGTATATACAACAAAGAATTAACATAATATCATTGGTTTAACATAGTCCTCCTTACACTGGTTAGGTGCGTTTATCCCTCTCTAAAATACAAGATAAATCATCTCAGTTGAAACTTTTGCATGTTAAGTTTTCTTATGATCTGATAATATTAACAAATATTATTAATGATGAACCATTCAAACATGTACATTTTAAAATTCACATTACACATCTTCTCACCATTGCCACAGACACCCAGATACCAACTTGACAGAGACCTTTTGCTCCAGTGATGTCCTTTCCAGACAGCCAGATGACCAGGTAGGAAGTCTGCTTGCTGATCGCTCCCACCAGACCAACCTGGCCAACAAAGTCCCACAACACCTCCATATTCTTGCCACCACACCTAACACCATCAATTCCTGATACAATTTAGCTTCTACCAAAGTGAAGGCCACTGCAGCCAGTTAGAAGAACACCACAGGTCAGTACAGTCAGTCAGAAGAACAGAACAAGCAAGCCAGTCAGAATAGTCCCCAACTCCCAGCCTCCACCTCAGCAGAGACTCATTACTGGACCAGGGGTTAAATAATCTACCTCAGCTCCAACTCCCAACTTGAGCAGACATAGCTTTTCCACTGCTCTCCACAAAGACCAGAAAACCAGAGAGGAAAAAGAAACCAAAGAACAAATCACTTATCCAAGAAATACAAACCAAAGAATTTGACACCTAAAACTACAATCACCCCAAACACAGATGCCTAAATGCCAGAGTAAGAAAATAATCAACAACACCCACAGCAATATGCTATCACCAGAGCTCATCAGTCCTACCATAATAAGCCATGAATACTCTGATACAGTTAAACCATAAGAAAAAGACATTTAAACCAACTTTATGAAGATAATAGAGGCCCTTAAAAAAGAAAAGAATAAATCCCTTAAAGTAATCCATGAAAAGACAAACATGAAGTGGGAGGAACTGAGGAATTGACACAAACAAACAAGCAGAAGAAATGAATAAAACATTTGAAGAAAGTCAAGATAAAACAAGAAAACAATTGAAGGAAATTAAGAAAACTATTCAAGACCTGAAAATGGAAATCAAAGACATAAGGAAAACTGTGGAAATTTTAGAAACTAACAATCTAGAAAATCAAACAGGAACTAAAGAGGCAAGCTACAAAAGCAGAATACAATATATCGAAAAGAGTATCTCAGGAATTGAAGATATTATAGCACAAATGCTTATATCAGTAAAAGAAAATATTAAATCCAAAAAATTCCTGACAGAAAGCATCATGGAAATCTGGGACACTGCGAAAAAAACAAATTTAAGAATAATAGGAATAAAGAAAAAAGAAGAATCTCAGCTCAAAAACCTAGGAAGCATTTTCAACAAAATCACCGAAGAAAAAATTTCAAATGTAAAGGAGATACCTAATAATGTACAAAAAGCAATCAGAACACCAAGTAGACTAGACCAGAAAAAATATCACCTTGCCAGATAATAATCAAAACAAGCTGGGTGGTGTTGGTACACACCTTTAATCCCAGCACTTAGGAGGCAGAGGCAGGCAGTTTGAGGACAGTTTGGTCTCCAGAGTGAGTTCTAGGACAGTCAAATTTACAACAGAGAAACCCTGAATAGAAAAAGAAAAAGAGAAAGGAAAAGACACAGACTAAAAGAATAGATACAAAAACAGAATCCATCTTCTGCCACATATAAGAAATACACTCAATCTCAAAGATAAACATTACCTCACAATAAAGGGATAGGAAACTATTTTCTGAGCAAATGAACCCAGGAAGTAATCCATTGTAACTATTCTAATATCTAATAAAAAGACTTCAATACAAAACTAACAAAAAGGAAAAATCCACCAAGATAACATCTATTTCTCCAACACAATGTCTCCCACTTTGAAAAATCTTTTTTTGTTAAAATTTAAAGCACAAATTGACCCTCACAAAATGAGTGGAAAATTTCAATATCCCACTCTCACCAACCGACAGTTCATCCAGACAGAAACTAAGCAGAGAAACACTGGAGCTAACAAACACTATAAACTCAATATCTACAAAATATATCATCCCCACACAAAATGAAATAACTTTTTCTCACCACATCTGGGAACCTTCTCCAAAATTGATCACATCATTGGCCATAAAGAAAATCTCAACAGATATCAAGAAATTGAAATAACCCCATGCATCCTATGTAACCACAATGGATTAAACTGTATTCAAGAATAATAGCAACAGGAGGATGCCCACAAATTTATGGATACTGAACAACTCAACTCTTTACTGAATGATACTGCAAAATAAAGAAATAAATTAGAGATCTTCCAGAATTCAAGGAAAATGAGTACATAACATACTCAAACATAGGGGACAAAGTTAAACAACAGTGCTAAGAGGAAATTCATAGCACAAAGCACCCACCAAAAATAGTGGAGAGACAACATACTAGCAAATTAATAGCATATTTCAAATCTTTAGAATAAGAAATAAGCACACCAAAGAGGAGTAGAGGCAAGAAATAATCAAAATGAGGGCTAAAATCAATCAATAGAAACAAAGAGAATACAAAAAGTCAAGGAAACAAAGAGTTGAGTCTTTGAGAAAGTCAACAGGATGGCCATTACCTTATACAAACAAATTAAAAGACAAAGAGAGAACATCCAAATCACCAAAATCAGAAACAAACATGGGAAAAAAACCTCAGACACTTAAGAACCAAAGAATCATTATGTCATACATTAAAAACTTGTAATCCACAAAACTGGAAAATCTCAATGAAATGGATAATTTCCTCAAGAGATGCCACCTGTCAAAGTTAAATCAAAATCAGATAAACAATTTAAGCAGACCTATATTCCTCAAAAAGGTAGACACAGTCATTGAATTTCTCACATCCAACAAAAGCCCAATTTAGCACAGAATTCTATCAGACTTTCAAAAAAGAGTTAACGCCAATACTTCTCAAATTATTCCACAAAATAGAAACAGACGAGCATAACCATACTCATTCTCTGAGATCACAGTCACCCTGATACAGAAACCACTCAAATATTCAACAAGGAAAGAGAATTTTAGACCAATTTTCCTCATGAGCATAGATACAAAAATGTTCAATAAAATTCTTGCAAATCAAACTCAAACACATCAAACAGATCATCCACCATGATCTAGTATGCTTCATCCCTGAGATGCAGAAATGATTCAACACATGAAAATCAACCATTGTAACCCATCATATAAACAAACTGAAAGAAAAAAAAATATGATCATTTCACTAACTGCTGAAATAGCTTTTGACAAAATCCAACACCCTTTCTTGATAATTTGTGATAGAAGGGACATGCCTAGATATAACAAAGGTAATATATAGCAAGCCCACAACCAACATCAAATTATAATGAAACTCAAATCAATTCCATTAAAATCATGAAGCAGACAAAGTTGTCCACTATTTACATACCTATTCAATATACTAATTGAAATTCTAGCTAGAGCAATAAGACAACAGAAGGAGATCAAAGTGACACAAATTTGAAAGGAAGAAATCAAAGTATCCTTATTTACAGATGATATGATAGTATATATAATTCTATCAGGGAACTCCTATAGCTAATGAATAACTAAAGTGAAGATGCTGGCTACAGGATCAACTAAAGAAAATCATTACCCCTTCTGTATACAAATGCCCAATGGACCGAGAAAGGAGTCAGGGAAAGAACACCCTCACAATTGCCACTAAAAACATAAAATAAATTGGGGTGACCCTAACAAAACAAGTGAAAAACTTGTATGACAAAAACTAAGACTCTGAAAAAAGAAATTGAAGATCCCAGAAGACTGAAAATTCCCCTTGTTCCTGGATTGGTAGGATTAACATAGTAAGAATGGCCATCTTACCAAAAGCAGTCTACAGATTCAAGCAATCCATATCAAAATCCCAACATAATTTTTTACAGACCTTGAAAGGACAATAGTCATCTTCATATGGTAAAACAAGAAATCCAGGATAGCTAAAATAATCATAAAAAACAAAAGAAATTCTGGAGGCATCACCATGCCTGATCTCATTCTATACTACAGAGATACAGTAATCTTCAGAGTACTGGCATAAAAACAGACATTAACAATCACTGGTAACTAATTGAAGATCTAGACATACAACCACCCACTTTTGTATACCTGATCTTCAATAAAGAAACTACAAATGTACAATAGAAACAGAAAGGATCTTCAACAAATGGTGCTTATCTAATTGAATGTCAGTGAATGTTAAAGAATGCAAATAGATTTGCATAATAAATAGATGTTTATCACCCTGCAAAGAACTCAAGTCCGAATGTATCAAGGAACTCAAAATAAATCAAATAGACAGAACCTGATAGAATAGAAAGTGGGGAATAGCATGGAATGAATTGGCACAGGTGATAACTTTCTCAACAGAACACCAGTAGCTCAGGCACTAAGATCAACAATTCATAAATGAGACACCATGAAAGCTTCTGTAAGACAAAGGCCTGTCAATAGGACATGGTCAATAGTACAAAATGACCTCCTATAGAATGGGAAAATGTAGAGGAATATTTAATCTTTAAACTAGCAGCATGGCTGCTCTAGAGTAGAAAGAATGTTAGTACATGCCTTTAATCCCAAGGTATCATTTACCTTTAAACACAGTTCTGAAGGCCGTCATGGCACATACCTTTAATTCCAGCAACTCGGGGGAAGAGGTGGAGCTCTGATGGAGAAACAGAGAATAGAGGCAGATTTCAGAGTTCAGAGAAGAAAATCGAGGTAGAAGCAGAGTTTGGAAGCAGAGATAAGCAAGGCAGAGCTCTGACACAGGTGGAAGCAGATAAGATGCAGTCAGAAAAGACACAGAGACAGTTCAGCAGAAGAAGAGGGAAAAGTGTCAGCTAACAGCAAGAGTTAGTTTGAAACCTAGCAGAGCAGTTCAGTCAGAGAAGTAGGAAGAGTCGGCCAGAGTTAGCCAGCGTCGAAAGAGTTCAATCAGAAACAGACAGCTGGTTCAGAGATCAGTTTGAACCAGTCAGCTTGGAGAAGAGTTTGAGACAGAACAATGAGTGAGTTAAATCAGCCAACTAGAAGAGTCAATTGAGTTCAGTATTGCTATGTATTCAGAAGGAGCTAGTTAGAGTGAACCCAGTTAGCAGTATGTCTCAGAAGCTGAAGCCTTCTATGTCTGAGCTAGTATCTTGAAGATTGTATGGAGGCTGAGGCCTTCCAGGTTTAGATTTAATATTAGATTGTACAGAGGCTGAAACCTTCTAGGACTAGGGAATTAAATTAGTAAAAAAATAAATGCTTTTAAATAACACCTACAAGAAACGATTTTTACCAACTCCACTTCCAATAGAAGGCTAATATCCAAAACATATAAGAAATTAGACATCAATAAAACAAATAATCCAATTAAAAATAGGGTACAGATCTAAACAGAGAATTCTCAATAGAAGAATCTCAAATGGTTGAGAAACACATAAAGAAAGGTTCAACATACTTAGCCATCAGGGGAATGCAAATCAAAACAACTCTGAGATTCCATCTTACACCTGCCATAATGGTTAAGATCAATAACACAGAGGACAGCTCATGCTGGGGAGGATGTGAGACAAGGAAAACATACCTTAAATGCTTGTGGGAGTGTAAACTTGTACAACCACTATGGAAATCAATATGGTGATTCATCAGGAAATTGGAAATTGGCCTACCTGAAGACCAGCTCCACCACTCTTGGGCATACACCCAGAGGATGCTCCATCCTACCACAAGGACACTTCCTCAACTACATCCACAGAGGCTTTATTCATAATAGCCAGAAATTGAAACAACCTTGATGCACCTAAACTGAGGAATATATAAAGAAATTGTGGTACATTTACACAATGCAGTATTACTCAACCATTTAAAAAATGACACAAAGGAGTGTTACTTAGCTTTTAAAAAATGGCATCATTAGTGTTGCTGGAAAATAGATGCAACAAGAAAAATATCATCCTGAGTGAGGTGACCTAGACCCAGAAAGACAAATATGCTATGTACTCACTTATATGTGGATATTTCTTTTAAGCAAAGGACAAAGGCAGTATAATCCACAGACCCAGAAAACCTATGGAACATGGAAGGTTCCAGTGTGTAAACATGGATATCCTCAGTAATAGAGAATAGAACAGATGTTGCAGGTGGGCTGGGAGAGGATGGGAATAGGAATAGAAGGAACCAGGTACTGAGAAAGGGATGGAGGCAGAAAATATAGGGAGAGAAAAGTAGAAATGGAGGTCATTTAGGTGGTTATCTTGGAACTAGTGTAATGAAAACTCACTGAAATCTATGAGAGAGATCCTAGTGAGACCCCTAGTAATGGGAGATAAAGATCCTGAACAGGTGATCTCCTTTAAACAGGCAAAGCTTCCATTGATGGGACTGGGACATCATCCTAAACACAGAACCTTCGACCTACAACCTATCCTGCTGGCAAGATATGCTGAGACAATGGAAGGGCAGATCCTCATGTCAAATGAGGGAGGCCATGCCTAGCACTGCAAGGTAGGCCAGGAACTGGCGAGTGGATAGCCAGGAGATGGTTTCTAATAATATCCAACTCTGCTCAGAGATGGTCACTAGCCCAGTCGTCATCAGAGAGATTTCCTCTGGAAGCTGATGAGTGCAGATACAGAGGCCCATGACCAAGCAATGTGAGGAACTCTGGGAACACTGTGGAAGAAGTAGAGGAGGAACTGAAAGGACCAGAGTGTCAGATGACACTAGGAGAACAAGCACCATAGAATCCACTGACCAGCACTCTTAGGGGCTGACAGATACTAAAGAGGTAGACAAGGAGCAGAATTCAAACCCTAAATATATCTTATGGTTGTCTGGTTTGGATTCTTGCAGAACTCCTACAAGTTGGGGGTGAGGGTGTGGGGCTCTCTGACCATTTTACCTGCCCTTGTGTCCTCATGCTGGTTTGCCTACTCAACACTTGGTGTAAGGGTTACTGCCCAATCTTTTTCCACTTGTTTCATCTTGCTATGCTCTGTTCTACCAGTGACCTTGGGAGGACTGCTTTTTTCTGAGGGTAAGTAGAAGGGAAGTTGGCTCTGAGAAGGTGCCTAGGAGCTGGAAAGAGTGGAGGTAGGAAAAAAGGGAATTGGAAAGTATTACATGAGAAAAGAAAAATCAATAAAAATAAAAAATAAATGCAAAATTAAGAATCCTTTAAAAAGTAAAGTAAAATAAAATTCACAACACTTTGTCTTGGTGTGAAGAACTAAGCTAATATTTTTTCTTAAAATTCTGTACTACACTTCTCTGTTACTGTATTTCCATACATAAATCTTGAGGCTTAGAAGTGTAGATCAATAATAGAATACTTCTATTATATCTATAACATACTGCATGCCTGGCTTCTATTGCAGTCACAGTAAGAAAATAAAAATGATTCTAACTTAACAATAGTAACTTCACCTCATGAAGGGCTTTCTGACTGTCTTGCTTTCTGGTGGCATTTTACCTTCAAGTTTTCTCTGGGCTAAAATAAGATGGAGGTCATGATGATAAATTCCTCAATGAGTGTACATCTAATTATCAAGTGTCATTTAAATGAATGAGTAGGTCTACTATTCTATTATTGACTTTCTATATTGTTTCTTAAGAGAACACCTCTAGTTTGCTTCCTGTTGTTGTGATAAATGCCATCACCCGATCAGCTTGTGGATGGAATGGTTCACATGTCTTGTACTTTCATGTCACAATCTACTGTTGAGGGAAGTTGCAGTTAGAACTCAAGCAGTAAAGTGAAGCAGAAATCATGTAATAATACTACTAATTAGCTTGCTCTCAGGCTTCTGACCAGCTAGATTCCAGAGACAACCTTGAACTCAAGATGGGACTACCTACAGCCATCTTGGATCTCCTATATCAACCTTGAACTCAAGATGGGACTACCTACAGCCATCTTGGATCTCCTATATCAACTAGCAATCAATAAAATGTCCCATAGACAAGGCCATGGGTCAGTGTGATAGAGGAAACTCCAGCTGAGAATCCCTCAGATAACTCTGAGAAGTGTGAGATTGAGAGCTCAAGTTAATTAGCAGAGGAGTGCATAGAACTTTTCTTAGTACTCTAATGTTCCTCATATAGAAGGAACATTCTTTTTTCTTGCTTCTGCCCTTTAGTTCTTCCCAGGCCCATGATGAATGAATGATGTGATGCCTGAACACACAGGAGAATGAATCACCTCACCGTTATTCAATATGATGATACAAATGTTAGTCTTTTCTCTAAAGCAACAATAGATATGTCTTACAATTGTCTGAACAATTTTCCCATGAAATAGTATATGTGCAGACATCAACACACATATGCATATTCATATAAAAACAAAGCTAACAAACAAAACCCAGAAAAATACCTTCTTGAATTCTGATGTTAATAGTCATTGACATCAGTGGTGTTAGATATCAAGGGCCCCTCATGGGTTAAATGGTTTTAAGAGTAGTTTCTGTTTATTTATTATGAACCAGATTGTTATCTAGTACCAAATTCATTCTTTTACTTTTATCACTAAAACCTATAGCAGTGATGAGTGGATCATTTGCATATTTAAATTTATGACATCTATAATTATGGATTTCATTTCTCACCAACACCTAAAACAATTAAATTCACCACTTTTAACTAAAGCTTATATCCTTATGTTCTTTATTGGCAGAGCCTTCTTTATAGTAAATTATAACTAAATGTGCATGTAATTGTATTCTAATCACTGGAAATCCCTGTCTGTTCCACAGTAAATATTCAAATACTCCTGGATATATACCAGTGTTTTCAGAGCATGCTAAAGTTGGCTTTCTGTGAAGAGTTGCATGATAATTTACGTTTATTTTGAGGGTTTGTATCCATAATTTTCACACCATCATAGGAATATAAATTATCCTTCTTGATGACTATTTTGATAATGGTTTCACTAGTTGAAGCCACCTTTTCTATTTGACTTTTTTCCTTTCTGAACATATAGAGTTGTTATGAATTAAGTGTTAATTCAGAATAGAGGAATGATACCAGTAGATAACTAATGATTCTCACTACTAGCATTGCTATGATCTTTTTGATTTGGCAACACCAAACAAGTGGAAAAAATTTTTTTAGTGTTTAATGATGATGAATTTCAAGACCAGAATGCCTTGTTCTCTGTTTAGATTATTTTTTATTATTTGAATGAGTTCATGAGACAGTACTCAAAAAGGTTGACTTTGCAACTTTGAAATTTGTATATATATATTTTTATTTATGGAGAAAAACACTGCTCATTTGTAAAATTATCACTAGGAACAAAGCTCTACATTCCTAGCTCTCATGAGAGACCATATTTTTTGAAAAATTCAAAGTCTTTTGAGTTTATATTCTCTGTTACCCTTAATTACTGTATCTTGGTTTTTATTACTATTTAACTGCCTATTAAAAAAGACATGATAATTACTAAATGATGAGAATGTTTTGTAAATGCACAGATGTTTTGTGTCAGTCAGCAACATGGAGAATAAGATTTTCATCATTACTATATACATACTAACATAATTGTATGATAGCTTTTAAAGTAATGACTATTGTTTTATTATTTTTAAATCTCACCTCCCAAACTCCATATTCTCTAAAGTGAGCCTTATGAAATATTCAGAGTATGTAACTTTTTTTCAGTTGGTAAAAACTTCCATAAGTTTAAGGTCCCCTGGGCAGTAATTTGCATCCCTGAGTGGAATCTACTCATTTGAAACCATAAATGATTTTAGGCTATTTTCATGCTCAAATAAACATGAAATTAAGGGGGCTTTCTGCTTCAGTAAATCATACACATTTTCCATTTTCCTTACCTCTTTTGCCTTTGAGCAAATGTGGGATGTGTTCCTAAATTATTTGTCAAGAAAAGTTTTGGTGAATGTCAATGATAGGGAAATTCTACATTAGTTTATTTTCAGCATCACTTAAAACTAATAAGAAACAATTTTAAATACTATTAACTTTAATTTAAATACCATTAAGTACTTGCTACAAAAAAGTAATCATTAAAAACATATGGATTAAAAATTTTATTAGCTTCATTTCAAGATCGAATATCATGTTTAATATTATTCTCCCTGAAGAATATTATATTATAGACAAAATAATTTTAGTGCTTTCTATTCTGAATACTCTGTCCTTATTTCTAAATATTAATGAAGGTTGCTATCATAGATACTATATGAACTGTACAATATAGTACATTTATATTAATATAATAATTTTGACAAATATAAAATAAGCATAGTGAATAAATAGTTGTTCACTGTACAGTTTATTATTGCTTTTTATGTTTGTTTTTTATTGACAATTTTACCAAAGGAAGATTTATAATTTAGCTATTTTATGTAAGAGATATGCAGAAATATTTCCTACTACCTAGACAAATTCTGAATTAAATATGTTTAATTTCCATGCTTTTTTTGTTAAACTTGTTGCTGATGCCATAAAGTTAGAGCAGATGGTGATGGAATGAACACTCAGCACAGAGAATAGGAAGTAGTACAAGAGCCTGAGTCTGGACCCCTAGACCAGCACTCTTTGAGCTGAGTCTTAATCGCACATGACTTGTGATGAAGCTTCAATTTTTTTAATGATTGGAGAAGGGATGGATCATAGAATTCTAGATTTATGTGAAATTTTGTCCAATTCATTAAAGCAATTTTTCTTCCCAATGGAGGGAGAGATAAGTAGTAGTTCAGAATATATTAACTAGGACACAAAGTAGCTACTTAATTTGTACCTTCATTTTTCTCAAAATTTACTAGGATATGTATACATAAGTAGCTCTTCAGTATACATTCAATTTTATATTAATAAAATCTACTATTGCTTTAAGTCCATTTTTGTAAACACAGTTTCTACAAAAGTTTGAAGCTATCATACCTTTGCATTAGAATTGCTATAACTTGAGATAAGTCTAATGCAGAATAAAATATTTATATCTGTGTGTTTGAATATGAATATATATATATATAAAAGACAATCAGAGATTAACTTCTTCAGGGACAGATTGTTAGAAAAAGGATACAGCTAGAGGGAATTAAAAGTATTGTTTTGATTTTAGTTTTTATAAACATATTTCTTCCTATGTACAACTTAACATCATTTCCATGATTTTATTGACTATTTTGTGTTTAATTATAATCTCATGTACATGCAATATATTGAAAAGCATTCTGGTAGCCAAGTGTGGCACTGAATTGAATGTCTACAATCCTAGAAGTCAGGAAGCAGAGTCAGGGGATAGCCAGAGCTGTTACACAAAGAAATCCAGTCTGCAGAAAGAAAGAACAAAAGAAAGAAAGAAAGAAAGAAAGAATGAAAGAGCGAAAGAAAGAGTGAAAGCGAGAGAAAGAAAGAGAGAGAGAGAGAAAGAACTATTCTGTTACCTTATGGTTAGGTGACTACAGAGCATAGCTTTTGGGAAAGTGTCCTATTTTATTTAAATGATGGCACAATAGAATATTAACATGACTCAAGATTTTCATAGGAACATTGTCTCTTCAATGCAGCATTAAATTAGATAACATTAGAAATGACACATATTAAATATCTTCCAAAATGATCTTATGAATAGAAGTCTTTGTACTAATATTCTTACCAGTGCTATTTAATGAGTATAATAAGAAAAGTGGACAACCATGCTTCTATACTAGTTAAATGTTATATAGGTGTTTCCTGTTAATTTGTTTAATTAAACATAAGAAGACAACCTGGTTTTCTTATTAGTGTATCTACTGTTGATAACTATAGCACCATTTCATATTTTACATTTATGAATCACACTATTATACTTTAATTTTAATGAAGGAATTTTCATATTTGATCCATAATTACAATGGAAATGTATTCATGTACTCGTTTGTATCTTTATTTTGAGACAGAATCTCAGTTTGCCCAGATAGACCTCAAACTCACTATAACAGAAAGAATGAGTTGAACTCCTTATCTTCCTCCTTCAACTTGCTGAGTATTGCACTACCATATTTGGTTTATGTCGTGCTGGAGGTCATACCCAGGACTTCATATATGCTAGGAAAGATCTCAACCAACTGTTCAAGCATCTCAGAAGGAGCACAATTTCAAAATGAAAAGTCCCAATAAATAAAATATGTAACAGATGTCAGTAGTATATGATGTATGGTTCTATACTAGATAAATGTGTAAAGTTTAGTTAAACTTTACTAGATATTTGAATAAACTATAACATTTCTTTATCCTTTTATAATCTCCCTATACAGGAGAATTACTTGGAGTAATAGCAATATCATCTTAAGAATAAATACAAAACGATCAATTGATGTTGATGTTGAATGTGAAGTAAATTGACTTCATAGCAAAACTATATATCTTGATAAAACCAGAATAATTAATTAAGGTGAGTCTTATCATTTAAACTTTCAATCTGATTAATATATGGCTTTATGGAACAGATTTTATATAGAAATCAACCATTTATTAGCACACAACAAAGGGCCTTACTTTTGGAAGTGCTTCCTGTGTGAAGGCAATGAAAATGCTCTCTGTTCCTCATAGACATCCAGGAAGATATACAACTGACAAGAACAACTAGAGAAATGAACATGTGGAAATGATCAATGGGCAGCTTATCTACAACTATTTCATGTAGACTTTACTTCCTTTTATGAATTCCCTGATTTTCTCTTAAATTGTTCTCTAAAACCTATGTTTTCTACTGGTCAATGTTTTAAGTCCATAGATTAATGTGAGAGCTGACATGTTTAGAACTTTTAGGACTCAACCATGTTTAACCATTTGTGGCACCATGGAGGTCATCATATCATGTATAATAAATATCATTTATACTGAAAATGTTAAATATGTATTTTAGTTGACAAATTGTATGACAAACCGTAAAGTTATAGCAATGAGTGAAACATCAGTTTAATGAAAACAATGGAGTTTGATTATTTCATTCATATATAGCTAACACATTTCAAAGCAAAAATAACAGAAGAAAAATTGAGCAAGGAAGCTATCTGAAAGTATTTTTTCCAGAAGGTTACCCATGTTCCAATTATGCCGAAGCAACACGATACCACACTATTATACTGGTAGGGTTCGCCTATATTTATTTCAACTAAACTATTGGATGAACTACCAATAGAGTCTTTCCCCTCAGTCTTCTGTGAGATTACCTTAAAGGACACACCCAAATACATGACTGGTTACACTCACTTCCAGGTGACCCTAAATCCAAACATAATGGCAAATCAGCACTTACATCTTATTCAGGGACAGGTACACATTTTAATGTTTTCATGACAGGTATTAGCTTTAAAACTTTAGCAGAATGATTCCTAAAATTTAGGCTTCTGCCCATGTATTGAAACAGAAACATCCTATTTAATGGAGATCTTTCAAAAGCATGGTCTTTGAAAAACAATGACTTGGATTTTAAATTAGAAAAAGTTTTTAATTTATTTTTAATTGTTTGTAAAATGAAGAGACAAATGATTTACAATTAAAAGGTCTAAAATAAAAGCTACACAAGAGTGACAAGTGTTCGTAGATTGATCATTTGGAACTGGATTCTGTATCAAGTTAGCTATGGTGACATAAGTACTAAGTTCCTGGTTAATTGCATATAGAATTTATAAAGTAGTATATAAGTTGATATTTTGACTTTTATTAGTTAAGTGATTATTAAATGGCCTAAGGTAACAATAATAAAATATACTTAACTTAAAATTTACAATAGAAAATAAAGTTTAAATTAAAAGAACCTTTTTTTCATAAAAATGTTTCATCTATATTAAAAAATAAAACACTGTATGATAACATGTAAGAATTCATCAAAGTTATTAAAGGGATGCATAATATTAGATATTCAAAAGTAATTTTTAGCTTTCAAATATGTGCTACTAAAACAAAAGCACTCACAATAAAATGCCTAGTGTTCTTATAGGTAATTAAGTTAAAAATCACTAACACATCTATCATATATCTTCAACATTCTATCTAGATCTATGACCACAGTTTTGAAGTAGCATGCTTTATAATATATGCCATAGGCCTGGTACAGTGGCAAAGACCATTAATATCAGAATTTGGGAGACTAAGTCAGTCAGATCTAGTTGGAGGCCAGACTGGTCTACATTGTATGTTTCAGGAAAGCCATAATGAGATGCTGTCTCAAACACTACGCCCCACTGCAAATTATATATACACTGCAATATATATATTTCAGGGTTCTTCCTGAGAATCTATAACAACAAAAGGTGGAAGAAATATTCAACAAGTTCAAAAGATAATTCAGACTTTGTTGTTGTAAAAACCTATTTTGTCCCTGAAAACTCAGAAAAATAATTTGATAATAAACAGATAGTAGACAGTGTTGTAATAGTTCAAGTCTTCCATGCTATAGGAAGTAACCAATCACAGTCTCTGTATTTAACATGTTCACATATAGCTTCTTATATTCGTAATCTAAACACTGTCCTTTTAACTATACAAAACACCTGACAAATCAACAAAGACCTGTAATCCTGGCAGTCAAAAATGTGGACAAGAATTGATGCCAGTTAAACAGTGAATTCAAGGCAAGAGTTGGGCTACAACATTTGTCTAAATAAATAAATAAATAAATAAATAAATAAATAAATAAATAAATAAATAGTAAACCAGAATTCAGGCTTTTTACTGTATTGAATAATTATTATAATAATTTATATTAAACATGTAATAGTGACTTAGGAAGATTTTTGTGTCCATAAGAGAATGCCAATATTTGCTAAAAGATGTTTGAACTTGTACCAAACTCTAGAATTTATTAATACACTCAAATAAAAGGAATCAATATAACTCAACAACAAAATTTAATTTGTTTTATCTTTCCTGTTATAAATCAGAAGAATGATAATATCACCAAAAAGCATCCTGGTTATCAAGTCACAGATCACTACATAATAAAGTAACGTGACTCTGAGTTGTAAATGCATCAGGGTAAAATCAAAATGATATATTTTTATTTACTGCTGTAAATGAAAACTCAATTAAAATATTATCTTGATGGGATCATTTATGACACTTGTGATGTATATTCATTTTATTTTCAAAATTCAAAGTTTGGCTCCACTATTTGCACTGAATATTTTTCTATATTGTAAAATCATGTAAAATAGTTAAGAAGATAACATGTTAGGGATGAAAAACTTGTTCATAGAATCTCAGAATTGCATCAAATTTGAGAATATTAAGACTATACAAGACAGGCATTCTACTAAGTAAAAACAGTTTTATCCTACAAACAGAAGCCTAATCTAATTCGTGTCCATATGTAAGAAGGAATTATTAAATTCATTCATTATGGATTGATACAATAGGCATAGAGCTTCTCTTCAGAAAGAGAAAGAAAGAAAGAAAGAAAGAAAGAAAGAAAGAAAGAAAGAAAGAAAGAAAGAAAGAAAGAAAGAAAGAAAGGAAGAAAGAAAGAAAGAAAGAAAGCAAGCAATTTTCCATTACTTGCTTGTTTAGGTACACCAGTGGCCAATGTGCTGCCTATATGACTTTGTTCTATTCAGTTGCTTAGCTCTATTGCAATTAGAAATTTTAAAAAAATCTGTTAGTGTGTAGCTTTTCTCATTGAGGGATTCATAAAGAAAAATTTCTATGTCCATAAACCAGTGCCAAAACTAATGACAGCTTCAGCTGCATTTTCAATATGCAGAGTCTATGGCATCAGAGGTTACCTCTAAAGCATTTTTGACAATGGATATTTACAGGAAATCATCTATGTAAACACAGGGAATATAACTGTTGACAGAGTTCTTGTCTAAACATCTTCTATACTGAAACAAAGAGATAGTGATTTCCTCAGGTTTCCATTATTTAAGCCAATATTGGGCACTTAGAATTAGAATCCTTATTAGTGTAATGAACAAATCAATAAATCAAACAAAAAACTTAGATAGTATCCCAAAGACATGTTCCTCTGTAGTACAGAATATTTTTTGTAGAGGAACATTTAATCTTTTAATTCAGTAGCATGGCTGCTCTAGCTAAGGATCATATTGAAAGGTCTGTGTGATAGCTAGGAAAGGATCACATCCAAAGACCTGAATGAAGGAATCACATTCAGAGGCCTGTGTGATCCAAATGAAATGCTCTGAAGGCAATGGTAGTGATGCCTTTAACCCTAAACTCTGAGATTTAATCAGAGTGAGGAATTGGCAGAGTGAAGTCTGAGGCTGAATCAGAGTATAGTCTGAGATTGAATCAGAGTGAAGATGTACCCAACTATCAGTATATAAAAGAGGCTCTCAGCCCACAGTAAGCCATTTCAGTATTCAGTTCAGTCAGTAATGTCAGAAGGAAGAATTCAGAGAAATTGCCATTTGCCATTGTCTCTACACTTACAATTTTTACTTATTTACTTTTATGTGTATGTATCTGTGTCAGGGTATGCCGTATATGTCATGTACCACTAGAAGCCATAAAAGTGTGTCAGTTCCTCTGGAGTTGGAACTACAGGCTATGGGGAGCCACCAGTTGTGACTCCAGGGAACAGAATTTGGACCTTCTCCAAAAGCAGGGAATGATCTTAACCATTGATCCACTTCTCCAGAATCTCAAAATACTTTTTAAATCCTTAATTAATTTACCAAAATGTGATATATAGTTAATGTATATGGTTATCTATTGTAGATCTTTGCAATGTGGTTGACAACTTGAGTCTCCTGCTTACTACAGACTATATTTTGTACTGAAAAATTGAACATAGACCCAGACACTGCTCCTGTGTTCTAGTCCATCTCTGTATTTCTTTTTTTTAAATAAACAAATATTTTTATTGTGTGTGTGTTTTTGTATGATGTGTGTATGAACACAAAGGTATCTTGCTACACCATTAAAGCCTAGAAGGCAACTTTTTGGAGTTGGTTCTTTCCTCCCTTCTTCATTTGCATTCTAGGAATGAAGTTCTGGTTGCCAGCCTTAAGTGACAGTGCCTTTACCTACTTGAAACATCTCATCTGATGTATCTTGATAGTTTTTGTACATTTATAGTTATATTATATTCACTTCTGATATTGAAAAGCCCAATAATGTATCAAAATCTCCAAGTGAACCAATATTTTTCTCAGGTTAGAAGTATGACTATAGAAATATCTTGTAAAAATCTCACTAAATTTGTTTTTCTTTTATTATAACACCTACATCACAGACACAGACACACACACACACACACACACATTCATATTGATACTTAATTTTTTAATAATATATTTTGTCCCAGCATTATTCTGTCTCTACCTCTTTTTCTCCTTTCCTAATGCCATAGTAACCAGATAAAGACACCCCAAACTATCTTCTGAGTGCTTACAGTTTGCTCCAAAATTATTGCTCTTTTCATTTTGATTTTTATTCTTCCGACTTTGTTTCTTGATAATTTAATTTTATTTATCTGTTCCACTGTCTTCTATCTTAGTCTCTCATCAGTGCCTACATCTCTGTTTTTGTCTCTTTCTCTATCCACACATTAATGAACTTTTGGATGTAAGGATTTCTTGCTTATGACTGTGATTCTTCCTCCTACTGTTTCTGCCCAACATTACACCACTTACTGATCCCTGTACCTCCAGGAATTGCAACCCATGAGGCAGAGCCAGTTCTAGCTGACTTTGGCTCCAGCTTGTCACATGCTGCACCCAGCCAGAGGCTCACTCCACAGGCTCCAGTCTGTCTGGGGAAAGGAGTAATCTGACAAGAATGACTTAATAGCCAGGGGCAGACTGTACACCAAGTGCATACCTGCCAGGACAGCAGAAATGCTGAGTTTACCGTAAGAGATGAGTAGCTATTTAAATGTGTCTAGCTGCAGGAAATTAAAGCTTCCAGATGGCAGAATTGCTGCTGATCTGTGTACTGACACTCTGCCTTGTAATTTTTCAAGTAATCGCAATCTGAATCTTTCTAGCCTGAAACTCAAAGGCAGTCTGTTCCTGCCCTCCTGCTTCTTTTATAGTTGCAGATTTGTACAAAATTTTATTTTCTTGATAGAAATTATGATAGAAAAATATTTATCCGTTGTCTACGTAGTGTACTTTAAACATAAATACCTTTAGATTCAGAATTATTTATTCTTTTACGTGAACTTGTACAAGAAAAGTACAAACAATTACATTTGCCTAGCCTCAGGAGAAACTTCTGAAAAATTCATCAGAGGCAATGTCTCTAAGAACTATAGTTACAGTGACTTGATTTAGTAGAAATACTGTAAAAGGCCATGATATCCTAACTCAATATGGTGTAATGCCCTACAGGGCATTAGCTGGATTAGCTGGATATCAGGCACTGGCAATTTGAAACATAGACATTGCCCACTCTAAACTCATAAAATGTGTCAGTGTTTCAGGTAACATAAAAAAATTCAGGTATTCCAGAGATTATACCTGTCATTTCATTATTTGGATTGCATTATAACTAGGACCAGGCTTAGAATGATATTGCAAAGGTAGACATAGTGAAATGCTTTCTCTGTGATGAAACCAAATAAATCTGAAAGAGAGAAAATTAGTACATCATCTTTTAAAACTCATGAAACTGAAGAGATAGATCATTAGTTAAAGTGAGTCACACAAGTATGAACTCCTGAGAACAAACTCCCAGAACCCACATTAATCTCGTCACCATAACACATGCCTGTAATCCATATATTGAAATAGTAAGATGGGATGCAGAGACATGAGAAGCTCCAGAAGCTCATTAGCTTTTTTTAGTTTTCTTCCTGTTGCTATGATACATGCAATGTGAGATTGAAATGATTTATTTCATTTTACAATTTTGGGTCCTAGTTGATCACTAAGGAAAGTCAGGGCAGGAGCTCTATGCTGAATACTGCAGGCTGTTTGCTCTCTGGATCACTCATTCGGTGCTCAATTTTCTTATAATACTTAGGCTTGATAGAAATGGTACCACTTATAGTTGGCTTCATCCTCCTGCATCAGTAAGTAATCAAAACAACCTTCGTACTCAGTCATGTACATAGGGTAATCATGATTAGGCAGTAAAGTCTTTTGTTTCAGCTGAGTTTATACTGTGTTGAGTTGAAGATAAATACTAATGAGAAACCCAGCTGAATTTCCTGCCATGCTCATAAGAAAGTAATAAAGAGATTATGTTTCAAACAAGTTGGAAAGAAAAACCTAATATAGAGGGTGCTTTTATGTCCTCCAAAAGTGTGCTGTAGTATGCATGTGCTCACATTCACACAAATTAATATGTACAAGCATAGACACATATACACATATGTTCAGATAAGCTATTGTTTGTTGAAAATTTTATCTGATAAGCTACCTTTTTACTAATTTATAAATCATCTGTGTCATATAACAAGTTTTGTTGAATTTATACTTTTTATTTCCTAGTTCTTTAGTCTAGAACATTGGTCTTATATCAGTGAATAGCTTTTAATATTATTTCAATTATTAAATCTTATTGTATGTCTTAAAATCTAGTGGGAAAATTTAAATATTTTTCAAAATCCATTATTTATTATTATTTTATGTACTGTTCATTGATGTCCTGAATTTATGTCTATGCATTCCACGTATGCTTAGTGCACACATAAGTCAGAAGAGGACATTGTATCTTCTGGCACTGGAGTTACCAATGGTTGTTAGCTGCAATAGGGATATTGGCATCAAACTCTGTTCCTGTGGAAGAACAACCAGCATTCTCAACATTTGAATCATTAGATGATTTATTTTGAAGAATTATTATGCTTATTCTTGATTATTTATTATTTTTTTAAATTTAGGACCTGTATCTTAAATTCCATTAAGAGCAAATCACTCTTGGTGGACAACTCCCAGCACCATCAGAGCCCAAGGCACCTGAAGAACTAGATAGGCACCACACCTGTAGAATACTGGGTTCTGTTCCCACAACTCACTTCTCTGTAGCCCCTCCCCCCTCTCATCCAGCTCTACCAGCACAGCCCTCAATACCATTAGACACCCTCCATTGCTAATATAAGGTACACCATCAGAAGAGCTAGCTTATGCCAGGGCAGTCTGCCAGTAGAACAGAGCAGGATATGCCAAACAGTCAGAATAGGGTAGGCCATCCTAGTCAGCCAGAAGAACAGTCACTAAATCCCATCCCACAGTACTGTCTGAGACCCTGCTGGATCAGAGGCCATGTTGAACACCAGAGCTCTAGCCCCCAACTCAGCTAGAGACCCTCAGCTTGGCAAGACACCAAAAAAAAAAAAAAAAAAAAAGCAAAAAGAAGAAGACCAAAGAAGGAAAAGAAATAAAAAAAACAAAACACTCATCAAATAAAGAAAAACCCTGGATTTTGGCACTGAATCCTATAGTCACTACAAACTCAGATGCCTAAAAATCAGGATAAGACACAATCAATAACAACCAGAGCAATAGGTTACCAGCAGAGGCTAACTTTTCTACTATAGCAAGCCCTGTATACTCTGACACAGCCAAAGTAGAAGAAAAATTAAAACCAATTTTAGAAAGATAATGAGAGTCCCTTAAATAGGAAATTAATAACTCCCTTAAAATAAATCCATAAAAAGACAGTCAATGGGAGGAATTGAAAGAATCCAGGAAAACACAATCAGAGGAAATGAATAAAACCTTTGAAGAAAGCCAAGAAAATACAAGCAAACAATTGAAGGAAATAAACAAAACTGAGACCTGAGAATGGAAAGAGAACCCTTAAAAATTAATAAAACTAGGGAATTTTGGAAATAAAAAACTAGGAAAACACTAAGGAACTAAAGAGTCAAGGTATAGTGAAAGAATACATGTGATAGAAACGAGTATCTAAAAAGTTCAAGATATTGTTGGAGGAAAAGATACATTGTTAAAATAAAATATTAAATTCAAAAAAAATTCTGACATACAACATCCAGTAAATCTGGGACACTCTGTAAAGACCAAATCTAAAAATAATTAGAGTAGAGAAAGAGGAAGAATCCAAACTCAAAGGCCCAGAAAATATTTTCAACAAAATCATAGAAGAAAAATTTCCAAACCTAAAGGAAGGAGATGCAACAGAAACACCAAATAGACTGGACCAGAAAAGAAATACACTTGCTACATAATAATCAAAACAGTAAACACACTGAACAAATAAAGAATACTAAAAGTTGCAAGATAAAAAGAACAAGAAACATATAAGGCAAGCCTATTAGAATTATATCCAATTTCTCAAAAGAAACTCTACATGCCAGAAGAGCCTGAACATATGTGCTACAGACTCTATTGGATTATAGATGCCAGACCAGACTACTATATCCAGCAAAATTTCAATAGTCATAGATGGACAAACCAAATATTCAACCACAAATCCAAATTCCAGCAAAATATATTTTCAAATCCAGCCTTACAGAAGGTACTAGAAGGAAAACTATCATCCAAGGAGCTTAACTACACTCATAAAAAAAAAACAACAAAAGAAATAAGTAATCTCACCCCATCAAAATCAATAGAAGGGACACACAAACACACCACCACCATCACCACCACCACCATAACAACAACAACCAAAAACAAGAAGAATCAAAAACAACAACAAAACAACCATTGGTCATTGATATCTTTCAACGTCAATGGATTCACTTCTCCAATAAAAAGATACAGAGGAACAGAACGGATGTGAAAACAGGATCCATCCTTCTGCTGCATATAAGAAAAATACATCAACTCCAAAGAAAAATATTACATTAGAGTGAAGAGTTAGGAAAAGATTTTTCAAGTAAATGGAACCAAGAAGTAAGCTGGTATAGCTGTTCTAGTATCTAACAAAATAGACTTCAAATGAAATTTAATCAGCAGAGACAGGGAAGGGGAAAGATACTATACTCATCAAAAGAAAAATCCACCGAAACAACTTTTCAACTCTTAGTATCTATGCCTCCCACATATCTAAGTCTCCTATATTTGTAAAAGATATGTTACTAAAGCTTAAATCACACATTGACCTGCACACACTGATAATGGAAGTTTTCAGTTACCCACTCTCACCAATAGATAGGACATCCAGACAAAATGTAAACAGGGAAATACTGGAGTTAGCAGAACTTATAGGCCAAATGGACCTAACATCTACAGATTTTACCTACAAACAAAAATTTTTCCTTTTTCTCACCATCTCATTAGCCTTCTCCAAAACTGATCACATACTTTGCCACAAAGCAAGTCTCAATAGATATAAGAAAATTGAAATACCACTCTACATTCTATCAAATCACCATGGATTAAAGCTCAATTTTAACAGCAAGAGAATGCCTAAAATTTCATGGAATCTGAACAATTCTCTACTGAATGGCTACTTGGTTAAAACAGAAATAAAGAAAGAAATTAAAAGCTTTCTAGAATTCAACGAAAATGAGTCTACAACATACCCAAACTTATGGGATATATGAAAGCAGTGCTGAGGAAAACTCATAGCACAGATTACAAAGAAAAAGTTTCATACTAGCATCTTAATAGCACACCTGAAAGATATAAACAAAGAGAAGCAATCACACCCAAGAATAGTAGATGGCAAGAAATAATCAAATTGAGGACAGAAATTAATAAAATAGAAACAAAACAATACAAAAAAATCAATGACACAAAGAGTTGGTTCTTTAAGAAAATCAACAAGATAGACAAACCTTATCCAAACTAATTAAAAGATGGAGATAAAATATCCAATTTACCAAAATCAGAAATAAAATAGGGGATATAACTACAGAAACTGAGGAAATTCAAAGAATCATTAGGTCATATTTTAAAAACCTGTATTCTGCAAAATTTAAAAATTAAAAAAAGTAAAAAAATGGATAATTTTCTTGATAAATACCACCAGCAAAGTTAACTCAAGATGAAATAAACAATTTCAATAGGCCAATAACCCCCAAGGAAATAAAAGCAATCATTAACAGTCTCCCAACACACCCCAAAAAAAACCAGGGCCAGATAGTTTTAGCACAGAATTCTGTCAGATATTCAAAGAAGAGTTAAAGCCAACCCTTCTGAAATTAGTCCACAAAATAGAGCAGAAGAAACACTGCCAAACTCATTCTACCAAACCACAGTTACCCTGATACCCAAACTACACAAAATTCAACAAAGAAAGAGAATTACACACCAAATTTTGTCATAAACATGGATGCAGAAATATTCAATAAAATATTCAGGATCTGAATACAAGGACACATGTAAAAGATCATCCACCATGACTGAGTAGGCTTCATCCTAGAGATGAATATCAACATATGAATATCAGTCAATGGAACTCACCATATAAACAAACTGAAAGAAAACAAAAACAACAGCAACAAAACACATGATCATCTCACTAGATACTGAAAAAGCTTTTGACAAAATCCAACACTCCTTCATGATAAAAGTCTTGGAGAGATTAGGCGTACAAGTAGCGTACATAAACATAATAAAGGCAATTCACAAGAAGCATGCAGCCAACATCAATTTAAATGGAGAGAAACTTAAATCAATTCCACTAAAATCAGGAACAAGACAAGGTTGTCCATCTTCTCCAAACATATTCAATATAGCACTTGAAGTTTTAGCTAGAGCAATAAGATGACAGAAGGGGAGAAAGGGCATACAAAATTGGAAAAGAAGAAGTCAAAGTATCCTTATTTGCAGATGATAGTGCTGGGGTATGTCATCCAGAATAGGGGTCTAGATTGTTTACCTTCTTCATTGGAATCTTAGCTAGAGCAACAAGGCAATGGAAGGGAATCAAGGAGATACAAATTGGAAAGAAGTCAGAGTATGTTAACATGCAGATGATTTGATAATATATATGTGACCCTAAAAATTCCACCACGAACGCTTACAGCTGATAAACAGTTTCAACAATGTAGCTGAATAAAAAATTAACTCATAAAAATTAGTAGCTCTCCTATATATGAATGACAAAGAGATTAAGAAATAAATCAGGAAAATAACAACTTTTACAATAACCTCAAATAATATAAAACATCTCAGGGTAACTCCAACCAAGGAAGTAAAAGTCTTGTATGATATAACTTCAATTCTTTGAAGAAACAAATTAGAAGATATAAGAAGATGGAAAGATCTCCCATGCTCATAGATTGGTAAGATTAACATAGAAAAATGCTAACATATTGAAAGCAATATAAACTTTCAATGCAATCTCTATAAAAAGTCCAACATAATTCTTCACAGAACTTAGAAGAATAATTCTCAGCTTCAAATGGAAAAACTAAAAATCCAGAGTAGTTTCAACCATCCTCAACAATAAAAGAAATGCTAGAGGATTCATCATTCCTGATTTCTATTTGTACCATAAAGATATAGTAATAAAAATCACATGGTATTTGTATAAAAATAGACATACTGATCAATGGAATCAAATTGAGGATCCAGACATAATTCTTCACACCTAGAGGACACCTGGTTTTTGATAAGGAAGGCATAAAATACAAGCTGGAAAAAAAGACACTATCTTCAATAAACTGTGTTGGACAAACAGGACACTGAATGTAGAAGAATGCAAATAGATACACACTTATAACCCTGCACAAACCTTAACTCCAAATGGGTTGTAAACCTCAATATAAAACAAGATACACTGAAACTGATAGAAAAGAAATTGGGGAGTAACCTTGAACTCATTGACATAGGAATGAACTTCCTGAACATATCACCATTAGCATAGGCACTAAGATCAACAATTAATGAATGGGACTTCATAATATTGGAAAGCTTCTGTAAAATAAAGGTTACCTCCAGTAGTCCCAAACAGCAGCTTACAGAAGGGGATTTTTTTTTAACCAAATCTACATTCAACATAGGTCTAGTATCTAAAATACATAAAGAACTCAAGAAACAAGACATCAATAAAATAAATAATTCAATAAAAATCTGTGGTACATATCTAAACAGAGCATTCTCACCTGTCAGAATGGATAATCTCAATAATAAAAGTGACTGCTCATTCTGGCAAGGATGTGGAGCAAAGAGAACACTCCTCCATTGCTGAGGGAGTGCCAACTAAAGTCACTATGGAAATCAGTGTGGAAGTTCCTCAGAAAAGTGAAAATCACTCTACCTCTGAATACAGTTATTCCACTCTTGGGCATATACCCAAAGGATTCTTCATCCTACCACAAGAACACTTATTTAATCATGCTCATTGCTGTTCTATTCATAACAGTAGAGAATGGGCAAGAAACAACTAAATGTCTCCCAGCAGAAGAATGAATAAAGCATAAGTGGCGTATTTACAAATGTATTATGGAGAAAACAAACAAAAACAAAACAAAACAAACAAGACAAAAAACTGGCATCATGAAATTTGTAGGCTAATGTAATGGATGGAACTTGAAAAAAATCATCCTTAGTGAGATAACTCTGACCCAGAACCATAAATATGTTTTGCATTTGTTTATATCTATATATTAGCCATTATGTAAATGATAACCGAATGACAATCCATAGACCCAGAGAAATTTAGTATAGAGGAAGAGACTGGGTAGTAGGGTGACATATGGATCTTCCTGGGATTTGGAAAAACAACAGATTTTATAGGTGGACTGGGAGCATAAAGGGAGAATATGGTAGAAAAAGAAAGGGAAAATGGGATTGACAGAGGGAATGTGGGAGGAGACAGCTAGAATTCAAGGTATTTTGAGAGGTGGTATGAAACATAGTGCCATGCAAACCTTCTAATATCAGGAATGTAATTCAAATGAAGACTCCACATAATGAGGGACTGACCATCTCTTTCACCAAATAAAGTCTCTAATACAGGGACTGAGTTACATTCAACTAAGTGGTTGTACAAATTGTTCTCATGGAAATACCTAACAACCCAGGCTGTTTTCAAGACAATAGGTTACTCTGCACAAACTGAATGCAAGGCTCTATTGCTGAAGACAACACCCTACACCACAACTCCTTGAATATGGAGAGATCCAGCTGGTACCTACAAAAACCTTCATCCCTATGTCCTAATGTCTTTGGTTTGGAAGGTACGCTGCAGACCACCAAAACAGAATTGTAAACACCAACTCCATGCCAAACCCTTTGATCTACAATGATATCCTGCCTGCAAAATATACTTGAGTATAGAAGAACATTTGATCCTTGATCCAGCAGCATGGCTGCTATGGGAAAGGATCACCTTCTAGGGCCTTTGTGATCTCTGATCTGGCAGTGTGGCTGCTATAGGGAGAAAGAATGTTAATCAGGCAAATCCTGTCTTCTATGCTTATGCTAAATGAAAGGGAATTCTGTAGTTCCACTCTAGCTACTAACATGGAGATATGTGGAATACCCCTTGAATTGAGAAGCAAATTATAAGGTTCTCTTCATCAGGCAAAATAAGACTTTGTATCTTAAGGAAATTTATTACAGGCCTCTAAGCCAACTCAAAAGCTAATGGTAGCACACACCTTTAAACCCAACTCAGAAGGAAGTGGTGGCACACGCCTTTAAACCCAAAAGGCTTAAAAGGAACAGTCGGTGGATGTAGAAAAGAAGCAAGGTAGAAGCAGAAGTGGAATCAGACAAGAAGCAGAGAGTGGAAACAGAAAGTAAGGAGAGAGTGAAGGTAGAATTCAGAGTGAGGAGAGAATCCGAAGCAGGAGATTGAAGAAGCAGTGTGAAGAGGCAGTTGAAAGGCAACTTCTCAGAAGCCAGTCAGAGCAAGTTACATTCAGTTCAGTTGCAGAGGCTGAAGACCTCTAGGTCCAGCCTTGCATCTTGAAGATTGTATCACCTTCTTCTTTGAACCCCCACAAATGAAAATACTTTTACATTGAGTAATAGTGACACAAAGCTTTAAGAAGTAATCAATCAATTTTCTGATTTGACTTAAGCTCTACTCCACGAGATGGATCCATGCTAGACACTTCTTGGGTTACCAAAACCAGAGACTAGATAGCCCAGAGACCTAGGATAAAGCCAAATACTATTGATCTTAAGAAAGAAAGAAAGAAAGAAAGAAAGAAAGAAAGAAAGAAAGAAAGAAAGAAAGAAAGAAAGAAAGAAAGAAAGAAAGAAAGAAAAGGAAGGAAGGAAAAGGAAAGCAAAGATAGAAAAATAGGAAGGAAAGAAGAAAGAAAGAAAGAAAGAAAGAAAGAAAGAAAGAAAGAAAGAAAGAAAGAAAGAAAGAAAGAAAGAAAAGGAAGGAAGGAAAAGGAAAGCAAAGATAGAAAAATAGGAAGGAAAGAAGAAAGAAAGAAAGAAAGAAAGAAAGAAAGAAAGAAAGAAAGAAAGAAAGAAAAGAAAGAAAGAAAGAACAGAAAGAAAAACAGAAAGAAAAGAAAGAAAAAGAAAGGAAGGAAGGAAGGGAGGAAGGAAGGAAGGAAGAAAGGAAGAAAGGGCAGCATCACTAGATATGCTTCATCCTGCAGCACATGGGAACAAATGCAGAGACCCATATCCAGACAATACACATAGACATAGATATTCAGAGAGAGGGGGTGGGGGAGTAAGGGAAAGAAAGATAGATAGATAGATAGATAGATAGATAGATAGATAGATAGATAGATAGATAGATAATGAGAGAGAGACAGACAGAGAGACAGAGAGAGAGAGACAGAGAGAGGCACTTTGGAACACAGCTATAAATAGGATATCTCCAACAAATCTCTTCCCTCAGAACTGAAGGAATCCCACAGAAGTGGAGGCAGAAAGAATACAAGAGTCAGAGGAGAGAGAAGATGTCATGAGAAAAATTTCCTCTAAATCAACTGGGTAAAGCTCACAAGAATCCAGAGAGAATGAAGCAGCAAGCACAGTGTCTGTACCAGCTCCTCTATGTCAATATTATTATCTCTCAGTTTAGTATTTTTTATAGGACTCATCACTGTGGGAATGACATTCACTGATTCTTATGTCTTCTCTTAGGATCTTTTTCTTCTTTGGTTTGTCTTGTCCAACTCAGATGTGATGGCTTTCATTTTATCTTGTTTTATTTTGTTATGTTTTGTTGTTACCTCTTAGAATCCAGTTCTGTTTGAATGAAAGACAGAAAGAGAGTATATTCAGATGGTAGGGTATAACATGTGGAACTGACAGGAGGAGAGGGAGAAAAAAACTGTAATCAAGATATATTGTGTAAGAAAACCATCTGTTTTCAATAAACTGGGGTTGGTACAAAAGGTAAATGTCAAAATGAAGATTTAATTTTAAAATCAACTATATGTCACTGCATTTCTAAGGGACAGCTTTCACAAATTTATACTTGCTCACATTCCATTTCTGATGTTGTCATATCATACATATAGCATTCTTACACCCAGCTAAAAGAAGCAGCAGTCCTCTTTCCCACCACTGCCTTTGTGTCTGTTCTTTAGACCAAGCATAATCTGCTTCATGGTTCATGACAACTGACAGGTCATTACAACCATTCAGAGAACCAACTATGTCTTCATTTATTAATTATTGTCTAAAATGCCAATGCTTTTTCACTTGTTACAATTCTGAAACTGAACCATAAGCAGAAAACAAAAAGAGTAAGTACGTAGACAAAAATAACTGAGTCCATCAGCATCTATGACATTAGCAATGAAAGTTGACTCATTCAGAACTCAAACTATGAAATCAGTAGTTATTAACTAATCTCATATTCACCTGGGTAAATAAATAAATAAATAAAATACTTTAGCATACTTACAAAAGTGACAATACATTTTTCTGTTTATAAAATTTGATTTTACTGAAAGATCCTTTATTATCTCCTAAACTAAATACTTTTTCTTCCTGCATGCCTCAGCCTACAAAAGTAGCCATTCTGTGCCCTAGAATGTGGTAACACTGCCTGCATAGCCTTGCTTCATTGTCATGTATTTTACCTCTATGGCCTTTTCAAGCTTCTTATTTATATTTTTTGAGTTGTTTACTTTTTAACAGCACAGCAATTAAAATCCTTATTTTCTCCCAAAGATCTCCAGGTGATACCTACATTTGTTTTTAATAGAAAGTCGAGTCTTCTGTCAAACAATACATCCAGATCATAGTTTCCCCTCCCTCCACTCATCCCAGCTACATCCAAAGAGAGATCTTTCCTCTACCCCTGATCCATCCTATGCCATCAGAAAAAAAAAAAAAGCAGGCCTCCAAGAGACAACAGCCAACTATTACAAAATAAAATACAATAAGACAAGGTAAAAACCTTTCCAACAATGATGGGCAAGGTAACCCAAAAGGAGGAAAAAAGTTCCGAGAACAGGAAAAAAGTCGGAGATACACCTGCTTCCACCATTAGGAGTTCAACGAAAAACTTCTTCAGTGTATTAATGCTAACAATTCAGTTGAATAATATTCAGTGTGTTCAAATACAAATATTCTATGTACTATTTTTTTCATATAATGTACTAACTTCCTTCAAAGGACTACTAATGATAAAAGGATGTATAGATTGACAATGCTAATTGCTCTGTATTTTATGGAAATGAAAAGATCTGTATAAGACTGTTACACATCATAACTTACTGAAGAAAAAAACAGAAAAGTATTATCGTTGAAGCTTTAAATTCTTATCACTGACATTCATAAAGACCTGGAAAAGAGAGCTGATGCCTGTACTGTAGATAGGAACCAGACACATTTACTATTTAATGATAAACAATGTCTGAAGAATCTAAAGAAATTAAGATTGAAAAAAAGTGTTGAAAGGAGGAGATGATAAGATAGGTGTGTTTATTTAGTGAAATCAATCTTAAGGAGTAAGAACGCAGCTGAAAGTATCACAATATCAAAACTCAAATTATATTCCAAAGCTATAGAGATAATGACTGCCTGGTACTGACGTAAAAACAGATAGTTCGAGCAGTGGAACAGAATTGAGGAACTATGGATAAACCATTAAAGTCATCACCATCTCATTTTGAAAAGATTCAAAACTAGTTTGGAAAAAAAAGATCATCTATTCAATATATTTTACTGGCAAAACTGGATATACACACATAGTAGAATGAACATATTTGTGTATCTTTCGCTTATGATTTCATTTACATCTACATGTTGCTTGCAAATTCTATAGCCTTCATAGTGTATGTGGGTGGAATTCTTGATTCCAAGATGGATATAAATTTGTACATAGTATAAATATAATAGTTACATAACTGAAGCACAAAGGTTACTTTCAAGAATAACCCCACAATCTAAAACTATTAATGTTGCTTTAAATGCATAAATATCACTTTCTTTTTTTCCACAGTGACAATAAGACAAAATGCACTAATTCTGGAAAAGTTTTATTACCCACACTTCAAAAATCTTACAGATAATTCTTTGTTTTTTGGTATCTTTCAAATTATATGTTGATTTAATATAGATTTTTGTAAATGGCTATAATTTAGAAAACATACACATTTCTAAATTTTCATTTTATACACAGTCGTATTTACTTAACAGAAATGCACATTACTTTTAATACAGTGTTAGATATATGTCATTATATGACTAATATATATGTACAACTTCTGAATATTAAAGAAATATTGGTATTTTTGAACCACTTAAAATGCCTTGACCTTGATTTATGAAACTATTACAGTACATAATTCATAAAAGGAGCTTCTCATAGGAAACCAACTGTAGGTCTGTACACTTAAGATGTTAAAATCTGTACGAAGAAATTCTGTTTAATTTTCAACAGCATAGGTATGAAAAATTCTTTCTTTTACCTGAGTTTACCATTTAGCTCTGAATATCTATGACAGAGGCAAGAATAAACATAAAATGGCTTTAAAGGATGGAAAATTAAAGGTGTTGCAATAAACTTGATTAATTATGAAACAGAAGGAGAACACAACATTAAAACAGGATCACAAACTCTTATGTTACAGATAGAAATGCACTGAAATCCAATAAGGTAATGCATCAAAGAAATGTCTTTGCTATAACACATGCACTTCAAAAGTATTAAAGTTATAAACATAAATCACTCTTCTAATCTTTTAATGAAATTTAACCTCAGTTTTTTCAGTACTTATCTAGAACTTGAGAAAAAAATAATTAGTTCTGACTTTGTCCAAACAGAGAGGACTCTTAATCATGAGTCCACTGTGGTAATCATAAGGATTTTTCACATTTTGGATATATGTGTTCTTTACAACACATGCTATACTTAAGATTCCTTCTATAGTTTTCACATCCACAATTCCATACAAAAAACTAGAAATTATTCTCAGCTCCAGAGCAACTTTATTTGGTTATTCTGATGTTCATTCTATACCAGCTTCTTCCACTATGCCACCAAAGTTCAACCCCAAACAGATATATGAGGTATACCAAGGGAGAGATTGATCTTCATCCACTTTTTTGGAGGAATATATAATCTTTTAATCCATCAATATGGCTGCTCTTATGTAGAAAGAATGCTGATACACACCTTTAATCTCAGTATTCAGGAAGGAGTGATAGGACACACCTTTAATCTCAGTATTCAGAAGGCAGTGGTGGTGCACTCCTTTAATCCAAACATTTGGGAGACAGAAAGCAGAGATCAGAAGAAGTCAGTTTCAGACAGGAAATGACAACTGAGATGAGTAGGAGTGAAGGGCAGGCAAAATGAGGAATCACAAAGAGTTGGCAGAGTGATTCAGAGTAAGGAAATGCCCAACTCTTACAATATAGAAAGCAGGCTCAGAACACACAGAGGATCAGAGGCAGAGAAAGGAAAAGATGGAAAGACAATAAAGTGGTATGACTGAGGATAAGGCAGAGAAGCAGAAATGCTGACCGAGACAATATGGAACAGTGAGAGCTCAGAGAGGGACAAGATACAGAGACAGAGAGGAATCTGAGGCAGAGACACAAAGGCAGCTTGGTAAAAGTCAGTATCAGATGGAAAGAGTAAGTTAGTTTGAAGTGAAGCAGAGAAGTTCAGACTGAGGCAGTTAGAGAATCAGCCAGAGTCTGCAGAATCAGAAGAGTTCGGTCAGAAACAGTAAACCAGCTTTAAGATCAGTCAGAACCAGACAGATTAGAGAAGAATTTGAGCCAGAAAAATGAGTGAGTTGAGTTAAACCAGAAATATGAGTTGATCAGTACATCTCTGAGGTCAGAGGAAACTATTCAGAGTTGCTCAGTCAGCAGTAGGTCTTCTAGGATTAAATGTTATAGATTGTATAGACGCTGAGGCTGAGGCTGAAGCTTTCCATTTCTAGGCTTAAGAGCATAGTGTACAGAGGCTGAAAATCTCCAAGGCTGTAGGACTAAGGGCAGGGGATTGAATTAAGTAAAGAATTTTTTTTTTTTTGCCCTGAATCAATGTCTACATCAACATCTACACACGTTGGATCTCAAGATAAATCCCCTGGATCTGTTTCCAAAGAAAAGTGGTTAATGACATCCCCAAAGCAATGGAGAATTGATAAGGTCTGAGGATGAAAATGAAACTGACCACTGAGAAGTCCAGCCACCACATCAAGGCCGTACCTTCTGCCTCTGCAGTGATCATTAAACCTGTCAAGTAACCATGGAGACAGAAGAAAACAGGAAAATATTAAACACAGGGGAAGCATATCACTTTTTATGAGATTGTTGACACTGCCTAGGAGATGCCACATCAGTCTTTAAATAGAGAACTTTCTGGGACTATTAAGGAGATGTTAGGTACTGCATAGGCTGTGGGCTAAAATGTGGATGGTTTCCACTCTCATGATATCATGAATGATATTAACACTTGTGCAGTGGGACATCTAGCTCCTTAAGTAGCAACAAGAGAAAATGTTTCATTGAAATGTCATCTGAAAAAAAAGTTTTCTAGCTTTGTCCCACTACCATATGATTATGAAATATATGGGATAGAAGTACAACACATAGAATTTTATGCTATCAACAGCATGTGTGGAAATTCAGATGTATATATCTCATTATTTTAACTTAATAAGCATCACTGTTCTCTCCACTTACATTTGAAATTATGAATGCAGTAACTGCTGTTAGGATTTTCCTTATGTCCTATCCTTCCATATTTATGTCAGTAGATACTATAGCTAGGACAAATATGTAATGTGGCTGATTATGTTCTGTGTTTTAAACACTTCTACAAAAGCAAGTAATCATTTTGCAAATTATGTACATTTCTAATAATATTTGATGCTGGTAATCAAACCTAGAGCCTTATGTAAGCTAGGCAGGTGTTACTACAAAACCAATTTTATTGCCCCTCTAAGCTGAACCACTACAATAAGTGCATGCAAATGTGGTTATTCTTAGTCATGTGTGGGTTCAATAAAGAACAAAAAGCCACTTGAGGATGCTAACTTCGAATTCATGAGAGCAGAGGGAATATTCTCAATGAACTGAACCCAAGCTCCTCACTTCGTTCTATTCCTTTATTGTTGTAAGGCAAAGTTAATTGGCCTCTCCCACCAATATAAAGGCATTATTTTGCATAATGAACAGAATAATATGGCATGCAGTCTCAGAAAACTAACCTGGTACCTCTACAAAGTTCAAGGCAGTCCAAGGCTGCCTGCCATATGTTCCTTGAAGTAGCTCACTGCTGATGACTTCAGGAATGATAAGAGCTCTTCATTAGCAATATCATAAACAAATGCCTTTAGCATGTGAGAAATTAAGGACAGGATAATTTTAACAGCAATTGTCTCAGCCAGGACTTACATCAGATACTAGTTATATCTCAGGAAATAGTCATTAACAGTTATAGTCATTTATTATTTTTTCCAAAACCAAGTTCACACATTCCAGAAAGCATTCTCCCACATATTCCAGTGTATAATCCCCACAATATGTGTATTTTGTTATGTGTTTTATAGACCTCTACAAGTGCAGATTATCACTTTGCACATTAGCTACATTTCTAATAATTTTTGATGCTGGAAACCAAACCTAGATCCTTGTGTAAGCTTGGCAGGTGTTGCCACAAACCCAATTTCCATTGCTACTCTAAGTTGATTCACTAAAATAAGTATATCCAAACACTAAAAGCCTGGATTATTAAAATATTTTCTCAAAAGTTAACATTTGTGGCCAATAGAATAATATAATCCTCACCTCATTTTTATAAATTCATACTGTTATATGTTACTAAATCTATGATTTTCCAAAGTTCTGAAATATTATTGTAATCAAAATAGGAAAAGTATTATTCCTCATAATTGAAATAATTAATAGAATATCTTATAAAAAGTCACAACATATCTAGAAATATTCAAGTTATGTAATCATTCATTTATAACTTTGGAATGTTTCCTTTTCTTTTAAGAAAATGAGACAGATATTCTACTCTACTAATAAAAATTCACTCAGCCTACCTGACTCAAATATTTTAGAACTGGTAACATACAACAAGAAAGTGACTTCACATTTAGAAAGCATACATTTGAAAGTTTGAAGAAATTAAAAACCAAAATAATTGAAATAAAATATAATGAAAAATCAAATAAATGGTGGAAAGAAGAAATATAAATGGCCATCTTTAAAAAAAAATTCTAGTCATCAGGGAAATGAAGTTTTAAGCTTCATTTATATTATAATGGCCACCATCAATAAACTTGACAACAAATTGAGAAAGTATGAGAAGTGGGGAACAGTTGTTCACTACTGGTGGGAGTAGAATTTAATACAGACACTATTGAACTCAGTTTGGAAATCCCTCAAAAAATTGAAAACTGAACTGTCTTCTGAAAACCTATCTCTTCTAGTTCTGAACGTACACCCACAGAACCCTATATTCTATCATTTGATTTTGTTTAATCTAAAAAATTTCCATGTCAAAATTGTGCATGTTTCCATTTATAGTATTTCTCATGATCTAATATAGAAATCCATTTGACATTATTATTTTCAACATGGTCAGTACTGTCATTCTTCCCTTTTGGTACCCTAGCATGTATGCAAAGTTCAATAGGGCAAATTGTTAATACAGTCAATTGAGAATGTTGTGGCTGCTGTTGATGCTCAAACTGCATAACGATACTGGACATATTCACAGGTTTTAGGAATAGCCACATATATTTAAGTTTGTCCTGACTACTTTACCTGACTTATCTTATAGACCTCTTCACTATGTTTAACTCAGTGTGATAGGATCTGCATGTCTTCTCACCACAAAGGAATATTTTTTACCATAAACCCTGGGTGTGCCCATTTCTTTATTTAATATCAAGACTTCTCTTTAATTATAGTCAACAATCTAACAACTGAATTGGAATATTCCAAAGCATGTACAAACTATCTCCTTAGTCTTTTCAACATACCTTTCCATTTCTGTACTGGATTGCCCTGAGTTCATAGTGGAATTGAAGTTGGCCCAGGGTAGGTGGTGGAATAGAAGCCACTGAACTCACACAGCAGTCTATTGATAGCACATGATTCAGATATGCAGTTGATTCATAAATAAATATTTATTAGTTATTAACTAGATCATTCCTTTTTAAAAATAATTACAAGGAGCTGATATTTTCTAATTTATGATAAGGAGACAAAATAAACAAGAGATTTATTAGATATGGGAAACAATAATAAAGAAAACAGACTTTCTGATTACCCACCCTCATAATTTTCATCTTTATTTTTTTCTATTGTTTCTGTAAGAAATATTTTTTAAAGTTTTCGACATGTGTATGATGTGATAGTGCTAAAAATAACTCTGCAATTTCAAAATCTTTGTAGATGGTAAGGGATTCATCATATAACCAAAGCTGGCCTAAGACTCACTCTAGGACCCTGACTAGCATTGAATGTATAAATCTTTCTCAGTGCAATAGGAGGTCTTATAGAAGGCAAACTTTATTTAACTGGATATGGGATTAATATTTCCACAAAAATGTAAAAATTAAAGGGTACAATTTGAGAATGAATGCAAAATGCAATGCTAGTAGTCAAAATTAACCTATTTTAAGCATTATTTTCTTCTTTATTAAAGAATATGAGATTTAATAATAAGAATATAACCAATTACAAGTCAAGGACTTGTTTAAAAGAAGATGATAAGTCAGTAGTAAGTCTCAAAGGTTAATTACAGTGTACAGAGGTTTAACTTTCTAGATTGTATGAATGCTGAGGTCAAAGCTTCCCAGTTCTAAGGATTAAGACTAGATTGTAAAGAGAATGAAATGCCAGGGTTAAGAAATAGTAATTGAATTAGTCAAAGACTAAAAAGTCTTTCCCACAAATCAACAGAAAAATTTTTGATTATTGTTGCTCAGCAGCAAAAATCTCATGCACGACAAAAAGGAAAATCATGATCATTTTGCACAAAATGTTTCATTATAACTAACCATCTATCAATATGGATATGTAAAATTAATAAATAGCATATTACAGATACATCATTCCTGAGGTTTGAGCATCTTAGATATCACACTAAATATTTTAGTTTCTATTAATTTCATTTTTAATTTAAATATTCGATTCATTTTTCCTCTTTCCCCCCAGATTTTAATATCATTTAATTTAATAATATGAATTGTTTGATGATCAAAATACAGGAGATTTTGCTTCATCATTTTTACTGATACCTTGTAATCACACATTTCAATGGTGTTCCATTTGCTATGTTCATGCATGCAAACAGTTTGTACTGATAAAAGCATATTCTTTTTAACTTCTTTAAGCTACACCCACCTCATTGTCTAGTTTTCAATATTCTACTTTCAGAACAACAAAGAAAGAAAAGTATCATGATGCTCAAGTTTTATTTTTCTTTCGAAAATAAAAAAATTAATATAATCATAAATGCTCCATAGACTTCAGTCTTTGTTAAACTTAATTTTAGCAGATATTGTATAAGTGATTTAAATCAAAGACATATAGAAGGAACCAAGGACACATACAAATCAAATACAAAATGAAGGCATAATTAAACTTTAGTGTCATTCGCAAATAAAACCTAAGATTTCATACAAGCAGGTAAAAGAATTAAGAACAGTGTGTAACTTCTCATACTAGTATGAACAATATTTAGTTCATAAATGTACACTCCTAAGGATTAATACACTGAAAGAAGTATCAAGTTGAAGTTTTAAGAAAAATATTTTAAAACCCTTTTTCCAATTTATATTATAATGTTGATCTGATGTGGAATCATTTCTGAAACTAACTTTGTAAAATGAATAAGGCCATATCAACTCTAATAAAACAGTATACTCTGGTTTCTTTAAAAGATAACTTTATAAAATAAGAAATTGTAGAAATTGAATGTTCTCGGATATGACCTCTGCAGTACTTGTACTGTAAGTGAACTAAATTTAGTATCTTGTTAAAGGCTTGGTATTATTCATTGAGTTCTTTTTTCTTTTTCTTTTTGAGGATTCCAGTCTGATGGCCCTATATTCCCAAAACAGAAGAGCCTGAAATTTGAGGACTATCACAAATTCCTAGCCATCTGAGATTGCATACTTAAAACTAAGACATTCATGGTTATAGAATGAGGCTCTGTCATAAAACATATTTTAAAAGGGATATATCTGGCAAAATCTGGCAGGGAAGAATACAAATTCTGTGATTTTTTTTTTTGTAAAATCAGCCCATGTATGTCCTTTGCCATGCCAAGAAAGAGAAATTGTATGCATTCTCATCCTGTCACTACAGCAAAGATTCATACCTCCTGACTCGTCAGATCTCACTTGTAAAACAGTAAGCATTTATCACTCTCAGAATGCAACTCTCTTTCAACCCTACTATCTACATAATCATGTTTATAAAATATTGCCTGATTATTCAAATTTGATTTTTTGGTTTGCTGGTTGTATGTTTGTTTGTTTGTTTATTTTGTTTTGTTTTATGAAACAGGGTTTTTCTGTTGTAACTCTGGCTATCCTGGAACTCACTCTGTATACCAGAGTGGCCCCAAACTCACAAAGATCTGCCTACCTCAGTCTCCCCAGTGCTGGGACCAAAGGCATGTGTCACAATCACCAGGCTAAATTTGATTCTTGACCTGACCTCAATTTCTGGAATCCACATGTGAAGCTGAATGTGGTGACTGGCATCTGAAATTCTGCTACTTTTCAAGCTGAATGGTAGAGTCCTGAGACTCCACCAGAATCTAGCTAGGGAAACACTCAAATATTAAGCAACTCTATAAGAAAACCCTCAGAATGAAGGTGGAAAGACAGAACAGGGTCTGGAAATATTGACCCCTACGATCTTCCCAGGCCATGTCATACATATGACTGGAAACACAAACACATACAGGTACAAAATAGTAAATTAGTAAGTCTTTGAATATTTTAACAATCTTTAAATATGATTTAATGAAATCATATTTTAATAAGATTTCCTTGGTGAATATTCTTGCATGGTTAAAAGATCGAAATCATTTTCTGTCTGATAATACAGCAGTAGAAACTGATACTGTATAAACATTTTAAAAATGTCTCAATATCTTGAATCACTGCGCTTCTTACTTCACAACAAAAGAAAATTTTATGGGAAATTCTTTGATATGAACCACATTCCCTTGCCTTTAAACACAGTGACCATATTCAGTGATGTTTAAAGATAAGCACATCTGGATGTAACTATAATTTCTTATAATAGCAGCCACTATTTAAATACTGATTTGACAGTAAACTGTAGAAAAACTGAAAATGTCGATGAAAACGCATTACAGGTGTTAATAGATGATGAAGTAGAAGAACTTGAGGTCAATGTCCTTCAATTTTTATACTCCGTGGATATGCTAATTTGTCTTAACATGTGTGTTATCATTCTTATAGGGAAGTATCAATTGTCATGAGATATGGTGGCAAACTTGCATAACACAATCATCAGCTACAGGAGGAAGAAGGTCCATCAAACTCATAAGCAATAAAATATGTGATTAGACCATCACTCCTAACCCTAATCCTAACCACAACCCTAAGTCTAACCTTAATCCTAACCACAATCCTAAATCTAAACCTCTGTACTCGGTCAAATACAGAACAAAAATTACACTACCTCAGACCATTCACACATAGTTTTTGCTACACATGGAATTTACTACTTCAGCTCTACTCACTCTCCTAGGTAGTTTTAATACAAGAGAAGAGAGTTGACTTTTGCTGGCTTGAATTTTTGGAATGTGCTATAATTTGATGTCCTATCTCAGTGACTTGGAACTAAGGGGCACCAGAAATTATTTTGGGAGATCAGTTTTATGTTATAATTCTGATTATAACCTTCTCAGGTTCCAGGAGCTGATTCTAGCTTTGATTTTCATTTTTTTAAGTTATTGTCTAAATTTGCATAAAGTGGCAATCCAGGTCTTCTTAAATATCCACCTGCGGGTATAATTATTACTCAATTAATACTACATTGTAACACTGGCTTGAAAAACATAACATTTTTATTACATCAACCAATGTAGAAGAAATTGCGTTGATTAAATAACACTTTTGTCTTTGACTCATTCATGTTGTGATTAATCATCTTAGTTATAGCATATGCAGATAACATAAATCTGGATTATTTAAAACACAGAAATTCATTTACTAATAATTATAGAGCCTAGTGGTATAAAGTAGTAAAGTGATAGCAGAATTGACTTCTGGTAGTACCTTTGGGCTTGCTCAACTTTCATGGTATTTGACTTTTTTCAAGACTCAGACTTGATAGGCGAGTAAAAGCCCTTTATGACCTCACTTAGTTTTAAAAACTTCATTAATGGTTCTATCATTAAAGATAGGAGTTTGAGCTTGTATATATAAATTTTGGAGAAAAATAATACGTTCCATAATGAGTGATACTGAAAGTATTTCATAAATGGTAGATCATGGCACCAACTGCTGAACATAAAGGAAAAAAGTGTGACCACATATCATAAAGGCTTCAGTTCAATCTTTACATTTTTTTCCTAATTGAATTCATTTACTGATCTTTTTGCTCCATTAACCATAATCTAAATCCATCTGGCTCCATAAAAATTGTACCACATTCACTTCTCAATAGTAATATTTATCCACAAAACTTGCAACTTACAAAATTAAATGTACAAAATTGTCTGCATACTACAGTCTTTGCAATTATGTTTCTCAGCTGGATACTGCTATAATCTTCAGGTAATGGCCATAGTCATCAGAAATACGCATTTTGGAAAAAAATCAACTGTATCAATGTTCTATAAGTAAAATACATATCACAAGAAATCTCTAATTCCTTTTGTTAGTTGAATATCTAACTTGCTAATTAAGAAGTAATCCTTTCCACTACTGATGTATTGTCTTTCATAAATTCTAGCTTTAAAGTTTCCCTTTCTTTGGTTTTATATGATCATTTCATCAAATTTTCTACTTAAATTTCAACAAACTGTGCTAGCATTTTTTTCAAAGTTAAGAGATGTCTCCCATTTAAGAAAAGACAAAAATATTTATGCAAATGCTTAAATGTTGCTTTACTATCTTAAATTTTCTCAGGTTTCTGCTGAAAGTCTAATATTATTTTTCAACAATTATATGACATGTCTCAAATCTTTCTTTGTAGTGTTTTGTGACTCAGGAGATTTTAACAATAGTATTGTGGTGGCTTGAAAGAAATGGCTGATATAGAGTCATGTATTTGAAATCTTGGGCCCCAGTTGATGTAACTATTTGGGAAGGATTAGATAGATGGTGTGGCCTTGTTTGATCAGGCTTATAACTGTGGTTGTACTTTGAGGTTTAAAAAGCAGATGATATTCTAAGTTAGCTCTCTCTCTCTGACTCATGGTTGTTATGTCAACATCTAAGCTCTCAGCTACTAGCATCATGAATATTTGCCTGTTGTCACTACAGTCATGGACTCATTCTCTAAAATTAATCTCAGTAGACTCTATAATCTATAAATTGTCTTGGCCATGATGTCTTAGCACCACAAAAGAAAGTGTAGAGGAATATTTAATCTTTTAGCACAGCAGCATGACAGCTTTAGTGTAGAAAGAATGTTAGTACACACCTTTAATTCCAACATAGCACACACCTTTAACCCGTTTTAGAAGACAGCAGTGGTACACATCTTTAATCCCAAGAAATTGTGTGCAGAGGCAGAGCTCAGAGGGAGAAGCAGAGAATAGAGGCACATTCAGAGTCCACAGTTCAGAGAAGGAAGCAACGTAGAAAGAGAGTGTGGAAGCAGAGCTCAGACAGAAATGATGAGGAAACATGACAAGCAGAGAAGAGACAGATTGAAGAAGGCAGATAGAATGAAGCAGATTGTTCAGTCAGGCAGTTTGAGTGCAATCAGCTCACAGTTCATTTCATAAGGAGAGCTGAGAAGAATAAGCTAAGAGACAAAACAGAGTGTCAGAATCAGATGGTTACAGTATATGTACAGTTTGGAGTTTAGAAGATAGTGAGGCAGAGTTAATTTAGTCAGCAAGCAGTAAGTCTCAGAGGCTGAAGTTCAAGGCTTAGGACTAGATTGTAAGAAGACTGAAACCCTCCAGGTCCAAAGACTGAGTTAGCCAAAGATTAAACTAAGAATAAATTCTCCTCTGCTATGAACCCACAAGAATAACTAATTTAAATCAATGCACACAGCTATGTCTACAGCAAAGTAGCTAAGAGAAGTAAACATTCTAGCTTCAGCAATGCTAGAAGACATCCCAGTAATTCCTTATCCCTCAGCTTTGTAATTGTTTCCTTTCTGAGAAAAAGTCATCTTTATTACAGGGTTTTAATGTCTTAACAACAAAACTCAGACTACTATGAAGAGAGTAAAGCTGAGTATCATACTCACACGAAAGGACTAAGCTGCTGAGTCATCATCAGAAGACACTAACCAAGGAATATACAGGTTAAAGATTAGGTGCCCAGTGTTTTCATTACTGGTCTTGATTCATTAGCAACATATGTTGAGGAGAATTTCCCTTCTCAATCACAAAATAAATTAGTATATGGTAGGACAACTTGTGTTGGGAACATAATTATTATATAGTTATCAGATCTTTCAGGTCTTTTTGTGACCCTGAAGAAAATAAAGATAAAGTTTCAACTGTTGTGGCAACTGGTACATCCCCACTATGGACAAGCCAGAAGTAATCATTTAGCAGAGAAAGCGATATGAGAATGAACCATTTTGATCTGTATCTAACCATGTGTTGGAAATTTGCCCCATGCTGAAAAACATTTGACAGTTGCAAATGTTGTTTCTAATATTCAAAACAGGAGTTAAACAAGGAATTCACAAACACATTCTTTGGCAAGTATTATCTGTGTCCTCATGACTTATTGTAGCACATGGGGAATTCATCATTTGAAGACCTAAAGTGGCGTGAGAGACTGAGTCTCATAGAAAGAAAAGAAAATTTTGGTTGTCTGTTTTTTAAGGGTTTCTCTGTTGTAACTCTGCCTGTTCTGGAACTCACTTTGTAGACTCAGCTGGCCTCGAACTCACAGAGATCCACCTGCCTCTAACTCCTGAGTGCTGGGATTAAAGGCATATACCACCACAACCCTGCAAGAAAAGAAAATTTAATTACCTTCTTTTGGAGGCTAAAGGTTTGTGGTTAGGGCGCCAGTGATCAAGTTCTGGATGAAGTCTGTCTTCTCGTCTGAGAAAAGGAAAGTGAGTGTTCCTCTTACAATGGGGCCTGTAAGTTGTTAAGGCTCTGCTTTTATCAATCAATTATCTATCAAAAAAGACACCCCTTAAAATTCACAGATTACTGAATAACAAGCATACCAGTTCTGAAATGACACAATCTATAGCAACTAGCAATTAACAGTATATATCAATACAGTGGAGCAAGGTATTAAACAGTAGGTAAAAACATGTTTATCTTGTTTCAAATTGATCATGTTACTAATGATAGTGATGTTCTAAATATCCTCAGATCCTCTATGCTTTATTTCATCATTAAAAAAAAACAAGAAAACTAATAATTTCAGCTAAACATTTTAGAATTAGCATATTCAAATGTTTAGATGTAATAATATACACTGTTCAGTGATCCAAACTCGAGGAAAGGCAATTTTTTCTATGTATTAACTTATATATTACAAGTCTAATGAAATTCTCAAAATTAGTTATCAAAAAAATCCAAGGTATGAATTGCATTAATTAATTTATTTCATAGATTTTCTATAATGATTAATGCTTTACTTTCCAAAGAAATTTACTGTGTTATAAAAAACAGACTGAAAGTGGTATGCACAGTCATACCAGAGTAAAGAAACAATGTAATTTGAAGGAGAGAGGATATGATAGAAGACGAAAAATTGAAAATATTCATTGGAAATGTCATTTATAAATATTTGAATGACCAAGAGTTGTTACCATTTCCTTAAAATAAATTATGATCCTAACACAGTAAGAATGTCTTGGGAGAGCAGAATTTAATTTTTCTTTTTTGTTGAAATAGAACATAATAATTTCAGCAAAAATTATTACCTATTTTATCCTCAAAATACTTCTAAATGACTAGAATATTTAGTAGCTAATTTAGATTCTGATCAGTTTCATAATAAAAGCTACTAATTTAGAAGAAATTAGAATGTACTTCACCAGCTACCAAAAATTCTATCATTGTTAAAATATTTAATTAAAATAAATTATTGAATTTATATATTTGAAACCTACCTGATTTATATTCATCAAAACTATTTTCCTTTAAGACTTAACTATATCTCGACATGAGTTTTCAGAATGCTAGTTCCTAAAAGAAATATAACATTAATTCTATTTGGGAAGAATTTCTCACCTTTATTTATTTTAAGAGAATTTTGAGTTACTAATTTGTAAAAGGTATCATTAATAATCAAAGAAAAAGTGGCTGTCAATTTGAGAATGAGTGAGGGAGAGCAGAACAAAGCTTGGAGGTAAGAGAAGGAGAAAAGTGAAGTAATTTTAATGTAGTTAAAATGTATTTTAAAGAGAAATATCAGAAGGGCATATCATTTATGTGAGATATTTATCTTGTAAAAATAGCTGCAATTTTATTTCTAATTATGTATATTCAGGAAGCTGACCGTTCCAAACATCAGTTTGTTCCTAGTATTATAAACTCAGCTGTGAAACAATGTGCTACAGTGAGAATTGTTTTAATTTTAATGTATTCCTCATTCAGAATTTGTTTTTAATGGCAACCGTATGGATGGAGATAAATACACACACACACACACACAAACACACACACACACACACACATATATATATACATACATATATATATATATATATATATATATATATATATATATATATAATTTTTTTCAAGATTCCCAAAAGTCAGTGGAAGCATTGTTTGGAGATGAAACATTCACACTTCTCTCTTAGAGAATTTAACACTTTATAACTAGACATTCAGTTTGTTTTGCAAGAAACTTGGTCTCATCCCAAGGTTGCCTCAAATTGGTAATTTAAACATTTATTGGTTTAATAACAAATTTTGAAATAGATATAAAAGACCTATGTGAAGCAAAATTCTCAGGGTATAAGATAGATAAAGCATGGTAATCCATACTTTGTTGAACAAATTATACTGTCATAAAATGTTTAGCTGTATATCAGACATACACACATAAAGTAATACAGACACATATACACACATGTGTATATTACTTAACAAAGCAAATGGAAAGCACCAGGCTTGGCAGAAACAATTTCTGCAGCTGTTAGTCATATATCCAATTTACAGTGAACTCTGCTTTTAGGCAATAGCATGTGGGCATAGTCTAGGTTTGCTTCTCTCTCTCTCTCTCTCTCTCTCTCTCTCTCTCTCTCTCTCTCTCTTTAATATGGGTATTGAGTTCCTCTACTTATTAAAATTCAGGACTTCTCAACCTATATGTTACCGCCCCTTTGAAGGTTGAATGACCCTTTCATAAGATCACCTGAGACAATCATGCATATCAGATATTTACATTAAGATTCACAATGGTAGCACAATTAGAGTAGAGAGGGTCATCACAATATATAAAACTGTATTAAATAGTCATAGCATCAGAAAGGTTGAGAATCACTGTATTGAATGATATAGACTGCCCTTTCTTTGTCAGGCCAGCATATTAAAATGGGTTAACCTTTTTCCCTGTGGTTCCTAGAATTGTCTTTAAATTAGTCTTAATATTCTACTGAATCTGAATATGTACTTCATTTTTTTCTCTAACAAAATGGGCTTATTGTTTTATTAAACTAACAATATACAAATACATGAAACTCATTTTTAACATTGCACATTGCCTTTGGATTTCATAATTTTAATTAGTATTATCGCCTTATTTTCTAGATTTAATGTATTTCTGTGTTTTTATATAAGCACATCACATAAAACAACATAAAAATATACATCAATTTTAGGCATATATGTGGATATATACACACATAAAAATATTTTCTTGTTACTGTTTCTATAGCTGTGAAAAGACACCATGACCATAGCAACCCTTATAAAGGAAAACATCTAATTGGGCCTGACTTACTGTTCAGAGGTTTAGCCCACTGTCATCATGATGGGAAACATGGTAGCATGTAGGTAGACATGGTGCTAGAGAGTCACTGAGAGATCTACAAGTGGATCCAAAGGTAGAAAGAAGAGGTAGTGTGATTGGACCTGGCTTGAGCATCTGAAACCTCAAAGCTCTCTCTAGTGACACATTTCTTCCAACAAGGCCATTCCTACTTCTACAAGGCAACACCTTCCAGTAGTGCCACTCCTTATGAGCCTATGGAGGCTACTTTCATTCAAACCACCACAAACACATACACCAAAAAATTTGCTACCAAAAAATTATTAACAAAATGTGAACTTCTTAAAATATATATATTTATCATTCTAGAGATTTGCAGGTCATACATAAATTTATAAAGTTAATAGACCTTAATAAATTCACTACTTTAAAATTTAAAATAAGGCTGATATATATATATATATATATATATATATATCAGCATATCATGCAATAACTATGTTTTTCTCTTAAGGAAAATAAAACAGTAGGCTTATATATGTTTTCTAAGTTAGATCAAAGAACCCTCATCTTCAGGCCATAAGCTTTGCTATGTTTCTGGGTGGTGAGGGGAAAGTACATTATGGTTAACTGTCGGGTGATCTGACAGAACTAGTCGTTGAGGGGGAGCAGAACCAGCCTGTCCCCCTTGGGGCTGAGTGGGATGGTAAGTATCGAAGACCCAACCACTCCCCCACTGGGAGAAAAGACACACATTGAGCCAGGAGATCTGTCAAAGCAGGTACTCATTTTTATTATTACAAGTTGCCTTTTTATAGGCTGAGGGTAAATGGGAAGATCTAGGAGATGAGGAGAGGTGAAGTAGGGTGTGAGGTAAAGTGGAATGAGGGGGGAGAGCCAGCAAGATTTTACACGTAGCAGTTACTAGGCAGAGTCACCACCAGAATAGGCTATGCTTAGTCACTGTTAGGTGGAAGTAGAAGCACCAAGACATGTCTCTAAACTCGAGTTTGGTTTGAGTTTGGACCACAAGCCCCTCGCCTGGCCATAAGGCCCAACAGTTAATCTTGATGTCTACTTGATTGTCTCCAGAATGAACTATGATGCATGCTCCAGGCAGGTCTGTGAAGGCAATTCCAGAGATAATTAATTGACTTTAAATATCTTTCACCCAACTGGCAGCATCATATAAAGAGGGCCTAGAGAAAAGCAGTGCTGCCTGTACCCTATTACTCACCAGTGTCTGACTTGTCACTGCAGCCACTGCAACCAATCCTAAGCAGGTATCAGAATTCAAATTCTCTGACCTGCCAATGTAAACTGAAGACCAAGGGCTCCCTAGGAATCCTGTGGATCTTTAGCACCAGATTGAGCTTTCTGAATCACTCAGCCAGTGTGGTCTAAAGAGTTGTTATGTTCTCAGATTCTCCGGTGCATACAATCCAGCCATTATAGTGTGAAACATGTGATAAATCCACTTTCATAATGTGCTCTCACTTTCTCAGTTCTGCCCTGTAATGAACCTTGAGTAATACAAAGTGTTGTCTCCCTGCTCTGCTTGTCAGCCAGAGTTCATGGATCTTCCTAGAGTTCACAAGTGACATCCTCTAGATTCTAGACAAAAATAGTTATCAAATCTTTCTCACAACTGGCATAACTCTTTTTCTATCTAAAAGAGAAAATACTTTGCTTTTTAAATGCTCCATGTGATTTGGTCAATGACATCAAGAAAATCTTTCTAGTTTAAAGTGAATTAAAGTGAATTTTCCATAGGACATACAATAATGTGATTTAGTTCACAGATTCTGAAAATTGGAACAAGGAATATGTGGGGTGTCATTCCAAAATTAGATCTACTGAAGTTAAAAAAAAGTCATTCACTTCTTAACCTAAGATTCTTAACAGAAAATTTAATTAGCATCTGAGAGCACATGGTACAGGTTTAACCCTTTAAGAAAAATTGAAAGCCAAGAAACTTTAAGCGATGACATGATTTTAAAATCTAAACTACTACTTAGTTTTTAATAAAACATTCAGTAATTGTTCTGCTTTATTTAAAGTTTAAAGTGGAATAGTATAAAATGAAGGATATAAGAATGTTGTACTATAAGCAAATTGAATGAAATTGAGAATTCTATTTTGATATTTATGCAATCTTTTAATAATATCATGTAGATAGTGTTGTTTCTACATTTCCACATGGTAGCAACTTTTATATCAAAGCCTCTAGAAAAATTTTACAAACATAATTCTCTATTTTTAAGGAAAGGATACTTTTATGGTAATTTCTGTTGTTTTTAATTATGTGTGAGCCTGAGCTGGATTTACAGGCCACTGTGGGTGTCCTGTTTTGAATACTAGTAAGCAAATTCAGGTTCTCATACAAAAGTAGTAGTACTTTACCACATACATTCTTTCTCACTGTGTGCGTTCTGCTATCATGCCATACTTGCTGAAACACAGCCCATATTTGAGAATATTGCATACTATGCAATGAAATGTTTTTACTGTAAATACAAACTTTTCTGTTTTTTCAGAGATGTAGTTAATTACAGGGAACTAATAATTTAAATATTTTAAAATTATCATTCCTCAACTTGTAAGTAACACACACACACACACACACACACACACACTATATTGCATTATTTTATATTAGAGTGTTTAATTAAAAATGTCACTTGAATTACTAATAAATTTTGAATAAAATTGGATTCAATCAGCTTTGGCTTTTGCCTAGGATAGAATTTTCAACAATTTCTAATGTGGTTGGGGTATTTCTGCTTCTATGTACTACATATTTATATGATAAAATATTTTAAGCATTGTTGATTGCAAAAATAAAATATGGATCACTCTAAAAACCCCAGTATTCAATATTTTCTGTGCTATCAAGTATTCAAGCAATATTGAATTTTTTATGTTAAAACAAGCACAACACCCTCAGTAATGTGGAAATTTACTTTTATCTTTAACTAATGAAAAATTACCCATATAACAAACAGTAGCTTCAATATAATGTTCTTATAACTTATTGTCAGAAAACTTGTGGTTTATTTTTAAACATATACATATACTATATTTATATTACCTAGCATTATAAATAAATGTTTAATTTATATATTTGTTTAAATCATATATATCTATTATCCAGGATATCAAATGTGTTACTGGGGCAAAGGGATTGAAAGGAAAAACGTTTAAAAATCTCTCTCCTAGTATACTAATCCTGAATGATATTAGAGTATATGTTTCTCTTTATTCATTTATCTGCACATCGTTTACGTGAATACTTTGTGAATTATTTCTTGCATATGGATTAGGCAAATAAATTTTTGTATATGTTGTAACTCAATGTGTCTATTGATGATGTCTGATTAGTACACAATATTCTAAGATAGTACTTGGTTTTGGACAACTTCAACTACATTTATTCCTCTTTTTATATTAACATTAAAATTGGAATTAAAACCACAAACTAACTCCTAAAATATTTGTCATATTTAGGGTTTTGTTATCAAATAAATCTGGAGAGAATTGACCAGAGCAAAAACAATAATACTGACATTGGTGGAGGAAAAGCTGCAGATTATTTCAAATTCTGCATATGTTTGAAATTTTTCAAAATAAATTGTGGACAAAAATTAATTTTAAATATTACTAGCTAGAAACTTTCTTGTTTAGAAAGACTTCTGCTATATTCCCAAATTTATTATTTCTGTTTTTTGCATTTGCTGTTTATTTTCTTTTTCTTTTTTTTTTTTTTCTTTTTTCTTTTTAAATTTTTTGGTTTTTTTGAGACAGGGTTTTTCTGTTGTAACTCTCACTGTCCTGAAACTCACAATGTAGACCAGACTGGCCTTGAACTCACAGAGACCGGCCTGCCTTTGCCTTTCAAGTGCTGAGATTAATTGTGACTACCACCACTTCCTGGTTGTATTTATCATTTCTTTGGAAAGAAAAATTTCAAAATGAGCTCTGAATGAATGCAAGAAGTCATCTTTGTCTTCCTGGATTAGTAATTATATTCTAATGCATAGTGACAATGAATGTATCAGCAAAATTTAAAGGAAGATATAATAATTTTAAATTGTCTATTCAGAGAATGACATATTTATAAAGAATAATAATTGTGTATTTTGAGAATCAATAGATTTAAAAACATATGGATTTTTATATAGAAGTAGAAAATAAAATGTAATCATAATTTTACTCTTTTGTGTTCATTTTTTTTCATCACATTTAGTTTATAGTATGCTTCTGCAAGAGAGATAAAACCTTACATTACCCTTCTAGTGTATGTAGCTGGACCTGAAATTAATATGGTAAAAAATAGACTATTGATATACATGGATCAATGTAAGTTTTCTGTGATAAGAGATACTAGATAATGAAATAGAAATGAAAAGTAGCAGTGAACGCTTCATTTTTTACATACTGTGTTAAAAAAAAGATAGTATGATGGAAAAACACCTAAAACACAGGGAAGATAAAGGAAAGTAAGACTTATTTTAACATGTTCTGTTTGCATATTTTTCAATCTTCAGTTTCTTCACTCAATGGAACAGTTCCTCATTTATGCTATATGGAGACTGGATCTCACATGGGGATTTCTTTTCTTATTTGTTCAATGAGAAATGGTCATAGTGTTCTTTTTAGATTTCATCCTTCTAATTTTTTTTTTAATCTCAATATAGTCAACAAGACAGAGTCATAGGTGTTAGAGTGACCTAATTTCAACTATTTGTATCTTGGAAGGAGTTTGAAAGTGACACACATCGATAATACCCCTTTTATTGACAGAATATTTAATAAAAATATAATTAATTGTTGGTTATCTAACTCTCAATAATATTGGCAGAACATTTCCTGGCTTATTAAGTATGGGTTCTGGAGCCTTTAAGTATTTTTTGAGTGTTTTTATGCACCATAGAATGACTCATTGGATTAATAAACTTACAAAATTATTAAATATAGACTTGAATTTGTTTCAATTATAAGCTTTTAGAGATAAAATAGATGTCTATCTTAATTATTTTTCTTTTTACAAATTGAATTTCTCTTCCATTTGACCTTGACAACAGAAATGCATGTTTTACAGCAATTTAAAACTAAACAAAATCTTAGAACTGAAAATGACATTACTGAACTCCTCCCTAACTGAAGAGAAAATCATTCTAAGAATATATATATATTATATACATAGCCATGATTATATATATATATATTATAAATATATAATACTTGTATATTGTTTATTATTGTTTGACAAATTAACATGTATGTAATCATTTTGATAAAATGCACTGCCCGATTCTCTCTCGTCTATTTTCTTGTCTATCCTCTCTACCACTTTCCCTTCCAACTTCACGTTCTCTATAACTAATGTTTATTTTGATGCTTTTTTGAGAGAGAACTATAGAAATAACATAAAGTTGGGTGCATAGCAAGTTGTGGGAATGATCTGGGAAGAATTGGAGAAGAGGAACAAATGTGACTCAAATATATTGTATGGGATTTTCAATACATAAAAAGAATAAAAGACTAAGAAATAAAACTTACTGACTTCATTTAGTGCTGTTGGTGTTTGTATGGGTATAGAGCTATCTCCTGGAGCATGGGTCACTTCTTAGGGACTGTAACCTTGAAGAAGACTAACTCTTCCTTCTGTAATAACCAACAACTCTCAATAATTTTTACACGCATTCTACTGTGAAATGCATAGTACAGGAATCTTAGCTTTATGATACTATTCAACAGGAATATTTTCTCCTCCTGTGGGTCCTACATAATTACTGCTATAGACAAGTTTTACAAAGGTATTTGTATAGCAAATTGTCTTGGAAGAGGAAAAAATATTCCTTCCTAGGACAATAATTGTTTCTGGAATAAGATAATAAAAGTGAGATTTTATCTATTTGGAGGAGAGATTAGATACAAATGTCTGAAACATCACATGGATTAGGCTTATATGGTTCATTTACACATCCAGTTATTGAGAAAATATTTTCAGTTCCTATTATGTCTTAAGAATTTTTTGACACTGGAAGAAAAAGTTGTAGAAGAAAACATTTTATATGTAAATATCTAGACAAAAACTAAAATAAATTATGATATAGATGGCATATTAATAAGCAATAAATTATTTGTTGAAAATTAAAACAAGTGGAGTGAGTTAGCTCTCTATGAAACAGTTTTAAATGCTTATTATGGTTATCATATGTCATATTATAAACAAGCTTTAAAAACATGGAAGAATTTTACATATGACATGGGTGTTACATTTCGGTCATGCTCAGTTGAAATGAATAGGAGAAATTAACTGTAAAGATGACCTGGAAGTGAAGACTGTTTGACCATGTGCAGGGCACCAAAAGGTAGAAGACATGTCCCTTTGTCACAACATGGAGCATGTCCAATTGTAATCAGATTTGTAACAAATGAAGAAAATCCACTAAATACATTTTAGGTTTTCAGAAAAAAAAATGGTGGCATTAACTAGGTTGTCATGTTAGTATAAAAAACTATTATGAGACAACTAAAATTTATTTTTAATTTTCTTTAATGAATTATTTTCCCTTGAGCCATTAATGACATGAACTTGCCATCAGAAAATCAGCTTCAAAGGACATGAATGCAAGTTCCAGGCAATATCAATTGGAACTTAAAACTTGCTGGAAGAAGTGGAAATTCTTCTTCCAGACATTATTTGATTGGAAAAGTGTTCCAGATTTTTGTATTCAGTATTCATTCCAATGCTAAATCTAATTTTTCTATCCATAAGTTTATTCACATAGAGACGTGAATTAGTTGTCAGAATTTCATTTCAAAGTCAAGTCAAATAACTTTTTACGTCTTTTAAAAAGACAACAAAAATAACTCACTCAGGAATTTATTATAGTTAAAATTAATATATTCTAAAATATGGAATAAAATATAGTATACTTGGAGGAATTCTAACTAGAAATAAGGATATTGATATTTAATTTAAAGAAAGATAATTTCAAATTTGGTCTAATGTGTTATTATGTAGTTGTATATTTTTGTGGCATCCACACAAATCCATGTTTAAGACCTATGAAATACTCCATCCACAATGATAATGCCTATCACATGCAGAAACACGTAATAAGTCTTCTCATTATAGAATTATAAGCTAATGACACACTAAATCTAACAAAGCCACACCTCTAAATTCTTCTCAAAAAAATTCTACAAACTGAGGACCAAGCTTTCAAATGTATCAACTTATGGGGCCATTACATTCAGATCATCACAAGTTCCATCATGTTTTTGGTCTTCACCAGATACTGTAATGGACTGTCTTATCCAACTGTCCAACTGTCCTAATCCAACGTCTTGCCAAATTCAAAAGTGAAGTCTTCACTGTGTCCTTGCCCAGAATTTCTTTACCACAAGCGTCATCTCATTTGCTGTATCGTTTGACTCTGTATCTTGTATTTGACTCTGTTTCTTTCTATTTCTCTGTCTCTGTCTCTTTTTATGCACTTGCATTCTTCTTCCACTGGTCCCACACTGAAAGCTAACCATGTTGAATATCCTTCTTATACTTACTGAAAATGTGTTGTTTCTGGAAAAATAAACATTTAAATCTTTTGTCCATTTTTGAAAAATAATTGTTTTTGAATTCACTCTTTTTCCTCCACAAACTTTAATATTATTGCGGCAATGTTCTTACTTTGGGATCTTTACTCTCAATCCAAAATATACAATTTTTCAATAATATTAAACATTTACAAGAATTTTTCTTACCTAACAAGAAGAGTACTAGGACATCTAAACCTTCTGAAGTGATTCAGGCCTTTCAATTTTCAATTATGCCAGTTTATTAAAAACAAGTGCAATACAGTTTCTTTGGCATGTGAAATGTCAAAACCTTATTTTAATTGAAAAGGAAGGTAAAACAATTAATGTTACATCATTATAATTGTTGATATTAAATAGAATATCCCTTTAAAATAATGTTGGTGTCTCAGAGTATCACTATTGTCCCTTTTCTCTTTTTTAAAATGTGCTTTTCTTTTTCTGAGAGTTTCAGGTATGAGTACTGCATCTATATCACATCCTCCTATTCCCAAATTGATACTATTAAAGATAGTATTGGTGTGTGTGTGTGTGTGTGTGTGTGTGTGTGTGTGTGTGTGTGTATGTGTGTGTGTGTGTGTGTGTGTGTGTATGTGTGTGAGAAGTGAGTTTGCATACAATATACTAAGCCCATTTTCTGATGCATATATATATATATATATATATATATATATATATATATATATATATATGTATAGGCTGACCACTTGAGGTTGATGAACCTATTATCTTTCTGGGATCGCAGACTATGTGATTTGAGAAAGGGAGCTGAGTAGAAGCAAGGTTTCTTGTTCTGTTTTCAGATTGTGAATGTGATGGGAACAGCTTCATCAAGCTCCTGCCTCCTTGGTTTCTAAGCCACAGAAGTCTGCAACAACAAGCTTTAAATTTACTTTTAAAAATACTTTTATTTCTTCAATTACTTTTATCAAAACATTTTATCACAGTAACAGGGTAAATAGCAACATCATAGGCTAAATAACAATGAGAAGGGCAAATAGGTGTAGAAAGATAGCTTTCAATCTGAATCAAAAACTTTACTTAATATTTATTTCAGTTAAATGCTTACTAATGGTGAATATATCATACACAGAAATGATTTGTTACATATGTAACTGGTCTAGAAATAACAATTTAGTTTAGCCAGAAAGTATAAAATATTAAGGGTAAACAGTGAATGACCTGAGCCTTTGCAAGTGACCTAAGGAATAGATACTAGGTCCAACTCTGAGAACCACATGGCTAAAGAGTGAGAGACAAAATAAACATTTTTGATAGATGTCTTTTATAGTTTCCCTAAACTTAAAATAAAAAAAAACTTTTTATGGAAGAAATATTATGTAGTCTGTTCTTAACTAATTATCTATAATTTAGAAACTTTAGTAAATCAAACCATAGACTCAGAATGAATGAAATAATGAACATCAATTTCCTTATTCCTACAAAATGTACGTTTCAGTGAAAAAATATATACCAATAGCAAAATGTATTAGCTTTGAACACCTGTGGCAGAAATTTTTAACAAACAGCTTAAGAGAGGAAGGGCAATTTGGCTCACATTTGCAGAAGGCTGTTTTCATGGCAGTAAACAGGAAGCTGTCAGCAAAAGTAAAGGGGTTTTACAATATTCAATAGTCCAAACATACTTACCTCTGCCAGAGTCCTCACTTCATAAAGTTTCTCTAGTCTTCAAATTGCACCACAAGCTAATAATCAATCCTAATCTTGAGTGTATGGTGATGTTTCAAGTTCAAACCATTAGACAAAGACAATTGGGAAATTACAATAAACTCCTAGAAAGATATTATTGAATGACAATGAATAAAATCATAAAAAAAATGTGTGCCCTGTGTCTAGATTCTACCATTTTATCAGTCAGGTAAATCTGTTCATTTGAAATTTTGTCTGAGTACACATAATGGAGACATTATATTCCCCTGTTTGTACATCATGACAATAATATCACTCACTTATTTTCATTTTCTAGAAACATAGATTGTTAGAGGAAAATAAAAATGAGGAATACAAACTTAGGAAAAGATGTAAGTAGGGGAAGACATTAAGAAGCAGCAGTGGAAGACTCTTGGGTCCTGTGCAACCTGAGAGAAACATTTGCACAACTCTCAGCAAATATTGAAGAAACAAATGATAAAGTTACAACTAGGAATTTGAAATACTCAGCAGTCTTTGGAAGCTAACCTAAGGAGATTTGATTTCATTTATGTGACACATCTGGATAGAGGAATTTTAAGTAATAGTTTTGAAACCATAAAGTAAATTGTGAGAATTAAAAAAAATATATACTGGCCTCATATGATCAATATTTATTTTATTGTCTCAAGTTTATATAGCAAAAGATAATATGTTCTCAAGAAATAATGAAGACAAAAGTCAAATTTGAGAATATTAACAGCAAGAATATCAGCTAATAGATGCATATGAAAGTGAATACACATCCACACAGACAAATGGACATTCACACACATACACACACATGTATATAAATTCAGATGGCAAGTGCAATTCCTTTAATTAGTATAACTTTAATGTGATTTCCATTGATGTATTTATTATGCATGCTTTCTTATTACTATAATATACTGTATCTGTGATATAGATAGCAACTACTGTAAATTTTATAGTATGATTAATTAATTCCTATATTGATTACAGAAATTTCCTACAATCAAATCATACAAAGAGTAGAAGAAATGCTAAGATGGAGCTTGAATTCTTAGCTTAGAGTAATGGTAATAGAACAATACATTTGACTTGGATGGTGAACACAAACTGAAAAAAGTCTGAATTAATAGTGCTCTTATGATTTCAGTCAATAGAATGGTAACTTCATGAAGATTTGACTTGAAAATATAACAGTTCTTAACACTAGTACTTAAAAGTCATGTGCGGGAGTCGAGTACAGCTCCAGTCCACACAGGGTTCCTCAGTCTCCACGAAGAGGGATAAACAATGAAGTTATGACCAGTGAATGCAGTACTTCACTCTTTTATGGGACCCTTTAGTTGACATGCTTACATGCATTAGTGAGACACATAGAATACACTTTATGATGATTATGACATGCAAGAGTGTTTCTTTAATAATAGAAATAAAGAAATTAGAAGTTGGAAAAGTTAAGAGAAAAATTAATAATGTGCACATTGGGGAAAAATTACAAGACTCCCCTCAAGACAGAGAGCTGTCCTGACTGAAATAGCAAAACTGCTAACTTCTTATCTAACAGAATGCAGGTATTCGGGCATACATCAATGCAAGAGTGTTCATCCCCTCCTAGCTTCAGGCTTCTAATCTTCAAGGTTAATTTTAGTGGGTAGTCTTAACACAATAGTCTATTAATGAATAGCTGAATTTTAGGTCTGTGTACTTACTACAATAAAGGGGGGCAGGCATTCAGGGGTGAATTATCAATTTGCTTTTTCAAGCTTGCTGACATACTGTCTAGACTTTGTTTCTGTTCTTGACTATGACTTTGTCTCTATGGGAAGGTCAGTTTTACCAAGGATAATTTTTTATATATCTACAGAAAGCATGAATAGTATTCACACATGCCAAAAACTTGAAGGCCAGTAAGACTGTTACAATTACTTAGAGTTGAGATGGCAGTGTTCCTCTCCCATCTAGCCCAAGAATCGATTTGAGTTTTCACTATAAGGCCAAAATAGACAATATTATTGGTGAGAGGCATTTGTCATTATACAGTAAAGATGAGAAAGTGGCAAAGCAGTTGGTGGGCTTCAGACTCCTAGCTAAGGGAAAAACCAGAATCCTTGTCAAGCTGATTACATCCACATCCTGGGTATCATCGGCCCCCAACAGTCATGGATAGGAAAGAGTTGAAGTCAGAACTATAGGTGTCTCTGTTTTGTAAAGTATGAGAAAAGATTTACACAGAAGAGGGAACACCATAGCATAAAGTTGTATGCATACATGTCTGGCCTCTGTAATAAGGGAAATAAATACAGGCTAAGAATTCCAAACATTTTTGGAATTTTGCAACCTCAATCCCATTTCTAAAATTCACTTCTTTGGGGGGAAAATAACTAAATATATTTCAGGAACAAGATTTTAAAATATACTTAGAAGTAGTTTAGTGTTATTTTAATGAAAACAAAATCAGCACTAAAGTCCTGGTGATTCTTTCTTATCCTAATGTTTAATCAGTATTTTAAATAATGTTATCTCTATGTATGCAATGATTTAATGGAGGAAATGAGATAAACTCACTACTTGTACTTTATCTACATCCTCCTCACCTCTTCAGTGTTACTCTAAATAAACCCACTACATGTATAACTTTGGAAAGAGGTGCTGAGCCACGGAGTAAACTGGTTATATTGTCATATGCTGGAGAGGAAAAATACATTGAGGAGCAAACTTTGCAGAATTTCAAACCATTTTCAAACAAAATCTTAGGTATAACTATAACATGTAGGTGTAGAGGAAGGGGCTCAATCAGTAAGTTGATTATCACAGAAGCATGAGGCCTTGAATTTTGATTGTCAGAACCTGGATAAAAGTTGCATATAGCTGTGCGTCATTTTACTCCTAGTGCTGGACAGGTATCCACAAACAGAACCACGATATCTGCTGGCCAGCCAATCTCATCAAAATGGTATTCTCCAGTTTCAATTACAGAAATGTAAAAAAAAATAATAAAGGGGAAAGAAACTGAGAAAGTCACACATCATCAATTCTTGACTTATTTATGTTTTTGTAAAAATGATTGTATACATTCACAAGAGTAAACTTACTGTATATTATATTACATAAACATACATACAGAATTGGGGGATACATACTATATTCCTTTTAAAGCGCGAGTCACTTGAACTCTCTCTGCTTTAAGGGATTTGTGCTATCAGTTTTGTTAATGGGTATGCTAAAATTTCATTTGATGTATATGATACTCATTCCAGGGTTTTTAAAAGTCAGTGCTTATATTACATTTCAAGATATATTGTTAGTTAATGTTCATGTAGGTCTTATACATCTTATTATTCAAAAACACTTCATGTGAATATTTTTATCTATTTTATTTTGCTTTAATATACATTAAAATTGTTTCTTCCTTCTTTTGTTCCTACTCCAATCTTTGCTTCTAAAATGTCCCCAAACAACATTTTTACTTCATTTGCTTTCTATAAATGGAAAGCTAGTTCTAATTGCTTATTCTATCCGGTATCATCCAGTTAAATAAACTCTAATGAGTCACTGAATTTCTTTCTCTCTTTGTCAGCAATTTCATTTAATGATGTTAAATTCTTATTTTAGTGCACAAATCTAGCCACATGAGTTTTGGATCTAATGAGTTATATCAGTCTATCTTGAGATAAATTTAGCTCCTGTCTCTTCCTGATGTATCTTACTTCTGTATAATAATATTATTTTCTGCAATCAGGATCAGGAATCATTGTACATTAAGGTGTTTTCAAGCTGTACAGGCAAGTTACGCACTGTTAAGTTTTTACACAATAATGCAATTCTATGTTCTCTTATTTCCTACTTTCCTTTAAGTCAAAGCAAGAAATTGGGATTAGCTAATTAACTCATTTAATCTCAACTAAATATAAAATAAAGAACATAAAACCTGTGTCCTGAAAAACCTGAGCATGATATAATTCATTGTCTGCATCTGATTCCCTAAAATTCTTGACGTTGGCACCATATATCACTACTATAGCAATGTGGTTAACTGATTTCCAAAATTCTGGAACATCTGACAGCTCCTTCAACATTTTATGATATCCCATGATCTCCATTATTAGATCCTGTGATGATAGATAAACATTGTTTCTTGGCAGTTTTCAGTTCCCACAGTTACAGCACCACACATTCCCACTGTACGTCCAATGCCACTTAGACTGACTGTTTGTGTTTGAACTGATCATACTTCACTATTTTGATTTTGTGTTTTATTGCCAACCACCTTAAGAAAAAACAAAAATAACTTAAGTTTCAAAATACGTTTTTCTATGTTCATGGTGCTCTCTTACCTCTACGGTATCTGTCTTTACTTTGTATCTTTAAATTTCAAGAACTTTTTTCCCAATTGGTACTAAAACTATAATAGAAACAGAAAATAAAAGAAATAATAGAAAAATATAATCCTGGAGTTAATCTGCACTATCTAAATTTTTAACTTCTCCCATGTTTTGGTGGGTTTGGAGGAGAAAAGCTTAAGACTCTGTTTAGGTCATTCAGACCTAAGGACAACAATTAAACATCTGTGAAGTTCTATTACATTTCAAGAGAAAAAGAATCCTCTATGGTGTGACAACAAGCTCAAACGTTAACTTAACAGCTATACAGTTTCTGTGAATAATCTTCTATTATATATTCTTCAGTGGGTCCCTTGGTATGGTTACACAAAACAATTAACAAAATCTTTTGATTAGGGAATTACTTACTGAGTGACAAATGGATATTCTCATGTTTGATGAACACAGATAGAAAATAGATAGATAGACAGATAGATAGATAGATAATAGGCAGGTAATGGATGAATAGATAGATAAATGATAGATAGTTGATAGATAGATGGATAAGAATTTGTAATGACAAAGATAAATTTGACTTACATAAACGTAAATTGATTTTTTTAAAGCAAGAAAATTTGCTGTAGAATTCTTATAGAACTTTCCAAGTAAATAATAATTTAGAAAAGATAATTTAAAAAACTTACTGAAATCCAAATAGAGAAAAGATTAGAAAGCTTTATTAAAAATCAAAATACTTTTGAATTTTTCCTTTTAATTTACTTCATATATTTTTGCAAGAAACATTTTAAAGAAACTTTTAAAATTTCTTTTTAAAATTTTTTCTTCTCTCACATAATAAATCCCAGACCCCTCCTCCCCTCCCTCCACTCTTCTCAGGTCCTCACATCTCCCCTTATATCTACCCCTTACCTCTACCCAACAACCAACCCCCTCTCTGCTTCTTCCCAGAAAAGAACACTCAACAGGTATGGTATATCAAGATGGAATAAGGCCAAACAATACTTCCAACATCAAGAGTGGACAGTGCAACCCAGTAGGAGCAGAAGGGTCTCAAAGACAGGGAAAAAGGATCAGAGACTCCCCTACTCCAGCTGTAGTAGTTTTGCAAGAACACCAAACCAGACAACCATAAAATATATTTGGAGGACCCTGCCGGTTCCTTGTCTGCCGCTTCAATCTCTATGAGGCACCAAGAATACTGATCAGTTGACACCGTGGAATTTGTTCTCCTGGAGTTCTCAACCACTCTGTCCCCCATTCTTCCTCCTCCTCTTTCATGATGTTCCCCAAACTCCACGTGATGTTTAGCCCTGGCCCTCCGCATCTGCTCCCGTTAGCTGCTCGAGGGGGCCTCTCTGATGAAGACTGAGCTAGGCACCAATCTATGAGCAGAGCAAGACATTATCAGAAATCATCTCCAGGCTACCCAGTCTCTAGTTCCTGGCCAGACCTGAAGTATCAGGCATATGCTCCCTTTTCTTGGCATTGGGATTTTGCCCTTCCATTGTCCAGGAGATTCCACAAGGAGGATAGGCCATAGGTTGATGTTTTGTGGGTGGGGTAGTATTCCAGTCCCACCTCTGGAAATCTTGCCTGGCCGCAGGAGATGGTTTGTTCAGATTCCCTATTCCCCATTACTAGAGGTCACTGCTAGGGTCTCCTCTGTAGATTCTAGTGAGTTTTACACTGCAACAGGTCTCCTGATCACTTCATAAATGTCTTTCAATTCTGATTGTCTCTCCATGTATTCTCTCCCTCCATTATCTCCTTCTTCACTTGATAACTTTCTCTCCCATTCCCATCCTCTGCTCTCATTCCCATCTTCCCTCAACCCCACTTGTACCATCTATTATATTTACCCTTTACCACAGAGATCACTGTGTCCCTACTTGGGCCCTCCTTGTTACATAATCTCTTTGGGTCTGTGAATTGTAGTATCTTTCTCCTTTGCTTAACAGTTAGTATCCATGTATAAGTGAGTAAATAACATTTTTTCTGTCTGGGACTATTTTACCTCAATTAGGATGATTTTTTCCCCTAGTTCCATCCATTTGCCTGCAAAATTTATGAGGTTATTTTTTAATAGCTGAATAATACTCCATTGTATAAATTAATCCCAACGTTTTAATCCATTCTTCAGTTGATGGGCATTTAGCTGTTTCCAATTTCTGGATATTATGAATACAGCAGCTATGAACATAGTTGTGCAAGTGTCCTTCTAGTAGGATGGAATGTCCTTTGACTATGTGCCCAGGAGTGGTATAGCTGGGTCTTGAGGTAGGTCCATTTCCAATTTGCTGAGGAATAGCCATAGTGATTTACATAGTAGCTGCACAAGTTTGTACTCCCTTCATCAATGAAGGAGTGTTTCCATTGCTCCATATCCAGGACAGCATGAGCTGTCCTTTATGGTAAATAACTTATCCATTCTGACAGATGCAAGATGGACTCTTAAAGTGATTTTGATTTACATTTCCTTAATGGCTAACTGATGTCAAATATTTAAGTATTTCTCAGTCATTTGAGATTTCTCTTTCAGAATTCATTGTTTAGATCTACAACTCATTTTTAATTGGATTATGTGTTTTGTTAATGTCTAGTTTCTCGAGTTCTTTACATATTTTGGATATTAGCCCTCTATCAGAAGTGAAGTTTGTAAATATCTTTTCCCATTCAGTAGGCTGCCTTACAAAAGCTTTTCAATTTCATGATGTTCCTTTTAAAAATCATTAACCTTAGTGCCTGAACTAAAGGTGCTCTGTGCAGGGCATATTTTCCTGTGCCAATGCCTTCAAGACAATTCCCCACTTTCTCTTCTGTCTGATTCAGTGTATCTGGTTTTATGTTGAGGTCAGTGATCCACTTGAACTGGGTTTTTCTGCAGGGTGATAAATATGGATCAAATTGCATTCTCCTACATGCAGATATCCAATTAGACAAGTGCCATTGTTAAGGATGCTTTCTTTGTTCCATGGTGTATTTCTGGCTTCTTTATCAAATATTAGGTATCCATAAGTGTGTGGATTTCTGTCTAGAACTTCAACTCAGTTCCATTGATCAACATGTCTGTTTTTATGCCAATACCATGCCATTTTTATTACTAGAGTTCTGTAGCACAGTTTCAGATTAGGAATATTTAAAGCTCTAGAATGTATTTTACTTTGGAAGATTATTTTAGCTAACCTGGTTTTTTTCCTTTTCCATATGAAGTTGAGTCTTGTCCTTTCAAAATCTGTAAAGAATTGTATTGGGCTTTTGATAGGGAATTCACTGAATCTGTAGATTGCTTTTGGTAAAATGGCCAATTTTATTATGTTAATTTTACCTATCCATGAGCATGGGAGATCTTTGTATCTTCTGAGATCTTCTCCAAATTCTTTCTCCAAAGACTTAAGTATTTCTCATTTCCTTGGTTAGAGTTATCCCAAAATATTTTATGTTTCTGTGACTATTTTGAAGAGTGATATTTCCCATTTCTTTTCAGCCCATTTCTCATTTATATATAGGAGAGTTATTAAGTATTTTGAGTTGATTTTGTAGCCAGCTACTTAACTTAAGGCATTTACCAGTTGCAGGAGTTGCTGGTATATCTTTTGGGAGTCACTTACATATATTATCATATCATCTTCAAATAAGGATACTTTGATTTCCTCCTTTCCAATTTGTATCCCCTGACTTTTCTTCCATTGTTGTATTAATGTAGCTATAATTTCAAATACTATATTTAATAAGTATGGAGAACCTATTCAAGAAACTTGTCTTGTTCCTGATTTTAGTAGAACTGCTTTTTAATTCTATTTAATTTGACATTTTCTGTGGGCTTGCTGTAAGTTCCCTTTATTATGTTTAGATATGTTCCGTGTATCCCTAATCTATCCAAAAAATTTATGAAGGGGAGTTGACTTTTGTCAAAAGCTTGTTCAGCATCTAGTAAGATGTTAATGTGATATTTTTCTTTCAGTTTGTTTATATGGTGGATTAAATAGACTGAATTTCATATGTTGAATCATCCCTACATCTCTGGAATGAAGCCTACTTGTTTATGGAGGTGTGGTGATCTTTTTGTTAATGTATTTTTGTGTTCAGTTTCCAAGTATTTTATTGAGTATTTTACAATCAATATTCATGAAAGAAACTGGTCTTTAATTTTATTTCTTTGTTGAATCTTTCGAGTATCAGGGTTACTGTGGTCTTGTAGAATAAGTTTGACAATGTTCCTTCTGTTTCTAGTTTGTGGAACGATTTGAGATATATCAGCATTAACTCTTCTTCGAATGTTTGATAGAATTCTTCACTAAAGCCATATGGTGCTGCTTTGTTGTGGTGGTGGTTTGGTAATGGCTGTTTCTAAATTTTGTGGTTTGTAGGTCTGTTTAAATTGTTTATCTGATCTTGATTTATCTTTGATAAGTTGTATCTAATGACAAAATTGCCCATTTCTTTTAGATTTTCCAATTTTGTGTACTACAGGTTTTTATATGACCTAATGATTTTTTGGATTTCCTTGGTTCTACTTATATTCCACTTTTTGTTTCTGAATTTGTTGATTAGGTTAGTCTATCTCCATCTTTTAATTGCTTTGGAAAAGGGTTTGCTAACTTGCTGATTTTCTCAAATAACCAACTCTTTGTTTCATTGAGTTTTTGTATTGTTCTCTTTGTATCCATTTTATTGATTGTCAACCCTCAGGTTGATAATTTCTTGCCCTCTACTCCTCTTAAGTGTGTTTACTTTTTTCTCTTCTAGAGCTTTCAAATGTTCTGTTAATTTGCTAGTATGTGATCTTCCCATTCTTTTTTGGTAGGCTTTTTTGGTTGGGTATGGTGTAGACTCATTTTCATTGAATTGTAGAAAGTCTTTGATTTCTTTATTTATTTCTGTCTTGGTTGAGTAGTCATTCAGTAGATAATTGTTCAGTTTTTATCAATTTGTTGTGCTTCTGTTGTTGCTGATGTGGTTGAAATCCAGCTTTAATCCATGGTGGTGTGATAAGATACAGGAGATTATTTTAACTTTCTTGTATCTATTGAGATTCAGTTTGTGCTGATTATGTGGACAGTTTAGAGAAGTTTTTGTGAGGTAGAAAAAGGTATATTCTTTTGTATGTGGGTGAATGTCTTATATATATCCATTAAGTTCATTTGGTTTATGACATTTGTTAGCTGCAATATTTCTCTGTTTAGTTTTGGTCTGGATGACCTGTTCATTGGTGAGAGTGAGGTATTCAAGTCTCCCACAACCATTATGTGCAGGTCAATGCATATATTAAGCATTAGCAGTGTTTCTTTACAAACAGGAAACCTTGCGTTGGGGGAGTAAATGTTTAGAATTGAAATATCATCTTAATGGATATTTTATTTTATTAATATGAAGTGTCCTTCCTCATCTCTTGATGAATTTTGGTTTGAAGTCTATTTTGTTAGATATTAGAATGGCTACACTAGTTTGCTTCTTGGATACATTTGGTTGGAAAATATTTTCCCAACACTTTACTCTGAGTTAATATTTATCTTTGGTGTTAAGGTGTATTCCTTGTATACATCAGAAGGATGGATCCTGTTTTCGAATCCATTCTGTCAGCCTGTGTCTTTTCTGTCAATGGAATTGAGTCCATTGATGTTGAGAGATATCAATGACCAATGATGTTTAGATCCTATTATTTTGTAGTTGTTGGTTGTGTTCGTGTGTGTGTGTGTGTGTGTGTGTGTGTGTGTGTGTGTGTGTATGTGTATGACTGTGTGAGTGCTCCTGTCTCCCATTTTTTATTTTGATGGAGTGATGTTGTTTACTTCTTTTGTTTTAATGAGTGTAGTTAACATCCTTGGATTGGAATCTTCCTTCTACTAGCTTCTGTAAGGCTTAATTTGGAAATAGATATTGTTTGAATTTGGATTTGTTGTTGAATATTTTGTTTGATCCATCTATGTTAATTGAAGGTTTTGCTGGGTATAGTAGTCTGGCCTGGCATCTGTGATGCTTTAGAGTCTACAGCACATCTGTCCAAGTCCTTCTGGCTATTAGTGTCTCTGTTATGAAGCGGACTTAATTCGAATAGGTTTTCCTTCATATGTTACTTGCTGTTTTTCTCTTGCGGCTTTTAGTATTCTTTCTTTGTTCTACATATTTAGTGTTTTCATTATGTGGCAAGGGGACTTTCTTATCTTGTCTAGTTTATTGGGTGTCTTGTATATTTCCTATACCATTATGGGAGATCTCTTTGACTAGGTTTGGAAATTTCTTATCTATGTTTTATTTGAAAATATTTTCTGTGTCTTTGAGGTAGGATTTTTCTCCTCCTCCACTCTTAGGTTTGGTATTTTCATAGTGTCCCAGATTTCCTGGATGTTTTGAATTACGATTTTTTTTTTGATTTAACATTTACTTTTAACAGTGTATCTATTTCTTCTATAGTATCTTCAATTCTCGAGATTCTTTCTTCCGTCTCTTGTATTCTGTTGCTGTAGCTTGCTTCTGTAGTTCCTGATTGCTTTTCTAGATTTTTGTTTCCAAAATTTCCTTTGTGTGTCTTTAAGGCTTCTATTTCTGTTTTCAGGTCTTGAACGGTTGACTCTTTTTATCTTGGTTTTCTTTAACGGATTTATTCATTTCATTTAAATTTTTGTTTGTGCTTTCCTGAATTTCTTTAATGAATTTACTAAGTTCCTCCCATATTTTGTCTTTTTATCACTTTCTATGAGGGATTTATTGACTTCCTCTTATGGACCTCTATTATTTTCATAAATTTGGTTTTAAGATTTTTTTTCTTGTGCTTAGGCTGTTTTGGAGTATTCAGGGTTTGTTGTAGTAGGATACTTGGGCTTTGATGGTGACATCTTACCCTGGTTTTGATTGGGTTCTTATGTTGGCATTTAGTCATCTGGGTTTGGGTGATTATAAGTTTAGGTTTGAATTCTTGGATTTGTATTTATTGAATGAGTGTTTTGTTCCTTTTTCTATTTCCCTTTTGTTTCTTCATTTCGTCTCTGGTCTTCCAGATTTTTTTTTTTTTTTTGGCATCTTGACAAGTTAGGAATCTCCAACCAACTTGGGGGTTGGAGCTCTGGTGGCTAGTTGCCCTCTAGTCCATCAGGCAGTCTCTTCCTGGGTTGGGGGCTGGAACTTGGTTACTGATTTTAGTCTGGCCATACTTGTAATAATTTTTAATTCATGTGGAAGTGATGGACATAGTAAAGGCGCCACATGGATACTGGTGAGTTTAGCAAAGGCTTATTGCTTATGGGGAATGGGATACTGAGTCTGGACCCTGTAGACAGAGAGAAAGGGGGAGGGAAGCAGGATAATGGGGTAAGAAATGCAGAGAGAGAGAGTAAGAAAAGAGAGAATTAGCAGTAGAGAGGGATTATATGGAGATCAGCAGCTACCCTGCTGATGATGTAAAATAGGTGGCTGGGGGCAAATACAGGTACAGGGCAGAGACAGTTCCATAATACTGGCCTGTGATGTTCTTTTTGCTGGTTGTTATGGCCTATACTAGTTCTTCAAATAGAGTGGGCTGTGATGGTCCTGAGGGTTGTTTCTTCAGCTGGCTTGAGTTGTGATAGCACTGGGACTTGTTCACCAGTCTTGTGGGCTGGGGCAGTGGGGCTGGAGGAGAATGGGGAAGGGCTGAGGAGGACTGGCTTGTGGAAACAGAACCAAGTGTTCTACAGGCAGGGTGCCTACCAGGTTCACCCAATGAATAAAATGCTTTTTAATTATTATTTACAATTTTAAATGACTATTCACACCATTCTTCTCATATTGCTAAATAATGAGAAATTAAAATTCCCTCTTGGGTCTATTAGATGCTTTGAAAACTCTACAAAAAAAAATTGATGCAATATTTATTGCTGTTACTACTCATCACATAAAATCCATGTCTTAACAAGTCTTTAAATGCATGTCTCATATTCTAGGCAGGTGATAGTTGACATAATTCAAACATTGAGGGAACCCATTTTAATTATTGAAAGCAAGCAAATCATAAAATGCTTATATATCTTCACATACACACACACACACACACACACACACACACACACACACACACATAAAATCAATTTCTTTAAAAATGAACTGAATTGTTCTAAAGGGGAATTACTACTGGACTGGAAATGTCAGAGTTCATTATCTAAAAGTATGTAAAAGTAAAAAAGTATATAAATTCTGAAAGGAAAATACTGGAGAAATATGTGATGCAAAATTTATTTCTACCACATAACCACATAGCATTACTTGTATTGATATTAAAATAGAATTTATATCATACATTTAAGGATATTGTCAATAGAATAGAATAGAAAAAGAAATAGAATTAGAATTAGAATAGAAATAGAATTCATGAAAGGGAAAAAAGAGAAATATCCCATTATATGATGTGAAATATCTACTATAATCATACAAAATATCTAGTCAGTTTTTTTTTCTGTTGCATGTGTCTCATGCAAGCCTACTTATAATTTGAGCTTGTCATCAATGCTGATGATACATGGATGACTTTAATATATAATCTTCTGCTTTGTAACATAAAACTATGATCTGGCCTTGATCAGGTCAAGTGACAGCTATTAAATGCCAAATATTTACATTTCAAATGTCAAATACTATTAAATCTAACTTTCAGGAATGTATATTTCACACTTTGAAATATGGTAATCTTATTACTTTAGAAAAAAATGAAACCATTACATGCCATGGTAAGTATACTTCTTAACCTATCAATATATTGTGAAACTTCTTGACTTCTACATAGACTTAGTTTTAGAATATAGATATTTCCTCATCCTGAAACACACCTAAACACTCTTATTATTTTCTTATTGAAGGGTTTAACTTTCAATTTATGGTATTCTCACTTTGATTGTTGGTTTGATTGCTTTGCAAAAATAAATGTGCTTTCAAAGTCAATTTTTAACTGCAATTGGGAATGTAATAGAGTTCTGGAATATTTTGTAGCATAGGGGAACTTCTAGATTTTATCAGAAGCAATAAAGCTAATGAGTAAGCTGATTTTCTAATAATATACATACAAATTACAGTACTTGGACTGAGCAGATTGCATATATACTTTATACACACACATACACACACACACATGCACACACACATACACACATATATATGCATATATATATATATATATATATATATATATACACACATACACAAATGTGTGGTTACATATATTCAATGACAAAGGAAAAGATATAAGAAATCATGAATTTGAGAGAAAGTCTGCACATACAGGTATGTGTAGTGGGTTGGTGGGAGTTCATGGGATGAAAGAGAAAAAATAAGGAAATATCATTATTTTACTTTTTGATATTATAATTTTACTACAATATTTCTCCTTTCCCTTTACTCTCTTCTATGTCACCATGTACCCCTGCCTGATCTGCTTCAAATTCTTGGCCTCTTTCTTCACTAATTGTTATCACATGTATATATGTATCATCATTTAATTAAAAAAATTAAAAATGAGTAAGAGGAGAAGAATCCTGAGACTAATCTTTTCAAAGTGGTATTCAACTTTCCATTTTTGTGGTAGACACTCAGAAAGAGGATTACCGATGAAAGGGGCTCATGTTTAATGCAATGGTTTGCAATTTTTGTCTCCATTTCTATAGTACAGATTTGAATAATGTGCTTGTTCAACCAGTGAGTACACTGGTAATAAAAATTTCTTTAAACTGTGTTTTTACTACTATAGTGTACAGTAGGAGTCCTAAATTAGCATATATATTTCTGCTTCACAGCTTCCTAATTCTGTGCTCAGATTAGCCAAAGTTTGGAGAAGATGTTTTGTTATTTATTTTCTCCATAGCAGCATAAGACAATGTTTATTGAGTTGTGTTTATGAGCTACTTTCATGATATAACTTAGAATATCTAATTTTGATTCATTACATATAGCAGCTACTGAAGCTAGTCAACAGAAATCATTTTGTTTCTCTTGTATATTAACACTATATTTCTTAACATCTATTATACATTGTTTATAACCATATAAAAAGAGTTTTAAAAAATTATGTTGTAGAAGTATCAACTGTGGTTGGGTACCACAAACCCATTCTCTGCATTTTGAACAGTTGTCATTCTCTATAATACTCTCTATTTGTTATAAAAAAAAGAAGTTTTTTTGGTGAGGCAGGAACTAAAAAGCTCTGTATAACAAAGGAAATAATAGAGTACAGAGAGTAGGAATCTTTTCTAGTCTTTCTATCCAATCAAAGATTATTAACCAGAATATACACACAAATAACACAAATAATCAAGAAGTAAGAAAATAGATTATCTAAACTGCCTCTCGAATGTTCATCAAATGCTATTCAATTCTAGCTATCACCTAGTACAGCAAAAAATTCTTATAATATATGAAGGCAATCATAATGAAGATTCCAAATAATGAGAGAGGCAGAACCCATACTGGTCATCTCTTATCACCAAAGGAAGCTTCTAGAACTAGGATTGGGTTTCATCCAATTGAGTTGTTGACCAAAAGGGCTACATGGATGCCCACAAACATCCCAGACTATTGACAAGACAATAGTTTTCTTTTCACAAATGCAGAGAGTTGGCCCATTGCTGAAGACCACATCCACATAAGTCATTGAACATGGAAAGGTCAAGTTTGTATGATATATAGATACTTCATCCACATGTTCTAGTGTGTATGACATGGAAACTATGGTATATCTTGTTTGGAAAGGACAATATAACAAATAATTATAGATGAGGGGAGGGTTAATGGGATGATCAATTGGGGAAAAGAAAGGGCTGAAAGAGGGCAGAGGGGCAAGACAGCTAAAATTAAGGGTCATTTGAAGGATAGTATGGAAACATAATACATAATACAGTAGAACATAAAACATAATACAGTAGAAACTTGTACACACACACACACACACACACACACACACACACACACGAGGGCAATCAAAACAAAATCATCAAATAATGGGTGGAATGGAGACCCAGTGGGCCATCTTTTGTCATTCAATGAAGCCTCGAATACTGGGATTGGATTACATATAAATATTGACCAAAGGGATCCTAGGGAATCCCAAACAATCCAGGCTGTTGCTAAGACAATAAATTCCTCTTCATAATCTGACAACAAAGATCCATTGCTGACAACAACAACTACCCAACTCATTGAATATGGAGAGGTCAAGCTGGTGCCTACATAGACCCTTCATCTTTATGTTCTAACATTTTTGGTACAGGAGGGTACTCTGCACTCTATTAAAATCCCAATTCAACAACAAACATTTTATTTAAAATGGTGTTTAGCCTGCAAGATATGCTATGGCAATAGTGATACAAACTTGGCAAGAGTAACCATCCAATAACTGATTTTACATAAAGCCAAGTCCACTAGATTGAACCCATACCTGACACTGCTTGACTGACCAAAAATCTGATACTAGATAGCCTACAAACCAAGGGTAAAACCAAGTACTAAGAAAAAAAAAAGTAGTGATAAAATGACCTCTAATGATATTTTGCTATACTCGCATCATAGATCAGTACCTTGCTCAGGTATCGTCAGAGAAGCTTTCTTTTGTAGCAAATGGGAACAAATGCAAAATCCCACAGCCCGACATTATAAGAAAGTGAGAGACCTTGCAACACTCGACCCTAAATGGAATGTCTCAACCAAACCTTCTGCCCCACCAGCTTGAGTTCAGAGAACCCCACAGAAGAGGAAGCTAAAAGAGAGTAAGAGCCAGGGAGGATGAAGGACACCAATGAAACAAAGTCCTCTAAGACAACATGAGAAAACCTCTTATAAACACACAGGTTCTGAAGTAACATGCATAGAGGCTGCACAGGTCTGCACCTGCCCATTAGTTTATATTATGGCTTCCAGTGTAGTGCTTTTATGGGATGTCAGAGTGTGTGAACAGGTGTGTATCTTATTCTGTGTCTTCTCTTGAGCTATTTTCTTCTGTTGGTTTGTCTTAACCAGTTGTAATGTAACAGTTGTTTTCTTAAACTTATATTTTGTTATGTTATATTTTAATATTATCTCTTAGAAGCCTGTTCTCTAATGAGGGACAGACAGGAAATAGGTCTAATAAGAGGGTTGTCCAGGAGGAAGTTGGAGGAATAGAGGGAAGGGAAACCATAATCAAGATATATTGTATGAAAAAAAGGAATCTTTTTTCAATAAAAGCATAGTTTTTTTTAAAATAAGAAACTGACAAAAAAATCTACTAATGTAGACTTCATAGATATAAAGGGCTTTTTTAAGGCACATTACTCATCACAGTAATAAAAATAGATGCCACTGCTCAAAAAAAGAAGAATTTCATAATATCTACAGTGAATTTTGATATTTACTTCTCTTCCCACTCATTCTTCCTAAATACATTCTCACCCCATTTCAACTTCATGTTCTCTATTATTTTTAATGCTTTTATGGTAGCTAGTTGGTTATTCTACAGTTATTACAACTATGTAATAGTGAATCAGATGTCAGTGTCTCTTTGTTGCTTCGTGTTTTATCAACACTAACATTTGCCCTTTCAAAATCTAGTTTCTTTTTCTCTTACTCTGTCAGCCATATGACACTCTAATTAGCAATGTAATAAGATAGACTCAGCGGTGTTTTCATTAATGGTAACATCTACCAATTTTTATGCATGACATGGACACTCAATGGGTTTCCATGCTTCTTGGGTAAACTCAAGAGAAGGAACATGACATGAAATAGGAAGTATACAGTACTGACCTGAGATTAGAGAACAGCTGTGAAAACCTGAAGTCTTTCTAGAGTATTGGCTTATTAAGGTAATAACATAAGGGATTTATTTATTATGTTTTCCCTATATTTAGAATAAATCATGTTTCTGTACATTTCTTTCAAATTGGGTTATGTGATTGGTGACTGAAGTGGATATGCCTTGAGATAGTAGAAATTTTTTTCAAATGGATTGAAATGATTTATATTCTTTGTTTTAGCACTCATTGTTAATTTTTATTCAGAGAAGGACTGTGGTTCCTTCTAGTTCTCTAGTGACATATTCAGCAGAGATGAAATATGACTGGCATATAGATACATTCTCTGTAAGTTGTCTTTTCTTTCCATTTCTCAGTGTAGCTTTGACAGGTAATGTGAGTTTGCCCTATACTATGGGTAGTTGGACGACACTTGCTTCATAAATTGTCAGCATGTTCTCCCTTCAAAGTTATAAGGATGACCTTAAACAGAGAAAAATGCCTTGTTAGAATACTAAATTCTTCTCTAAGGGTTTGGGCTTTAAATGGAGTCTCAAAGTCTTTTCTCAAGAGCACATTTAGATCTTTGAAACTCAAATAAGTTAAGAATGGCTTTGAATTAGTTATTTCCACACAACAAATTTAGCTTACTTATAATTTTCCCATGTTTATGCATTATTAATTAATATTTTTATAATGGATAAAATTTAAAAACTCAAGAAATCTTATGTGATAGAGAACTTTGGCATCCCTCTCTCTCTCCAATTTGCATTACATTCTTCAACATGAACTTAGTTTGGGCACCCAGAGTTTTCAGCTTCCCTTTTTATATCAGAACTAGTTTTATATCTAGTCAACTCAATATTTCTAAGCTTTGAATGGAATTGCATCATTTTCACATATGATGATTCACAATAACTTGAGTAGAAAGTTTAACCTGAATGTCTCATCAGTACTAGACAGTATTGCATAATTTATTAGCTGAGACTGCAGACAGGGCTTTTAGTTACTTACTATTCAAAAAAAATTGGCATGGCTACTAACAATGGATATTAATTCAATACATCATTGATTTACTTAGTGCCTTATATTTTTAGAGTGAAAGAAGAAATTTAGCAAACCTTCAAATTACAGTGTACATCATAGAAATATTTAACATAGAATTATCATGTAAAGTTGTTAACTTACTATTCTAAATCATAAAATTCACTGAGTAACAAAGAAAGGAAAACTACTCAATATACTTTAATTTTATTTTCCAATTAATTATTTCATAATAGTTTGACTTTTCTACTCTTTTAAATTTGTTGAAGTTACAGTATCTGATTATATACTATGTCAGAGCCATACAGGATAGATATTTTCTATACACAGTCAAAGTAACTCTGAGAAAATGACAAATCCTTCTTATATATTTGTATAGCATATGTGTGTGTATGTGTGTGTGTATGTGTATATGTGTGTGTATATGTCTCTAATTCTGAAAAACACACAATACACACATAAACACACGGTCAAATGAATACATACAAAATGAGGCAGATAGAGAGTGAGGGAAACTTTCACCTATCATCTATTTTCGTATACAGTGTAATTTCAAACTGTTTAAGAATTTGGAGAACATTGGTGATGATGAAATCAAATACAGTTGACACTCCAAAAATATAAACATATTCATGTAACCATTAGGCAAACAAGAAAGTTGAGACAATCAGAGTATAAAAGGATAGGAGATGATTTTATATTTGAATAATTTTTCCAAAAGTTTATACCACTTTTTAGCATAAGATTGGTGTAACCACTGCACAAAACTCAAGTCCAAGTGGACCAAAATAAAAAGTACTTAAATTATAATGGTTAAATTTAACATTCCCAGCAGTAAACATACCTACTGACTTGACTATTAGCATGGTTATAATGTTACCTCACATGTCTCTTCCTTTTGCAATACAAAGGAGAAATCATAAAATAATGTTCAGACTGGAGATTGATGGAGTCCTTTGTCTTTGGTTATTAGAAAGAAATAACTCTCAATCAAATAATATTTACTGATTGAATTTTTATAGTGTATATATATCATTCACTAAGAAACAAGGTAGTAATTATAGCAATTCACTAAGAGACATTGGAACACTAAGCCTTGTGCCTTGATACAGTGCACTAGGTTCTCTAAATATGCATCCAGGTTCCAGAAAGGCTAGAAAGAGTGTTATTTACAAACTAATGTCACTTACTTTTTGTCTTTAAAATAATTGGATCACAATGTTGTTTTTTCAGATCAACATTTCATTTTATTTAAAGATTATCAGTAATCTAGTTGATTTAAAAACTTTATGGTTTTGATCTAGTATGACATGATATAAATTTTATATTTTATTACTTTATGACCATGCAATTTATAAAGGATTATTGGTATATTATTATCTACGAATGCTGCCATTTTATTTGGGAATTTTTTTTCATTTTTATTTTCTAATTATGATCATACTAAGCAATTCATTTAATGCAAGTAAATGTATTATAAAACATGCTCCCAAAATAGTTCCTTTTTCTCCTTTTCAAAAAATTAAAATACTACTCTTTAGTTCCTTGACTCAACCTAAATGTGCATTTAACATGTTAAAGTTTGTACACAAATATTACTGGAGAGATGGCTCATCAATTAATGTACTAGCTATTCTTCCAAAGGACTGAGGTTCAATTGTTAGCATCCATACAGTGAATCACCATTACCTGTAATTTCAGGTCCTGGTACCCTCTTGGGCCTTGTTAGGCATCATCCATGCATGTGGTCCACAAATAGAAAGACAACAGAAAGACAGACAAGCCACCCATACTATAATAAATAACTGTATTTTAAAACTGGCTTACTTTAGGTGTCATTTTTTTTCTTGATTATAATTATGAGAAGTTACAATTGGTTAAGCATAGATTCATGTCTGAAATTAGACCAGCCTGGCTCCTTTGGAAGACTTAGGAAAAAAAGGTAATTGTTTATACACTATAAGATTTAATAAAAAGAGCATGATGTTAAAACAACAAACAAAAAAACAAGACTTTTGCAGCAAAAATCTCCACCCACTAAGATGTCTTTCTTGATATCTATCTGACTAGACAATGATAACACATATGTCTCTAGACCAAATTTTCATTATGGAGTTATTATTTTCACTGACACAACTGGAGTCAAATAATATGTTTTATTTACTTTTAGTATAGTACCAGAAATGTAATTGGGATTATATAATAAAGATTTTAGTATAAATTTGAAATAAATTTAATTATTTAAAACTAGCAGAATTTCAAAATGGTCTTTTCTCCAACTCAATATATGATTCCACAAATCTTAACTCTTTCTTTAAATTGTTCCTTGACATAAGATTTGGCATTTGTAAATGTAACAAGTGTTCACAGTTACATTTAAAACATCAGTTTCATTTCTTAATGATTTAAAATGATTTTCACAGTTATACTGAAATAATAAAAGTTTCTTATTTCTTAGTTAGTTGATAGGCATTAAAACACTAAAAATATATTCTATGTTTAAAAGCAATACCCTAAGGAAGTGTCTTAGAAGTTTGGACAAATAGGTGCACAATATTTATTAATATTTTAAGAAGTGGAATATCACAATCTCAACCAATAATAATAACCTCACATTGAATATTAGTATTTTGTTAAGATTGCTAACAAACAGAATCTCAGAATAGAGACATAAAAGAAAAATTCATTCTTCATCCATACAAAATATTAGCATTTCCAAAAGGTATTTAAAGGCAATAATATGAAATACAAGTTTAAAATATAGTTATACCAAAAGCAGTAAGTATTGGTTGCAAATTTATTTTTATTGGTTAATTTATAACTTATTTTTAGTTGTTAAAAAAATACATGATTTGGATTGGCAGTATAATTTGTGAAAAAAACGAAGAGGGAACTGTTTCTTTGCATATTATGTTTTTTCTGTATGTATACAACAAATACTTAAAAATTAAGTAACATATTAAGAAAGCGAGAATTTTTAATTCTATAAAGTAAGTGTGAAAGTATTTTTAAAAAGTTTACACAAAATTTAAAGAGTCATTATAAAATCTGATTTATATATTAAACTAGTATATACTATTATTTTACATGTTTTTCGAGTAAGGATCTCTCTGTACAGTTCTGGCAGTCCAGGAATTCACTATTTTTGTTTGTTTGGTTGATTTTGTTTTTCTTTTGTTTTCTTTTCTTTTTGTTTTGAGACAGGGTTTCTCTGTTGTATTCTGGATGTCCTGGAACTGACTCTGTAGACCAGGTTGATTTCAAACTCACAGCAAACCACCTGCCTCTGCTTTCTGAGTGATGGGATTAAAGGCATGAGCCACAGCTACCCAGCTATATATACTAATTCTAGATGATTAATTTTTATTGTTATTCTTAAGATGAGACTCAAAAATCATATAAAACAAAATTATTCTAATTTTAACATGAACGATTTAATGTGATTTGAGTCATCTTTATCTCTTCTGGTTGATTTTTACTCTGATTTCCCTAATATCAGCAAGACAATTTTGAGGGAGTAACTTGTATTGAATAGGGTAACATGTTTGTTATCTGACTCTGATGCTCCCTAATCTCTGTGTGTGTGTGTGACTGTGTGTGTGTGTGTGTGTGTGTGTGTGTGTGTAAGATCATCAAACTTTGAAACATGTCTATTGAATTTTTACATATGAAAAATATTGGAAATATAAATGTTTACTTATAAATTTTCTTTATAATAAGATATTATCTTTCTGGTTAAATATTTTATGCATTCTTTATTCATATTTTAACTTTCTTATCCTTATTTGGATCTTTTTAGTTAAAATACTTGGATTCCTTTCTATGCTCTTCAATAAATAATAAATGTGTAAAGTTTTTTTTTTTTTTACTACTCTGAACTTCTGTTAACAAATTAAAGGCAAAATGTCATAAAAAGAGAAAAGGCATGAAGAAACCATTCATTCCTACTTAGTGAATGAAGCTCCTAATCTTGCTCATTACTTATGCCATCTGTAGGCCAGACATGAAAATTGAATTTTCTCCAAAAGCTCTGAGTTATCTGAATTCTCTTATTAGAGAAGAAACACACAAATACTATAAGAAATAAGCAAACTCTCCTTATTTTTTAAGTTTTTAATCCTTCAGGAACACTGGAAAAATGAATTGTTAGCAGAGTACAAAGATGATGTTTAAAACTAGCACAAAAAAAACCCTCATTAAAATGAATTATAAAAGAAACTTGAAGCCATTAGCAATCCAAACAACTCTAAGATAGAATATTGGCAATCCCTTTCTTGGAAGGAAGTTTTCAGAAATAAGAACATATTGAATTGGTATTCAGTTTAGATGCTACACTGTCACTCAGAAATGCAATAATAAGATCGGATCACAAGATGCCTCTTTTTAAGGTAGCATGCCCTTAGCAGCAATGTGAAGAATATTCATTCTTCTACTGTGTATGCAGAGACATGTACATAGATGCTACTTACATAGGCTTTTGGGAATGACATCAGATGGGTAATGGATGTGTGATGAAGAATCAGTACCCAATTCAGTGTGAAAAGCATCACACTCTAATTTCCATGTGGGTGGTCAGAAAATGAGAACATTCATTCAAACTCCTGCATGGTTTACGTAGAAAACATAATTACAATAGACATCCAGGTTCAAAATTGAGTTTCATGAAAGGTGCTACTGCTTCAAATTTGGTATTTAACCGTAACATAAGCAAGAAAATAATCTAAAGAGATAAAATAACAAAAGAGAAAACAGGAAAAAGAATAAATCAAAATAATTTATAAAACTAAATATTTGCTCACTTAAAATTTTGATAAAATGAACTGTAAAATTGATTATTTAAATTAAAACAAGGTCAATGGGGCTGCGGTGGAATACATTCATCTTTCCTCACTTAGGAAGACAAGGTAAGCAGACAGCTAAAACTAGGAGGCCACCTAGGCTGCTTGGTGAGCCCCTTCTCAAAAGAAAAAGCAAATAAATTCTCCTCTTTTTATTTATTTTTCTTCTTCCCTATTTATGGTAAAAAAAAAAAAAAAACACCAAAACCAAAACTCATTCCACTTGTTATCAGGTTTCAGCATGCAAAGTAGACCTTGGGACTAAAGGAGGAAACTTTGGTGTTCTAGAGAAAGCTGTGGTATTGGTGTCCTAAAACCTGTTAGAGGATATCTCTGCAGAGGGTTGTACCTAACGTGTATCCTATATCATTCGAAGAGCTCTAAATGGACAGGTGACATGGTTAATTGAAGAGAATGTCCTCTTTCAATGGTAGCATATGGAATATAGGGATGGGATTATTTGAACTCCTCTTAAATGCAGAAATTGGTGTGTCCACACACCAACCCAGTCACACAATTTTTTCTCTTTTTCTTTCATTAAGTGAACCTAGTAACAGCCAATACTTATTACTTAATAATTGTTTTCAGGAAAAAAAAAAAAAGATGAGTTAGGACTATTACACAAATTCAGACTGCAGGCAGTTAAGGTATTATATAATGATAATCCACCAGAAAATAAAGAAATGATCTCTTATAAAGGAGGCAAAGCTCAGTTTCAGAATCTTCTGCTCTACAAGCATTAGAAAATTAAATGTGTAGTACAGAGTGTCTCTTCAAAATATTGATCTCCCAAATCTTATAAAAATAACTTGAAAGATATAATCTTAGCCTTAAATTGGGTAACATGGATAAATGTAGGCAGTGAATATATTTTGTGGGATACGTATAAGAATATCAAAAGACACAAAGACATACATAAAATGGAGGTTGACAAAAAATGGATTGAAGACTGGAGAAGTGCAGCTCCAAACCAAGCACTGAGAGGAGGGAGTACATAGAAGACTCAGCATACTTAAAGCTAGAAACGAGAAGCATGTTTTCTCCTCTTGTGCAGTATGTTTGCCCTGACAGCTGGATTTTGAATTGATAAACATTAAAATTGTGAGAAAATAAATTTCTCCTGTATTAACTTACCTAAATTAAAGGCACATAGTTTAGTTTCTTTGTTTTTGTTTTATTTTGTTTTGTTTCTGCCACTTTAGTATCAGCGCCTAGAAACAATACCTAAAGAAACAAATTGTAACCCACTAAGTAAAACAGAATAGAATTTTTGGTGATAAAAATAAGCATTTAAGTAGAAATATGAAAAAAAATTGAATAGAGAATCAAAGTGTCAGCATACATAATATTTTTCTTTTCAGAAAGGAAATTTAATAAACAAATGAGGAGCCTAATAGGCATCATCATGTGTGATTAATATATCAGTAATTGAGTACATCTGCATCATATGCCACAAGGTAGGAGGCAGAGATTATATCTCTTCTTGGCTGATTCTGCTGAAAATTAGCAACCTCAACAGATTCACAACAAAACGAGGGCAATTCGAAATAAAAGTGAGTGGTTACTATAAAAGAACCTTAGAGGAATCTTGAAATGTCGGAATTATTCATATTGAGAAGCAGTTGAAGAACTACATTAGATTAAAAACAGGAGCCATGTTAACAAAATGCAACATATGTTTTTAAACTGGATCCTTGATTAACAGAGGTCAAGACATATTTCCATGTCTTCCCTTGTATTTACCTACTATAATATCTTGAATATCTCTTATTTCATACAATGCATAATGTAATTAGGCATTTGATACTTTTATGATTCTTGTTTTAAGCATTCATTTTAAAACTATGTAACTTATGAAACATATTAGATGTAGCCATATGACAAATGGATACATGAGTAACTGTCACCACCACAAAGAATAAACTTTTATACTTAAATTCAACATATACATGTGAAATGTACTACTTTAGAGCTAGGACACTTAAAATAATAATTTCTCAATGAATAATCAGTAAATGAGATGAAGGAATAATTCTTTTGAGACCAGAATATTTGGCCTAAAATATCGAATGAAACGTCTGAAAGCACACAAGAAAAATAATTTGATAAGTCATTAGCAAAATGCACAATAGGCAAGAGTATAAATGCTGCAAAGAAGCAATTCACAGAGGACCAGCTACAAATGGTCAATAAGCATATGAAAAGATTCTCAAGATAATTAGTCGTTAAAATGCAAATTAAAGTAACATCAAAACAATATTTGATACCTATGAGATAGGCTATTTAAATGTGAGATAATAAATATTCACAGATAAAGAAGCGTACTATTTTATTTTATTTGCAATTGGTTTAATATACTTTTCAGTTACTTTAAAGACAAAAATAGGGTTTCTATTAAACTAAATATGTATGTGTGTTTTGAGAACATCATTCTAAGTTCTGCAAATCATCTTAGAAATTAACAATAATTTCAGGTATATGGATATTTAAAATACTTTCTTCATATTGAATCATTTTTTGAATTATTAGTCCATGTTCAAATGATTTTAATACACATGACATCAAGATAAACAACATCAGACTGATGTTAATAGCTGATGTCTATTCCATTCCATATCACTTTCTGTCTATTCCCAAGTATTGATGTCTGTTACATAGGTAAAAATATACAATATAAACACATTATTATTTATTTATAATTACTAATGATTTGTTAAAAAGGAATGACTTAAACTCTTATATATTAAGTAATTTTACAGTGAGAGGAGCAGTAATCACAATGCATTGTAAACAGCTATGAAGTTATTAAGGAAAAAATTGTATTAATGTAAAAAGTCAATAAAGGAACTACAAAGCATAAGCAAGTAGAACTTGATTAATGTAATATGTGTCTCTATTAAATTTCAACTTTTCTATAAATTGCAAGTTATTTTAGGAAATAATTACTTGAGCCTTTTAAAAATAACATTTAGGAGCAAGGAAGGAGTGCATTTCTTATAGTGTTCCGAGTAAATCTGCACATATCATCGTGATTTTCATTTTGAAATTGTTATTACAACTGTGGTTTGTTGACTGGTATTTCCTTGGTCCAGGACACTTCTCTGGCTTCTCTTGTGTTTGCCTACTATATTTTATAGCTGTTGATGCGAACATTGAATTTTTTAAACTATTCTCATAGGTTCATGGCAGAGGAAAGTTTATTCTTTTCTAACTCAATCCCCAGTCCTACACAGTTTCATTCTCTGTACAATCTAATATTAAACCTAGACTTATAAAGCTTTAGTCTTCATACAATCTAATCTTCAAGATGCAAGCCTGGACCTAGGAGGCTTCAGCTTCCATACAATCTAAAATGCAAACCTAGAATATTTCAGCCTCTGAGGCTTACTACTAACTGAGCTCCTTCTGACTAGCTGTCTTCTAAACTCTGATTTGTAAATCATCATATGAATTAGTAAGTGTGGGAATTATTCAAGATGGTAGTCTTCCGTGAGGGACTCAACACATAAACAACAGAAACATAGAAAACTAATACTTGCTACAAAGTGGTACAGAGTATAAAGCAGGGCCAGCCGCCTGGTTTACAGAAATGTTTTAATCTCTAACATCCTGATTCTGTTAAACTAATTCTTGTTAAGACTTCCATAGAGAAACGTTTAAGCAGAGTCAGAAGCAGGTGGTTTATGATTTACAGTTCAGAGCTCAGAAGACAGCTTGTCAGAGTGAGTTTCGTCAGCATAAATTCTTAGAAGCTGAAACATGCTAGGTTTAGGCTTGAACATGAGATATTATGGTGGCTGAAGCCTTATATCTCCAAGCTAGCACCTTAAAGATTAGATTGTATGGAGACTGAAGCCTTCCAGGACTAGATTTAAGATTAGATTGTACATTTACTTCTACAGATGTCATAAACTATTAAGTCTCTGCTTTCTCTCTTAGCTTATTCTGAGCTGACTCTGCTCTTCTCAGCTTCTCTTGAATTGCATTCTCTGTGAGCTAACTGCACTCAAACAGCTTGATTAAACTATCTCCTCTGCTTCTTGTCTGCTTCCTCCTCTTTCTGACTTCTCTGCTTCTGCTTCTTCCTTGCTTCTCCCTCTGACCTCTACTGTCTACTTCAACCTCACTTCTCCACTCTGGTTCTACTCTCTGAGTTCTCACTGCTTCTTGTCGGCCTCCACTTCTTTCTGAGCTCTGCTTTCTGTCTCTGCTTCCATACTTTGTTTCGGTTTCTTTCTACTGGACTGGGATTAAAGGCATGTCTTCTGAATTGGGTTTAAAGGTGTGTGCTACATTGGGATTAATGGTGTTCAACTAATATTCTTTCTACCCTAGAGCAGCCATGTTGCCAGATAAGAGATCAAATATTTATCACATAGACCATTCAGTATAATCTTTTATTAGAGAAGCCATGTTGCTGGATTAAAATATTAAATGTTCCCCTACAATATTGTGTTGCATTTCTCTTATATCCGTACTAGTATAATCTTTTTAAAGTAATTATCATCAAGCTACTTAAAAAAATAAAAAAAAACAACATTAGATTGTGCTATCATTTATTACTACCTATTTTATTGTATTTGTTGACCAGTGTTCTTTAGGCCCCTACATAGTTTTCAGTTAATTTGTACTGTAATTTAAAATGTTTATTTCCTTTACTTATTTAACTGTTCCTTTCCTCGATCCAAGCACTCTAATGTATCCCTCATAATTTTCTTTCAGATTTGTAGCCTCTTTTTTTTATCTTCTGTTATTGCATGCATTTGTATATACATACATGTTTCTAAATATAATCTGTTGAGTCCATAAAATGTTAATTGTACGTATGTCTTCAGGACTGATCATTTGGCAATCAAAAACCAATTGTAACGGTCTTTCTTGGGAAAGATCACCTCTGCTTTTGCAGAGGCAGATGCATCATTGTGAGTTCAAAGACATCCAGGACTACATAGTTTATATAGTGAGTCTAAGGATAGCCAGGCTTATATAGAGAGTCTATGTTCAACAAATAAGAATAATAATAAAGTATAAAAGAACTAACTTCCAAAAGTATTTCTCCAAAGAGAGCTGAAAACAAAATAAAACGAAACCCTTAAAATTAAAACAAAATATTTATTATTATGAGAATTGCTTTATTTGCCCTGTTTGGGAATGGTGTATTTGGGATACAGAGTTGGGGTTGTCAGTTGTTTCTCTTTCTATTCTTCGGGACTATTATACCAATTATCTCCTTCTGTTGTTATTTTTGGAGTCATTTATTTCTCCTATAATGGGCCCATCTTCTTTATTTTGTTTCTATATGAGAAAGTTTAGATTTGGTTATTTAAAATGAACAGAAATTTGTTTGCCTTCCAATTCTGGAGACTAATACAAACACTGAAGTCCTTCTGGTACATCATACATGACACAAAATGTTACTTTGTAAAAATAGGTTCAGAGTGAAAGGCAGTTTATTCTTTTCTAATTCATTTCCTGGTCGATAGAGATTTTCAGCTTCCATACAATCTATTCTTAAGTCTAGACCTGGAAGGATTCAGCATTTGTAAAATTACATTTCAACTTCTGAGACTTTTGCCTTGTTGAGCCAGTCTGATTACCTCTTTCTGAACTAAGAGCTGTACTTAATTCAACTGACTCGTCTGGTTGGCTGATTCAACTCATTCACTGTTCTGGCTCAAATTATTAACCAAATTGCTGGTTCAAACTGACCTTCTGATCTGGCTCACTGTTTCTGATTGAATTCTTCTGACTCTGGCTGACTCTGCTCAGTGTGAAATTGACTCTCACTGTTAGCTGACTCTTTTTGATGAACTGCCTCTCTCTCTCTGTCCCAGACTGCCACACATTGCATCTGTGATTGTCTGCTCATATATCATGAGAGTTGGCCATGTCCTCATTCTACTAACTCTTCCTTGGATTTGTCACTTTTCCTGCTCTTCATTCTGATTCATCCCAGATATCACTTCCCATCTTTGCTTCCTCCTCTTTAACATGCTTCTGTCTTGGGGATTACAGGTGTGTATTACTACTGCTTTCTAAATACTGGGATTAAATGGTGTATTAACATTCTTTCTATTGTAGAGCAGCCATCTTGTTGGATTAAAGAATTAAATATTCCTCTACATTACTTCAGTGACAACCCACTTTCATGAAGACTCAGTCTATTACAATGAATAACATGAAAATCCATTTATAAGTGAGATATTTGGTTCTAATTTTCTATTAAAATTGAGTCAATCCATAATCACATTGTAGATCAAGCTTACAACTTAAGAATTTTGAAGGGCCATTCAAGTACAGTATGTTATATTGAACATGCTGAGCTATTTGTCTTGTTACTTTTAAATGTTTTGTATTTCAACTGCTTGATAATTACTTTAATAAGTATTGATTTTCAATTTTACTAAAGCTTCTTTAATTTCCTGGAGATATAGATTATTATTTTGTTGTGTTCCTAAATGTTCATACATAATTTCTGCAATAATGTTACTTCTCCTTTCTTTCCACATTTTCTGAGAAATCTATTATGTACTCAATGATCCTCATTCTAAAATCCACAATTTTCCTGTGACTATATTCACTTTGATATACTATATCTTTTACATTTTTCACTGATTCATTTTCTATTTCATCAGTTCTTTTAATTCTGTCACTATAGTTTTATGATTAAGCTCCATCCTTACATTTTGAACATTTTCATAAGAATTTATATTTGATTCATTCTTATATTTTCTGAGGGTTTACAGCTGTATATGTGAGTGAGACCCAGTAACTTACTTTCCCTTAATTCTTTTAAAACATCCAAGATAGTTTCTTTGAAGATCTTAATGTTTTAAAGGTAAATTCTACTCTCTGCTGGTATTATCATATTGGGCCCACTTTTATCTATCTTCAAAATCTAATAATTGATATATTTAAATCTATGCATTTTAGATTATATTATAGATGTATTCCAACCTGCAATATGCATCTCCAGTAAATTTTGTTGGTTTTGCCTATTTTTATTTGTATAGTGACATTCATTGATTATACCTGTACAATCAGTTTCTTCCAGTCTTCAAATTTTAGTAATTTAATTCAGATTTCTTTTAATAGATTTATTTTAGTGCCTTTTTCTGTTAGTGGATAAATACATACATATGTTACAGATAATCATATAGTCCAAAAGATGCTGTGAGATTCCTTGGAGCTGCATTTAGAGGAGGTTTCAAGCTGCCTCATATGGATGCTTCAACCAAACTATGGTCCTTAGCAAGAGCAGTACATATTTTCAATCACTGAGCCATTATTATAGTTCCACTATTCAGACAGTTTAATTCTTAAATTTATTTTTTTAGCGTTAATCATAAATTAATTATTTTGCAATACTTGCTACTGAACTCAGGGCTTTAAGAGATGATGGGCAAATATATGGTAAGGCTTTACACAGAGCCTAGACTTGTTAGTTAGTTATTTAATTTTGTTTAATTTGTTTTTGTATATGTATTTGTGTGAGTGTGTGTGTGTGAGTGTGTGTGTGTGTGTGTGTGTGTATGTGTGTGTGTGTGGACATATACATTTAACATAGCAAATATTGGATTGGTCAGACAGCTTTCAGGAATTGATTCTTTTTCTATGAGATAAGTTCCTGGTCCTAGAGGGTTTCAGCCTCCATACAATCTAATGTTCAAGATGCAAGCTCTAACATAGAAGGCTTCAGCCTCTGTACAAGCTTATCTGCAAACACAGAATGTTTCAGCCTCTGGAACTTCTGGCTGAACTCAGCTTCTCTGAGTTCTGTGACTTGTCTGCTTTTCATCTGCTTCCTCCTTGGTGCGTCTATGAACTCTGCTTCTTCTCTGTGCTTCTCTCTCTTCTCTGAACTCTATGCTTCTCCACTCAATAATGTCTGCACATTTTATATCCTGAGAGTTGTGATTAAAGGCGTATGCCACCACTTCCTTCTAAGTTGAGACTAAAGGTTTGAACTGCATTGCCTTATCCACAGAAATACTTTTCATCTAGCCAATAGCACAAACAGAGGAAGTGATTAGCCTAACTAACATTCTTCCTGCATTCCAGCTGGATTATATAAGCCTCTGAAGGTGATCCCTTTGCTAGAGCAGCCATGCTGCTGGATTAAGTATTGAACATTCCTCTAAACTTCAAAGGGTTCAATCCACTTTCCAATAACGGCTTATTATAGTACATTGTGGTAAGTTGAAAATAACTAAAATCAGTGAAATTGTGTTATAATAAAATCTAAGAGAATTCTCATAAGCCAGAGAAGGTACACTGTACTTTCATTAGGTAAAATCAAATGGCTTCCATATTTTTTTACAAACTAGAATATAGAAAAATTTTTCAGTTCAGCAAATGTAGAACATATGGATTGCAGTGTATTGCTTTTCTCTGGGAGAAATTCCATAGCAAGAACATGGATTGCCTTGTCCAATTTTTTTTTAGTTGATTTATAAGTATTTTTTGGTGGCCAAATTTCTTGTGGTTCAGTTCTGAAGAAAGTAAATAAATATTGATTTATTCTTGTTGTATAGCCCAGGGTTATTTCAAATGGTTCCCAATACTCCTTCCTTTGCTTCTCAAGTGCTGTGATTACATGTATATGTCAACACATGTGACATCAGAATACTTTTGACAATGGAACTAATCTCAGAAATTTTTCCCAATTGTGTAATCAAAATTTGCTTTACTATCCTCACACAAAGGCAAAGTTCCATCTGTTTTCATATGACCATTTTAGACATGCTAACATTGGCTCAAATGAAAAACAATCAATGTGGGTATTGTACCATTTTTTGACATATTAATTCAGTATTCATGGCTAAGGAGAATAAGTATAAGTCATATGTATGATGCATTTTTATTATTTACATTTATTTGCCTTCTGCTCTTCAAAAAAATCCTCTTTGTTACAGGAAAGTATTGTCACAAAACTCTAGATATTTCCTTCTCTGTGAATACTGGCCTTGGTTAATTATCTCAGGCTTTGAAGAAATTCTTGAGGATAATAATCATGTATGGGGGCTCTAGGGTCTTTCCTATCTGTATGAAACCATTTCTTCAATTAGGGGACTAGAAGCTTGTAACCTCCTTGAAATATTTATCCTGATCATGAAAGAGGATTTTGGTTTTAGTGATTATTTTAATTCCTATCAAACAGTTCTACTAGTAGGAAAGCTACATAAATATTCTAGACAAACAGCAATTAGCTACTGTTAAGTCAAACCCTTTAGATTGGTATTTCCTTCTAGTCCACTAAAGCAATTGTATACACAGTACTTCCATGGTCAATTTCTTAAAAAAGCCTGTCACTAAGAAATTCCACAGTGGCATAGATACTAAGGAGGTGGGTCAGTGTTATTTCTCTTTATCATTCCTAGACTACAGCTTTCAATTTCTACAATTTCCCAGATCTTTGTAAGGATACTGATACTGAATTCTAAATGTCCGTATGAAGAAACATGGAGAAGAAGAAGGAGGAGGAGGAGGAGGAGGAGGAGGAGGAGGGAGAAAGACAGAGAGAGTCAGAGACAGAGACAGAGAGAGACAAAGAGGGTGGATTTTTGTAAAGCTCAGAGGTAGTGAAGACAAGGCTACTTTAGAATAAAAAAGAACAATTATGCCCCTTCTCACTAAAGTTGTCAATAAAGAAATATTGATTGAGAAATCCTTTTTTGAGTTGTTGGTCAGGGATGTCCAAGAGATGACTAACATATGTTGTTACCCTTAGTTAAACACCAGAGGTAGAAAGTAAGTCCCTATTGCTGATGAGAGTGTGTGCCTCATAAACAAGGCCCAGAGACTCCAGATATGGAACTGACTTGAACACTCCCTCCCAGGGACTAGTTTTTCATGTTACCAGATAGTGACTTGCAAGTTCTGAAGGAGAGAGGCATTCAAAGCTTTTACGCAGCTATGACACCTATGAACCACATCTGGAACCAGCATGCTACAATAGCCTTATGGGTACAATAGCAGTACTCATCTCTTGGCAATAAGCAGTAGCTTCCTAATCAGACTTAAGGCCCAATAAACCATATAGATACCATGCTTGGTACAGGAAACCTAGCTAACTACTCAGTACTAGAGAAGTCAGGGATACTGGAAGAGAATCTAATGACTAATATACTAAACCAGCATAACCCGTAACAACAATTTATACTTCTTATATATACTTACAGTTAAGTACAGTCTTCACCACCTCATCAAAGAGATCATTACAGAAAACCACAGCAAATCAAAATGCAGTTATGAAACCCAATCACATGACTACAACTACAAAGCACTCCATAAGTAATACTCAGGGAACATGCAGAAAAGGGGGATTTATAATCAAGGGATAAGGATTTTGTCTCCTGGTAAATATCAGAAACTATCAACAACATGATCACCCAAACATAAGCTGAACAAGGATGATGTGAACAAACATGCTAACTGGACAGAGAAATGCCCCTGAGTTCTCAATCCTACACAATTACAACTGAGTAATTCTAGGAGTAGGAAATGTGGTCCTCCCCAGCAAAGAGCTTACCAATTGATTGCCTAGTGCCAAATAGACATTCCTAAAACCATATACTGGGGTAACGTTATAGAAAATTAAAGCTTATATTTAAGAACATATATGCAAACCGAACAGTGGTGACACATACTTTTATCCCAGCATTCAGGAGGCAGAGTCAGGCAGATCTCTGTGAGTTTGAGGCCAGTCTGGTCTAGAGAGTGAGTTCCAGGTTCACCAGAGTTACAACAGAGAAACCCTGTCTTGGAAAAAAAAAAAGAAAAGAAAAAAATGAACAATAAAAAATATGTATGCATAAGCACACATGCATACAATAACAATTCGTAAAAAGGACCCAAATTTGAAGGAGCATAGGAAGAAGTATATAGGAGAGTTTTAATAACTTATTTTATGTTTGTAATGGGGGTGATGCTCATCTCCCATGGTGCTCTTCTGAGGTCAAAGGACAGCCTGGGAAAATTATTTCTCTTCTTCCATCATGTGGCTCCTGTGATCCAACTTAGTTTCTCAAGCTTGTTGACTTTATCTACAGGTCCATCTTGAAAGCCCTAGATTTTACTTGTTTTGAACAAATTATATGAGTAAAGTTAAGCTTTATTAAAAAGACTGATGTATTTCATTTTGTGGTTTTTGTGTCACTTCATGTTTATTTCTAGTATGATTTAATTTATGAATTATCTGAGAGATGATTATCTAATTCTACTTTATAAAAATAAACATTTAGGTGTCTACTAGGTAACATGCAGCTGTGTGTCATTTCTTATAATTAACAAATGCTTTTATCATTGTATTAAAAATGCTAGTTGCCAAAGAGTAATAACATTACAAATAACATTAAAAATAGAGCACATATATTAACTATCATTGCTGAAAATAAGATGATAAAAATAAAAGCCACTAATATACAGTAAAATATACTCCAGTTATTTATTAATATTAAATATTGTGTTTCTATGCTGTTTTCATGAATCCACAGTGTGGATTGTGGTGTGGTAGGAACATAAACTAGCTCTGCCACTCACTCTCACAGCCTACCTGAGGACTTCATGTCTTGAATCTATAGTCTTCACCTCCGATCTCCAGACATGAAACACAAACATGTACTATAAAATAATCATTAGCAATTAAACAACACCCACAGAAATCCAACACCTGAAGACAATCCAAAAAAAAAAAAAAAGGCCTATGCATTCCTTATTCCTACAGTGCAAAAAAATAATTTCAAGCATGACTAAAAATAAACTTCTCAAACATTTCCCATTTCTGTATAAAATAAAAAAAATGCTTTGCCTTTTCAACACAATTTAACACTACACCAGCAAAACTATTTACAAGAGAAATAATCATGAGTGTTGCTAATGCACAGGACCAAACGAAACCAAACATCTATCAAGCTTTCTCAGGGTCTTGGAACAGCAGATAAATGTTATCAACTTCTAATTATCTGCAATTCACTTAGAGTCTTCTGAGTTCCTCCAAAGAGCTTAGGTCATTTCTCTGGTTCTACCCTCTGCAGCACACACAATTTGTCCTCGAGGCTCTGATTGGCTTCACTCCACTGCTGCTGCTGTTTTTGGTGTTCATTCCATGGTACTGACATCTCAAAAACTCCTGGGGTCTCTTACTGCAGCTGGGCTGCACTTTCACCAATAGCCTCTCCTGGGACCTCTTCATAGTGCCAAGCCTCAACTTCTTTAACAAGACCCCTTCAATCTGGATCTTCAACTACTACTGAGGCTGCATCACTAATGGCTATCCTGCACTCTCTTCATGGTGCCAAGCCTCAACTTTTTTACATGACCCGTTCATTCTGGGCTTTCAGCTACTATTTCGGCTGCACTTTCATTAGTGGCCTCTCCTGGCCTCTTACAGTGCCAAGACTCAGCTGCTCTCCAAAGATTCTTCGATGCTTTCAAAACCAGAACCTCTGTGTGACTCTTACAGTAAGAACTAAATTTGGCTGCCAGCAGGAGCTACAAACCAAGCCAGTTTTGTCAAAACTGTAGAAGACAGTTTCCATGTGCTGACACTACAGATACACTTTCCAGATTTTAAGATAGAGTCTGGTTTGCTGGAAAAATAACTAGTCACTTTGTCTGCAGTCAGTGTCGCCTCATAGATGAAGTTCTCATCATTATCACAAGGAGTTCTCATCACCATAACCAGTGCCTGGAGGGCTTATATTTCCCTTAGTCTATTATGCAGGGGAAAAAAAAATCTCATCAGTTTAAATCAGGGCTTCTTGACTCCAAGCCTTGGCTTCCACAGCAGGGCATCCTGAGCAGTGAAAACAGTCTCTATTTGAAACATTCTGGTGGTTTGGCATTCTTTTTCACCACCACTAGGGGAAACGTACACACTTCTTCATAGACCTCAAACACAAGACCCACTTTGGCTTCACACACATACAACACAGCTATCAGAAAACTCAGTTTGTGAAAAAGTATGTTACCACCAGCGGTGGGAAGGAGTATTGGATCCATGATCAGGAAAAGCAGTAAGAACCTTGCTTTTTATGCCCCCAGCTGAATTCTTTATCGCTAAGGTCCTCTATTCTGTGGCTCTCACCTTTGAGCCCTCTTTCTCACTTAATTTTCACAACTTTCTTTTCATAGAGGCTTATTTCCCTCCACATTCTCCAATTCCTTTAGGAGACTTCAATTAATACCTTAATCTCTATCCTCTGGTAGCTCCCCTGAGAATATTTTACAAGATTCTGAGGTCTGCAGTTTCTTTCTCTTCTTCTCCACTTTGGATTAGCTGGCAAGACATGGATTACCATGCCTTGCCCCATGTTGGTATGCCATTTGTAGTTGTATTCATACTGTGGGAGCTTAGCAAAACAGGACAAGTGGGCATATTCATTGGTTGCAAACACTGCCAGACCTCAGCAGAGGGTACCAACGTCATGGCTAGCACCATATTCCTAGTGGAACCCCAAGCATCTCAGCTCAGGTATATTTAATCTTTCAGAACTCCTAAGATATTTTACTGATAGTACATGCAGATCATAAACAATTAAACAACCCCCAAAGAAATCCAACACCTGCAAACTGTTAAGTCTGAAATTGCCACACAGAGACCACCACTCACGTATGCAATCAGCAAAGTTGAGTTTATTTTGTAAAAGAAAATTCCTGCATGTAGGGGTTAGACATTCAAGAAAATGGTAACCAGAAAAAAGGCTTACTGGCCTTTTTATGGATTATAAGAAGAATTTCAGCATGGGTGAGGTAATAGGGAACATCATTGATGGTCAGTGAGACAGGTACATGGGTCAGTTTGTGATTAGCTAACTTCAAGGTAAGACACTCAAGTACCTCCTGGCATATGGGGGTACCAGGTACAGATGTCCAGCCTTGAGATAAGGCCTTCCTGCATTCCTACCCTCTGGTTGCCTTAATCTCTGATTGGCTGTCCTTCAGGTGGGGGGACGTTTTATGGTTTTCTCTTAGGATTTATGACTTTTCAGATTCAGGCTCAGGGCAAGCTTGAGATGAAGCCTTGGGTCTGAAATGGAATCTGTTATGTCCCTTCACAAACAATTCAGAATGCCAAGGCTTATGCATCCTTTTTCCCAACAGTGCATAAAACAATTTCAAACATAACTAAAAATAAACTTCTCCCACAACATTCAGTAAAATAATGGCATAAAATCATGACCAATTATGTTCCCAATTACACTTAAGGCATACGCCACAAGACAGAACCCACAACTCATACTGTTTTGGGGGCCAAGAACATGTGGGAAAACAGGTCATTAAGAGTAGGAGAGAACATACTGTTATTACTCTGTTAATGAGGAATATCAATTTCTGTTGTCTTATCATTATGCCTGTAGATATTTGTAACCCTCAAACCTCACCAGAGAAGCTTCCCTTTGTTGTGGGTGGTCATTAACACAGACAGCACAACTAACCAAGGTATAGAGAGTTAAAGTATGGAGTGCTCAGCTCTAAGAAGAACATGTATATTGTGAGTACATGCACACTGGAGGAGAAAGAGAGAAAGAGAGTCATTTGGGGCTTATTGTGGAACAGAGAGCTGAAAGTACAAAGCCAGAAGTGGTGGATGACTATAAACAGACAGTGTTTTCCAGACACAGAAGTGCTTCAGCACTCAAGAACTTAACAGTGGTTGTGAAAACATGTACAAGACGACTATAAGCTTACACAACCCTTAAAAAAGTGTCTCAGAGTAGAGGTGGGGCTGGATCATGAATTCCCTAGCCTAGTTGAAGACATATTGGTAATTGATATCTTTGAGGAGAAGTACAATTAATTTCTCTTAAGGGTGTAGACCCAAGTTGATTACAAAGGACCCAAATGGGTAGCCATACAACCAAGAACATAAAGCTGGCACTTTTTGGACAAGATGTGTTTAAAAACAAATAAGGACACAAAGTTGGTTAGGTATGGAGTAAGAGTCACATCTTGGAGGATTTGGAAGATTAATAAATATGACAAAAATATAATATACTTTTTTTCATATTATTAGTAATAAAATGCAAGCTGGTCCTTCTTTGAGATATTTAAAATAAATTCTAATATCCATGCATATATTAGCATTCATTTAATAGCATAAATATACTTTATATGACAAAATACATGTTTAAATACACTATCAATTTTATAAAGCCAATTAAAATAATATTGACTGAACATAATTTAATATCTTTAAAATTTTAATTATAAATATTTGGCATATGTTATTACTCATCATAGACCACATTAATGTATGAATATAATTACAATATGTAGCAATATAATGTCTTTTTTAACATATCTATTTTGGAATGTTTTTAATTCATTAATCTTGATTCTTATTCCAAGTAAGTATTTAATCAACAACTTCAAAGCTAAGAACCATTTGCCAGATCATCAAATATATTTAAGTTATAGCAGCTATTGCATGACTCTTATCTATAAATTAGGTAAACATATCTATCAGCAAGGGAAGGTATTATGGCTAGAGTGTTCAATATAATTCCTAGAATATTAATTAATTCAATAAATACACATATAATGCATATTTCTTATATAGATTAACCTATTGTATATATGAGAAGTATAAGCACTGATATTGATAATAACAGTAATATGTAAACTTCTTACTTAGTTCCATATATTTAACAGGCTTTTCAAATTCAAAGCTTCCTAAATCTAACATAAATTTTAAATATAGTGTAATTTTATTATTTTAGTAGTTTATTTACATAAAAATTAAGAAATTTTATTTTCCATTTTAAAAGATATGAGTAATAATTAATAAGCATACAAATAGTTCGCATTTCTCTGTTCCTACTTTTAGACTAGATGTCTTCAGATTATTAACAGTAGGCTTTAGTAGTAAATGTTGAGAGTGCGTCAATAAGTTGGCGAGCAGTTTTATTACAAACAGAACATATTTTAGACATTGTCTTTTTCTATTTCTATGAATTGGTTACCTTCTCTGCTTCCATATCATAGGATTATATTCAAAGTACCAAAAGTGATCTCCTTGATACCTGAATATATTGTGGCATCTTCCAAATAGTTTCCATTATTATATAACATTTTGAGGATAATATAATAGTGTCTTAAGGTTACTCTTGCTGTGAAGAAACACCTTGACCAAAGCAAATTGGAGAGGAAAAGTTTTATTAGGCTTTTGCTTCCTAATCACTACTCCTCATTGGAGGAAATCAGGGCAGGAACTTAAACAAGCAGGAACCTGGAGAAAGGAGCTAACGCAGAGGCCATATAGGAGTATTGCTTTACTGGCTTGTTCTCCAAGGCTTTCTCAGCCTGCTTTCTTATAGAATTCAGGATCACCTGCCCAGGGCTGGCTCTACCAACAATGATTCGGGCCCTCTTACATCAATTACTAATTAAGAAAAGATCTTAACATTTGCTTATACCCCAATCTGATGGAGACAATTCCTTAATTGGGGTTCCAGCCTCTCCTGGATGACACTAGCTTGTATCAGTTGACATAAAACTTGCTGGCACAAATTGCTAATTTAGAAAATCACCATTACAGTAAATTAGTGTAATACATACTGATCTTGCAAATGGTAGCATGCAAAGTAATGTATATTTTTCTTCCTTCTTAAAATGAACTGTTACTACAAAATCTAAATACTATCAAAGATATACATGTAGGAAAACATATAACATTCATATAATTCATAAATTGAATGATGTTAACTGATATTTATTTTTAAGCTTTTAAATTATTTTTATTTATGTGTTTTTTTTATCTGTAGGTATGTGCCTGTGACTACAGCTACCCCTGGAACTGGAGTTACAGATGCATTTGAGCCAACCATTTTCCATCCTGGGAAGCAAGCTTGAGTGACCAAGCATAGATTGATGACCCAATGTGTTCTTTGAGACATTTTGCAATATAGAGATGAGGCATTATAGAAGCTTAGGTGACTGTGATGGAGTAAATGTGATACATCCCACAGAGACTCATGCATTTGAAATCTTGGTCCCCAGAGGGAAGGAAGAAGGAGGAAGAAAATCAGGGCAGGCCTTGATACTTGATTTATGGGTGTACCTCCTGTTTACTCTATTCTTCCTGATTTGGGATACAATGTGACCATCCAGTTCCCTGCTTCTGCCATCATACTTTCCCTTGCCTACTATTAAGTTTTTCAGACAACAGTGGGCTATATTCTTCTGTACATGTGAAGCAAAATAAACCTATTATTTTTTATGGTACTTTGATCAAGGCACCATAGTAAATGAAAAACAATGATTCAAATCTCATCACAGCACTGCTGACAACTCAAGACAGCAAACTCAAGACAATTTCATTCCTGCAGTTACTTGCACAATTTGCAGACAAGACTACCAATTTGCTTCCTTTTCCCTAGCCAATACTTATTGCTTATTTAATCTCAGGGAATCTTATAAAACTTGTGAATTCCTGAGTCTTATAAGCTTCCAGAGATTTCTAAATCTTGTGGACTTACTTCTTCACTTAGGAAATATTTCAGCCGGAAGGTGGTGATACATGTCTTTAAACAGCACTTAGGAGGCAGAGGCAGGCAGATCTCTGTGAGTTCTAAGCCAGCCTGGTCTACAGAGTGAGTTCTAGGACAGCCAGAGTTACAACAGAAAAACCCTACCTAGAAAAACAACAACAAAAAAATGAAATATTTCAATTTTAAATAAATTACACAACCTTCTTTTCTTTGCTCTGGATCTTACATTCTTCTCATCCATCTTTCAACAATATATAAACATTGATGAAAGTAGTAAAAATATATGATTTTTTTATTATGGTTGAGCATTGGGTCACTAAGCCACAGCACGAGTCATTTATTCTCATCGATGTCTAGTTATAAGTCTGTACTTACCACAGTCATCAGAAAAATAAGTGATGTTTCCTTTCATGAGCAAAGGCAATAATGTCATTCATCTATGGTAATAAGCACAAATGTTTGTGAGGAAATTTGACAGATAATTTACATTCACATAACAAAACAGTGGCCTATCATTGACAGGTCTTTCTTTGCTCTGGGATATATTACCTATGAAGTAGGCCTTATACTCACCCCTTAGTTTGTCAGTGCAATAAACAGAAATGGAAACAGCTTTTATTATTTGTATAACATCAGTGACTTCTTTGGCTAAAGCTAATATGAATGTAGCTAACCTCTCACACTGGGATTTTTATTCAATAACTTTATGGCTTCCAGGAATGCGATTTCCTATCCATGTAGTGCACCTTCATCTAAACTCATTAACTGCTATTTTTACTGCTGTTTCAGATGCATTTAAAAATAGAAGACATTTAAGAACTATAATTATATAGTAAATTTTTGGCACAGGGTAAGTATCTTTAGATACGCGCTGAAGATCTGTACAAGCAAGTGAGTGCTAAATGATTTGTTTGAATTATTTACAGGCACATGGATGTGTAATACTAACTTACCTAATACTCCCAAATCCATTATTTTCCATGACTCATTTGGTTTCTTCATGCTAAGATTTTATCACTGACACAAAGATGTTGCACATCTTGTTACCCCCAAAAGACTAAGTTATTAAATTTTAAACTGTTTAGGTCCATTTTAAGGCTTGATCAGGGGGTCTATCTCAATGATTTTCCCTGCAGTAATAGCTGGATTCCTGGTTCTGACAGATTTTAACTTGTGTCCCTTATGTCTCTACTGATTACAATTGGCTGCAGGTATGGCACCAAGCTGTTTTAAATATCTCCAAATAGAGTATATTTCTTTTCAGAAGAGAAGTGTTCAGAGCACATATTATTCAGGTGATAACCACACACCTCCAGGACAAGCTCCAATGTCTTCAGGTATGCCAGTGCCCTTCACTACCTCTTTCACATCATTACTTTTCCCCAGGATTTAATGTGTTACTGTTTTGACCATGCTTTAAAAACTAAAGGGCACTGAATTGACTTCTTGTCAATTTTTGCTCTAGGAGATTATGCTGGTCACAAATCTTGCCACTCCTCCTTGTAGGTAACTGGGATATGGCTCATTGTCACCTTCCTTATGAAAATTATAGCACCTTATTGATGTTTATTCTGTTCTATATCATTCGGTTTGTCACAGTGTCTTCTATTTCATAAAGATGAAATTTCATCATGTGGATTGGCAAAGCTATTGAATCCTTTAGCAGCTCCATACTATTGCTTAATTAAATTCTTTTATAATCTCCAGTAAATGCAGTCATATATAGTCCAATGAACTTGGCATCAAATACTGCCTCTCTCCTGTGTTATTGTTTTAATAATGTCTCTACTCTTTTCTAGTCCTTATTAGAGTTCCTAGAGTTCCTAGAAGGTTCAGTGTTGAATTACTCATCATCTTCACATCCATGACTGCATTACTTACTTTGCCTATTGTTGTGACTAAATACCTGGTAAGAAGCTTAGAGTTCACATGTGAGCTCATGACAAAGTGTCCAAATGCATGAGACTGTGGAAGGTATGTTATTGTCAAACCACAGAAATGGTATTAAGACTGAAACACTTCTGTTCCCACACCCCACAGCTTTAAAGATAACTTGTATTTTATATCTTGTTTCAAAGATTTTTCCCCAAATTTAAGCTATTTAGATGCAGTTTTTCCTGATTATCATAGTTTATTGTACAAAGTCACTAATAAAGACTTCCATCTGCATGGTCAATCTTGGATTTACCCTTTCCCGTATATTAAGGCTATAAAATATGTCTTACATCATACCCACTCTGATCTCACTTGATTTTTTTGTATTCATTATGATTATTTAACAGAGATTTAATATTTCCCCTTACATATTGTCATCTCAGCTTCCTTTTCTTCTATTTTTCCAGCCAAATAAGAGACAAATGCATAAAATAGCATCTGTATGCATTTTTAGTTGAATTTTCTCCTTAAATGTATAATTCTGTTTTAGAAAAAAATTGAACCCTACCTACATGTCTTATTACTCAATGCAGTTGTCTCCAATGGTTGTTTCAGGTCATGAGCAAACATAGAATTTCCATGGAATGCAATGTATTCCCTATTTCATCAGCCATGTTTGGCATGTCACCACTCTCATATTTGTGTATTACTAATCACAGAGGCATGATATTTCATATTATGTGGAAAAAATTGATTCCTATTGACAACAAAATTCATAAGATTTTTGTCCATGATGTTACTTCAACTATAAAATATATGGTTAAACTTTGAAGAATACTATCATACTAAAAGTATAACATGTAACTGTAGTCATTTGAATGAAAATGTCTATAGGCTCATGTATTTGATGACATGGTCCCCAGTTAGTGTTGCTGTTTCATGACTCTATGGAACCGTCATGAGGTATAAAATTAGTAAAGAAAACTAGTCACTGGGAGTTGGCTTTGAGAGTTTGTAGCCTCACCCTATAGCCTGCTTGTTTTATCTATTCTCCCCCCTCCCCTCACCTTTATCTGTCTCTCTCTCTGGTGTGTGTCTGTGTGTGTGCGTGTGTTATTTGTGTTTGAAATGTAATCTTCCACATTCCTCTTTCTGCCAGTATGCCTTCCCCAACTTTAAGTACACTTTACGGATCCATAGGCCAAAATAAACTCTTCTTTAAGTTTTTTTGGTTTGGGTAGTTTATCACAATAGAAAAGTTAGCAATGTAATAACTGTTTCCACGTCACATTATTTGATCAAAGAGAAAGAGATGACTCTGCATCAGTGAATTGGGATGTATGTGTTCTATTGTGTTTTGGTGAAATACATGATCACATTTGTCTACATTACGATAAGCAAAACTCATCCAACATTACATTCAGCAAGGACTGTAGCTACATTTAAAGCCCAGTATTAGTGAATGATAACAAAAATATCTTGATAACTCTTATGTGAGAATTAAAGGAAAAATATTCTAATGTGAATAATATTAAATACATTTATTAGATCAAAGTTCATCTTTGTTAAGTAATATTTATGAAACTAATACTTTTAGAGTATCAAAATCAGAAAGAGTTGAGGTTCCATTTTACAAATCTTTGGGTGAACACTCTAATATTTGATACAATGAAGCATAATTATTCTTACTTTTAAATTAGATACTATTTCATAAAATTAAATATCTTCTTTATTGGACTGGTGCCTTATGCCCTTAATTCCAGCTCTTTGCAAGCTGAGGACAGAGTGTAACTTGTAGGGTGAGGCCAGCCTAGATTACAGAGTGAGGCACTGTTTAAAAAATTGCAAGCAAGCAAATGAGAGCCATAAATACCTCTTTGTTAAATACAAAAGGAAAGTGAAATACAAGATTTCTTACCATGTGTCCTTTGAAAAATAATTTAACGTTGTATATTTTTTTCCTATTTTAAAAGGAATGTCAGGGGCTGGGGTGTTAGCTCAGTGGTCAAAAACATGTATTGCTTTTGTAGAGGAATTAATCTTGGATCCTAGCACCATTGTCAGATAGCTCACAGCTGCCTATAACTCCAGTTGCATATAATCCGACAATATTTATTGGCCTTCACTGGCACCTGAAAGCAGGTTACAAACATACACACACAAACACACTTAAAATTAATAAATATAAAACAAAAAATATGAAATTTAAATTGATAGGTTGATTAAAGATGTTAGTGTCATACTGAGTTTTCAAACACCAAGAAATGCTGCAAATTATGGCAATATGTACTGGTAAGATATTTTTGTTGGCCAGGTGGTGGTGGCACACTCCTTTAATCCCAGCACTTGAGAGGCAGAGAAAGGTGGATCTTTGTGTGTTCAAGGCCAGCATGCTCTACAGTATGAGTTCCAGGACACCCAGCCAGAGTTACAACAGAGAAACCTTGTCTTGAAAAAAAAAATGAATAAAAAAATAAAAATAAATAAATAAAATATATTAGTATTGCCTGAATTTATTTTTTAGTTTTGGACTTAATCTGCATTTCCTAGTTACATTTAATGCTCCCTAAAACATAGAGGTATGTATCCCAAAATTTTTGATTTACATCAGTAGAAACTAATATTTCCTCTTAAAATATATTGGATTCTAATTTGTCAGATTTAAAATAATATTTACTACGTTATATTCATATGCTATTTAATATGTCTACAGAGTGAGTTCTAGGACAGCAAGAGTTACAACAGAGAAACCATATCTCAAAAATCCAAAGAATAAAAGAAAAGAAAACAAAAGGAAAGAAATATTTATACAGAAAATGGGCCTAGTAACACATGCATGTAATTTTAGCAGATAAGAGGCAGGAGCAGAACAGTCAGGAGTCAGTGTTCATTCTCAGCTTCACCCAGTCAGTTCTATGCCAGTTTGGAATACAATGAATTTGTCTTGAAGTACAAAAATAACACCATCTAGTGCTAAAGGACATCTAAGACAAACGAGATAACTTTTAGGAGATATGTATATACAAACCAAGTTTGATATTATTGAATTAAAGGAAATTAATTTCTTGTATTCAGCTCAGTGTCATCAGCTGGCTTTTCAGAATGGTAAAGTTTCACTTTACTCTTCAAATGATACATTTGTTAGATGTAATGCTGATAGAAAGGAGTACTGTCATTTGCCTGATGCCTTGGAAGTTGCCTGACCAGAACATGACTGTGTATCAGGGATCCACCCTTACCCCACCAAGAGGAACAAATGCCCTTCATTCTGATGTCCCTCGAGTTATGACTTCTTGTCAACATTTTTTGTTGTGATATTGGGCACTACTGGTCTCCATAGACTGGGTCCTACCTTGTATTCTCCTATGTACTCATCTAATATTCATCTCGAATCTTAAAATCAACAACAACAAAGCATTAACAGGAGATAAAATATGGTGCATTCAAGTTCAACTTTTGAAAAAGTTATCAAGAAGTGATCTACCTAACACAAAGGCATACCTGCTGCTCTCACACCTCTGAGATTTAGCAATCAGCAAACTATGCAGCTGGTGTTTACTCTGAGCACAGAACACAGAAGTAGTATTTCAACATGTTTAAAAATATTATTCAATTATCTGTGTGCAAATAGGGTCCTCTGAGAAAAATCTGATGACAATTGGATTCCTCTTCTCATTTTGGTGATGAATTTTTATTTTTTAAAGCTATACAATCTTTTCCTTGTTTTATTTTTTATAAAATCTCAGGAAATATAAAAGTATATAGAACATTCTCTTTTTAAATAGAACACACTTATTGCTAATAGAATGGATAAATTTCACTATAAATATGAAAATGTTTTTCCCTTCATAGACACACACACACACACATATATATATGTTGTGTAGTGTTTTGTTTATGGATTCTTATTTTTAAGACATTCCTTCTCAATTATTTTCAAATTACTTTTTCCTCATCTCATAATAGTGTAAATCTGTTTGCATTATATTGCATTCCTGGATTTCATTGGTGGTGTTGCACATGTTTTCATATACTTTTATTTTTAGTCTTCCTTTAGCTTCCCATTTCAAATCATGTATTATAAGCAGAATGTAGCTGAACCTTTAATACTTTAATCCACATTTCCAACATATTTGTTCAGACTAAATTATTTAGATAATTTGCATTCAAATTCTTTACTTGTAAAATACCGTGTACAATTTCATATTTTTATTTCAATTCCCTTTGTTTCTTTTGATTTTCATTCCTGTTATACTCTTCTTGTCTTCATATAATAAGCTTAAATATTTTTATAACCACATATTGTGGAATTAAGACATAATTTTATAGAGATTTATAATGGTTCTGAATGTCAAAAATTTTGGTATTCATTTTATAAAGTTGATTAATTGATTCAAAATAACTTTAATTTGATTGTTGAGGCATTGGAGTGATGGCTACTTTAAAATATACATATATTAACTCAGAAAAGTGCTTAAAGTAAAATTGTGTATTAAATTTAGACATGTTGTAACAGTAGTTTAGAATTAACAACTATAATTTATTATCTAATGTTTAATCTGAGAATTGTTTTATTGCATAAATAAAATAGTTTGAGATACAATAGTGAATGAATTCAATCTTTAAAATATTCTCCTGTGATAGACCTCATGTTTATAATGTAGCCTGATGCACATATTTGGAACCTAGCAAATGAACTGTTGCATGAATACTACATAGAGAATGGACCCCAACACAGAAGACATTTCCTGTTTTATCAGGGGTTACTTTCATAATAATTTCTTAAAATTTATTTGTTTGTTTGTTTATTTCAGAAAGGACATTTTTAAGGCTTTTGAGCAAGATGTAAGATTTTATCTTTTATGATCACAAAAGATAATTATTTGAGAAGGTAGATTTGTTTTTGAAGGTGATTTCTGTTATGAGTTCTGCAATGTGTTTGTGAATTTTGTACAAAAATAATGCATTAAGAAAGCATTCATTGATAATGAATTTATTGCTTATATATGAATCTAAATGGATCATTTGAATTTCAGACTTGCAGAGAAAGCCTTGAGGCTCATATTGCATACATGACATTTGTAAAATGTCTGCTCTTGTAGAGGACCCAATACTTTCCCAGCTCACACATGGCAGTATACAAATATGTACAACTTCTGTTCAAAGGATCTGATACCATCTTCTCACCTCCTGAGACACCAGGTGTGCACATGGATGCATGCAACAAAAAACACTCATAAAATAAAATAAATAAATCTAAAAAATGACAAAATATAGTTGTAAACATTGAAGAAATACATCTAGTATTCACCAGTGGCCATCACATTCACATGTACATTTGCACTTGCACACACATGAACATTTACATTTGTGTACACCAGGCATTCATGAATAAATACACACAATCTCACCAGTGGCCATCACAGGCACACAAATGTACATTTGTATTTTCACATACATGTGAACATGAACATTTGTGTACACTATGCAATCATGAATAATACATAAGATTTAAGTTTCCATAGATAGTATCTTGGCTTTGAAAAAGAATTTAGTGATTGTACCTATGCAGATTATTTCTAAATTTATTATTTAATAAGTTGAAATAGCAACATCAACATTTTATAATCAAGAAAATTAAATATAAATATGGAAAGAAAAGTTAAAAAACTAAAATGAAGAATCACTGAAAGGATAATATTATCCTTTATTAATGAAAGAAGAAAATAAAATAGAATTATAAATAAAAACTTTTTTTTACATTCAGCAATTTAAGAGAAATGGATATCATTGCCAGGATGTAAGGAAATCTTATTTTGGTCTAAGTTTAATGGATAATTAAAATTATTCAGTTTTTTACATGATAAAAAGTTAGATCACGTAATTTTTGCATATACACACATTGTTACACACATATTTATATGCATATATATACATACACATTTATATATGCATTTAATTTAAACTTACCATTTGAAAAAAAAAGATAGGAAATATGAGATGATTCCCAAGTAATATATAGATTATGAATAAGGTTAGTGAATTCTCTCATGGACAGATGCATATTTTCATGTCACCATCCCTGTGTACTACTTAAACAGTGTTATTGTGTGGATGAAATAAGAATAATGTTATCATTGATACTAGATGATAGAATATTAATTATTTGCCTAGAGTATCTATCTTAAGATATTGCCATCAAAATTAATTTATTGATATTTTACAAAATAAATTGCTGTAATCCCCAAAGAATTTTTAAAATACCCTATTGAGTTTATCTTATACAAAAAGTTTGATTAGAGTTAATTAAATCTTTTGTTTTGTGTCTTTGTAAAATTTTAGTTTAGAATTATGTAACATAAAAACAATTTAAGATAATATGAGAATGTTCCAAAATTTAATTCCTAAGGAAAAAAAATTACATATGTAATTTGAGAATTTGATTCTAAATTCCATTAAGTAATGAAATAGTTTGTCCAAAGAATTCTATTGTGCAATTAACCTGTTATGATATTGAGATTATATAATGGATCCTATGTATAATTTTTGGTGATATTCAATGGCATACTTCAATTAATATTCATATTTGCTCTTAATATCATGGACATAATTATTTATCATTTACTTTTTTATCAAACTAGCACTGATTATGTAAGAGACTAAGAATCTTACCTGAAAAATTAGTCCACATAATTGTAAAGAAACTTCAGTGGGTTGTTTTTGGTTGTTGTTAGATTGTTTATGGCTTTTTAGTGGAGCATTACAACCTCCCTTCAAATTGTTAATCCGAGTAGTCCAAAATACTTCAAATTTTCAATACCCTTTGTTTCCTTTCTGTATAATATTGAAGAATTTCTGAATTTTTGAAGAATTTTTGTGTTCCAAAATATGATTTACCTTGATGATTGGTTTATGTGTACTAGAATCAATAAAATAAAAGGAAAGGCTGTCTATCTGAAAAAAAAAAAAAAGACCTATTAATGACTCTACACAAGCTTCCAGGGACAAAAGCAATTAAAATTCATAGGACTAGCTAAAAAGCCCATGAACCACAATCATGATCAGCAGAGCAAGATATCTCCAAGGGTTCAGTAATGCCACTTCTATCATGGGTACAGCAGTAGTCATCTGTTGGACTTAAAGCTCATTCAATGTGAGTGAATTCATCCCTGGTTCTGAAAGTGCAGCCTACTTCCTGTGGTTGGTGAAATCATGGATCCTAAAGGAGAACCTTGTACTACCACTTTCCTAAACCAGAACATTTTCTAATTACATTTAAAACATCTGTCAGTATATCTACAAAGGAGTGTAGATCTTGCTCCTCATCACAATTTCTTTTTGCAGCAGATTGCGATCATCACAGAAGTTCACAACTGGTCAAAATACAGAGAACAGCTGCCTGTGGCATGCCCATCTCTAATTGATATATCTACTTATGGGATCTTTGCATTTAAGGCTCAGAGAACATGAAGGGAAAGATGGCAGAAAAAAATTGAGGGCCAGTGGAACAGGACATTGCTATAAGATAGTGTCTTCTGTGTGTGTCAGGGCTTTGCACCCATGAAATTTTAACGATACAGTCACCTAAACAAGATCTAAACAATGACAGCACAAATTTACAACTACTGTGGAAGTAGAGAATTGTACAAGATAAAGAGTTACAAGCTAATGGCTGCTTTGAGGAAATTAGAGTTTTCCAGAGATGAACACACTGCTTATCTAATCTCCAGTGGCAGGCATGAAACACGGATGCATATACACAACACTAAATGGACTCAGTAGCTGTGTGTGTGTGTGTGTGTGTGTGTGTGTGTGTCCATACAATTTTGTAGAGCCATGAATTTGAGAATGAGGTGGAAGAAACATGGGGACAGTTATAGTGGGGAGAGAGTAGGTTGAAATAATGTAAAGAGAACACTCATGGGTGAAATTCTAAAATAAATAAACAAATAAATATAAAATAAAATGTAACTTTGCAATACCATACTAAGTTCCTGAGGAGTTGTTAAAAACAGTAAAAAATATCTAAAGTGCAAAAATCTGACTTTTTGAAACTTTTATTTTGGTTAGAGAAAAACCTTACAGAGGGTAGGTATCATTGTGAGTGTGAACAGGGAACTTGCTGCCTCAAGCTAGAACAATCAGTGAAAAGACTGCAAGAAAAGACATTCTCCAAACAAATGACTTTTCACAGATTTCAACAATTTTAAAGAGCTAGGCTGATTTTTTTATCACCTGAGTAAGAATAAAGAACAGTTGCAGGGTAGAGAACAGTGACAAAGCTCATGATTCATGAGTTAAGTCTGCTTTGTCTTTTTCTATTAACAATGCTGAATTAATTGTATAAGAATTCCATACCAGGATTTGTGAATTCATTTTTATAGGTACAAAGATATATGAGACAATGTTTCTCAAGTTTGGGTATATAATAAAAATGGCATGATGAAGCTCTATACAGATGATTAGTTTTGTCTTCCAGTCTCAGGGTTTTCAGTTAATCAATGGAGAAGAGTAGCACAGAGAATCAGATACTGACAGTTCAAATAGCCAACATGTTGAAGAAAAAAACTGTGAGTGGATAATAGTTTATGACAAATAAAATTTCTTGAATTGACCTAAGTGTATACATTTGATCTTGCATTGGCATAGCTTGAGTAACAATAACATTTTCCTTGGTATATATTCACTGAACATAGTATTGAGTTTCTTAAGAACCTTTGCATATAAGCATATAATGTATATAGACAATATTTACCAAATATTCCTATGTCTTCTTTTTTCTTTTCCTCTCTCTCTCTTTTGTCCTTTTTGTGATGCAACAGTTTTATTTTTCATTGCTTCTATGGTCAACACACACACACACACACACACACACACACACACACACACACATACACACTTTAAAGGTTTTATATAAATCTATAAATAACAAATGAAATACTTGTCTGTCTGAGATTGGCATAATTTGCTTCATATGCTACCTTCCAGTTATGTCCATTTTTCCATTAAGTGACATGATTTCACATTTTATAGTTGAATATAATTCAACTGTGTTTATTTAATATATTTCTATTTTTCACTGTGTATATGTGTTCTTATACATGGTCATGTATATATGCATGTGTGCATGCCTACATACACAAGTATATCTGACAGTCAAGAGTAATTCTATGAAGTCATTCATCAGAGGACATCCATCCCATTTTTTGAGACAGCTTATCATTCAGATTTTCCAAAGAACCAGACTTGATAAAACCTTCTCAGCACTGGAATTTTAAGCATGCATCTCTCCACTTGATATTTTTTGAAGTGGGTACTACAGATGTGACTTACCTTTCTGTAGTTCACAACCTGAGTTATCTACTGGGATCCCCACATCTTCTTTCTTTTGTTTTTTTTTTTCATTAAATTTAAAGTTTATTGGTAGAAAAATTCCACATAGATATGCAATATATTTTGTTTATATGCACCCACCCAGCAATCTCCCATCAGGTCATCCAAGGAACCATCAACACATTGACTTCACTAACTTCATTTCTTCTTTGCAGAAGTTGATTTCAGGTTATATTTGAAATGATTGTTTTGTGCATTACTTGGAGAACGGCTGTCTAGGCCCTAGCATTTTTTTTGTCTGCAAGTGTAGGCTTTATGAAAAAGATTTTTTTATTCCTCAGGATCTGCACATGCTATCAGCTGAGCAGCTTGTATGTCAATAATAACCCCTGAGATGAGATGATTGGGGTTCTACCGTCTAGTATGGTGCTTGCAAGGACAGCTGTTTTCCTCTGCTGAGGTCTGACAGGGTTTGCAGCTATGAAAATGTCCCCTTATCTTGTTGCTGAGCCTATGTAGTAGCTGAACTGATACAATACACCACTTGGTCTAATTAATGCTGTCCTGTTGTACTGCCCACTGTATTGTTGTGAGATACCTATCAAATTTACTACTCAAAAGAAAAGTGATTTTAATTCCTACAGTACTCATAATCTTCCAATGGTTCCTCACTTAATGGTAGGGACATTGAAGCCCCAACTGTGTACATGTTGAAATTTTGACTGGCTTGGTCTTGTGTATGTCTACTGTAAATAAAGACAGATGCTGTGAATTCATCTGTATGAAAACAACATCACACATTTCATATCTTTCCTCCATATACTCTAGCATCATGATGTTGAATTAGATATTTTGGCGAGTTAGGGCTGATATGGATAATTCATCTATAGTTGAGCACTAATAATCAGTTATTCTCAGCACTTTGACCAGTTGCAAATCATTGCATTAACCATTAATCATTGCAAAAACAAAACAAAACAAAAACATAAAAGTTCACTCACTGCCTAGGGTTGATAGCAGCACAAGTCTGTGAGTATAAACATAAATGCTGAGAAGGGAGTTTGAGAGAATGAGCTTTTAGCAATGCTTTCTTTGTCCAGCCCTCTGCTGATGAGTGCCTAAGAAGCTGTAACTTACCTAACAATAGCATTTGAAAATGCTACATGATAAAGATATTCTCTTCATCAATTCAGCATATATATATATACATATATATATATACATAATTTTCAGGACAGAGCTTCTCTGCTGTAACTCTGAAACTCTGGCTGTCCTGGAACTCATTATGTAAACCAGACTGGCTTCAAACTCACAGAAATCTTCCTGCCTCTGCCTCGAGAATACTAGGATTAAAGGTGGCATGTGCCACCTCTGCCCAGTAGTAATATAATCTTATTTGTAACCATTGATTAAATATTAAATGTTTGTTTTTTATGTGTATAGTAATTTTTGGATGGTTAACAAACTTTGGTAAGGAAAATAAAGTTCATTTTTCTATAATAAAACTTGTAATAAAGAAGGGAAATAAACATGAACACATAAAGTATGAATAAATTGGTTAGTGGGAAAGTCTTAACTAAAAAGCAATTTTGTGTGTGACTTGAATTACAAGAAGGAATTCAACTGTAAAAAGAGGTAAAATGATCATTTTTAGGAAGGAAAAAACAAGAATATAAAGACTCAAGGCATTTACAATGAAAGCTACAGTTATAACTCTTTGAGCTGAAGTTTTTTTTTTTTTTTGGTACCTGGCTATTTTCGTTCTTTCCTCAAATAGGCCTGTAAACTTAGAGGGGCACATCTTGTGTTTATAGTCAAAAAGTGTTTTCATTCTTATTATTAAGTATTGCACAGTCTCTGTGTAGTTGAATACTGTTCTTTAATTGGGTGACTGTGGTGCTGTTTATGTCAATAGTCTCTAACCCATAACATATGCTCTTGGATTTAGCCAGTGTTCATTTATTAATATGCTACTGTTATCTGGAACAAGTTATGATAAAGATAAGGAAAGTAAATGAGCTGGATATAATATATAGTTACAGGAAATAAGTAATTCTTAGAAAGTGTTTTATTTCATAAACTTAAGTAGGTTAGATCTGAGACTGAGAGAAAAAATAACTTATATAAAAGGAATAAGAGAGACAAATTTCTGAGTTATTTATTTATTTACTTGTCCAAGAAATCTAAATTTCAAGAATAAAGACCTGTGACTGTGATTGCTGCTGGGATCAGAAGAAAGATGGGAGGAGGAAGCTTCTTTCCACGCTTCTAAAACATCTAAGAGACTAGAGAAGAAAGCAAAAATATTACTTTAAATCCATAGTAGTAAAGATATAGTAAGACTTCAATAGGAATAAATGAAGTTGAGACAAATGCATATAAAAGGTCAACAAAAGATTTAGATTTTTTTTAAAAAAATGCGAAATATAGAGAAATTCCTAAATAGACTATGAAAAGGAGAGTGAAGACAGTATAATCAGGAATGAAAATGGACACAGTAAAACTGACATGTACATAAGAAGTGTCAATAGAAGTGATATATGAAAAATTATCAGCTTCACAATATGATAACCTTGAAGAATTGAGCAAATTCCTTGACAAAACTATATATAACATGTTCCATAAGAGTAGTACTAACCTTACAACAAAACCACTTGAAGATGCAGGAACTGCTAGGAAAACAATAAGAACGCATATTTATTGATTGTGGATTTAAATAATATCCTCAATACAATACTAGAAAAATAAATTCAGCAATATGCTGATGAAAAGTTATTCAATATGAGGGAAGGCATTAACCCTAGTATTCATCAATATTTAATTTGCATAAATTAATAAATATGATGAATCAACTGAATTAAGGCAAAATTGAAATTACGTTTCAATATTTCTTATCAATAAAAATGAATAATGGATTTGGAATATAATGGTCATGCATCAGTGTACTCAAGGTCATTTATCAGCCAAAAGTTAGCATAATACCAAAATGGAAAATCTGAAAACTTTCTGCTAAGACCATGAATGCTCCAAGTAGCACCACTTTTGCCTTTATTCATACATTTCTCTATTTCTATGTAGAGCAGATGTATATTGACAAGAAGAAATTGAAATATACTGTTTGGAGAAATTCCAGAAAGGCCACCAAGATCTATTAGAACTAATAAATATATTTCACAATTTAATCAATTTTCAGCATTTGATATAAGATCAAATGTACTGTCTGTTTTTATCAGTATAATTTATGATATGTCCTCTCTTCAAGAATGATTCATTAACTAGATCTTAGGACCGGAAAATTGAAATAGTTTCTCTTTCTACTATATACATTGATCTGGTACTGTTATATCTCCAGGCACAGTGAACCCCACCTTGTAATAAAATACATCACTGTTCTCTCTTCTTGAATATACAACTAACCTATAGAGTCTGCATCATTACTATCAACCAATGGCATTATTTTTAAATTACAAAATGTCATTGTTCCAATAGTAATAAAAATTATATAAATAAATATAAACTAATGGGTGAAACGTAATTGTATAAAGGAAATCATAAACACTGATCAAGAAATGAAGAGTACACAAAAGTATACATTTTCTATAACTGGATGAATCACTATTGCTAAACACACAAACTACTCAATTAAATCTGAAGATTTATTGCAATCACTGGAAAAAGAATAATGACATTCTTCACAGAAAGAAAAGCTATATTTCAAATAAAATTACAAAATACCTTGATATCCAAAGCAATCTTGAAGAAAATAACAAGTTAGAAGTCCTTACACAACGTATTTTCAAAATTAATTAAAATACTGCAGTCTCTGGAACTGTTTGGCATTGTGCTCATGATTTATCCCAATTGGTTGGATATATGTCTTGTATGAATGAAGCTCAAAGTTTATTAACCAGTGCCATGTAAATAAAATCATTAAAAGAGTTCTTCTTTAATGACAAAATTTGGAAAGTAGATACAGAAGGATAAGAAATTCAAAAGTAGCCTTCACTACTCAGAATGTATATAAACTATTTTGTTGTTGATTTATTATTGTCTTTTGTAGTTGTAGATGTGGATGTACATGTGGATTCACCAGATGTAGACATTGGTTCTGGGCAGAGGACAGTTTATTCTGTTACTAATTAAATTACTAATTCTTGTCCAGAACCCTGGAACCCTAGAGCATTTTGTCCTTTTTCCAATCATACAATCTAGAACATTTAAACTACTAGCCTGGAAGCCTAGAAGGTTTCAGCCTCAGCCTTCTGAGACCTACTGCTGACTAAGCCACTTTGAGTCGCTCCTTTTGAACCTTGACTTTTCAGCCTGCTTCTCCACCGACTCTTTAGTCTGCTTGTCAACTGATTCTTTTTACTGACTTCTCTGTCTGCTTCTGTTAACTTACTCTTCTTTCTCTAACTCCTGTCATTCTCCTTTACTGAGGACAGAGCTGTCTTTTCTCTTAAAAGTTGGAAATGTTCTTACTCTTCTTCTGATTAGTCACTTTTTTCTGCCATTCACTTTGACTCATCTCAGATGTTATTTCCTGTGTAACACTGATTCCTTCTGAGTTCTGCTTCCTGTGTCTGCTTCCACTGTTTCTCTAGGGATTAAAGGCTTGGACAACCATTGCCTTCTACATACTGATATTAAAGGTGTGTCTACATTTCATACAGGCCACACAAGCCTATAAATGTAGCCCCTGGAATAAAAACCTTAGCTTTCACACAAGGTTATTCCTCTGCATTTTTTCATGCATTTAGTAAGAAGATAATTTAAATGAGGGAGGAAGGGTTTATTTTAGCTCACAATTTGAGAAGGTAGCCCATCATTTATGGGAAGTCACTTCAACATCTAACTCAGGAAAATGATGGAAATGAAACTCATCTTAAGTTAGTTTTATGTTTTTATGAACTCCGTTACTCCAAGGGAATGGTGCTGTCCATTATTAGGTTACACCTCTCTCCTCACATAACTTAGTCAAGAATTCCCCACAATAGTAATTTACATTTTGCTATTTATGTGATTTCAGATACTATCAGGTTGGCATTCAACACTAACCATTAAAGCAAGTTCTAGATCAGTTGGGGAAAAATTAAATTCTGTTTCAAAAACAAAACCAAAACAGTATAGTGTTAACAAGTAAAAATAAAGCTACAGTCCAAAGTAACAGAATCAAGTCTATAAGAAATCCCATGTATCTTAAATTGACCTTTTTTTTGTGTGTGAACATATACCAGAATATTTTTACTAAGTAATTCTAGTAAAATTTATTATCCACATATGGAAGTTGAATTCCTAACTTTTACCAATAACAAAAGCAAACTCCATAAAGATCAAAAAGTTAAATCTCAGAGGAGAACCATGAAACTAGCAGATGTAAAATAAAAGGAAGCCTGATGCAATGATCTAAAATATCTAAATATCTAAAAGCTCCTGTCAGAAGTAAGGAAGGTAGAAAGACTCAGTGGGATGATCAATAATATCCAGAAGCTCCAAAGGTGTGGAGAACAAATAAAAAGTCATACAAATTAAATTTCTTCAAATTAAAAATTGTTATTCACAGCAAAGAAAAAGATCTATACATGCAGATACAACCTGAAAAAAATAGGAAATTAGACTCAAACTATACAACTGATAACTCAGTACTCTGAATAAACTCTAAAATTGAACACCAAGGACAAAAGGAATAATTTAAAACAAGCAATCGATCATCAAAACAGATATTGAACAAAAGCAAAAGGAACCAACATGAATATGGAAAGATAAAAAACATTATTAGTGTTCAAGAAAACACAACCAAAAATAACAACTAAAAACCCACAAAGCAAACAAACAAACAAAGAACAACAAAACCAAGATATCATGCCAGAGTAACATGATAACCACTATACAAAGATGAAAAGCGTCCAATACTAAAAATAATGTGAAAAGGCAAGCATTGCACACAGTAAACTGCAATGTCCATTAATGAAGCTAGTGTAGAGCATAGTCTAGAAAGTTTCTTGTGTTTTGTTTTATTCTTAATTTTTTATTTATTTTAAACTAATAACAGAATTGTCATAGAACCTAACAATATCATCCTGGGAATATTACCAAATCAGACTGTCAGGAGACATCTGCACTCCTATGTGGTGCTACAACATGACACTAGGAAACTAACTATGGTAAACGTCCCATAATCAATAAGCGCATGAACTAAATGTGTTACAATTTACAAAGTGATATTGCTCAGCCACTTGAAGGTATGGAATCTTCCCATTTCCAACAACGTGAATTTAACTTGAGATTATTATGATCTGTAGAATAAGACAAGCAGAGAAGGACACATATCATTTGGTTCAAACAAACTAGAATGTAAAAATGTTGATTATATAGAATTTAATGTGAAATTATGGGTGACCAGCAGTGGGTGGGCAAAGCATGGGAAAGTTTGATAATGTGTGATCTTACGCTGAAGTGAGTAGTAGGCTATTGCATGATATGCTGACTACAGATATAATCAATGAATTCCAAAATCTTTAGAAACTTAAAGGGTTTTGAAGCTGTCACTATAATAAGTGATTCATTAAATATACATTTAATCTAATTTAAACTTTATGCAAGGTAGGCATAAATTTATATATTACAAGATATATCATAAGTATGCATTATTTATTATTTATATTTAGATTATGTACAAGTTAAATTAAAGTTATTATTATAAAATAAACTAGCTATTCTTTTCCTCCAGTCTAATAACTCTTCCAGGTAAAAACTCTGTCTATACTCCAGAAAACTGAAACAAAGTATATGCTTAAAATATTCACATGGAAAATTACATATGACATTATGATATAATCCCAATGTACTAGAATGGTTCATACTTGCATATTACTTTACAAAGTACTTAATAATTCCTAAAAATAATGTCTCTATACCCAACAGCCTAAAATAGCCATTAGAACTTTTGTTTAGATCTGAAAACCAATTTCCAGAATAATTATCAACATTGAGAAAATAAGGAATATGGTTTCAGGGTTAAATTTCATTGTTTTAATCTTTAAAATATTTCCATTATAAAACAGAAGTATTGACACAATTATGGTTGAGTCCTCATTATATCACCAACTAAATGTTATATGCAATGTATTTAAAAAGTAGTCATATTGAACTTTCTTAAGTCTGTATTTCTGCCTGCTTCTGAGTTATTGAGTTAATACATCACCAGAACACACTTGTTCTACTTATGTAACAGTGTGATTCATCAACACAAATATGCTAGCACACTGATAATGAATTACTCAATAAACTCTGAACAGCTGGCAAGAATATGCAAAATTAGGTAATGTATAAATTTAATGTGTTTCATTGTTTAATTTATTCAATTCAGAACAAGAGAAGACAACATATTTAAAACTTCAAGAGAAAGTTGAAACTCCATAAATTGCCTTTTCTATTTCATATTGTGAAAAAGAATAAATCAAATAGCATTCATTTGCAAACTTATAATGGCTTCTCAACCTTATATCACTCATGATATAAGTGTCTCTCAGACATGGTTCATTTGAATATCTCTTATATTTTAAATGCCTGCTTCTATTATATTTAAATGCTTAATTATTTTGCTAAATTAAATAAAGATCTATTTTCTTCTTAAAAATATAAGCTAACTACAAAAGAGAATTAAATTACCTTTTTATTCCATGCTATTCTTATTTTGCAGAAATAAATGTCAGACTTGTGACTGGCTAAGAATTTTAAAGAATTGATTTCCCACAAGGCTCTGGTAAGCTTGTGAATAACTTAGTTGTTCTTATTATTTCACAAGTGGACATTACTGAGAGGCTATTTTGCATAAAAATAGGAACATTCGTGTTCGCCTTTCCCATTTTGCAAATATGCAAGATGTTCTGGAACCTCCAAAAGGCATCTTCACATGCACATCGCCTCTATTTCATTCCTAATGCAAATATATTTAAGGACAGTTTTTGAGATTTTCAGTCAAACCCCTTGTAAACAGTCTTCCAGTATATTCTTTCATCATATTGATAGCCTTTTCTTCTCTGTCCCATAGAGTTGAAATTTTTTTGCCACTTTCTTTTGCTTTATCAGAAACTTAACTTAAGAATAAAGAATAAAGAAACTTAAGAATAAAACAAATCTGAACTATTATTTAATTCCTGATTTTGCTATTATTTTTATTGAAATCATCTGGTGTACCATTGTCACTGAACATTCATTTTTCACCTGAATCACCACCAGGGTTTTGTAAAGGTATTATTAGTGTTCCAGCTTTTACATTTATTGCCCAAATGTTCACTGATTGTCTATTTGCTCCAAATGACACTTTGTGTACTCTTAACTGCATAGATTTTGTGGAACTTAAACAACATAGATTAATGTCATAAGAAGTTTCAATTCAAATATATGATAAAAATATAAATTATTCTTTGGAAACTGAATATGATGTATTTAAAGTAAAGGTATGTCATGTGGAGAGGCATGAGTTTGAGTAGTGAATCTATAGAGAACAATTGCAAATGTTATGAGCATACCTGTTAAACAAAATCTACTTATAATTTACTGTTGATCCTACTGCTATAAATATGTCATTTGAATCCATTTAGTTGGCCTAGGCAGCAAGTTGGGAAACTGGTCTGCTAAACATCTAGCTACAGTAAATACATCTGGATGGAAAGGCACAAGCTGTTGTACTCTGAAATCCATCATTGTCAGGAACGAAGAAGTTAAGTGTTCTGGTAAACAGGGAATTCTGGTGACATTGATGTTTGAACTCCTCAAAGACCTATTAGCCCTTTGCTTTGTCATTGACATTTGTACAAAATATTTATGTTAAAAGTACTAATAGTAAAGTAAAGAAGAATTAGTTTCCCAAGGAAAAGGTTTTAAGAATGGTTGATAATTTTTTACCTGTTTTCCACATTATCATTTTAGTTTCTCTCACACATAGTATCTTACTTCATTTAAGCTTTCCTTAAAAAAATCAACCTAGCTGGTTGACATGTAAATACATTAGTTTCTCACAATTCTGGATGTGAGTAATTCCAAGATGATATTACCTGCATGTATGTTATCTGGAGAGGGCTTATTCATTGTAGAAATATTCTTCATGATGAGGAGGACCAACAAATCCCTCTAATTTTATGAATAAAAATAAGATTGGTATTCATAAGCCTTACCATCATAATACATTCTCTCACAAATTCCATACTTATTCACATTATTATAGTGAGTATTGGGTTTTTATGTATGACTTTTGAAGGGAAATACTTATTCATGTCATAGCACAGGGTCTCAATGATAAACTATATGCACATTTAATCCTATCTTGGTCTAGTTTGCCATAGAGCAAGACTAAAGAGAAAGTATCTACAGGAACACAACTGAAGTGTTCTACGCATTTCTAAATGGCTACTTAAAAAACTGGTTAACACAACTAAATCTATTTATATTAATCATCGTTACTAATAAAAAGCTGTGAACTATTTTTGATTCATATGAAAGCCTTGAAAATATAGTTTAAACTTCTGGATTTTTACAAGTGATGAAATCATCATAGCAAGTACCTACAGATATTCTATCAATGGGCATATATAGTATATGTAACACAGCACAGAGCAAGGGATTAACTCTGACCAGCTTACCTCAAGAGTAGAGCTTCTGAGAACCGACTATCTGACCATTGACTACTGAGTCACTTAGTTCAACAACTTTATTGATGGCTTTATCCTTGTCTTTCACCCACACTATAGCTCTGTCTAACTTTGTGTTCCTAAAAGTACTACTGCTTCAAAAGAAACAGAAACCCACTAACATTTCAATAAATATGCACCAATTAAGTATGTAGACAATAGATAATTTGGTCTCCTAGAATTTACACACATATATTATAACAGCCTATTCTTATTCAGTTTAAATGTTTATAACAATTATTTTTCGTGCTTAAGTACTTGACAAAACAGTTCTTAATTTTCAGGACAGTTGAATGAAATTTATTATAAGAGCTAAACTGAATTCCTAAAGTTCTTTTTTTTTCTAACAAAAAATTAACTTGAAATAATAAAACATGTCACACATGTGTCTCCTAGATTTCTGAATCTCATTTTGTTTATTGCTGTGAAAATTATTGCTTGCCAAACTGTATCCTTACATTTTGAGTGGATTAAAAACCACAAATATATTCAAAGATGTCATATTTAACACAAAATAGCTGAGGCATAAATTTTTCATTCAAATGATAGATCTGAATCTATTGTTGATAATGCAAGAAATATGTTATTAAGTATTGTTATTATTCATTGAAAAGAAAAGATAATACATTTTCTCAGTTTAATGAATGTGAAACATGGTTTCGGGCTAAGTTGGAACTCTATACTTATGACAAATCCTCCAACAAAAACTTGAATTCATTGCATTATACCTGTTCCATTTTTCTATGAACTTTTGGGAATATCTATTGGATGTAAGGCATGTTGGAACTTTACATGCAATATGTTTTTTGACCAGGTATAAATGGAAGATTTATGTATAAGTAAATATACATGTAATTTAAATTATGAACATTTCTTGAAATGAAGGCTCCTAGTGAGTCTTCATTAGGAACACAAATAACTAAATATTTATTTTCCAAAGTTAATTCAATCTATTAAAACAATTAAAATATAATGAGCTTGTTTTGTGAATGGAGAGAAATTAAAAATGTACATTTTATAATGAGGTATTACTGTTCTACTTTCCATCTACATGATAAGTCTAATCCTTGTTCACTTAACATGATGCTTTATCAAAAACAGCTAAGGTTCCAGGAAGAACACTGTATGACAACATAGATGAGAATTCCTTGATACCTATGTGAGTACCCTTTGAGATATTTAGGTTAAAAATACTAAGATTCTGTTGAGTACTGTTTGCTAAATTATTCTTCTCTGTGCAGTTCTGGGTATTGAACACAGACTTCACCAATGCCAAAAAAATATTTTACCACTTATTTCTATTGTGACTCCTAATAAATCATTCTTAATGAAAGGAGCCTTAGATACTTAAATATAGGGGTCAATTTTATTTAAAGAATAAAATTTCATTTTTTTTCCAATTTAACTTATTAACTAAGTGTCTAAAAGGAAAGAGATCATGAAACAAAATGAAAATTTAAAAGGCTGTATCTTATTTCTAATACCAAAAATAGCTGACAAATATGAAAAGAAAGTATTATGGTTTTAATAAATCAATTGCCTTCTCATATACCAGTCACAATCAATTAAGAGTATACTGAAAATTATAAATTAAAATAGAAAATAATTCATGATGGTTAATATTGATTGCCATGGCTGGGGAAGTCTAGAATATTGTTAGAAATACTCACTGCTGCACTATTTGTAAAAGTGACTGACAAAATGATACAGAATGATATGCAGCTCGTGAGATTTAAGAGTGGAACAAAGATTTTATTGAGAATTGCTCAAGGTCATTTTGTTGTGCTCTGTCAAACTTTGACCTTCTTTCTACTTGTGTTTTGAAATCCTCATGGAAGATGAATTCAAAATTATATTATCTTCTCATTAGTAATAGTGAAAAAGGGAATGGACTAATTTTTGTGGCAGAGCAAACTTATGACAGTGCATCATCTGATCCGTGGTGTTTCTGCTGCTCCTTGTTCTTTTACGTTTCTACAGCAGAAGAGACCGGAGAAATAAAAATTTTTAAAAAAATGAAATGATATGAGTGGATTTAGTGTTGGAGACATGTAAAGTATAGTTAAACTAATTATTAAAGTGATTGGTGACAGTAAAAACAAACTTCACATTGCACTAGGAAAACAGGAAAGGTATGTTGAAACTCATGAAGGCACACATTACCTTAGAGGTTCTAACTTGTGACATGCAAATATATCTCAAAGGAGAAAGCCAGAACTGAGAAAGTCACCACAGCAGTTCCTGCTGTGAATGGCCACCAATGAACATGTTTTCTTGGGCCAGTCTTAAAGGCACACAGTGTCCACTACTAGTATGATCTACAGAACAAGACTAAAGTTTGAGCTGACAGCAGAACTAGACACTGTTCTCTATGAAGGTCTGGCTTTGAGGTAGAGATGTACAAATGTAAGGGAAGCAAAAACTCTTGCGCGTTTCAAGATTCAAGAAAGTTATTGAGCCCAGGCAATGTGTGGGAAGATTCAGGTGCTTTCAGTATGGACTGGGAGCCCATTAGGCAGCAAGAAGGTAAAGTCAAAGTTCAAAGGAATCCCAGGGTACTGGAGATGTGAGGACTATTTATAGCAGTTTATGTATAATTGATCCCTTCACCTTTTTTATCTTATTTATTTTAGCACGGAAAACATTAGTTTTTGAGTTCTCCCACTTTCTTTTCTCTCTTCCCCCTTCTTTCCTCATATCCCCTTTCTACCTTATCATTATGAGTTTCCTCTCTTAGCCTCAATTTCATCTCATTCATGGATAATCTTTTGAATTTTCATTTTGAAATAAAATTTAATATTTGGAAAAATTCAAGCGTTACCTGATATATCAGTATTTCTTTCCATTAAGGAAAATTCCACACAGTAATAATATTATTTATTTTATGAGACATTCAAATGCATTCATTCATTACTTTATAATAAAAGACCTGAAATATGGAAGGCTTTGGTCTAATTAATGTACTATATTATGTTAAGAATTATTGTGGAAGCTTGAATGAGATGGCCCCCCATGATAGTCATGCTCATTTATAACTTTGCCCCTTATTGTTCCTGTTTGGGGAGGCTTAGGAGATGTGATCCCATTGAAGAAGCTATGTCACTGAAAATAAGCTAAGAGAATTTACAGACTCAGGTAAGTTTGAGTTTTCACTGTTTTTTTATTTGATATTTAAGATGTTAGCTATCCTCAGTTCTTGCTCCCTGATTCTCTGATATGATGGACTTATCTCTGAAGCAGTAAACAGAAGTAAACTTTTTCCTCTATAAGTTGTCTTGGTCATAGAACAAGAAAGTGTGCCCTATATAACTATGTATCTATCTATATCTATCTACATATATGTGCATGTTTTCTATGTATTATATATGTGTGTGTGTGTTTGTGTGTGTGTGTGTGTGTGTGTGTGTAAATATTCAATTCTGTTTCTATAGAGAACATTGACTAGTTAACACAGATGCAGTACTAGGAGTATTTTAAAGAACTGTTGCACGGAATAAGTAATTGTTTATATATAAGTTTTAAAATTTATGGGAAAAAGGCAAAGGAAAAGAAATGAAATCTGTGAAATAATTGACTGGCTCCAGATGCACATAAATAGTCTAAAGATTCAAATTGTGCTCTATGTCAGGCCTCAAAGAAATTCAGGACAAATCGCTAGGTGTGGTGCCTGTTAGCATACCAAAGAACACTCTGGCTTACAGTCTAACACCATGGTACTTGTGATGGCTCTTCTCAACTCTTCTCACCCATCCCCCCTTACCCTAAACCTCTCCATCCCAAGGGCTTACTTCCTTTCTCCCAGCTTCTCTTTCCTATATAAACCTACCATTTGGAGGTCACACTTTCTTGGTTTACTTGGTTCTCTCTCTCTGTGTCTCTCTGTGTCTCTCTGTGTTTCCCTCTCTTTCTCTCTCTATCTTTCTCTCCCTCCCTCCCTCATCTATAATCTACCACTTTCTCTCCCTGCTCTGGGCTTTTTCTGATGCATGACTGTACTCTCCCTTGTGTCTACAGTAAAGCCATTCTCTTTAATCACATGTTTCTTATGTCCTTTTTCCACAGGATAAGAAAGGAAAAGCAGTGTTAAGGGCAGTGATTGATCCAGATTATGAAAGAATTGCTTTTCTGCAATGAAAGTAAGGCAAATTATATCTGGAGAACACGAGATCCTTAATGGCAGTTGTTTTCAACCTTCTTAGTGCTGAGACCATTTAATACAGTTCTTCATGCTGTGGTGACCCCTAGCCATAAAATTACTTTTGTTGCTACTTTATAAGTATAATTTTGCTACTGTTTGAGTCATAATGTAAATATCTTGTATGCATATGATCATAGGCAATCCCTTTGAAAGGATCATTCCATTCCACAACCAAAGTAGTCATAATGCACAGGTTGAGAACTGCTGCTTTAGAACATCTCTTGGTGTTAACATGTTCTGTGATTAAAGTCAGTGAAAAACTAATACAACCCAATACAGGCAGTTTGACAAAGAACAAAGACTCCCTCAGAAATAAAGGTATGGGTCACCCCCAGGAAAAGAACCTAGATTTCTGAGGTCCTTTGTGGGACCCGGGGGCTGGAAAGCAGTGGAAGTTAAGGCCAAGTGCCCCTACTCCCTGAAAAGATGATGTGGGAAGAGATATGTGGTAGACTCCTGCTCTCCCAGCCTGGGAAGGTCCCTAGCCAGAATATTAGTTATAACTTGCTTGCTTCACAAGAAGCTAAAGGAACATGTTTGTCTGCATTGGGGCGGGTCTCTTGCTTAGGAATGCTCAGCCCCATGCTAATTAAGGCTCCCCCACCCTTCCCTGGTAAAAGATGCTATTTATTGGGGTGAGCCCCTTGAATAAACGAGTTCGGGTCCACCAGATGCCGCCTCCTACTCATGTTCGTTCATTCTCAGCAAGCGAGGTCATGCGGCGCCACGTGGTCCAAGGAACCTACGTCCCTCACGGCTCCCCGGTGCTTCCCCACAGCTTTCAGCTTGAACCTCTCGCCCCTGGCCAGAGCGGGGACCAAGCAATATTCCAGCCAGCTCCAGGCTGGGATAGGGCTGTGGCGGAACGTGACGGGGAAGACTGAGAAAAATAAAAACAACAGTCCTTGCTGAGGTTGAAGGAAATAAGTGCAGAATGAATAGCAGAGGAAGACAGTTGCAAATACCAAATAAGATCATGTAACTTGTTGCAAAAAAGTTGCAAAAAAAAAAAAAAGAGTATAACTGGCAAAGTATATTTCAGTTATATTTTGAAGAATGCTCTTGTGCAGCTATTTGTTTCCTTTCCTTGATTTATTACGTAATATAAAATGATCTGAGATGAATATCAGTGTTTATCATATTTAAGTTTTGGAAACTGAAGGACTGAATGTCCCACAAGAGACATTTTCCACATATTCTGAAACAGAAAATTATTTGCAATTGTAAAAGGGATAGTTATATTAGCCATAATCCTGACTTGTTTTGTTTTCACTTGGAAATTAAGCATGACATAAGGAGATATGTGTCTGTCTGTGCCAAGTTTAAAAGGGGATTTGTGATGGCTATTATTTTTTGTCAACTTTGCTATATCTGGAATTAACTAAAGCCAAAGTGGTGGGGTACACCTGTGAAGGATTTTTCCAGATTGAAATCTTTGAGATGGGAAGACCCTCCTTAAATATGAATCTTTTGAAATGAGAAGATCCACTTTAAATCTGTACCAAACCTTATTGTGGTAGCCTATATAACAGACATGAGAAAAGCATGTGTTTTTTCTTTGTCTGCTTACTTTGCTCTCATTCTCTTTGGCAAATGTATTCCTTCAATGGTATTATGGCTTATTATTTCAGGATTCTGACATATACTGAAGACCAGCTGAGATATCCAAGCTTGCAGATGAAAAATCATTGGATTCTTGGATTTCTGTAGAGACAGCAACTGTTGGACTAGCTGGACTACAGCTTATAAGCCAGTTTAATAATATATGCTTGTGTGTGTGTGTGTGTGTGACTGTGTGTTTGTATTCATATACACATATATATTTATATCATATACTTAAATATATATACACAATATATAGTGTGTACATACAGTATGTATGAATATATATACTATATTTTGTATATATGATCATATATATGATATATTCAGATATATATGCACACACACACACACATTCTCTCAATCAGTTACCTTAGAGAACCCTGATTAATACACCAAGCTAACCTAAGCACATTTATGGAAAAGTACTTGTGTTTTTACATTCCTAAATTTTAAATTTTGTATTTAATTAGCAAAAATACATATTATTTTGATAAAGTATAATTTAAATATATGCACCTACATCTTATTATTATAAAATTAAACATTTTGTTAACTATGTCTATTTTAAATATCATCTAGAACTCATTCATTCAAAGTCAAATTTTATTGAAGAAAACAAGTAGTATAAAGCCATCTTATAAGTGTGATATTTGTAGCTTTACATCATAGTTTAACCATTATTCTTCCACCACTTTAGTGGGGAAATTGACATTTTTATGAAATATCTGAGAAAGACAAGGAATATATTTATGTATTTTATTATAATGGCCCAAAATTTTCTATATGCCTGCATAGGCATATATTACATATATGCAAAGATATGAAAATATCTAAAGCTTAAGATTATAAGCCTCAAAGTTTCTTATTATAATACTGGCCTTTGTTATCTTTGTTAACTGACTTCTAAAGATTATGACTGTAACTACTGAAGAAAATTATTTTAATCTGTTTCTAAACCTACTATTTACAGTGCATCTCTGTGGCTTGAATTTCTCTGTATCTGTATGAATCTTTACCCAGGCTCACCTCCTATCTCTCTTTCCAAAATTTATCTTCCCAGTCCTTCTCTCTATTTTTCTCTCTCCTCCACTCTATTGTCTTTCCAAAAACATAGTAAGAATTACAGAGAATGTTACAGATTTAACTAGAAGACAGAGTTTAGAGTCTCAGATGTAAAGTACGTGAGCTGTTAACTTACCTACTAGATCATCAGTGAAGGAGAGAAGGATATAATTTTAATTCTAAAATTTGATTTAACAGAAGAATTACAAGACCCTAAATTGAGATTCAAAATTTAATCAAGATTTGTGAGGTCAAGTATATATATATATATCTTCCTACTAGAATTCAAGGCTGAATTTAGAATGCTTTTTGTAAGTATTTAATCAGTACAAAAAGAAAGTTAAAATACAGAGAAGTTAGACACAAAGGCTTGGGAATGGAAAATTCACATAGACTAACAGAAACCATGCCACAAAAACCTTAAATACATTCTACCTAATTGGTCTATATTTTGATTATGTGTTTTGTGAATTATGAACTCATTCCAGTTTGGAACTTAAATACTTTTTCTCCATGATCCAGTTACATATGCAAACATTATTGAAAAACAATGCACAAAACACAAGAGAATTCAAGAAGATGAATTTATTAAAATAAAACAAACCTGAATATGAAATTGTTTACATAAAGAAAACTTTAAAAACCTAGCAAAATAAATATACTTAAAGTCATCATGAACCTTTGAAGTAAATGTTGTGACTATCAAAATAAAGAAGGAATTTGCTCTATGTAAGCAAATACTGTTGACTTCTCTCTTCAAATTTCAGTCCATGAAAAACATTGATGAAATAGGCAAGTATTTGACAAAAAGGCTTTTGAAAGATGAACATGGCAAACAATAACAAGAAAATTGGAGTCTTTAGTGACCACATACTAAACTGAAACTTAAGCAACATTCTGTGTCTGATAACATCTTAGCATTTCCTTTTTGAAAATATCATCCGTTCCTCAGATAAAATGTTTTTAAGTTGCTCTCTTGTATGACTGCCCAGAGAATACATAAAAAGCCACCAAGGTACTTATAATATAAACATGTATTTGGTTATTATTGCTCCAACATTTGAAAAGTCTAAAGTTTAAATATACTTGAGAATAGACAAGCAAGACAAACACAGGGCTTACACTAGAATAACAAATTTTCTATTGTATGTTTTCAAGAGCAACTGAAAAGCACTTTTAAAACGTTTTCTTTCTTTCTAATTCTATTTAACACACTGTTTTCAATCAATGAAGAGTTATGTGTCTTCATCTATTGCTTTTCATGATTTGATTTCCAAAACTCAATACTGCCATGAGAATATTAATATAAATATTTGAGAATAAAACTGTCACTTTTCAATTACACCCCATTCTGAATATTGAGATGGTATCTGCTGTCCCACTCCACTCCGGCTAGAAAGTGAATCATACTTTGTCCTGTATATGCATGATATACATGTCTTCCCATCATGTCTCAGTCAGCAGCCTGAGTGTCATGTGATTGTAGTGTAGACACTGGAGCAAACCTTCCTTATTCAATATTGACCAAAAAGCTGAAGAAAGAAAACTGGATAACTTTTCTAAACCTCTGCTTTTAACTCAAAACCATCTATGATCTGATTTCTTAATACATTTAAGAGCCTTTAAAAAACTGAAGTATCCTCTAATGGTTTGATAGTTTCAATTCAATGTTATATGTGTTAGAATTTCTAAAAATACGGACTAGGTAAGATATTCCCTCTGAAGCCAAATAACCCAAGTTCAATAATGAATAACCAAAAGTTGTTTTCTTGTTTCCATGCACACACAATCACACACACACACACACACACACACACACACAATGTAATAAAAAATGAAACAAATTTTTAAAAATAATTTAGAATATCGTCCCAAATAATGTATATCTCTTCATTGAAATGACCTAATGACTTAACCAAAGTGAACCCTGCCCATTAAGGTCCTGAAGGTAATGTTCGTTAGTGAATAATCTTTTTTTTGTTTAATCAAAAAAATGTGTAATTCCTGATCATTTCTAAATATCAATTTGGGTTGCATAACATCCCACATAATTATCAAGAGACTCCAATGACATACAACAGAGATCTAGGAAACACACTGGAAAACCAACCTTTCATAGTCTTTTGTCTTTTATTCCTGAGTTTAGTCCTTTCTCCCAACTTTGCTTATTCATCAAATGAATCTTTTTCATTTTAATATGGCCAGTGTTGGATGCCTAATGTCAACTATAAAACTGTAGTGGGAAAAATAAATCATATGTCAATGGAATAAAGACGAAAATATTAAAATAACAACTAAAAGTCACTTAAATAATAAATATTTTTAAGTTTAAATATTTTAAACTTTAAGTTTAAATATTTTAATTCTCTATAAAATTTTAATACATTTTTTCCATATACAGGAAAATTGATAATAACGTTTACATAGAATTTCCAGTGATTCCTAGTAAATAAAGCAATATTGAAATTGAGGCATAAAGCCGGCAAGATGTTGCTTTCAAACCTTACTTCAAAACTACAGTAATCAAAAACAATATGATATTAACCTAAAGACAGATAAACCCATGAAACAGACTAGAAAACCCTGGCTGTCAAAGGAGTTGAAACTTCCATGATTTTTTGTTTTTAACAAGGGACTCAAGATCAAACAATAAAGGAAAAGGCACTACTTTCTTCTGTATTTTATTTAAAAGAGAATAATTTTGAATGAATATCTATTTCTAAAATACTTGTTTAATTTTGAGATTAAAGTAAAATTATATCATTTCCCTCTTTCCTTTTCTAAAGTCCTCCCATCTACCCATCCTTGTGCTCTTTCAAGTTCATGTCCTTTTTTTGTTAGTTACTGTTACATATGTATATTATATACATATATATTCTTAATACAATCTGCACAGTCTGTAAAATATTAATTGTATGTATAAATTTCTAGGTATGCTCATTTAGTATTAGTTAATTAATTGGTGTAATCTTCCTTTGGATGACTATTTTTTCAATGTTCAGTATTCCTTAGCTGTCTGTAATTTTTTGTATAGTTTTGATGTCCTGTGAGCTTGCCCATTGTTTATTTTAACATGTGACTTGTTACCCTTGTTCAGCTCATGCTTAGACAACCATGTGCTGAGATTTTATAGCTTCTGACATTTCTCAGAGAGATAATCTCACACAAAACTCCTGGACTATCTGGTTCCTACAATCTTTTTACTCTTCTTCTGCAATGTTCCCTGGGCATTGGGTGATAAAGTTGTTTGGTAGCTATATACCTTTGGAATAGGTTTCACAATTCTGTGTTTGATTGGATACATTTTTCTATAATGGTCTTTGTATGTTGCAAAGAGAAATTACATTGAGCAGAGGTAAGGTCTACATATACCTCTGGGTATAAGAACATATATTTATAATGAAGCTAGCAATTATGCTGCTTTAGTAAAGTGGTGGTTGTAAGTTCAGAAACAATGATTTCACTAGTCTTGGTAGTTGCAAGGCATCCACCAGTCATAACTTCCCTCTTGTTGAAAAGAATCTCAAGACTAATTAGAAAGCTGTTGATTACCATCAAGGTGTATGTGCCCCTAGTGTATCTTTGGGTTATCTTGCCATTGTGATCATTGTTATGGTTCATCTGTGTAATTTAAACACATAAAGTATGTATTAACTCAAAAATACATTAAAGTTTTGAATATAAAATCTAAAACCTTCCAAACCATAGGCAATGAAGAGAAAACACATCATGACACTGGAATTAGCTTTCACCTCTTGTTATGAAATAAAAGGTATTGGTGACAAAGGCAAAAATAGATGAGCAAATACAGGAAACAATAAAAAAATTAAAAATATAAGAAAATCAGAAATTTGATAAGAGGTTAAGATCTAAAATATTTACAGAACTAAAATACAGTTTAAAAATCAACATCTTATTAAACTTATTAAACTAAAATTTAAAGAATTTCAAAATAAACATTTCTTCAACAGTGACATTATTTGTTTAAGAAGCAATGAAAAAGATGATCAATGCCAGAAAACCTTGAGGAAATTCAAATGAAACTGCAATAAAATATAATCTCATACACAGCAGGGTGAATATTATCAAAATCAGAAAGTACGAAGCATTGATTAAGTCCTAAGATAGTTAAAATTCTTCTCAAAATGTTGAAGAGATTATAGAGAATTGTTAACAAGAATAGTTTGTAACATCCTAAAAAAATATGTAATTACCATATTATGCAACAATTCTATATCCATGCATCTAAAAAGAGTTTTGGAAGTCTCTTATTAAAGACTTGTTTGTGTAACCATGTTCATAGCATCACTGCTTACAATGCTTCAGGTGTGAAAGTAATCCAAGTACCTAATGGTAAATGAAAAGTTAGGCAATAATGTGTTGTACCCAAGTAAAGCACTATCAATTCTTTAGTGTTAACTGCTTTATATTTTTCATAATATTATATACTTATTTACAAAGCTATTTGTAAATCATGATCCATCCCAGTCTTTTATTTACTAGGAGTACATTGCAAATCTAAGAGTTTATCAAGGTCAAACACATTCAAAGCTTCACAGAAAAATCACATATTTACATTTTTCTAAATTCCCATGTTTACTTGGTACACTAAGCAAGAACAACTTTCATTGTTACAGCTTAATCTTCAATTTATTTTTCTCAGAAAACCTCTAACACAGTGGCTCATTGGCAGTTTGCTGGGTGTCTTACTTGCTAGTTCAGCATATATCAAACAGACAGAAGGACAAAAAGGTACTAGATAGAAAATTTATATTTATAGACTTTAAGCTTTTTCTAGTTCTTCTACTTATTCCCTATATCTATCCAAACTTCAATCATATGTTTCTTTAGCATTAACAGCATCTATTCTTCTTTCCCTTGACTCCATTTTTCTTGTTTCTGGGGCCATCTGTAAACCCCAGCCAGTTCAGGAAACACAGGCTCAGGAATATAATTCCTGTCCCTGAAATTGGTCACACCACACATCTCCAAAAATTTCTTAAGGAACAGTTCATGCACAATTTTATCTTGTCCCTAGTTTCATTTAGTGAGGCTGATACAGGGGAAACAGCCTTTAGAACACTCAGAACGTCTTTCACCTCAGGGTCCTTAGATTCAGCCTTCTTCTGCCTTATCAAGGGACCACAAAGAGGGTAGGTTCCCATGGATGCATTAACTTGGATCCATTACAGCAATAAAGGAAGCTTTAGAAAGAAAAAGGAAAGAATAGCGTGTAAAGAATAGTAAGGCCATTTGTAGAGAAAATTTTGCCAGTTGTATTCTATATGGAGGTGGCATACCAGAGGCTGGATCTTTGTCAAGCAGATATTTGCACAGAAATGCTGTTACTGGCAGACTGACAACTAATAGCTCTGCATAAACCCCCCAGAGCTAAATCATCAGAATGGGACTGCTGTGACACCCATCTAGCTTCCTAGATTAAACAACTACCATATTCTTTGTTTTCCAAAAGAGGATACCCATTGTTCCATTATCTGGACCACAGCCTATAGTTCAATCAGTAGTTATATAAAATATGCAAACACACAAACATTTAAACAACATAAAAACATACATTTTATAACTAAAAATTTTTATATATAATAACATAATAACTAATATATAATTATAATACATGATATATAATAAATATAATAACTAATATATATTATAGTATATATAAATAACTAAGTATAAATAACAACACACACATATATATACATGTATATATATATATATATATATTTAGTTAATTTCCTTTAGAGAATTTCTGATTTGCATACAAGCTTAAATCATGTGCATTGGACTGTGATGTGTATCCTTATAAACTTTGCTAGTAGAGTCTCTTCATGGGACTCAAAACAGAAGTCACAACATAATAGTCATGTAAGAGGAAGTAATAGTCCATGTTTATAAAAAAAAGATTCAGATGAAACAGAAGTAGATAAAATTAAAGAAGCAGAAAAAAAACCACAATATTAATTTTTGAAGAAAGGGAATATCCAAAGGGAGAGAGGTAAAGGAAAACAAAGGAAGATAAGAGGAAGGAGAGTATGAGAAGGGGTGAGAGGTAGAGAGAGGGAGAGAGAGAGAGAGAGTGCACCAAGAAGACTAAGTCTGAGAAAATAATACAGTAATATATCTGCTTCCTCATAGGTTCAGTTTATGATTGAAGAAACTTCCATATTTATGTTTTGAGTTCTAATGAGTTATATCCACAACACTCCAATGAATCTCTTGCCAGGATTTAAGTAAGTTGCTTTCCCATCCTTCTGGGCGCTGAAAAAGCCTCACAAGAAAAAGGAGAGTTACAGTAAAATCTTAATCAGTTTTTATGAATGAAAAGAAGAGTGAAATTTATGATTTTTATATACACACTTTGTTTACACTTATGAATATACATGCTACATTTTTCAACAAATAATCCTAAATGTTCTTACTCCTGCATTCTTATTTTCTAGTCTCAATTGACATGGGGAAATGTGTATGGAGCTTCAGGCACCTCACGTGTAATCTTGTAATTATAACACCTTCATGCAGAATCCAAAATAAATTATACAAAGCAATTTCCACAATAATTGGAAAAGTGCTCATGCATATTTATTGCTGTGCATTCTCCAAAGATTATTCTTTTAACTTTCCCCAATTTCCTGGAAATAGCAAAATGTGAAGAATAACAAGAGAAAATCATATGCACTGCATCATGTAGTGATGGTACAAACATTCTCTTTCCTCCTCACACTTCATTTTCAATCTGTTTCCAAAGGAGCAATGAACTGACATATATATATATATATATATATATATATATATATATATATATATATATATATATAATATTCCAGGACATTTTGCACATTGAAATGTTGGTGTATATGGTACTTTACCGTGTCAAGTTATGAGCATCTAGCTTTTTAAATATCTCATTGACAGACAATTTTCAGAATGTCTTCCACTTGCAGAAATTGTGTTAGTTTAATGAGACAAAGTTAATTTATGGAGTATACTTTTGCTAAAATCCAGGTTATTTTAAGGAATGAAATTGTCTGTGTGTTTTTAGTTTCAAACCTATGTAATGAAAACTGTTGAAGATGATATGAATAAACTAGGACAAATGGTCAGCAGGATGACTCAGAGAATGCAGAACCTTGTTACCAAGCATAATTCTTGAGTTTAGTCTCAGTGTCTGATTTGGCATAAGAAAAGAAGGGATTCTGACCTTTATGCGTGTGGTATGGCATATGCACAATTATATCTCCTAGGAAATGAATACAGTTTAAATTAATGAAAAGAAACGTGAGATATAATATCAATTATTGAATGTTTTTTAAATATAACTTGTCTACTTGAGAAATCAAAATTATGTAAATATACAAATAGATTGAGTTTAAACAAATTATGAGTAGTTTTACATGATTTTATGTTAAAATGTTTCATTTATTCAACAAGACAGCTGAAATCTTCTTTAATCAAAACTGCCTGTCGGGTCAGAATAATTGTTTGCTACTCTTTGTCTACAACTTTCAATTCAATTAAACAAAACTATTGAGTTCTGAAATATGTAGGATGCTTTTTCAGGATTATGTTTCAACTGATACTGGTGTCTCAGGACTTTAGTGCATAAGTCTTTCTTTAACTCATCTCCCAGTATCTAGGAAACATGACGAGTAATGCTTTTCTCTCTGTTACCTCCAAATTCTCTGTACTTAACTGTTTTTCATTTGTAAGGGAATATGTAATCTTTCAATCTAGCAACATGACTGCTCTGGGAAAGGATCATATTCAAGGCTATGTGATCCTGTGTGATCCAGCTGGAATGTACCACAAGCATTTAAGTAACCAACACAGAAGATACACACAACTTTAATAACAGGTGTCAGGGTTTGAAAGGAAGCAGAGACAAACGGCAGAGCTCAAAAGGATTCAGTGTCAGACAGGAAGTTACATTTGAGGTGGATCAAAATGAAGAGCAGGCAGAGTGCCAAATCAGAGAAAGAATTAGAATGATTCAGAGTAAGGACTTGCTCAACTCTCTCTCACATCATAAAAGCAGTCTCAGAGAGTCAGTCTGAGGCAGGCAGAGACACAAAGAGGCAAGTCAGCAGAAGGAGAGAGTCAGCTAATAGGGAGAGTCAATTTGAATCTTAGCAGAGCAGTTCAGTCAGAGAAGTTGCAGGAGTCAGCCAGAGTTAGAAAGGTTAGGTTTCAGAAATAGTCAGAAACAGTTAGCTGGCCCAGAAGATTACCTTGAACCAATGAGTTTGGAGAAGAGTTTGAGCCAGAACACCAAGTAAGTTGAACAAGAAGAGTCAGTTGAGTTCAGTACAGTTCTGTGTTTAGAAAACAGCTAAACAGAATGAGTCAGTCAGCAGTAAGTCTCCAAGGTTGAAACTTTCTAGGTACAGGATTGTATCTGAATGGTTAGATTGCACAGAGACTAAATCCCTCTAGGACTGGGGGTTGAATTAGCAAAGAATAAACTTCCTTTTGCCCTGAATATACATCACCAGTCATTTTATATAAATTTAACAACAATCTCTATGTGAATGTCTGGGAGATTTTTGAAGACGTGAATATTTTTCACAAATCCCTGGAATTCTAATTACTCTAGTTGTAGTACAATAGCCAGAAGCTGTATCTTCAGTTTTTCTGCAATATGCCTTCTATCTAGCAAACAACCTAAACTGACTTTAGTCAGGTGATACCAACTAGAAGAGATAAAAAAGGGCCTTATTATTTACAGCTGACAGTAAGCGCACTTGCCAAACTTTCTTCTCAAGCATGGAGGATCTGTAGGTATAGCTAATTGAGACATACTCTGAATTTGCTCTCTGACACTTAAAATGCTACCCAATGACCCTCCTCTCAAGATACCAGAGATAACACTATAGCTATTGCCATCGCAGTTAAGTTAATTGGTGACTCCATTATGGTTTGAAACTTTTAGTCATAAATATTAATGAACATTACTAGTAAAACTCATTATTTCATTTTTATATTTTAACATTGTTGATGAAGCAAAAAAAACAAAAATTACATACATACCAATCACCAAAGTAGCTAGATTCAAAGCTTTCTAAAATTAGGACAAAACATGCCAAAGGCTTGTTTTATGTTTTAAAACATTGTCAATACTGTCTGGAAGTGTGTCTTTTAAATATTATTCTATTCATTTCACATTATTAATTAAAAACCAACAGTGTCTGTTCTCACTGTGCAGCATTTTCTCAATTGACACATATCAGAAACTGAAGATACCTGTAGAACACATCCCATGTAGCTCAAAATGGAAAAGAAAAGATGGAATTAGCAAATATCTTTGCTTTCATGACATGATTGAAAATTTTCCTGTGACAACTACTAGTTTAGCCATATTTGGGAATTACTATTGAGGTAGTGTCTTATAATATAAAAACTTACACTAGAAAGAAAATGGCAGGTACAGTGCTAATGTTCTGCCACACAGTTATTTGTGAATTAGTTTCCAGTTGTTTAGTGATTGGTCATATATTACTTGGGTAATATCTAAGCCCAACTACTTTATTTAAGACATGGAAGTCAGTACAAACAATACAATTCACTTGCTAAGTGAATTATGGCTCTTTCATTCAAAATAAATTACTGGCAAATCATAGATTGATTTAATAAACTTTCTACAACTTAATATTTACAAACTTTAAAATATGTGTGATCAAGTCCGAATTTCTCTTTTGATGGCCTGGGAAGTACCTTCCCACACCAAAAAACACTAGAATGGAGGAGTTAAGGCTCCATGTATGCACCAGCTTGAAAAAAAACAAGCCAAGCCAAACCATACCATACCAAACTAAAATAAAACAAAAATCACATTTACTCAACTTATTTTAATCCTTAGAATATGGAGAATATTGATCATGAGTGAATGTCAGATGATCCCTCTGCACTGCTCAACTAATCATATCACTAAAAAAATAGATTTATAATATTGTGAATTATCCATGTTGATTTAGATGATAAACTAAGTTTAAATTCTTAGGGTTGATTATCATTTACTTTCCTAATATTTACTTAATGATTGTTTTATCTGTGCTCATGAAAGACATTTATTTGAAGAGATCTTTTGCTTACAATTTCTTTGTCTGATTTTGTTACAAGAGAAATTTTAGCCTTGCTCAGTGAGTTATGGAACATTCTCTACTATTTTACTTTCTAAATGACCTAATGAATAACTTGTTATTTCTACTTTTATTTTCTTCTAACTGATACAATTGCCAGTAAGACCATATGGACTCATAGACATTAAGAAAATGTTATTCTTTTTTAGTAGATGCAAGGCTATTCAATTTTTCTACTGCTTCTTGAATGCATTTTTGTACATTGCATCTTTGAAGAAATTTGTTCATCTAAGTTAAATTTTCAAGTATATTGGCTTAGAGTTTGCAGCAGTAATTGTGTGACATTATTTTTATGTCAGTAGTTAGTGCATTCTAGCATTCTTGATATCTTTTTAATAACAGCGTGTTTGTGTTCTGCTGAGCTTATCACTTATTACTAATAAAGAAGCTGTTTTCAAAAAGCACACCTCACATGGTGAGGACTTTGACATGTCAAAACTGAATCTGATTGGGAGCTATGAGAGTATAATAGCCACCACCACACTGAGTTTTTATCCAAATGACCAACTGGGTAAGAGTCCATTCTTAGCTTTACATATGTTACTGGTAGACTGTATCAGCCTGAGTTTGTATCTCTGAGGCTCTGGAATCCTTACTGGCATGCAGTTGATGCAGCACCTGCAATCAGAGTTCTTCTGTACTTCCTGAATAGTGCCGTGTGGACTTCCTCAGTATACTTTATTTTCTTAGGCTAGCAAGGAATGTTGCCATTAGCAAGACAGAAATTGTGAAACAATATAATCACGGTACTGTCAGTTTACAATGCTAACAAATATTGCATAATTTAAAAAATTGTGCAATATTCTCCGTCATAGAATTGTATTTGTTACTTGTCATTCACTAATCTCTATTAATAACTCTTCATTACATCTTCTTTATAAAATGAACTTTTACAAGATCCCCTCCTAAAAAATGGTTTCCCCAGCATATTTGTATTAAATTTGTTTACATAAAACTGAACAAGTTTCTGAAGATATTTCCTTGTTATACTACCAAATTTTAGCATCCATCAAAAAATATTCTTGGATTAATTTGGTATCTGAATGTCAAAATGTGTAATAGAAAGCTATAGGAGCACTAGCATGAAACAAAATAAATAGCCCAAGGATTATTATAGGTTAAAGTCATGAACAGTGAATTGAGAGATAAAATTTCCATTCTGTGTGTGATGTTGTAAAATACTGTTCTAAAATTTTAGGTGTTTAAGCAAATTGTTTTATTCATTTATTTTTCTTTACTCATACAATACATTCTAACCCCAGCATCCACTCCCTCCCTTTCTCTCAGCTCCCTCACATCTCCCTTCTTCCCCAGATTCACCCCTAAAGCATTCGCTCAGAAAATAGCAGGCATTTCAGGATTGCCAAACAAGGCATAACAAGTTGGAATTAGACCGGGATTCCCTATATCAATGATGGAAGAGACAGCCCAGCAGGAGTAAAAGGGTCCCAAACTAACTAAAAGACAAATTAACAAAATCAGAACTGGAAAGGGGCATTTAACCACAGACACAGAAAAAAATCCAATGAAACATTAGGTCATACTTAAAAAACCTGTATTCCACAAAATTCGAAAGTCAAAAAAAAAAATAACAGAATAATTTTCTTGAAAAATACCACCTACAAGAGTTAAATTAAGGTCAGATAAACAATTTAAATAGACCTATCACCCTCAAGGAAATAACAACAGTAATTAGAAGTCTCCTGAACAACAACAACTAATGTCTAGGGCCAGATAGTTTAAGGACCAGACACTCAAAGAAGAGTTGATAACAATACTCATTAAATTATTTCACAAAAAAGAAACAGAAGGAACACTGCTTAACTCATTTTATAAGATGATAGTCACCCTGATACTCAAACCACACAACGATTTGACAAAGAAAGAGAACTATACATCAATTTTTCTTTTCAACATAGATGCAAAAATACTCAATAAAATATTTGCAAAATGGTTTAATAACTAGATCAAATATTGTGATTTAAATTATTAAACATTTAAGACATTAAAAATAAAGATTCAACTACCACTTAGAAGAAAATATATAGTAAGTTAAAAGGTTATGAATTGATATAATAAAATTTAATTTTCAAGATGACTGTGCACACAGATTGTACATATTCTGATGAACATCACTCCAAGTCCACAATGGAACATTTGCCTCGTACTCTAATTAGCATATAAGAAGAATGTTTCTAATATGAAATTCCAGGGGCTCCAAGGGGCTGTTTTCCATTCACTCTTTTACTTGATACTGTTATTTCAAATTAGGCTGTTGGATTGCTAAGATGTGTGACCCATAAGTGTTGATTACTTTCAGTGGAAAGCCCCTCTAGACTTTATTTGAAGGTGTAGTATGGCTTACATTTTGACTAATGCATATTAAAATTTAAGATCATTTTCTCCAGATTTATATTAGCTTTAAAATATTAACATCAGTCCTTTGGAAGACTGTTATGTGCACCAAACAGACTGTCTCTACTAAACTAATAATGCAGGAAATTTGTGCTCTTAATAACCCTAAAGAATGACTGTGTCTCCTTGAGAGTAGAACTTTGCCCACAGCCAGTATCTTAGACATTAGGAAAAATGATAGTTTGTTAATGCCTAACCATCACCTGCGTAATCAAACAATACAGAAGGTTCGTAGGTAGTAGCCAGGTATTAATATATTATTCACATTCTACTTAAATATTGATAAGGCACAGCTTGTCAGCTAATTAAAAGAGTTTCTATTAGATAAATTTAAAAAAATAGACAATTTCCAATGTACTTCTCTCAATTGATTAGCTCACAGACTTATTTACTAGCTTTGTATTTAATTAATGCTCTAAATAATGTTGATTGATAAAGTTCAGTTAGTTAACTTTAAGTTTTATTTTATAATAGTACAAGCCACCTTCAAAACATCTACTATTCACCTAAGTATATGTGTGTGTGCGTATATATCTATATACGCATACACACACACATACACTTAGGTTAATTATAAGGTGGACAAAGAAATTATCAACAAACATTCCAAAGCAGACAGGGATAAGGCCATGTGGCCTTAACCCTACAAAATAAACTCCAAGAACTGAGGAAAGCTAGGAACAGAAGAGGTAGCCTTTTCCAAGGCAGAGTACACCAAGGTTGTCTAGTACAAAACGTTCAGCCCTGGAAACATACATAAGAGAAACATATACAATAAGCATTATAAATAATAAGCATATACAAATACACACATGAATTAAATAAAAATTAGAATAAAAAGAGGACATGAATTTAAAGGAGAGCAGGGAGAGTTATGAGACAGTTTAGAGGAAGAAAAAGGAAGGGAGAAATGTTAAAATTATAATATAGTCTAAAAATGAATTTTAAAAACATATCTTGTATTTTAATAAATTATATAGCTCTCAACAAACCACACATGAAGAACTCAGAAAAATACTCTCATCAGCATGCAATTCATAGAATTTGGTTGATTACTCTTTTGAATACAATTTAACCATAATAAAAAGATTTTTAAAACCCAATCTAAAATATATGAGTTGGAATTTCTTGATTTTAGTGCTTGAGCCCACACTCATAATAAATAATATCATGCTGTTTAATTACTTGGGGTAAGTCCTAGCTATTTAAAATAGATGTTTCATGACACTAATAATTACAAAGCAGCAAAAACATTTTATGATAATTTAATTCAGTCATTTGCTTGGCAAACAAAATTAATTTAATCTCCCTTGCTCTCCATCTCTCTCTCTGTATATATATAAACATGAATGTGGCTTCAAATTTGTTTGAGTTATATAGATGTAACTCTGTGTGTATGTGTGTATATGTGTGTATGTATGATTTTAGTTTAGAATTACATTTATTCTGAACTATATAGCAAATACTAATATTAGATTTTGATAAAATTTGTTTTAAAATTATTCAGATATTAACATTTCACCCTGAGGAAAATATACATGGTTAAATTTAGCCTTCTGAAAACAGTATAAGTGAAATTATTCAATATAGGCAATTTATAAGTATTTCCTAAACTTCATCTTAAATATTTTATAGTTAGATGCTACTAGAGGCAGTATTTTGTTTTGTTTTGTTTTGTTTTAGATTCATTTTCTACTTTATTGGGAACTACTGTATTGTAAATGTAATACATTAACATAATTAATTTTTCATTTATATTACATTCATAAGGCCACACATATATTCTAATGTGTGTGTGTGTGTGTATTCCTGTCAATTGGCTTCCATAGCTTGGCAATGACATTCACATCCATGTAGTACTTGACTTTGGAGTATGGAAAAACACATGATTCAGAAGGTCCTGGATGTACATTGAATATTTCAGAGAACCACTGAAACAAGAAAAAGTGTAGCAAGGTTATCATCCTTGGAATAAGGCCATATGACGTATTTGCATGAAGCTAGTTTTCAAGGTAACACCTTGGTTTTGGTAGAGAACCAAGGATATTTAAGATAACAAAGCCCTGGAATATTGGCCAAGAAGAGGTACTCACAAGAAGTGCAACCAGCCCAAGTTTGAAGTGTATGCCGCATAACAAACATGATGAATGGAGACATCTAAGCCCTTTGAAACTTCAACCCAAACACCAGACATGTAGCTACAGTGATTAGTGTTTATTTTGCTGGGTTTCTGTCTAGTTTTGACCTAATTTTTCTCACTGTGGCCCATGACTCCCTTTTGTGATGGGGATGTATATTGTATGTCATTATTGTTGGAAGCATATAATAATTTATTTTGTGATTTATTGTGAGATCACAGTTAAAGTATTACCTTGAGTCTCAGAAGAGACAAAGCACGTTTGAACTGTGTCCAGGCTGTTAAGACAGTTAAGACAGGGAGACTTGAATTTGGCATAAATGGTTCTGTGCTTCATAAGAGAGCTTTGATCCTATAGAACAAGGGGTGAAATGGGTGGTTTGAATGAAAACATGGCTCCCATTAGCTCATGTGTTTGCATATTTTATCCCCAGATGGTGATGCTGTTTAGGGAGGTTATAGAATCTTCAGAGGACAGAGCTTTTACTGGAGAAAACAAGTCATTTTGGGTAAGTTTTAAAGATGTATAGCTTCTTCCACTTCTGTTCAGTCATTCTTTTTTGTTGTGCTTCCCGTATGTATAAAAGTGTGATCCCTGCACTTCCTGTTCCTCCTGCCATGCCTTCTCCACCATTATGGTATCCATCCCTTTAGAACTGTATACTACAATGAAGACTTTCTTCTGAAACAATAACAACATAAAAAAGCAAATTAAACAAAACACAAAAGAAAACAAAGTATATCTTTTTTACATTTATATTTCTAGTATGGTGCATTTTGGGTCAGATGAAAACATTCATTTATTGGTGGTAGTCAGCATGTACTTTATGAGACTTGTTTCTCAACTCCTACCATGTAATTGTCAGGGATTGAAATCAGGTTCTCAGGCTTGATATCATGTGCCCTTACATGTTGGGCCATCTTACTGGCCTAGTAAATATCTTGTTACTCAGGAAAATTGAGATGCCTATTTGGAGTGTTATATTTAATTTACTTGAGGTGGAGGCATAAACTTACATACTCACTGAGTTTAACAGGGATGTTATATGTACTTCATGTTGATACTAACTTCAAGTTAAACTCTTTAAACTCTCTTTAAATTCTAGATAGCATAATTTCTTAGTTTGTTGAAATACATATATCTCACTTTAATTTGTATCAAGTTTTAAGATTTAACAATGTTGTTTTAGCTCAAGATAATTTTAATTTTTTTGCAACAATATTTAATTGTTTTTTTGACAATAGACATATCCATATTCTGGTAGATAATGAATTCTTGTATATTGTCACTAAGTTATGTTTAATGAAGTAATAAAATTCCTCACAAGAGCTTTATCGCTTAGCAGATTTAGTAATTTGTACTTTTCTTTAGGAAGTTTGGTTACAACTTTGGGGTAGTATAAGGTCTAGTCCCTGTAGAGAAAGGTTCCAGGTCAATTCCAGTTGGATTCCTCCAATTCCTATGTCTCCAAAAGTAGAGGCTTAGCTTCTAGTTCTGTAAGGCAACAATGCAGCACTTACAGCTTGTATTGTCTGGCAGTCTCTTGGACTTTCCTAACCAACAACTAGATTGCAAGTATTTCATCTCTGGCACTGTTTGAGGGAGACTAGCAAGGGTGTGTAATTTCAGTAATTGGAATATACTTTATACATGTATAAACTGTCAAAGAGCAAACCTAATAAAAGTTAAAGAGAGCATAAGTGGTTCAAAAAGTTGTGAAAACATACTAAGTCACACCTGTAATCAGAAAAATGTGAATCATTTTTTATATTTTTAATGTAAATCATTGAAAAATATAGCATCCATTGTCAAAAAGTAGATCAATGGAATGGCAACAAGGGCAGAGTCTACATATTTCTGACACAAAGATAAAGAAATAGAAAATTTCAAAGAAATTTTGATTAATTTTTTATACTCATGGTATTCTTATACAGTGAAACCTATGCCTTTGATTTAAATAGAAAAAAGATAGAAACAATATAATTTTGATAGTTAATTATATGTTATCATTCAAATAATGTTAAACTTTTACGTCTCAACTAAATCTCCACAATGTATGTCAGCATTAATAAAACTAAGAAATTAATGAAAAAGGAAAAGAGGGATGTTTGCAAAATGCCCCAATGTGCTCTTAAAAATGCACAAATAAGAACAGACACTAAAGACAGATGCACACAAATTTCAAACTTCAGAACTATTTATAGAACAAAGAGAGAATGGAATTATATGTGGCTTTCATACGACAACCAATTGTTTCTTAAGAAAAACACAGTAAATATGAGTGTAAACAAAGCCCAAAGTGTAAACAGTTTGTTTAGTCTCAAGAGTGGTATTTAAGTGGTAAATATAGCAGTTATTCTCTACTGAAATGTGTCAAAATTAACTAGTTATTTAAAAATAAATAATATAGTTTTATGGAGCAAGCTCTTTCTTTAAAGAGGCATGACTTGAATTTTAAAATCCCCCTGAAAAGCTTGTTCTCTCCATGTGAAGTTTCAGAAAGTCTTCATTCTTTGTATTGCCAAAGCTCAACTTGGATGTCAGCATGAGACACAAGCCTGATTTTCCCGATTATAACTGGTAAGATCTTTGAAAAGCAACTACATATAAAACTTATTTTTTATTTGTCTTTGGCCCAATTAAAATGGGTTATATTAAAATTTAAGTATAGCTTCTAAGCCATATACATACTATTAAATTTGCAGAAATAATGAAGCCAAACAATTTGATTCCTCTTTAATAATGCATCCCTATATCTGCTCTTAAGGTGAGGTTAGCATTTCTTTATTGATCATGATGCATTATCTGCTCCATGGAAGCTACTAAGCAGTTTTCATTTCCTGTGATGTTTCTAAATAATTCAGAAACTAATTTCTGTTTTCTTTTCCTCAATAAAGTTTGTTTCTTTTAAATATACCAAATTCGTGTGGCCTATGGCTTTGTTTGTTTCTGCCTTTCCCAGATTGCAGAATATGTAAAAGTAGCTAAACATAATTTGCAGACAAAAGAATTCTCCAGTAGTTTGGTGTTTTCCTACATTAGTGCTGTTCTTCCCCAGGTAATGAATAACAAACACAAATAATAACGGGATCTACTTTTTCACATTTTCTCTCTGCAAACTCTGTAGCAAGGCATACTTAAATGCCTGCATTTTATCACGTTTCATGGACTCAAAAAATAGAAATCTTGTTTCTTTTGTCATTTTAATTCATTAAAACTAAACTTGCAAAACATCAGCAATCAATTCTTGATATCTTATTTGACCTTTCTGTTGAGGACAATAGTATGATTCTTCCTTGTAAATGATATATGAATTTAAATCCCAGATTCAAAGTTGAGGATGAAAATATATCTTGACATGAAAAAATAGCAGGGATTTTGAAAAAAAATCTGAATGTTCTGTACTGTTAATTCTATATTTTACAGCTCATCCTGAATAAGTGACTTTTATCATTGAGTTTTGTTTCCCTTGCAGTTGTTTCTCCAAGCTATTCTGTTCCCATTTCAACCTATGTGCCAGTTTGTTTATTATTTATTTATTTATTATCTTTACGAGAACTTGTATCATTGGTATTTTCTAAACAATGCAACTTTTGGAAAGTAAATTTACATGTCAGTCATTCTGCTTCTACATGTAAAATGTAAATAAGAAACATGAATATGTGATGTTGGAGTGAAAAAGTAATGTACTTTATATCTATGACATAATTAAAATAATGAATTTTAATCAGTACTAAATAAAGATTCCAGAAAAAAAAGTAACTCATGTGTTATCAATTGATTTATAAAACTACCAATAAAGAAATCTTGTATAAAATCTTTTCAAAAAATTATTTGAGTGATTGGATAATTGTATAATTATATCTAACCAAAATAACAATCATTTCAAAATATATCATAATTTCTCTTAAAATGAAAGCTATATTAATAACGCTTTTAACATAACACAGAACAACTTTATGACTTTGGAATAGGCATAGAGTTTTTAAAAATATACACACAGAGTATAAACCCAATGCAAATAACAGAAGATAAAGCAGTTTTGCTAAGATACATAAATCAGAATCATAAAAATCTGTCAGTGGAGTACACTAGAGTGGGCAAGAGTACTCAAGCAACCAAACAAGGAAGCCTCAAGCTGAATATTATAAAGAACTAAGTCAGAGTCATAAGGTGGGTGGCATAACATAAACTGACAAAAAAATGAGCATATACTTAACAAAGACAACTTCTAAAACATGTGAGACTGGTTTAAACATTGGTTAATAGTTGCCTACCTCAAAAAAGCACATTAAAGGGGGAAAGGTGTGATAGTTGAGGGACAAACAGAATTTGCAGGAACTATGAAATCCTTTTCATCAGGCTCAAGAATCTGAGTGATTCTGAAAAATGATTAAGTTGTAGACTAACTAATATTCATTAGTCACTATGTGTACATAATGCCGGGCACAGTAAACATTTTCCTTAAATGCCAATCATTGTTATTAAACTGCATTTTCTCTTTGTTTAGAAAGCAGTGTTGAGAAGTTTTTCTTCCAATCCTTTTTCAGGGAAATATTCTACTGTTCCTTATGGTGCAGAATTTTTATAGACCTCATGTTGACTTCTTTCCTGTTTTCTCATCCCTGAACAAAGGAACATCTGTTATGCTGAGCACTTGCCAACAGCAGGGCGTACTGACTGCGCTTGACCCCCACTAACTGTCCACATGAACTCTTGTAGACTCTCCCACACAGATGTAAAACAGAGAGCAGGTTGACACAGCTCCTGGTTTAACTTTTGGAGTCTAACAGAGATGTGTGTTGTGCCTTTCTATCAAACTGAAAGGCATATTTTCCTGCTGTACTACCCTATTCTCTGAAACACAAGAAAAACAATATATGTCTCATTTTAAAGACATTTGCAGTGTGCTCCTCAGAGCCAAGCTGAAATGCTCCTACAAAAGATATCCTTCAAAATACATTGTGCAAATAAGAGATCTGCATACTATTTGATATGGAAACTATTTAACTTATTTATATAAATTCTCTTTGACCATTTAATATATGTGAAAACAGAGAAAATATCCATAACTAACCATATATAAAATCTCAAAGGGATAAATTCTTCATTTCACACACTAACATTTTAGTGAGTCTATGTGCTTCTAACATCATAATTGTTTATCTGAAAAAATAGCAAAGTAGAAGTGAAAGTTATGATGTAATTGAGGGGGAAGTAATTGCCTAGAAGTTTCAAAAGGTAATATAATGGAAGTATGTTGGTAGCTGCCCTGTTTCCTTGTGTAGATAGACCCTGTTTTTTGAAGTGTGAGGCAGAGATAGGAAGATGAGAAAAGTGAATCACACAGTAAAACAGAGGAAAGAAATAAACAGAGTAGGAATTCGTTTAATTTAAGTATTCAGAGTTGTTTTACTCTTTCATTAAAATATAGACATTTGGTCTGAAGCAGAGTTCAGAAAACACTGTAAGGGGGTTACTATTTTCAATTTTACGAAAAGGATACCTAAGGATCGAAATGAATATGTGATTCACCTAAAAATGTTCATGTATATACATGAATACAGTATATGCACTAATGCACTAATACAGTAAAGAGATTATGCATCAACTTCAGTTAGTATTCATGAAAAACCTATATTTTATGAGCTCTGTTATGATACATTAAAATGGATTGAGGTATTCATAGTGCATAAGCTCTCCTGTGCATTGTGATCAGATAAAGAAATATTAGAACTACTACTGTAATCATATAAAGATAAATGCTTCTAAAATAATCTCAATATTATATGCAATTTAATGTATATCATACAAATTAAATGTAATCATTGTTTCTAAAAAGTGATAACAATTAATTTATCCTTACCTAGGAGGAAGATGAAAGTAAAAGTTTCAAATCAAACACCTCCTTTCTCTATAGACATTGCTAATATTGTGCATGTTCAAAATGAAAGAACACAGAGTGCTAATAAATGTAGGTTCGAAAACATTTAATTTATTTTTAGTATTTCGTAAAGGAATCGACTTGCAAAATTACTGAATAGATAATTGTTGAAGAAATGTGCCATTTTTGAAACAAAGAAACTTCAAAGGAAAAAGAATAACATTAACCTTATAATTCCTTTGTTTATATATTATATCTTGCAATTTTGTGTTTTCATGAGATTCCTGTGTATACAAATGTGTGTGTCTTTATGTCTCTATGTGTATCCTATGCTGTTCTTTTGCTCTCTTATGTTTATTTTGTCCTATTCTAGTTTATTTGCATTTGTTTTATCTTTTTACAATTATTATCCTTTAGATGCCTGTTTTCTAATGAGAGACATAAAGGGGGTGAATTTCTGAAGATTTGGCTAAGGGGGTGATATGGAGGATGATGGAGGAGTTGGGAAAGGGGAAATTGTGAGCAGAATATATTATATAAAAAATCTATTTTCAATAAAAGAAAAATAAAAAAAACATATGTACCATTTTTGTTTTAGCATTTATAAAGTAGATTAGCATACTGAATATATGGATCTTCACGTGAGCCATATGAGACATGTTCCGCAACAATCTGACACCTATGAATTCATTTAGTTTGAAATTTTGCTTTTAACAAATTCACTCCTCTGAATGTACTGTTCATTCAATTGAGTAATATTTCCCATGGATGTACAATGAGTTAACAATAGTAAATTCTTGAATTTTCTTATATATTATAAGACAACTTTAGTCATAAAGTTGAATAAGATCTGTAATAAAGTGTGATTTTGTACCATAGCTAGCAATTTCCATGCCAAATTTGTTTCTGCTCTTGTCTTCTAATTCTGTAACTCCTAGGATATTTCCATGTAAAGTTGCTGCTTTATTTCATAAATGGGCATGCATTCTTGTCATTGTTTTTCAATAGTCTTATCTTTAATGTCTAGTTCACTTGTTTTTTCAGATCTTCTTAACATCTATAATACGTATATTTTCTGCCCTTGTCATTGCTTGCTAAGCACATCCTAAGGCTTAGTTTAGACAGTGTCCTGTTACTGTTTCCTTTTTTACATAAAAAAAAAAATCAGACTTCTTTTCAATTCTATAACTATACCAAAGTAAGTGAAAGTCATATGACTCTTCAAAGCCATAATGGCCAGAAAAATCCAGACACCATTCCTATACTACAAAAAATTGTTACACTCTAATCCAAAAGCTTTTAATTTAAATCTATACACCATATATTTACTTCTCTGATATAAGGTTTTGTACAAAATGATTTCAGTTTTTACTATGCCTAAGCCTTCTTCCAGAAACCCTTGTTTTCATAAGCATATTGTATTTAAAGAGACTTTTAGGTGACATTGATTTCAATGTTACTTTCTTCATTTCAGTGTATTTTCTTGAATTTACTTTTCAGTGGCAAATTATAACAAAAATGGCTGATTCAACAAATGTCTTCCTTCAAAAGCAAGATAACCACACAGCATAGGTAGCTGTAAGTCACCTCCCTCATATTTAACACTGTAGTGTCTGATAATAACTTCATCTCAGTCACTGTTAATTTCATTATCTACAGAGCTATCATGAGTTGAAACCCATTTGCATCTATGTATTCATAGGTTATATAATTATTCTTTCTTAAGATTTCCATAGAAAGGTTTGAAGGTAATCATTGGTAGAAATATGCAATATGAAGTTTCTTATAAACTATTATATGAAATAAGCATTTAATAATTATGAATAGCTAAATAAAATTATTCGATATTGATTTTGTGATATTGTGATAATGTGAACACATTGCTTTCTTCCAAGTTTTACATTCTGCCTGAATAACATGTATTTTTTTCTTTTTTTGTTTATCACATTGTCCCAAAATGTTCTTTCTTACTCTTCATTTGCATTTTTCAATTCCACGGGAAGTTATTTCTAGCGTTTTCCTGTGTGGCTTGTCTAACCAAAAGTTCCAGATTCAATCAAGAAATATGAGTCTATGACATTCTCTCTTCATTACAATAGTAAGTACACACATTTTAAGAGACGAGGGGAACTAAAAATCCTCCAAGGGAATAACAGCATAAAGATTTAAAGGCATTCTGCAGAAGGACTGAGAGTGTCTACAGCCTTCTGCACACAGTGTTAGAAAGGCTATGGCAATGACTTCTTTCAGAACCTTATTCAGTTCCAGAGATTATGCCCACGAGCTGGATGTGCTTTCTCTTTGGGATGCTTTTCAAATCATGGAATGATTTTGTTGTCCTGCTCAAGCTTACAGATCAATAATGATAAACATCTTTTCCGGATGTCCAGACTGCAGTTTTAACTCTGGACACCAAAAATCTTTTGTATTTTTTATCTACTTATTTCTGTTCCCTGTTCTTGCTTGGTGCAAACGGAAGGCACTGACAAGTTGTTCAACCACAAGAAGAAACCTGGCAACACTATAGCTGCATCCATCTCTATTTTGGTTTGGCACATCTCTGGATTTTAGTGTCGTCCACAGTTCTAGGCCAGATAGTCCTGGAACCTCTAAGGGATGTGGGCAGCTGGTTGTTTTTTCACATTTTAGTGGTTGTTGTGGGTCAACATTATCAGAAGGAGTATTTTTCAACTAAGCTTTTTGTCAACAATGCCTTCATGGGAAATGCAAGCCTTTGAAATGCCGCTTTTAACTGGTCAGTCACCTAAATCTAAAAGTACGTATGACTGTAAACCCAAATGTTAGAGAAGGCTGTATTAAGCTTAATAGAAAATGATATTACAACAGAAAACTGTTTAACATCAAGGGAACTCCAGCTTCAGCATTTTGCAAACTCACAAAGATTTACCTTCAGTTTGCCTGAGATGTGTCATGTATATATCCCAACAATTTTGCATTTTGACTCGTTATGGTTTTCTATAGTGACCTCTGTCTGTTTCAAATAGAAGATTCCTTGATGAGGGGTGAGGACTACATTAGTCAGTGGGTATAAAAAAAATGTTTACAGATTGTTAGGGATTATCCTGGTTGAGTAAATTAGTGGTTGTAGATTCTCCCCCCAGTAATCATTATTTCATTAGCACTGATTCACTAGTAAAATTAATTAATCAAGTACCAGCAATGATCTCTCCCTTGTTCAGTGAGTTTAATGTTCAGTGCCAAGTGGACAGCCCTGAAAATGTACATACAAGATATATCATATGTTCTCAATAGGTTGCAGTTAGGAATACATATGTACGTAAAATGCATATAACTATGCAATAACAATTAATGAGAAAAAAAATAGGCCATAAATTTGAAGGAGTAGGGTATAGTAGCTACATTTAGGGTTTGGAGGGAGAAAAGGGAATGGTATAACTTTGCAATTAAATTACAATCTCAAACATGAACAAAGATAAAGTATTAATCCAAGAAACACACAATATAATTACAATAAGTTATACAAATTTATAAGAATTGTCAATATAAGTGATAGCTAAATTAAAATAACTTTTATAATATTAACTTAAATTTGTCTCTGAATCCAGTTGTTCTGAACACTGTATCTACTCCAAAATTATTACCATTTTCTGTAGATGTAGATATGCTAAACTTCTTTCACACTGATGTTTCTAATGGCTAGCGTCACCAGTAAGTTTTTATATAAGTCACATAATGCCTCTCTCCATAGAAAAATTATAAAATTTTCTTTGATTTTATGAGGTTTTTTTTTTTTATATGATACCTAATTTGTCTCCTAGTCATTTCATTTTCTGTTTTCGAGATTGTACAAGAGTTCTTCTTAGTTTGTGGAATGCTCTATTCTCTGATAGAATCTTATTTTTTAAAAGTCTACCATTCCAATATTTTGTCCCTGCTCTTTTACTTCTTGGGTACCCTCATTTCTTACCTTTTTTAAGTATTCGCTGGCATTCACTTGCTTTCAATATGTACCACTTTTATAAAAAAATGTTTAAGTCGTGATTTCAGTTTCCAAATCAGCTGTAAGTGCTTTCTAATTATTTCTGTGTATTTAATTCAAATCTACTGAAATCATGCAGAACACATTTTAATTTTGTGTCCTCCTTAAATATTGCTCTGTATATTTATTATGCAAGTATTTTCAAGAGACTAACTTGACCCAGAAAGAGGTCAAAAGACATCAATAACAACGTCCTCCCTTCCAAAGTTAGACAAAAATGACCAAGTTGGTCCCTGATTACCCATTTATAATTAAATGATTTTAATTAGAGAATGTACTATTTAGGCGAGAAGACATTTAATATGACCTCAGTATTTTTTCTTGTGAATTAGCACTCACAGTAATGATTTCAGAAATGTAATGTTTCCTCTACTTTACAAAGTATGCAGAGATTAAGTAACTTCCTCAAAAATATGCCAAAATGACTAAATGTGAAGTCAAGATATAGAAAAAGAAATTCTCTTTCGTATTGTATCATTCTGACATTTAAAATTATTTATTTCTCTAATGAGAACACATTGAGAATATTTCATAAAAATTCTAAAACACTTTATACACACACACACACACACACACATACACACGCTTTAATTTGGGTCTGAAGAGAAGGCTCAAAATTTATGAGAACTGCTTGCTTGCAAAGGACTCATGTTCAATTCTGCAGTCCCAGGTGATCTGATGCCTTCTTTTGTCCTTTAAAGTAATTAGACAGACAAAACACTCATACAAATAAACATAAATAAGCATATTTTTAGAAGTTCAAGGCTATATATTTTCTAAAATGTTCATTAAAGTTATCAGAATAAGTATATAAAGTTCTTATTAATCTTTATATTTACCATGTTTAGAAGCAGTCAACTAATCTAATGCTAGAATTTTGTTGTGGAAATTATTTTCATAAACTATTTCATTATCTTCTATTAAAATATGGTACTGTTTTCTTTGTTCAACTCCTGTGACAACAATAAATGAAAAAAGAGGCCATGGATTTCGATCTATAGAGGATACCAAAGAAGAATGTATCAGATGATCTGGAGGGAGGAAAAGGAAAGGGGGTATAACATATTATATTATAATCTCAAAAAATAAAATTTAAAAGTGCTTTAAAATATAATGTGGGTACTTTATAAGAGATCATTGAAAATGAACATAAACATGCATTTCTATCCAATGATCAGTGATCTAGAATGAGTGTTGAAGTGGAGAAGTTGAGTGTTATCTTTCTTTCTATTTATTTATTTATTTATTTATTTATTTATTTATTTATTTATTTTATTTTTCTTCTCCTCCTCCTTCTTTTTTGGTTTTTTGAGTCGAGTTCCTCTGTGTAGCCCTGACTGTACTGGAACTAACTCTGTAGACCAGACTGGCCTCGAATTCAGAGATTCACCTGCCTCTGTCTCCCAAGTGCTAAGATTAAAATTCTGTGTCACCACTACCTGCTTCTTATACCCTGGATTTAAAGGAGTAAGCATGCTCAACAGATTTCCTGTGATGAGATCTCTAAACCATTAGATGAACTCTCAGCACTCACCTTTCTGTTAATAACAAAATCAGATTCACAAAAGATTTTTAAGACTAATATATTCCAGCTACACATTTGCATTGATAAAAAAAATGCTGTTCTATGAGAAACTGGTAGATCACATCAGTAAATTATAAAACATTACTCAAGGCATAGCCTGGCAAGAAAAAAACAGAACATAAAATTAGCTAGAGAAGTATGAACATATGGAGATACAGCTTCTTACACTGATGCTTACAAACTGAGAAGGTTACTGCATTGGGAAGGAATAAATGTGGGAATTCACTTCTAAGTGTCCACTAATGTTAAAACTTAGCTTAGCCAACTGGCCAGTTTGAACTTTTTGTTTCCTTTTTGCATTGTGATAGCTTTTAAAGTACTTAAATTCAGACCCTTTTAAACCATTTTAGATTTGTCTGTCTGACCCTTAAACTTAGCAGTTATTCGATAATCACCCTTAATGTACAATATACTTAAAAAATTTCTAAGTGGCTCTTTCATTTGGTATTAAGTCAGCAAATTTATTCTCAGAAACTCCTAGCCAAGCAAATTACTGTGAGCTGTGGACATAATACCTGGATTTATATCAGAGATATACACATAACTCTGAAAGATTTAGGTATTCTAATCATCATGTTAAACAAAACATTATAGAAAGTTCATATTGCTTCAAATGGAGTATTGCATATCAATAGATTGGAGGAAAAAGAACTTCGGTATCCAAAGAATCTATTTTATACTTTTGTTAAAATTATACAAATGTAGTATCTGTCCCTTGGACTCAAAACTTAAGCATATAACTATGACTATATCTTTGAGCAAAAGTGTTTTTATGTACACAGTGAGGACAATTACATTATTTCTATTGAATGTTCCCATAACATAGAAACACATGTAATTTGTGCTAAGATAATTTTCTGTCTTTTATTGCTAATATTTTCATCCTAATCAATTTAGCAGAGCCTAGAAATGTGGTCCATTTTACTATTGACAATAGACTTTGACTAATTTTCAAATCCAACAACTTACAGTTTCAGAGTAAGCAGTGAGAGGCAATATTTACAAAATTGACTCCTTGAATTTTTAAAGCAATCTTTTCACAATGCCTAAAGTCAAGAAAAATATTGCTGGCAGGGATATTGCTGTAAGATGAACTTGATAAAAGAAAGAAAAGGAAACATAGTGTGAAAAGTGTTTTTTTGTTTGTTTGTTTGTTTTGTTTTGTTTTGTTTTTGAGACAGTGTTTCTCTGTTGTACCTCAGGTGGTGGTGGTGCACATCTTTAATCCCAGAACTCAGGAGGCAGAGGCAGGCAAATCTTTATGAGTTTGAGGCCAGCCTGCTCTACAGAGTGAGTTCCAGGACAGTCAGAACTACAACAGAGAGACCTTGTCTCAAAAAACCAAAACCAAACAAACAAATAAACAAACAATATTTACTCACTGAACACAAGCTCTATCATTTTCATATTTTAGTGTTGAATGCCTCAATATTGAATAGAAATCCAAGACATCTTTTACTGGAGTGTCTTATCTTGATTCTGGGGAGTCCTTCAATCTGAGCTTAGACGCAAGGAACAAAGAAGACATCTGTAAAGTATGACTATACAAGGTAGAAGGCATGAACTTTTTCTAAATCTGTTTTTTTTGTGGATACTAAAAAGAGCTTCAAGATCATATAAGGAAGGCACCAAGGAGGTAGCAGTTTCCATAGTCAACCATTGCTGGTCAATCTTGTCAAGTCGCAGATCATTAGCTTATATCTATTTCTGTGAGATCTTGTCAGCTCCAAGGATATTATCACTGTGAAAAAGGGCAATTTAGTTCACAAATTGAGGTGATTGTTCCAGCTTGAATGTTAAACTTGGTTCAGTTCACAGGTGACCTGCTCTTAAGGAATCCAAGATTCCTGGATCTTGAAACTAATTTGCTTTTATTTTTATGTCGTATGCTTTCATGTAGAACAAGAGAACTTAGATACATATTGATACATTGACCTTGAATTATCAGTATCAAGAGAGGGTCCTGATAAGTGATTGCCATGTTTGCACACAGAGTGAAGCAAAAAACATACCCTATGTTCAAGATATCACAAGGGGCAGCTGTGGACACAGATGGGGTCAGTGCTTTCAGCAGTAGCAGCCTCTAGGTGTGCAAGTATTCATGTTTCAGGATTCATTGTCACATTGTCTACCTGGCTTTACAAGTTGAACATGCAGATCATTTTAATTAAAAGCATAATTTGGCAGGATAGTGCTAGTATAATATTGCTATTTCAGTTGATTAAATCTATTGGGTTACATAAACACTTATAAGAAGAAAATATTACACTCTTTCCTCTATTTTCTAATGCTGGACAATATGCAAGTTCCCTGGAGCTGATTACCAGGGATATGTGAGTGGCGTTCTGAAAATTGAATTTAAAGCACTTTGTGTCCCTTGTTCTAGCCAGAAACTAGAACAATATTGCTCCTAGTAAACCAATGAAACTGCTGAAAATTCATGATGCAATCTGATGTTTCCAAATGCTCAAACTCATTTTTGCTAGATGTTGCTGAAATGTCTCTAGTCCACACCATGATGAATCTAAACCTCTTTCCACTGATAATACATGCTTGTTGATCACATTTAATCAAATCCTATGATTTTCAGAGTAGTTCACAAAACCAAAGTTTGAGATTCATTTCAGGACAATCCATCAACTGGAGGTCCCCAAGCTCTTTTATGTAGGGCTTTGGGTTATCAGCATTTTCTTGGACAAGGTGAAGATAGGAAATCAAGGAGCTATTAACAGAAGAGACATGTTTGGAAGAACTAAAATGTCATGTAATATTCATAATAGACGAAACTTCTTTGAGCTATCATTAGAAAAATCTTATTTATCAAGAATAATGGAAAAAAACTTAAATCTTGCTGGTGTATATGAAATATATGTAGGCTCATCTTCATCAAGAACAAGAAGTAAACACAAAATGTTGATCTGTACTCTGTCGTATTATTTTAACCTAGAACGTATTGACTTTGAGAAATCAATCATCTGGATATACCAGAAATTACAACTGGAATAACAAGAGAAAGAATTATTTTGTGGCTTGTGTCATCATTTGAATAGATGGCTCTGGAGGAAAGAAGTGAAAAACAGAAGATACATGAAGACATAGTGAGATAACACCTCTTTTTAAGCATGTTAAAATAAACTAACATAAAGCAGTGTTTAAGGATGGAAGATTGTTTCTAAAATAGAGGGAAAGCAGGTGCAGATGAAAAATCTCTACATGTCTCTGCACTAATATCTATTCTATACAATCGGCTTCTCTTTTAAGTACATCAATACCAGTATACTTGAATTATCCTCATAAGCATTAAGAAAAAATTTAGAAATCCTAACAAGCATGAACATGATACACAATGCCAACAATATCCCAAGGGTTCACAAAAGAGCCAAAGAAATAATGCTATATCACAGGTCACCTGGTATACCACAACTCATCAGGGGTGGACATAAAACAAATTGCATGTAATAATGATAAATTAGATTGAGGTAGAGTCCCTGCAATTTACAACTCTTCAAATCAATGATCTATATTCTTCTTTCAGTTCTGCATTAAGAAACTGATAATTTAAGAAACTTGATTAAGCTCCTAATGTCTATTTCCTTTTTCTTAAAGATATGATGGTTGCACAGTCTCAGCAGGATGGCTGTAAGCATTAAGAAAAATAGAGTTTCTATTCTCTATATAGTATCTATAAATGCTAGTTATTAATATAGTCATTACTCCTAATAACTGTTCCTCTGCTTCATTCTGAGTCCCATAGGAGAGATAACAGTCCTTGTTCTTTGTATTTGTAGACTTTCACACAAAGCCCAGAATCAAATTGACACGACTTTAAATATTTGTTCATTTTAATAGAACTAGGTCAGACAAAATTAGGACTTATGTGAAGCAGGAGAGGTTTATAACAACAGTCATGTTCTAGAAAATTAGCTACATGTTAAAAACAATAAGTGCATAAAATAATGCAGACCCATAGGATGTGCTATTGAGAGGGAATGACACATAGCAAATGGAAAGATATTAGCTTACATAAAATAGGGAAGAGCAGTTAGAAGATAATTGGTAACTAAAATTTTAACAGACTAGGATAGGATGAACCCTACTAACTGCCTTAATGCTACATGGGTTAATATTGACAATACCAGACAAATATTTTAGATAGTGCCCTAAAATTCTGTTAACATGATGTACAGGAGCTGGTGTGATGTTCAGTAGCCTTTGGGATGCCTGGTGTCTGCAGGATGCTCTGAAACCTTCAGGATGCTTAGATACATGCAGGATGACAGGATACCTGCAAGACAACCAGAAGAAAATGATATCTGGGTGCCTGAGAGATAGATGGGTGCCTGCACAATATTAGGAGCCTGTGGGAAGAATGGGTGTCTGTGTGATGTCCTGACATTTAAGGGAATGCTGAGTGTTTACATGATTTCTTTGAATCTATGAGATGCCTTGATGCCTGAGGGAGTCCCTTGTACTTATGAGATGTTGGGGTGCTTGTGGGATATTAGATGTTTCGGGGATGTCTGTTTGTCTGCACAATACCCAGATGCCTGTGGGAGGAAAGGGTGCCTATATGATGCTGAGTGTCTGTGGGATGCCCTGGTGCCTGCAGGATATTCTGATGCCTGCAGGATGTCCTGGTGCCTGGAAGATGTCTGGGTGCCTGCTGGTGGCCCTGGTGCCTGTGTGATGTCTGGGTACATGTGAGATAGCTGGGTGCCTGCAGGATGTGAGGGTGCCTGGGAGATGTCCAGGTGGCTGAATATTGGCCCAGTGCTTATGTGATGCCCAGACATTTGCTGGAATCCATGGAGCCTGGGTGATGTCCTAGTGACTGTTGGATTTCCAGATACCTGTGGGATACTCTGGTACCTACAGAAGATGATGGTGCCTATGGGATATCAGAGTGCCTACAGGATAACCTGTTGTCTAATGGACACCCTGGTACTTACAGAATGTCTGGATGTCTGAGTGATGTTAGGGTGCCCATATGAAATCTGACTGTCCGTGGGAAGACTGGGTACTAGCATGATGTCCAGGTATCTGCAAGTTGTCAGAGTGCCTGTATGATGCCCGGGTATCTGTGGAATGACCTGGTAACCACAGAGGTTATGGTGCCTACAGGATGTTCAGGAGCCTGTGGGCTTCCCTGGTGACTGCTGCCCAAGGGTTGTGTTGGTGTCTTCAGGATGTCCAGGCATATGCAAGATGCCCTGGTGACCACAAGATATCCTGGTGCCTGTGGGATGTCTGTGTGCCTGCAGGATGACTGTTTGCCTGTGAGATGCCTGAGTGTCTGCAGTCTGGTCCAGTGCTTGCATGATGCTTGGGCATCAATAGAAGCTCTGGAGCCTCAGGGATGGCCTGGTGACTGCTGTATGCCTGAAAACTTGTGGGATGCCCTAGTGCCTACACAATGTCAGGTACTTGTAGGACTCCCTGGTTCCCAAAGGAAGTCTTGTTGCCCTTGGGAGATCTGGGTACCTGAGGGAGATCCTGGTGACTGCAAGATGTCCTGGTGCCTGTGGGATGTCTAGATGCCTGCAGGAGGCCCTAGCTCCTTTGGGATGTCTGGTGCTTGTGTGATGTAAGAGAATCTGCAGAATGCCCTGGTACTTGCAGGATACCAGGTTGGCTGCTTGGTGTTTCGGTGACTGAGCAATGTCCAGGTGCCTGCTGGAGGACTGGGTACCTGCACTTTTGGGCAGTGAGGCCCAACTTCAAGTCAAACTTTGCTATGCTTGGTAACTGGCTAATAGGGGCCAGGTTAATGATCTGAGCACCCTGTTGCCTCCAAAGACAATGGTGATTCCTGATGATTCATGTTCTTGCCTCAAAAGTTTTCCTTTCCAATGGAAGGTGGTACAGGAAAGAATGGGAAGAGTGTGTTACCAGGATACATTCTATGTAATTCAAATTATTTATAAAAGTAATATAAAAAATTAAAAAAATTCTGTTAACATGCAAGATACCCTATTAAACTTTAATTTCAAACAGTAATGATTTAAGTCTAAGTAGATTGCTCTGTCTTAAATCTGATCCCAGTTCTCCTCTGCATGTGCAAATGCAAAATATTTTAAATTAGAGGAAACCAAGATTCACAGGTACAGCATTGTAGAAAAAAGAATTTGCTATTTCTCTAAATGTGAGTTTAACTCAAATATTTTCTTTATTAATCCAGTAAACTTAGTTTACTATATGAAGGCTTGAAATCTAAACTAAAGAATACCCAAGTGGAAGACAATAATTTCAGTGTTACACAATAAAAACAAAACCAACAAGTGACAACGTGGGATGGGTCAATACTAGAATTGAATCTAGAAAAGCCTACTCTTTAGAAGTCAGGCTAAGAAGCTCTTCTCAGGTTCTTAACAACTAAGGCTGAATGTGAAGATTTGTACCATTGCTTTAAAAGTTCGCAGACTCTCCAATTTCTCTCTAGGGAGATACTGAGTCTGAGTCTGAAGAAAGCTGAAAGTGTGAATTCAAGAATTGAATCCTTGATAAATTTCTATGTATATTTAAAGAAACATTTTATTGTTTTACAATGTATTTGATTCCATAAACTGTTTCAGTTTCTCTCGAGTGTACATTAAGATAAATCATAAAAGAATGAATAGCTATAGTTTGCTCAACTGAAAGTAACTGCTGAAACTAAAACATATATGCAACCACAACCCAAGTGTAAAATTGTTTTTCATGCTACCTTAATTGAAAGCACTATGCTGCCAAAGTTTCCCTTTAAATTAACCAAGCCCAGGGCTGACAAGATGGTTCAGTAGTAAAGAGAATGAGCTGCAGAGGAGCCAAATTTAATTCCAAACAACTACAGGGGGTGACAACCTTCTGTAACTCCAGTTTCAGGACTTCTGATGCCCTCTTCTGGCCTGTGTATATACCAAGTACACATGTGGTACACAAACATATATTCATGTAAAACACAACATACTCTTAAGTGAAACAAATATTTCTTTCAATCAAATTAACTAGTCCCTTGATGTTCTTGATAAATTAATTTTGCATTTCATTTTTGAAGCTTCATTCTGGACTTTTAGAAGCTCATGTTCTGAATGCAGGGTTGATAATTTAAATAAATAAAATTTTCTCATAGGGAGAAAGGGATCCATGTTTTTTAAACCTGTTTTATTTAACTATTGGGATATTTATGTAAAGCTTCTCTTATCTTTCCTTGCCTTTGATCTTGAATGCTTGTTAGTAAGAGGTAATGCCATTTGAGTGCACATCTTTGACAGAGATGAGTTAGAAAAAACTACTTTTTGTAATATTTTCTCCCTTTTTATGTATAATATTCTATTAACGCTTCACACAGTTATTCCATATGTATTGATCATGTCCATGAACCATGACCTCCTTCCAACTCATCTTAGTGCCCATAACCGTGTCTTCCTTCTGATTTAGTTTTATTAATCAGTCCCTGAATCTAACCAATGCTACTTATGTATGCACAGGTCTAGGGACATAAGCAGAGGCATAGGCAACCAACCAGTTGCTGCTTCTCCAAGGAGAAATGATTCTCACTCACTCAGCATCCCTCCACTGGCAGTAGTTCCTTTGATAGGAGTGGAGTCTAGGGGTTCCATGCAGTCAATTAGGAATATTTTTAAATAATACATGTATTTTGTAAAATTCAAGATATTTATTATCTCAAAGGAAATTATTAGTATTTACTTTTTAGGTTTATTTCTATTAGTTATATGTAGGTATGTAGAATTACTTTTTTTGGTTATATGATAAAAATCTTGACTGAATTCTATAAATAATCACTTCTCCTCAAAATAATGCATTGATTAGAATACTGTATGGCAACTCTCACTATAATGCGTATCTTCTACAAGTTTTGTATTGTAACTGCTGTGTCAGCTGAGACATATTCTTGACATTCAGATAGAACTTGGCCTCAAGAAACTAGAAACACACCTTCCCCAAATATAGAAGATGAATTCGCATAGTAGTAAATTTATTGCAGAATCATCTTTAACAATTTTTAAGAAGTAACATTTCTGGGTGATGGTGGCGCATGCCTTTAATCCCAGCAATTGGAGGAGAGATAGACAGATCTCTGTGTGTTCAGTGCCAGCCTGGTCTACAGAGTAAGTTCCAGAACCCAGACTTACAACAGAGAAACCTTGTCTCAGAACAAGCAAACAAACAAAAGAAGTAACATTACACTTAAAAATTGTGGTATGAAATACAATATTCATTATTAGTGCTCAATGTTATAAGAACTAATATCTTATCAACAGAAAAGGAATCAAAGCTATGGCTAGGAACTCCACTCATCTCATGACCTGTCAATGGCTCATTTATTTCTTTAGATTTTTTTTTTTTATGTAAAATACTCTGGTGCTTGGGAAAAGCACTGGTACTATGATTCTTTTCTTATGACAGTTATTCATGTTGTCTTTCTTAACAAATATACCTCTGACTGTACTCCCTTCCAGGTTATAAAAGGACAGTTTACTTCAGAAATTGATTTAAAAAGAGAGGATTGTAGAGATATCATATTCCCAGGGAAAACCCCCATATTATTAGCAGTCAATAACTCAGTAAGCAATCTCAAGCTTAAGAGTCACTTTAACATATGAGAAGAAAAAGGGTTTTCAACTATCAAAGTCCACAGATCTGTCTTCTTCCTCCTGCTGTTCCCAAGTTGTGTTGACAATGAACTTATTCTTGTTCATTTCAATGATCAAAGTTTGCGAATCCCTGTTCTTCCTCCTGCTGTCCCCAAGTTGTGTTGACAATGATATTTTTCTCACTCATATGAAACTCTAAAATTTCTATTTCAAAAATGGGGAAAAATGAAATATTTTAAAATAAAAATTGCTTCCTTATTTGATGTTTTTGTTGCCATGGCCACTGATTATTTGTGTGAAATGGAGCTATCTGTACCTAGTGGATCAAGTACAGGCATCAACTTAATTACATAATGCCAGCGAATGTTGGTGAAATAATATAATATGAGCTATCAGTTTTGATTTTAAATGCTTGGCTACAAAGCCACATTAATGCAAGGGCTATCATGATCATAAAGAGCTCTGATAGGCATATGTATCTAAATAAGAATGCCTCCTCTGGAATGGTAAATGTATATATAATTAAGGTTTCCAAAGTCTTCAGAATTATCAGAAAAGAATTTCTACATGTAACATATCATTCAATGTATATCTGACAGTTGAAAATAAAGCATATTTATTTATTTATTTATACATAAGAAAATCAGGAGATATACTTAGGAATTTTTTAGTTTAGCATACACCATTCATTATATAGTATTAATGTACCTTATAATACCAGCATCTGTCCAATAAATATCCACACATGTCTATTATCTGTACTTAAATTTCCAAAAAACAACACTGAAAATAAGAATATATTCCCATTCCATAAAATATTTTTATATGCATTAAACTTTTGGATAAGAAAATTTGGTTTCCTATATCTGCATTCAAATATACTCAAATATATGATAAAATTTGTTGTCCATCAGAATTTTGGATACAGACTGAATTCTTATCTGGAAATTACATTAATTCTGGGAAATGGAGGCAGTAGGATTTTCTCTAGCCTGAATTACCTCAAAAGCCAGAAGTAGTTGGCTAGTGTTATAATCCCAGGCATGAATTCATTAAAACTGAGATGACCTTAATACCAATTAGACAACTGTTGCTAGAAGTACCCCTATTGCATCACTGGGGATGTCTTGCCATGATGGTCACTGCTGTCATTCATTGGGTGTATACCTGGGTTAGACTATTGATTGCTTTTTCTTTCTTGGCACTTTTATATACTCTTAGGGCTAGTCATAACAAAGGAGGCTTCCAACTTCTTTTCAGCTGTATTCCTCCAAGTTTTATGCCCAAAGAGCATGACATCTTTATCAAAAGAGTTTTATTTTCAAGGCGTGGAATGATTATGATCACAGATGTTTGCAGCTCTTGCTGATGATCCAAGAAGCTTCTTAGTATAGTAGATGAGGACTATTCTAAAGATGCTCAGGGATCAACATGGAAAAGAATGAGGAATAATTATAAGAACCAGAAGACTAGTATGCATGCTATGATATCTTGTCTTCTATGTATGAAATCTTGACAATATATTCCGCTAACTACACCTGCACAATGACAACTCCAGTGCAGATCATGAAATACCTTAATCACTGAGCCTTCTCTCCACTTACTCCAACGAAGTCATTGATTATAAATCAATAGTCGATAAACACTTTACAAACAGCCAATTATTACTTTTGCTTTTATTTCTCTTTTAGTTTACTGCATCTTGCATCATTCTAACAAAATATTAATAAAACTGAGTACTCTAATTACAATTATACCAGGACATAGCTACATTCAAGACTTAAATGGAAAGAGAATTTCCAGGATGAAAGATATTTCCTCAAGAGTTTAAATATTTCTAATTAAAAATATTTTAAAATTTTTGACTGTTTTATAATGTGAAATAGTTTAAAAGACAGAGGAGAGATAGACTTTGGATGTGACATCCATCTATAACACTTCATATATATATATATACATATATATGTATATATACACACACACACACACATACATACACACACATATGTGTGTGTGTATATATATATGTATGTATATATGTATACACATATATGTATATATACAGCTATACATACATTACATACATTTATATATGCATATATACCTATACATATATTTATATAGGCATATACATATATACATATGCAAATGTATATATATACATATGAATATACATACATACATATCCTTTGCTTATAAAAAGTTGTCATGCATCATATGCAAATATCATGTATTCTTTATAAGCAGGAGAGTAAGAGCCAGTAAAGAGATTATGAGAAGACAGACTTCATGTCAGAAAATAGATTCCCACACTTCAGTGTACTTTCTTCCGTTTTATAATTTATTTTGGTTCTCCGTTCATTTTAAACAAATTTTTGTACAATATATTTTGATCATGTTTCTTACTCCCACAGCAATAAAGTGCCTTGAAAGAATATTGCAATGCCAAAATAATGCAGGAAGCATTAGGAGAAGGTACTCCCTCTTAGGCCTGGAATCTATACCCTTTCATTTCATGCTAGTGTATCTCAAGAGCGCACAGTTACCAGCAAGAGCAAAGACAACTAGAGAACTGTATAACTTTCTTTCCATACTCATTTTTAAAAGATTTAGTGTCTTAAATATCAATCAAATTAATAATAAAAGTTTTTACCACAGACAAATAAATGAGGAAAGTCTTATAGTAAAGGAGCATGACATAAAAATTTCCTCCTTCTTGGTTCTGAATATATAGAAATGAATAAAGATGAGAAATATGATCAGCATATTTTTAGAAAACTCTTACTGGTTTCTTAAAAGAAAGTTAAGCATACCTAATAACAGGCTCTTTTTTAAGTATTATTTATGGGAATAAGTTTTTTTACAGTCTATCCTATTGAAATACAAAAGAGAAAATAGTAGTCCTGGGACTCTGCACTAATTTGTCTGTAGAGGAATAGTTAATCTTTTAATCTATCATATGGCTGCTCTAGAGTAGCAAGAGTGTTAGTATATAATTTTAAGCTCTGTATTCAAAATGCAGAGGTCTCATAAGCCTTTAATATCCAATACTTTAAAAGCAAGTAAAAGCAGAGATTGGAAGCAGAACTCAGAAAAAGTCAGTGTCAGATAGGAAGTGACAGAATCAGAGTGAAGACCAGACAATGTGATGAATCACAAGAAGAGTTAGCAGAGTAAGTCAAAGTGAGGACATTCCCAACTCTCATGATATAAAAGCAGGCTCTCAACTCAGAGAGTCAGCTGTTTGAGGCAGTTTGAGGCAGTGACACAGAAGCAGTTCAGCAAAAGACAAGTGAATTTGGGAATGTCACCTAACAGAAAGAATCAATTTGAGACCTAGTAGAGTAATTCAGTCAGAGAAGTTATGGGAGTCAACCAGAGTCAGACAGAGTCAAAAAAGTTTAGTCAAAAACAGTCAGCCAGATCAGAAGGTAAGTTTTAACTAGCAGCTTGAAGAAGTGTTTAAGCCAAAAGAGTGAGTGAATTGACTCAGCCAAACAAAAGAGTCAGTTGAGTCTAGTACAGCTCTGAGTTCAGAAGGAGCTAGTCAGAGTGAGTCAGTCAGCAGTATGTCTTGAAAGTTAAAATGTCAGGTTTGAAGATTAGCTTGCACAGAGGCTGAAATCCTCTAAGAACTGGGAATTGATTTAGAAAAGAATAAACTGTCTTTTGCCCTGAATCAATGTCTCTACTTATTCATATTTTACCTATTGTTATAACACTAAAGAATACATAAAAATCTTGGATTTTGCCAGAAATGGCTCTTATTTTTATAAAATAGTGAAAAATCACTGTTTCCTGACACATCCAAGAGATAGCAACTAAATTCTTGAAGAAATAGAAATATGAAAGCTATGTTGATTTTTGAAAAAATAACCACATGAATGTTTTGCTTAGTGACATAATTTATATAGCCATAGCTTTGTCTATTTTAGAAAGTTTATATTTTATTTAAAAACAATGCATTAGAGACTGATTTCTTTTACTTTTATGTGACACTAATTATAGAGAGATAATTCAGATACCGTAAAACTCCCTTAAATGGTGGTATTCAATGTTTATTTTATTTGTCAGCTATATAGTCTTCATCATAATCAAATTTTAGAAGTTTTTCATTAGCTCAAAAGGATGCCTCATAACCATTAGCACACTCACGGAGCCACTAGTCTACTTTCATTCTGTCCATTAGTTTATATTGGCCATGTTAGATGAAATAGAATCACAAAATAAGTGTATATTAGGATTTTCTTTTCTCATAATGGCATAATGTCTTTTAAAATAAAATCTTCATTGATGCTTAAATACATATCCCTTGAATTATAATGCATATTTTGATTCAATGCAGTCACATTTATGTTAAAACCAATTTTAATTAACTTTAGAACACTTTTGTTCTCTTGAAAAGAAACCTTATACCCACTAGCAGCCACTTCTCATTTACCAGGCCACACAACTATTTGCTTGTTTTTCTGTCTCTTATAAATGTCTTTTCTGGAAATTTCATGTTACTGGGAAAATACAAGATATTTTATAACTAGCTTCATTCTGTTAGCATAATCACTTCAGCTTTACCCATGTTACATCATTAGCCAAATAATAATATGAAGATCACATGTGATAATAGATTCACTTGAGATATTTGCCACTTGGGATTGCTGTTGTGATCATTTATATATTAGCTTTTATGTAATATCATGACAGACTATATACAGATATTTTATTTTTTTCTTATTTTTGTATTTCATTTATATGGCAATTATTTATGTTTCTTCTTAGGTTTTTGAAATAGAGGTAGAAATGCAAAGTTGCTGAGAATGACAATAGTCAATATAGTTATCTTAGGGTAAAGCATTAGTTATGTTATCATTAAGTTAGATTTTAGCTGTTGTTGGCCCTTTTCATATTTCTGAAGAAACCATTTCTTTGCAGTCTGTATATACACACACACACACACACACACACACACACACACATATGTGTGTGTGTGTGTGTGTGTGTGTATGTGTGTTCATGTGCATATGTTCATGTGTTTGGTTTACGTGTGATCTGCGTATAGGTTTGTGTGTCTGCCTGGGTATGATGTTTGGTGAGTATGCACATGTATGTATGTACATGTGCATGCATATATATATATGTGCATGCATACATGTATATGTGTTTTATGTGTGTCTCTGTACATGCACATGTGTTTTTGTATGTGTGTGTGTATGATACCTCATATTTAATAAATTTTCAGCTTTACTTCTTTAATTGTATGTGTCTTTTCTTTCATTTTCTCTTTTCTTCTGAGGTTTTATTTGTTTTCTTTAATTGTTTTTTATGTCCGTACTATAGAATATAAGACATAACAATTTACCTTTGGGTTTTTTAATTCATTCTAATTCTCCTGTATTTATGTAAATATAGTTTCTCTTTAATATTGCCATTTAAAAGTAATTCCTTATTATTTAATAATATCTCTTGAGTTAACCACTAGAATTACATCATTTTTAAGCTACTTAAATATACGATGCTTTAATAATTGTAAAAATGATTATATTTTATTTTCCTCAATTTTGCTCAAAATCCAATATTTGGACCTTTTCTTTATCAATTTATTTATTTTTTAATTCACTGAGCCACAGAGGCAGCTTGGCAGAAGAAACCAGTGTTAGACAGGAAGAGTGAGTCAGTAGTATGCTGAGCATAGCAGTTCATTCTCAGACAGTCATAGAATCAGCCAGAGTCTCCCAAAGTCAAAAGAGTTCACTCAGAAACAGTCAGCTGGCTTAGAAGTTCAGTTTGAACCAGTCGTCTTGGAGCCAGAAAAGTTAGTGAGTTGAATTGAACCAGATGTGTCAGTTGAGTTCAGTACAGCTTTGAGTTCAGAAGGAGCTAGTCAGAGTGGCTTAGTCAGCAGTAAATCTTGGAGGCTTAAACGTTCTAGGTTTTACTGAGACTGAGCCTGAAATCTTGCAGTTTTAGGCTGAACACTAGATTGAATGGAGGCATAAATGCTCTAGGGCTTGAGGACTGGAACCAGGGATTGAATTAACCAAAGAATAAAAGGCCTTTGAACTCAAATCAATGTTAAAAGCTACAGGTTTGTTCCTTACGACTTGATTAGTCTGCTTTCTTTTAGGACCCAGGATCACCATACCAGCCCAGTGGTAGTAAGATCGACAATCAATCAATCACTAAGAAAATGCTTTATGTTCAGATCTTATGGAGGCAATTTATCAACTGATGTTGTTCTTTCAGATGACTCTAGCTTTTGTCAAGTTGACACAAAACTAGCCAGCACAGGGTGTGCCTATGAGAGGTTGACTAGATTAAGTTAGTCTGTCAGCATGCCTGTGTGGAATTACATAGATTAGTTTAAGAAAAGTAGAAATATCCAATTTACCTGTAGACTGTAAAAGTCTGAGTTCTGGAATCCTGGACCGAATATAATGGAGACAAAATTTAAGCACAAACATTCTTCTTTTTCTGATTGTTATTTTGTAAACAATGTGATTAGCAGTCATTTATCCCTACAGCCATGCTTCTGCCACCATCATTCATAAACTTTAACCCCTTTGAGCTATAAAGTGAAATAGTTTGTCTCTTTATTTATTTTTGTCTGGCACTGTGTAACAGTAACAATCAAAGTAACTAATATACCGTTTCCAAGATCTGGTTGATCACCTGCATTTTCATAAGTTGCAAGACTCTTAATGTTCAAAAGGAGATCAATGATTTTTGACCCAGTATAATCTGTCTGTGTTTAAGATAAGGCGTTCACATTTTGGGATTTCTTGCTAGTTCTAAATGCCAAGCTATTTCAAATTAAAATGTCTTCAAATATCATAAATATTTGAGAAATGCTTGTGTTTGAGTTTCAGTTAAGGGATCGTCCTAAGAAAATTTAGTTCAAACATTTGGGAAGAAAATTTTGCTCTCACAAATCTCTTAGGGTTTAAGAGGTCAATCTAGTTTCAAAAAATATATTTGGCTTAAAAGGTAAATCTAGTAATAGTGTGTGTCTGAATATAGTCTTGCTATAATAGTTTAGAGGACAGAGGTATAGTTTGAGTTAACACATGCAAATGTAATGCAATGTCAATATTAACTATACTCATCATCAAACCAGCTGTCCACATGCAGTCTTTATTCTACTCTCACTTAGCAAATGTATCATAGCAGGGTCTATGAAAAAATGGAAGGTTAAATTCTAGGTCATTCTTTTAGAAACCATTACTATGAAGAGAACAACTACCTGTTTATCTGAAGCACATCATTGCTCAGTCTTTCCTTTTTTCTGATCACTTATCTTCTTTCAGTGAGATGATATAGTGCTGGGGGGAGGACCCGGCTTTAGGATTGTTGATACATTCTGTGAGAATGACATTGAAGACTACATGTTATGACCACAGACTTCTTTGATAGTCCACTAATATCTCTGCTAATGGTCTACTGTGTAATATGTTGCTATGCTAACATGGTGGTTAACACAATCCTGGCTGGCTTTTCCATTGGTGGCCTACTATGTGGCTCTTCATGGATGGATGCCCTTGTCTGATCCTTCCTTAAACTCCTGCATCTATGGTGAGTTTCCACTAGCCTGGATGTCTTATTGACTTCCTTGAGTCAAGGACTTTGGCACTGGATTTTAGAACTTTCTGTTGAAACTTTCAACCTATGTGCCTTTTACTGGTTATGATTTCCTGGTGTCTTTAGCTAATGTACATGTTGAGATTTCTAAATAAACAGAAAACACAACAAATTTGTGAAGTATAGATTTACTTTTCCTATCAAACCAAGACACTTTGCACATTTCTCTCGTTTGATAGTAAATAAAGAACACAAACACTAAGACATTTGGAAAATAATCATGTACATAATTAGTAAACAAAACTAAACAAAAAGAAAAATATATTTTGTATATGTTACCATTTTTTCATTGTAATATTTGAATATTAAATTTTACTCCAAATTATTATTTTGATCCTGTAACAATAATATTAATTAAAAATATGTTCCTGTTGGCTATACCGGAAGTCATCATTGTCTTAAGCTCTTACAGAGAGTTTACAATGGGGTGGATTGGGGTTAATTCCTTATTGAGTAGGGTTTGAAGATTAAAGTTCTGGGCAGAACATGCAATGTTTATGGCATGTGTTTCTCAAAAGCAGATAAATATTACTGCTGAGTAAGTATAAAGGACATTACTTTTTAGATTTAGTAGGGATAAAAAAACAATTGAAAATAAACCTTTCATGAAGAAAAGACAATCATATCAAATGTGCCTTAAATATTTCTGTTTCATGAATGCTAGTGTTTTCCCATTTCTCCTATTCTAACAGAAAATTAAATTCTTAATATTCAATCAAAGCAGTAACAGATACATTTGTAACTTAACAGTTAATATGTTTAGCCTTAAACTTTGTGTCACAAACCTTTTAGTTGTTAAATTAAGTAAAAAACAATATTGCTACACTATGAACATCAGGGTAATGAATCAATAGAATTAAGTCACTAAGATAACTGGACATGAATATCTCATTTAAATAGATTTAATGTTTACACAATTCAGTATAGCAAAACTATTTGTAATGTCTGAAAAACTAAAAGATAGGCATGTAAATCATTTTAAAGTACAAAATATGTATTCAATTGTATTCCTTGTGTAGTTAAGGAACCACTGATATCAGAACTTTAACTCATGAGTACTTTTAATATATGGCCTAACTCTATATTTTATAAGTAAGATTAGTTTGTTAATTATAAAACATGCACAGTAGTAATTTCAGACTCTGGAAATGGTAGCAAATAGAAACTAAAGGCAGTATTTCAATAAAGAGTTACACTTCAAGCCCTAGTGCTATGTTGACTCTATACATCTGCACTTACCATGTCTGGCTTCCATCTTGAGGTCTCTTCACTTGTATTGAGGGCCTTGTATCCTTAAACTTACATTGTTCTGAATTCACCATTAGTAGCCTCAAATACCAGAACCATTATAAATGTCCTCCAAAGTAACCAGCTCTGTACATTTGCACTACATACAAGATTTTTAGAAGATTACACAGCAGTCACTTGGGCCTTCTTCAATTTACTTAGAAAAGTGTGGACCTTTGGGAATGTTGCTTGATAAACTACATGCTACAACATTATGCCATGGTTCTGTAAATTGTGTCTCCATTCATTTTGCTGATTTCCCCTTTTTTGTCAAGTTACCAATTCCTTCTTTTGAGTCTTTTCATTTTTCTTTTTATTATTATTATTATCAATTGTCTACATCTGATTTACACTGTACTTTCCAAAATAGTTTTAGCAATACTTTTATTTTTCTATTTGAAATGTTCTACGCATATAATTTTTTCAAAATTAGAATGTCATGTTCAAGAATAAAAATAAATAATAACAAAATGATTACAAAATAACTATTTAAAAAATAACTCTAATGTATCAGGCACTGTAGTGAACATTTTAATTATGTTATACTGAAACCTAACTTTTTGATTTAAACATGACTAACACATCTTATAGATGTGCTTGTAGCAACTAAGTGAGGTGAATAAGCTTACAAAGATTAAGTAACATATTGATAGATCAAGTTATTAACACAGGCCATTTATATCATGAGCAGAAGACATTAGAGTGCCATTTTTAAAAAATATAGATTATTCCTCTGAAATCATGATTTTAAATGGTAAACTTGTGGGTAAAGAAAATATAATGTATCAATATTTATTAAGATCATTAACTAAGAAGAAATACAGTAACTTCTATTTGGTAATTCAAGAAGAACCTGCAAAATTAGAACAATAGTGTAATAAATGTAAATACATACTTTCTGCATTAGATATGAAACTGTTTAGTGAGCAAAAGGCCACACATCTTTAAAATTATTTGATCCAGTGAAGAAAAACATTTTAGTGTGGTTATTCAATGTATATGAATTAGCAGGTAGCTTCAAAGTCTAAAATCATTAAGCAGTAGCAATTATTCACATGAGTTAAACTCTTTTAATGAACAGTAAAATAAAATGGAAATATAACGGAAGGTACAATGTGTAATTTTATTTATTTTTCTTATTTCAGAGTATAAATATATAATCTAATCAATACAAAACTGAGACTGTCTGATTTTTTCTTTTATCCTTTAACTAACTTTATTTATTAATGTGCCATTATTCAAGTGTATAGCAGTTGTTATTATTTCTATTTTATTTGACAGTGTAAAATTTCACCGGTGACCTTGTTTCTGCATGAAATCTTGTCACTCTCTGAAAAGCTGCTTTAAGTTATTCTTATCTTATATTTTTATTTTTAAGATTAATATTTTTAATATTTATTTTCATACTTATGTGCTAGTATCCTCTCATAAGTATGTACACCATGGGCATGCTGGTATCTGTGGAGGCTAGAAGAGAGCACAGGTTTTTCTAGTAATAATGGAGAGACAGGCAGTCACAAACAGCTAGATATTATTGCTGTAAACCAAACCCAAGTGGTCTACAAGAGCATCAAGTGCTATTAGCCACTGATCTATCTTTCTAACCTTGAAAACTAAGTCTTCTGTCACCCTTTATAAAATTGAAAATCTGATGTCTTAAATATAAAAATTAAGCCTCGTCCTTGTAGTTCACACAAACTGGACCATTTCTTGCACTTTTCAACCAGGTAATTTGCTCAGTTCTAACTGTTGAATGAATGGGTTTGTTTCATTTCAACCAGGTCCTAAGATAGGTATGGAATTATTGCTATATTATTGAGAAGAATAATTGGCTTAAGCAAGTGAAAAAAACGTGGTCACACTCATCAAGGAAATACAAGAAGATTTGAGATTCAGTACAGATGCTGTACTAAATATCTTCCTCAGATTTTTTTCTGTCTCATTTTATTATACCACAACTCATAAATGATGATGTCACATTCCCTGATATGATTATAATTGATACTGCATAGCCTAACATTTAGTCTTTTGTAATTATTACAAAAAAACCTATTTTTATTTTCTTTCTTACAACAAACTTTATGTGAATTATAATAATAATTTGTTTTCACTTGCAAATGAAAGTTGATAGCAACTCCATATTCTGTCCACAGAAGGCTGATGTGTATCTTGCCTACATGAAATTCCAAATTATAATTTCTCATCTCTCAGACTGAGCTATGCTCAAGAAAATTATACCCTAACAACAATATATAACAAAATTAATCAATTAACTTGTATTTTTTTGTAAAAATAAATAGGATTAGGGTAATTGAAACTAATGAGTACATAGTTTTTTTCTACTTTTCAGGCTTGTACTCAAATTTTAATTGGACAATGATCAAAAATGGCTGTCAAATGTGGCAAGTTAGTAAGTTAAAGTAAATCGATGATCATGTAAGAAAAGTGAGTAACCTTGAACACAGTTCATTTGTCCATTAATGTTAATCATAGACACTACTTTTCTTTGAGTCCACAATTTATTCAGTGAGTAGTGAACATCATTACGACATTTTTATTGTACAGATGGATTTACTATCAAAAGCAGTTCTGTTTCCCATTATTTTCTATTGATTTCAAGTTAATTGTTATAGTTGCATTATAAATAATACTTTTTAAATGTATTTGATGCAGGTTCTTATTGTACACAAAATACTGTGATCAGTGATTCTTTTATAAAAATGTAGAATTCTGCACCAAAATATTGATATTTTCATTACTAATGCCCATTTTGTGGTCCCATTTCCAAGGAGTTCTCTGTTGGAAAATTTTAGTCTTCAAGAAACAAAACATATATATTCTAAAAAATTTTAATTTACATAGTTTTTACAAGTACAAAGATTTTAAAAATAATTAAAATGAACAAATAATAGTTGAGTAAAATTAATTAATAGTTAGAAATTATTTCAATTAAAGAATTTTTAAAATAAAAATTTAAAAATTATTTAAAAAAGAAATATCTGTAGTCAAATGCACTACCATTGTACAACTTCATCCTTCAAGTTGGTAGGAGGGTGAGCAGAGAGAATATGGAGAGACTACCAGAACTGCAGGGTATTTGGGGAGTGATCTGAATACCAAGTGCAGTGGAAACTCCCTGGGATACACGAAGGTGACACTAGACGACACCTGGTAATGGAGGATACGGAGCCCTAACCAGTCATCTTCTGTAACTAGTCAACACTTTCAGTGGTGGGACTGGAACATGAAACCTTCGAACTACAATCTGTCCTGCATGCAGAATATACTAGGCAATGGAGGAGTAAAACCTGTCAGAGTGGCCAACCAATGACAAGTGTAACTTGGGACCCACACCAAAGAGAGAGCTTATGCCCGACACTAGAGGGATGGCTAGTAACCAGAGGCTGGATAGCCCAGAAACCTAGGATTGATGCCTAGCCCAATAGTCATCAAAGGGTCTTCAGATGATGGGAGCAGATGTAGAGACTCATGGCTAAGCATTGGGTGGAACTAGGGGAACCAAGAAAGAGGGGAGGAGGGATTGTGGGGACTGGAGGGATTGAGATCACCAGGAGAACACAGCGCACACAATCAACTGATGTAGACTTACAGGGTATTACAGAGACAAAGCAGCAGTCACATAACCTGCATGGGTCTGCAGCAGGTCCCCTGCATAAACATTAAGGTTATTTGGCTTGGTGTTCTTGTGGAACTCCTGAAATCTGGAGTGAGGATATCTCTAACCCTTTTACCTGTCTTTGGGATTCTTTTCCTCTGGCTGCATTGCCTTAGTCCACTTTTGATGTTTGGGCTTGTGCATGATCTTGTTGTAGCTTGCTATGCCATATTCAATTGGTAACCCTGAGAGGCCTGCTTTCTTCCTAAGTGGAAACAGGAGGGTGTCAGGGGGGTCAAATGAGATGGAAGGGGAGCTGGGAGGAGTGAGCTGAGGGAAGGCTGAGGTCAGTATGTATTGTGTGAGAGAAGAAAAATAAATAAATAAGTAATTTTTAAGAGCTCAAAAAAAAAAAACCAGGAAGAAAGAAAAACATTAAATAGTATCTTACTAAGCAAAAACTTAAATTCCTTTCCCTACAGTTATTTAATGGCAATTATATTATTTGGCTTGAAGGGATAAGAATAGTTTGTTTTCTAACATATGAGTTACCTAAGGCTGTAACAGTAACAGTTCACCAGACTTCAAACATATTAACTTATAAATGTTCTAATTTTAAAACATAACACACAAGGTTTATTAATGGTTTTAATATAAAAACTGCTTTTCAACTTCTACAGACAAGAAAATGAGAAGTTCAATTTTTTTTCCTTTTCTTTAAATTTAGAGTGCTTCTTTGAATGTCATAGAAAATGTGGTACCATTGTGAGTATCTCAAGTTTTTCTGTGTATCTGACAAATATTGAATCAAAATGTTCTAACTTGCTCCTGGAGAGGAATATTTAATCACTTAATCCAGCAATATGACTGCTCTGGGAAATGATCACATTGAAAGTTTTGTGTGATAGCCAGGAAGTGGTCATACCCAAGCGTCTATATGAAGGGATCACATTTAGAGGCCTGTGTGGTCTAAATGGAATGTAGAAAGAATACACACCCTTTATTTCAGTATTCAGAAGGCAGTGGTAGCACATGCCTTTAATCCAAAAGACAGAAGGGGAGACAGGAAGCAGAACTTAGAAGAAGTCAGAGAGAAAGTGAAGTATGAGATGAGTCAGAGTGAAGGACAGGCAAATTAATGAGTCAGAGGAAGAGTTATCAAAGTCAATCAGAGTGAGGACATGCCCAACATTCATGATAGAAAGCTGGTTCTCATCATGGAGAGTGAAAGGATAAAAATATGAGGCAAGCAGGCAGGCAGATACAGGAGATAAGACACAGAAGCTGATGGAGGATAAGAGGGCAGAGACACAGGAGAAGTCTGAGGAGACGGAGGCAGAAACATAGAGACAGTTCGTCAGAAGAAGTCAGTATCAGAAGAATGAGTTAGTTTGAAGCTGAGAAGAGCAGTTCAGTCAAAGAAGTTTCAGGAATCATCCAGAGTCATCCAAAGTCAGAAGAGTTTGGTCAGAAACAGTCATCCAGCTCAGAACATCAGCTTGGAGAAGTGTTTGAGACAGAACAGTGAAATAGTTGAACCAGCCAACAAATAGAGTTGAGTTCAGAAGAAGCTAGTCAGACTTGCTCAGACAGCCATAAGTTTTGGAGGCCTAAATGTTTTAGATTGTATCAAGCCTGAGGCTGGAGCCTTTCAATTGTAGGTCTGGGCTAGCATCTTGATGTTCAGAATGTTTGGAGGTGGAAATGTTCCATAGCTCCAGGATTAGGACCCAGGATTGAATTAGCCAAAGAGCAAACTGCCCAATGTCTACGTCTACAGCTCTTAAGAGTTATTTCACCATATTTTATAGGATATTTCTTAAACTCTTCAAAACATAGAATAAATGAAAATATATGAGACAAAAAATGAATTATACATAGAAATGTAGTTATCCACAAGGTTTTCATGAAAGTTAGCAATGTGATCTTCTCTGTGGATGGAGAAGTAACTCAAAGCTGAAGAAATTTCTCCCTCAAGGAAAATATGTCTATCATGTACAAAATTTATCATGGTCTTGAAAATCTCATGAAATTTCAAAGTTACAGATTTTGTTTCAAGAAATGAACAATTTTTGTCAGGTTTTCTTCAACCTGGCATGTTCTATCGTTTTCCACATTTATATATAAATTCCAAAGAGATAAATAAGTACATAGAATAGATTTTAAACGGTGATTAAGGCAGACTTATTTATTTATGAAAATATTAGTGATGAAAATTTGTATAAAATAACTGTTCTATATCTTAATGTTACAAAATACTTTCATACATTATGCTTTTTAAAGCAAAACATTTCTATTCTCCAAATTTCTAAGGTAGTAAAAGCTGAGAGGTTCAAATTTTAAGTAATTTTATTTCATTTCACTTCATTTATTTATTTATTATTTCATCATGAAGTTTGACTTCTGATAATGATGGTTTTGAGTTATCAAAATCTTTATAATTCAAGTTTTTTAAGTGATAAAATTGGTTTTTTTTGTGAAAATAGCTAATGTTTTGAGATTCTTCAATGTTAAAGAAATGTTCCTGAGAGTTATGAGAAGAATAATGAGGAAGGCTTTACCAGATGGTTGGTGCAGACTGGGCTTCTCATTGTGAACTACCTGTCTTACAATAATTTAGATTTAAATCTTTTGAGGATTCATCATTCAACCTTGTTTTGATCGTAAGACAAATTTTTAGGTATTAAATTGAGATTTTGTCATTTGCCATGCTTAAAAATTGAAGTAATATATTTGGAGTGAAATGTTCTTTTTTTCCCTCATAGATTGAGTTTGTTTGGGAAACTATTAATGTAAATGAGCAGAGTATTCAGGAATGACAGATGCATGCAAAGAAAGTGTTTGTTAGCTGCGTTGTTTTATAACACCTAACTACAAGAATTGGTACCAAATCAAACAAAACAAAACCAAAAAAAATTTATTTCACACTTATCTCATTGAGTAAAACCTAAACCTTCAAGATAAAAGCTGACTTGGTAAAAATTCTGACTTGGTAAAATAACTTGAATGTTATTTCCCCTTATGCAATGTACTAGTTGTTTCTGAATAAGTTAGTACTGTATTATAGCAGTGTTGATCTGGTTTTTATACAATACTAAGAATTAGAAATAAAAGAAAAGGAATAAATAAAATATAAATATATAAGTAAATAAACAAATAAATAAAAGAAATAAAAACAGAATCCTTTTTTAAAACAGACAGTATATGGTGTGTCAAAACTTAATTTTGAACCAGGTAGTGGTGGTGCATGCCTTTAATTCCAGCACTTGGGAGGTGGAGGCAAATAGATCTCTGAATTCAAGGCCAGCATGATCTACACAGTAAGTTCCAGGACACCCAGAGCTACAACAGAGAAACCCTGACTTGAAAGAAACAAAACAAACAAACAAACAAAAACAACAACTGAATATTGGATTAAATTTCTTTCTTAAACTTTCACACACTGAAAAGGTGTGAAAATTTCTGAATAAACTTTGGAATTCTAACCCAGACCGAATCTCAACATGGAGAGTGGGGTTGGGGAAACACACATCCAAATGTATTCGGGCAGCCCAAATTAATCTTAAAGAAAAAGAAGGGAAACAATGTTGAGTAGGTAGGGAAGAGGGAGATTCATTTGGAAATAGTTGGGAAAGGAGGGTGAATATGATTAATGCACAGTAAAAGAAACTTTGAAATAACTAATGAAAATTTCAGAAAAAAAAAGAAAAAGAAGTCCTAGCCTGGACAGAAAGCTCAGCTATTAAAAATTATGTCCACAACTAAAATGTCAAAAATATTTCTTGTTCACCAGCAATATTACATCAAATTATTCACTGCCTTCTGTATGGAATTCAATCCTTGACTATCCAATCCATTAGTGAAGTCAATGCCCTCAAGATACTATCACTAGCCAGTTCTGAATCTTTTAGGTGGAATCAAAACTTCAAGACATAAGCTTTTGGAGAAATATTAAATTAAAAATATTTAAATGTTGAGAAACATAGGACTCTTCAATTCGCTTGGCACATAATCTGAATACATAAAAATCAAAATAGCATATAAATAGAATATAAAGGCCATTATTTATTTTTATATTTTATTTTTAGTATTTTACTTGAAAATTAAAAATGTATCTTATTGAAAACAAGTTAACAAGAGTATCAAGCTTTCTGTTGGTTCATAGTATTAGTAATAAACATTGGTTCCTTTCAATGATTTTATTAGTCAAGACTATATGTAGCTATGAAAAGCACTTAAGAAAATCAATGTAAAGGAGAAAAAAATATTTTGCCTCATAGTTTCTGAGTCTTCAGGGAATGTAATTGGAATCTAATGCTATGGGCAGAACATCATGTCAGAGAAGCTATGGTATAAGAGATCTGCTTACCTCATAACCTCTGGGTACAGATTGATAGGAAGTGGCCAAAAATAATATTCTCTCGAAAGACATGCCTCCAGTAATCCATGACTTTCAATGAGGCCATCCCTCTCACCACCTCTCATTAATATCCTCAGATTATGAGTCAGTTCATGGCTTACTCAATTGGAGAAGTTAAAGCTTCAAAAACCCAGTCACCTTCATCCATTTACTTGTGTAAATTTGCCACATCATTTATTATAAATTCATCTGTTGATGGACATCTAGTCTATTTCTAGTTCCTGGGTATTGTGAATACATTAACAATGAGCATGGATGACCAAGTTTCTTTTTGGTAGGATTTAAAGTCTTTGGATATATGATACAAAGTGGTACAGCTAGATCACATGATCACACTGATTTTTATAGTAGCTGTGGCAGTTTTCATTCTCACTGGCAAAAAAAAAAAAAAAAACTCTTTGCCTTTCTGCACATCCATGTCAACATTTGTCATCATTTATTTGTTTATGTTTGTTTGTTTGTTCTTTAATTATTTTTTAGGTATTTTGACTGTAGGAAGTGAAATTTCAAAGTAGTGATAATTTATATTACCTGATATCGGACATTTTAAAAGTACTTCTCATTCATTTGTAACCATCTTTTGAGATCTCTGTTTAATTCCATGCCCCATTATTTTAGATAGGCCAAGACGCTGGTAATAATCATTCTGAGTGAGGTTACGCACTTTGAAATATACCTGTTGTATGATTCCACTCATTTGTGGATGTCCCATTTGAATCTTTTTTTGGAATACATGCAAAGGTCAGGAAATTAAGTGTCTGTGAAGAGAGATAAATTACCAAGGTAGTGAATACAGAAGACAGTGATGAAAACTCAGAAAGTGATATAATGGAATGAAATGTGTTTAATGGTGTGTCAGATGAGAAGGGGAGATAAAGGAGTGATATTAGGAGGGATAACTAATCACAAAGACATTCTGAAAATGCCATCTGAAAAAATGTTACTGTGTAAACTTTTAAAATATAAATATGTGCACATATAAATATAGCTTAAATTAAATCAAACTATGATAGGGCTACAGTGCCCCTAGTAGACACCGCAGGTTAATAAATAAAAAAAATATCCACTGTTAAAAATAGGCTATGTCTATTGTAGTTGTTGGTCAGTAATGTTTATAAACTCTAAATATTACATTTTTTCCCATTGTTCTTGGTTACCATTCAGAACTTAATTCAAGATTCAAGACATCAATTTGACTCAGAATATGGGAAAAGCAAGATGGTATTAACCTAGAATCTTCATCCCTATCTGTATATATGTTTCATAGTCATAGTAGGTGCTATGCCGTCTATCAGAGGAAGAAAAGTAATCATCAGACTTACCATGCTGTGAACCCATGGAGCTAGAGTGATTATCTCCTGACAAGATATGCCCATTAGAACAGTAATGTCATTGCAGTAACCAAATACTTTCTGATTATATTTTTGTCTTATGATACACTAAATGGAACCCATACCTGTAATGGTTGAGGCCAAGAACCTATGGCTTAAGAACTCACAGGCCCTACAGGTGAACTTACCACTAGTATTCTGCCAAATGAGAGGTAGTATTAAATTGACTCCTACTGACTTCTCACTATTCCCATAAATTAGTACATCTCTCAAACCTCACCACAGAAACTTGCTTTTGCCAAAGATAATGATTATTACATAGATACAACTGATTATTTTGCAAAGAATAGGAGACTACAGAGTGCTTAACCCTAAGTGATATACCTATATCATAATCCCCTCCTACCAATGCTTCTTCCTCATTGTGAAAGAGGGTGTAGGGAGTTTATAATAGGTAAGTAAGAGTAGTAGATGACTATAGGAAGCAATGTTTTATGGACAGAAAAGTGTAATTACACATATGAACTCGTATCAGTCATGACTGCATGCACAAGGCCCACAGAAGTTCGAGCCAGATACAAATCTCATTATGAAGCTGAGAGTAAGTCATCAATTTCTACACCTAGCTAAAGAGTAACTGACAACTGATAATTATCAAGAAGTGGAGAGCTAGCTTCCTTTAAGGATGTGGTTTCTTGTAGGTATGACAAGTACCAATGATTTCCATACAAAAGTAATTGAACTTATTGGATATACATGTAAAACTAGTACCCAAAATTGTGTGCTGATGAAGTAGGAATAATTTTGGCAGGATATGCAGAAATATATTTTACTTAAGAAAACAAAATATTGAAAATAATAGCACTTGAATGTGAATAGTTTTTATTCATTGGCTGAATTTTGAAAACTGAAAAAATATTAAAAGTGATGACTGCTAAGGGAGGGAAACTACTTTGGAACTAATAATAATTAGAAGTAAATAAAAAGAACACAAAGCAGTGATTTTCCACTCACAAGATAACGCTATGGGGGAATCTTCAACAAAATAAAATTTTAAATAACTTATTTAAAAATTTCAAAGGCTGAACTAAACAAAGATTGCATGGCCGTAAGAAGTTGAGGGTTTAGAATATAACAATATGCCTTAGTCACATCTATGAAGATAAGGCAAAATATGGATAAAAGCTTGGTATTTTTTGACTACTAGATGTCACACCTGATTTGAAAATTATGAATGTCCCAAAAGGCAATGAGAATTATGTATATTTTAAAAGTATGAATAACTGCTAAATAAAAATTACAAAAAAATTCCACCACAGAAATTAATTTCAAAAGATCAGTAGCTTAGAATTCATTAACAAAAATTCTCAGGAAAGACCTGTAGCATTTTTCTTTCCTGAATCTTTATCCTCTTGGGTAAATATTTGGCATCTGGAGAAAACTAAACCTGAAAAACAAATTACTAATTTGATTTTTGACTAGGAAATTAAGTAGGTGATGATTCATAGGATTCTGTGTTCTGTGAAAAATTAAATAGAATTAGGGTCCAAGTATAATTTGTCATAAAGAATGTCTCAATTTTTATATTCCTTGTCTAATTTAAATTGAAAACTCACAAGTGTGTCACTGCTCCCATCAATGTTGAAAATTTACACATTAGATGACTATTTAGAGCAAGCTAAACTTTAAACCTACAAGTGCATAGTTACATTACAGTACTCTTGTTTTATTTTAGTTAATCCTTATGAGGAAGAAAACATACAGATTCAAAAACAGATACATTGGAAGTTATGAGCTGGTGTTTTTCTGTGAGACAATACACATACTGTGATAAATTCAGGCAGCCAAGAGAACTTGTGTCTGAAGGATAACTTTTCCTAATTTCCAGTTTAGAAGTTGTTTTTACCGTAGGACAAATCTATAAAGCAACGTTTATTATGTTTTCACCATTTTTCTGTTTCTAAGAGGATGTAATTGAGGGTTTCAAAAAGCTGGATTTACACTTTCCAAGACCATAGGACACTCCTGCCTTGACTATGCAAATGGGAAAATATAAAGATTTTTTTCTTGGCACAGCTGTCTTCAGAACTGAAACTGATCATTTCTGCCAGGACGCATTTGTGGCAGTGCTCATCAATTATTAAGACAATTGAAATATAGAGATCATCCATGCTGTGCTCAGTTAACTTTGCACATAGATACAAAGTTCTGTAGAGAAACAGGGATTATTGTACAGCTGGTTTAATTAAAGTACAACATGTGTACGGAAAGAACTCCTACTCAATTTATATACACAAGGAAGATTCACGGCTCATTATATTATATTGCCTATAATATCAGTATTATCTCTTGTAGAGAAGATGAACAGAAGAATAACAACCAACAAAAATATACATGAATGATTTCTTGACACTGGGAAAGCTGTAGTAAGAAATATTTTACAGTAATGTTTGATTGATTATAATAGCCACCCTGGATCTCTTCATTGCAGTAGGCATCAATTATTATAAGCTTCAATTTTTTTAAACATGCATACAAGTAGGTGTCAAATTATCCAGATCTCTGTCATTAGCTATTTTCTCTTTGCAATCATACAATCATAAGGAAAGCAATTTGCCAGAAGTTAAAATGGAATATCATATAAAAAGGCTAAGATTGTGGTTTCTATGGATAGTCAAATAACCTGTTATATATACACAGTCAGTCATTTGGGTAGTCACATATGCTAAATAGCTAATTCCCTGTATAAAATATTGATATCAAGATCAAGGTAAATTTTCCTTGTTGATTAATGTCCACTATTTGTAGACAAAAACAGTTAGAAGAGATAGTAGGCATTCCCCACATATGGGGAAGTAAACACAAGTTTAGGCTTACTTTTTGTATTCTGTTTTGTTCTTCTTTCTTTATACTTAAATCAAATTTTCAGAATTTCAGCTTTCATTAATTCCTTGAATTATTTTATTGGGTAATGTCATTTAATTATGATCTTTAGGGACTTCTAGAGCAGAAGAATGAATTTGTGTAATGTGAGGTTATTTTCTCGTTTTTAATTTTTAAAAATTGCTTCAATTTTGAGAGTTCAGTATAATTACATCATTTTAGCTTTTTTTCCTACTTCTAACCCTCCTTATATGCCTTCTTTCTATTTTTCCTATTTATAGTATTTTTTTTTTAAAAATTGTTCTTACGTACATCTATGTGTGTGTGTGTGTGTGTGTGTGTGTGTGTGTGTGCGTGCATTTTTGTCTGTGTGTCTGTGCATGTGAATATACATACATATATTCCTAAATACTTAAATACAACTCAGCCTGTATAATGTTACTTGTATATATGTTTTCATGGCTAACCCCTGGAACTGGATAGTTATTGCTATGCTCTTCTTGGGATGGACAATTTCTCCCACTTTCAATATTCCTTAATTGCCCATAGATTTCTGTGTAGCATTGAGGCCTCACCATACACATTATCATGTTCACTGTTGTTGTCCTCGTTCAACTCGATTTTAAGAATTCATGCTGGTGAGATTTTATGTGTGTAGTTTCAGATATTATTAGAAGACATAATCACACAGCAAATCCTCTGCCCCACTTTCTTTTACATTATTTCTGCTCTTTGTTTGCTATGATCATGAAGCCTTAGGTGTAGGAATTTTATTATAGATATCCCTTGGGAATTGCCTGCAAAACTTTCCATTTTGATTGGTTATAATTCTATCATTTGGTTTCTGTTTGTTGCAAAGAGAAGTTTCCTTGATGAAGTGTGAAAACTACACTTTTCTGTGGGTAAAAAGGCAAATATTTAGAATGACACAAACAGCAGACATACCAAGAAAGAGATCAGAATCTTATTCCCACTCACAATAGCCTCGAAGATAATAAAACTTATAGGAATATAGCCAACCAAGGAAGTAAAGAACTTTTATAGTGAACACTTAAGCTTCTGAAAGAAAAGATAGCGAAATATTAGGAAATGGAAAGATGACCCATTTGTTGATTAGAATAGTTAATATTGCAAAAATGATCATTTCACCAAAAGGTATTTACAGATTCAATACAATCATAATCAGAATTGAATCAGAACTGTCATCTGATTCTTCACAAAGGTAGTTTTCTTTTTTCCTTATAAAACAATTTGAAGATGATATTAATACTGAAAACTGTCACTGTAAAATTATTTTTGTTATTTTTTACTCGAAAGTCATAAGTGAAAACAATTCTTCTAACTGCTAGATGTCATAATGATGATTCAGATGATAACTCAGAAGATTTGGAGTCACAGTTCTGGCCCTCATATTTCCAATTTGAAAAGTATATGAAAACAAATCAATACCAAAAACCTCCAGAAAGGAGACATTTAGCTGGAGAAAAACCACAAGTTCTACTTTATGTGGGCACTTCCCAGTGCAATTTAATGACCACATGTATTTCTTCGTACTGTTCCTTACTGCCAATAAGAACATCTAGGTCAGAGATATCAAGAATTTTTCCAGAAACCAGTTCTAGGAGAACTGAAGTAACTATACTTCAATCTGATTTAAATGCATATAGCCAGGTAAATCTACACACATTCCTACACATATACATAAAATTGCATTTTTTATTGTGTCTTAATTAGTTTGTTAATACTTACACTAATGTGCAAGAGACACTTTATGATTTTACATTAACAATTTTCACAGTATACTATAATACAAATTTTATTTTTATTGTTATTATTGTTATGTGATATATTTATTCTATAGATAAGAATACTTTCCAGGTGAAGGTGGCACAGGACTTTAATCGCAGCACTCAGGAAGCAGAGGTAGGAGAATCTCTGTGAGTTCGAGGCCAGCCTGGTCTGTAGAGTGAATTCCAGGACAGTCAGAGTTAAAACAGAGGAAACTTGCCTCAAAAACAACAACAAAACCTTATCCCAGACTTCAAGTAATATGTATGTAAACATAAAGTTCATAATGAGATCTTGTGATTCAGTTTAACAGCAGAGTATGAAACCATGTTATGAGTAACACAATAATTAAAATTTTGCCACAACTGTTCTTCCCCTTTAGGTACATCACTGTATCTAATTTTTTTTTCACCTACAAATCACAACAACCATGGTACTTACCAAAAGGGATTGTGGAAATATTAATAAAATGCATGACAAGAACAAATTAAGGTAGAGTCTAAAAAGCACCTAGTGGATATTGTGCCTGGTTTTACATTGATAATAGACAGATATTTATCAGTCAATTCTTAGATGAGACTCTGGATTACCTTAAGTAAATGCATTTTACAGTAGAGCAGTTCAATTTGTTATTGAGGTCTCACTGAAAAGCATTAATTCAATCTGAGCTTGAAATATGATAAGCACATTAGGAAAGTATATTATTTTCATATCATAAATACATGTATAATTGACATGCACATTTTTTCCGGAGGCAGACAATTAGTCATTTTTTTAAGTTTTAAAATTAATATATAAGCTCTCATTTAATTTGAAGTATTCTGTTTAGCTAACTTTATTAAGCAACTGGAGGATTTGTTGGCATTATTATATCTGCTTCTGAAGATGCCTTTTATATGAACTCTTATTTTGTAAAATAAGCAAAATTTTTAGCCATATGCTTAGTTATAAAACATTATCAAGGGAAATAATTTTTATCGCTTTGTTTATACAATACCTAATTTACAAAAATAAACATTTCTAAAGTGATTTTCTTATCAGAATATGTGAAAATATAGAAGTCTTATAAAGATTGCTTAGGATAAAAATAACTATAACAAAACAGAATCTAGCAGTTGATTAGCCTTAAAGAGAAGGAGACACATTTGTTACGATTATTTCTGGAATAAGAACTTCTAGGATGTTGTCTAGGTTGGAAGACACAATAACAAGAATAGTACTAATAATAGGTACACTTGGAAATAGAATATAGGGAAATGAATAGTGTAGAGACAATCTACAGAGTGTGCAACATCACAAAAAACGTGGAAATCCAAATTTTAAAATGACTATTGATAGAACATTAATTCCTTACTCAAAGTTAATCATTTCTGGATCTTACAGGGACTGTTCAGTGGTTAAAACATTTGCAACATAAGAGTGAGGAGCCAAATTTAGATCCTACAACCAACTTAAATATAAACCAGCTTGTGGTCTGTCTCTAATGCCAGAACTGGGAAAATATAGACAAGGGATTCAAAAAGTAAAATATTTAGACAAAACAGTCATATCAGCAAGCCCTGAGTTCAACTAAGAGACAGCCTTGACTGTGAATACCAAAAGACCCTCCCTTACCCCCAACCTGATACATGTACAACCCTCACATTAAACTAGACAGAATGTTCCTCTGATGGCATCTCCCCAAGAGTTTCTGTTCTTAGCGGCTCTGACCTAAGGCAGGTGGTTGCCGGGTAAGAACCATGCTATACATGTCACTCAACCACGTGGCTTCCCACTTTTGAACTGCAGCAGCTGTGGCTGCTTGGTGGGACAAGGGAAGCCATGGGCAGGGATGTGCATGGGTGAGATTCTATCCAACAAAGGGTGCCTAGCGGCCTAGCGTGGTCAAGATGCATAACTGTTTATCTTCTGATATGCACATGGTGGTGTGGTGTGGTGAAGCCTCCCTTTATGATAACCAAGGGTAATGGCTTTTGGCTTTGAGTGGACAACCATTGACTTTGTCTCCATGTGCTGTGAGGGCAGACCGACATTTTTTCTTACGTAACTCTTGGCCTGAGCCATGGTAACCAGCCAGATATGGCTTAGCCACATGGTGAGGTTGCTCTATCTCTTGTGCTTCTTCCTTATTGGCCAGCTAACTCCCCCTCCACACACACCTCCTCCTGCTTCCTTGCATGGAGCCTACAAATTAAGGCAAAAAACTGCTGAGACTAAGCACTCAGAGGGGCTTCTACTGCCCCCCTGCTGCTGCCAATCAGCACCTTTTGTGGCTTAGCTCAGATCTTCAGTTATTTTTGTTTGTTTGGTTGGTTTTTTCACGCAACAAAGAATAACCAAAATGCTCTGACAAACTCCCAGACCAAGATGAATCTTGACACAGAAACAGCTCTCTAAAAATTTTTCTCTCCGAACAGCAAGCTGACAGAAATGCTGGAGTTGGTTGGCCCTCCTGCTGCTCTACTCCTGAGCAGCTATTTAACTATTAAGCTATTTTACTCCGTTTCCTTAAAAATCTTTCTTTGCCTCTGCTTTGGTTTAGTTTAAACAAACTTTTCTAAGATCAAACTCCACTCCATGTGGGCAGCCAAAAGACACATGCGCAAACACGGTGGAAAACCGGCCCTCAGGTTTCAGGGGAAACAGGGCCCGGTGCAAGCAGAAAATGCTTCATACTTCAGGCGGATGTTCCTTCTCTTTGTCAAGTAGTGATTGATCAAAACCTGCCTTCTGGGTTCCCATTACTGTGGATACACAGCCCTGTCCTCTTGGGGACCGCCATCTTGACTCTGGCCACATGGCTTTATAAAAATGCCAGCGATTTAATTTTTGTTAAGATGTGCCTTACTGATGAAATCATGACTTGCTTTACTCTGAATATAATTTTATCCTGATCACAAGAACACAGGTAAAAGATTTTTAACTTTAAGGATGAATAAAGGGGTACTTTTTGATAACACAAAAGCATGTAGAGCTGACTTCTGCCAACAAAAGCAGGCATCCTGTCTTTCCGCAGAAGGGTGAAATAGAAAAAGATTTTTAAATCTTAAAATAGATTTTAGAACTGGTGTTCTTAAATAAAAACCCTGGGATATTTAAAAAATTTTAAGCTGTTTTCCTATTTTAAAAGCTGCTGTGTCACAAGCTGCTGGCCTCGGTGTTTGTTCACAGACACTACAGTGCGATCTCTGTCTCATGCTGGCTCCGAGTCCACCACACAGACTGTTTGCTACAACGTAAGATGTGAACAGCCTAATAGATGTGTTTATAAAATAAAAAGTACATATTCCTAAGATTTATTCAGTTTCACAGCAATAGTTGTTTAAGTTTTAGTTGGATAATTTAAATTATACAAAACTGCTATTCTATAATTATATGCCAGTCCTTTTATAACATCATTTTTGTGTTTTAACTATATAAAATATTCAGGTCAAAAATTTAAAGCTCAAAATTAACAGACAAAAGCTGTAAAATGCCTATTAATATAAGAATTACTGATAATTAATACACTATCTATTATGCTGATGTTAAGTTGGTATTATTAAAAACTGTAACAACCTAATGCTATGCTTTCTTAAGACTATAATATTTAATATAATATCATTTATTATTAACTGACTTATAGTTACACAGGGTGCAAAAATTCTTTAATGTGTTCAGATATATAATTATACAAAATGATAACTGATACAATTAATTCTTAAGTAAACTTTATTCAGTCTCTTGTTCCATGTTTTATAGTCATATTAATTAATTTGGCCCCTTGATATTCATTTACTAATCATATATAATACTAATTAATTTGGGTTTGGTTATTTATTTTCTAGTCATAAGTAAATATGTGTTTCCAAATTTAAAGTCTAGGCAAATAAATAAAAACCAATATATACTTAATTTACAGATGATATACTTGTTAGTTTATAGATAAGAAGATATTATAATCATCAAATCTTCCAGATATCTGCCTAAGCTATGGTTTGCAGAACTAAAAACCCAATATATGTTTAAAACATGTATAGACAAAGCTTCAGTTGCCTTCTCATTTCTCTTCACATTTAAAATAAAGCCTTTAGTTAAAAAAGACAGATTATCTTGTTTCCAGACCCTAAGAAGGCAAAAGTAATACCTCTCTTTCAGTAAATGATTAAATAAATGCCTATATACATTTTGAAGCCCTAAATGATGCCATTTTAGATTCCATACAATTATAAAGGTATTAAGACATATAAATGATTGGTTATATTTAAATTTTAAAAATTCAGAGTTTAATTAACACTTGCCTCGCTTCTGAGTCTGATACTGTTTTATGGACAAAAGAAACCAATCCCTGTAAAGAATCAGTCAATGCCTCATTCAGGTCCTGTATAATTATAACAAAGAACTCAGACTTTTAGTAAAATTCCAAACAAGTGTTTAAAAAAATAAACACATAAATAAATAAATAAACTGGTATCACTGTTACAAGACTATAAATTTCATTTGGTTGTCTCCAAAGTATAAACTTAAAAATGTTTTCCATCAGATTAAAATGCTTCTCTAGGTCTGATTTATATACCTAGTCCTCTAGACAGACAAAATTTCATACCTTTGGCTCAGAGCTTATTAACTCAAAGGTATAGATCCACATGTGTCCAAATATTTTTACAATTGCCTATCAACAGTTAACAGATACCTAATCATTCTATAATATATGTTTCAATACATAGCTTTTGCTATAACTCAAGGCATTTGTCTACACTTTAATACAGATTATAAACAGTGATAAACCTTAAGATATTATCCGTTTTGTAAAACTTAAGCTTCAAAATGTCATGAATAAAAGGTACCAATTACTCAAAATCAACTTAAAAATAAAAATTGGGCAATTTCTCTTCAAATATTTAGTTATTGATAGATCTAAAGTATGGTCCACTTGCAGATAGGACATAAAGACACCCCTTCTTCCCAAAGGAAAGTATTTTTGTCTTCCCACAGAAATCTTCATTCCAGATATTTCAACAAATCCATGCTGACCAAGAAGATAACCTAACTCTCCTCAGAAGAAGAACCTAATCAAATTTTACCCCAAGGCTGGTACTAACTTATAAAACCATTTCTCAACAGGAAGCTTGAATCCAAAAGGAAATTTTAGCCATGCCCTGCTTGCTGTCTCAAACACCCTAATGCTCAGTAATTCTCCTTGCCACAGGTCTAATCCTGTTAATCTCTCTTTACAGTAAGCTGTATAGGTGTAAGGTCATTCACTGTGACCTCTCTGTATAACCCCTTCACGTCATGAAACTTTTCACCCAATCGAAAACCTAAGGAAACTGAGGAGATGCCACCCATTGGAGGAGCCACAAGAAAATCACTTAGAGTACCATCCAAGAAATGATAAACTGGCACCTCACTCTCTCATTCTCTAACAGAAAATTCGAGATCAAAGGATATTCCAGATCCAGTATATGGTGAAAGTTCCTTCTATTTCCAACAAACCTAACCCCTCTTTGCAGGAAACCACAAGAAGATGGTCTCCTGAGACCTCCATTCAGGGATGTCTCTCTGGCTCCTACTTAAATCCCAAATCCCAGTGCTTATGTAATGTCTCTATTTAGTTACTTTACTTCGCTTTCCAGCCCACTACTTATAGCTATGCCTATCAAGACTTTACAAGACAAATCTTCAGTGTCTCTTTTACGAATGCTACAGGATAGTTGTCTCTTTAACATTCCTTCTGCCTTACTGGATTTTCCTCTGCCTCATCCAATATACTCTCTTAATTTGTAACCCAACATGTGTCAACCCTCCTATACTTCTCTGGTGACAAGGATTTATCAGTCCCTGTATCATCTCTTCCCTCCAAGGTTTCGGATTATTTCATAGGTCTATATGAGCTGAACAGCTGAGAAAGTCCCAGAAAGAAGTAAGATCTTCCCATACAACCAGCCATCAACTTCTGCTGGAGCCATGCCTGTCCAGAAACACACCATTTGGCTGGTGACCTCCAGGCCAGACCGGATCTAGCCATGACCTCCACTCCTACTAGCTTCACAGCTTCACATCTCTCCATGGGCAGGCAAAACCCCTTTACTGGGATTGAGCTGGATTTGTTAACTTGTGGGAGGGATGCTATTTAATGCTAGTGCCTCTGGACTGGTAAAATGGGACACATATGTAACCCAAAAAACTTCCAGCAGGCAAGCCCATTACACCCCCAATGTCTATATGCCTTGATATTCAAACACCCTAAAAGCTTAAACCCAACTGTTACAGCAACAGGTAAACAACACTGCCAAAATAACTACCAATCAAATTATTATCATCTCCCTTTAAAAATTTAAAGACAATTATTCTTATTAAAACCAAACCAGGAGCTGTTGGGCCCTCGTGAAATGGTCATGCCATTATGGGTCCAGAGGGTGCTTGAAATCCAACTCTCATCCTAAAGAGCTGACAGGATTTTGGCCCCATCCCTCTGCACTGACAGACCACAAGTCACAAAAAAACTCCACTCCCTTCAAGGGATGGGCTATGAATGACAGAATTGTTTACATAAGCACCTACTCCAGCATCCCTATTTTAGCCAATGGCCTTACCTCTGAATACCAAAAGACCCTCCCTCACCCCTAACTTGATAAATTTATGACTACTGCATTAAACTAGAGAGAATGACCCTCTGACAGCATCTCCCTGAGAGTTCCTGTTCCACACACAGGTGAACACTCATATATGAATGTACAACACACATGGACACCACCATACACACACACACCAAAAAAAAAAAAAAAAAAAAAAACCACTAAAAAATTTAATTCAAATAAAACAAAGCAATCCAGAAAGAAAAAAAAAAATCTTGGTGACCATTGTTGATACTATATGCAAAATAGGTTGTTGTCCGATAGCTAGCCAACATAAACCTTTTCCTTTACTTAAGTTTATCTTAATCCAATCTTATTTTTAAGAACTTATATATTTTCATAAGTATAACAGTAATAACATAATATTGATGGCAATAAAGAAATTTTAAGTTGTGCTGATGTGACATTTTTATCAACATTCAAACATTTTACTTTTTAAAAGGTATTGTATGTTCCTTAAAGAATCACAGTATAATCAAGGGACATCTTTTACCCAAAGAAAGCATAAAACAGTTTTGATCAAAATGCTCCTTGTACATTGCCAGTACCTGAGACTCCTACTGCTGCTTCCAAACATTAATCACTTCGTTCATTGTTATTACTTGCCCTTCACTATGTTCTTATAGTTTTACTTATTTTATATCCTCTGCCTCTGCATAGATTGTAGGTGCTAAGACTCAAAGTTAGGTTGCCTAGGAACACTGCTGTCAATTGTCATTGATAGGAATTCGAGCCCATGTAGAAATAATTACAAATGCTATACCCATGTCAAGTTCAGGCCATATTCTCAGAGGAGTCAGGCAGTTAATATTATCATCACAGAAATTGAAGCCAGGTCTCTACATGATATGAGGCCAAGATTTTCCTGAGAAACTTAATTTTAGTTTTTATTTTTGTGAACCATTTTTCTTTTAATGTCAGATGAATGAGTTCCAACATTTTAACAGTCAGCACATAAAATTTTAGTTGTCTGTCTTTGTCAAATATTATTTTCTGAAAAGAGTGTATTTCTGTTTTACTTAAAGCAGCTTCATTTTTATCTGAAGTTTATTCATAAAATGTGTACACTAAATTAAAGTTCATTGACTGAGAGTATTCTAGAAAGGAACACACCAAGTGATTGCTCTCAATTAATAGTGATAGTACAATAATTCTGTCATATATATATGGCTGTACATGATGAGCTGCTATTAACATTAATGGTATGGCTGCCAGAAACTACCATAATTTTATTCAGAGCTTTGAGCAACTAGTGTGGCCCCTACATAATTGTTAACTATTTATGAGGCAATAAGCCTTCACCCACCTACACTGAATCAACATTTATACCACCATATTATAATGTATTATGTGAGTGTTTTGAAGCTACAAAATGTTTGATTTTTATTGCCAAGTTTATTAGACTGCTGAAGATTGTAACCACACCAGGAAAACTCACTTAAAAGTATTCAAATGGGGGTTTCATTCTTACGTGCTTGGTAAAGAAATTCCTTTTTGATAATATACTGTAATTTCAACGATCAAATGATAAATTGCAAAATTATTTCAAAGGGGATAGAGTCATATAGAGAATACTTCCTGCTATGATCAATAATTGATATTTTTACAGAGTATGTTTCTTTGTCTCTCCAGATTGAAGGAAGTTAAAGTTTAGTCTCTTAAAGCTCAAAGTACAAAAATATTGATTGGCTTGTAAAAAAAAAATAACTCATTTCACATATTTCTGAAGTCTAGGAAGTTAAAAAGTAAACTTCTGTTTCCTGTGACTGACTGCCTACAGCTACATACACACATATCTTCAGAATGCTGCATTGCATGGCTGAAAATAAGTTTATGGGATTGCTCACAGAAACATGAATCCTATTCATGATATGTTGGTGATCATGACTTAATTCCCTCTCAATTGCTTCATCTTCTGATAATATCCCCATAAGGTTATGATCTCAGAGTATGGCTTAATATAATACAGAAAATTTAGACCATCCATTCATAAAAGAAATCATAGTCAAATGTTTTCAGTTTCTATAAAAGATACTTATGTGCCAGTTCTTCCACAGATTGTATTCATTTCACTTAATTTTGTATGAAGTAAGTGTACATTGGAGATTTTTTTGAGGAGGACGCAAAGTCATTATATATGAAATCACTGAAAGATTCTCAGAACAGCTAAAATTAGATTTCTCATGTGACACAACTTAGCATATAATCAAATCAAAGGATTCCATACCTTACTCCAAAGATACTTGCTCAGCTATATTCAGTTCTGCTATACTCACAATATCTAGGAAATCAAAACAAATATCCTTCAATTGAATGAATAAGGAAAACATGGTACATGTATACAATGGAAATCGATTTAGTGTTTAGAAATTTAAATATGAAATTTACGGGTAAATGTATAAAACAAGAAAATATTATATTGACTGAGGTTAAGAAGACCCAGAAAGACAAATGTAACATTTTTTTCCCCTAGGTGTACATCTGAGCTCGAAGTTTAGATATGAGTTTATCTGGAATACCAAAAAAGCAGGAAAGTTAAAAGGGACTGGGGGTGGGGGAGAAGAAATTCTAGAGAGGGGTATAGTATAGAATAAGTGCTATAAGGAGATAATTTGGAATATGGAGGAGGGGGATGAAAGATTTAAATAAAAATGGAGAGGAAGGAGGGGTAGTAGTGATAAAAATACTAACTGTATTTGAGAAACACATAGGAAATATTATTTTATGTTTACATAAAAAGCATATCTTTTTTCCATAAAGGTCTATGGTTGGAATTGATTTGATTGTGTCAAATAACTACTATTATTTTAATAGTAGTCTCACTTCTTTTAATAGTAGATTTATTTATTTTTTGTCTATTATTTGCAAGTTTTAGCTCCGACAATCATTTTAGCAATTTTGATTTCAGATTTCCTTTGTTTAAATAAGTATAAGTGGTTCCAATGGCACTCGGTTAATTTCAGCTACTCAAAGACAAAAACTAGCATGATCATATTGAAAAATCACATCTGAAAGTTTTAAGGAAATTTTAGCTTTACAGGAAAAATGACTGTAAAATAATTGAATATCAGCATACTTCCTGAGCATACTTTTTCTATTAGTAATACATACATCAGTGATTTTTATTTGTTTGAATTTAGTATCCATTTTCAATTAAAGTTAGTGTTCTACATGAGGCTTCATATTTTCCATTGCAATATTCTTTTTTGTTCTGTAGCTTTCAAAGTGACTGCTTTTGTTAAGGTATGTTCCTACCTCTTTGGCCATATCTAATATCTCCTTGATGTTTCAATTCCCCTTTTCTTTTAGAATAAGCTGAAATGCTACAACTTAAAATAGAAAGTCTCGAGTGATTTCTGTCTCTCTGTGTATCTTTCTCTCTCCGTGTGTGCGTGTGTATGTGTGTCTGTGTGTGTGTATCTGTGTACTCTCATATAAGTATAGTTGAGCAAATGTACACACATCTACATTTATGTATGTCTCACAAAAATTTTAAAAAACATTTTTCCATATGCTTAATTTTGCATCAACACAGATATTTTCAAAGACAGAAATTATAAATGACATAATGAAAAAATAGCATATTTGGTTCCTGAAAATGAAAAATAAAAAGACAAGTAGTAGCAAATAACACTAAATGGATACTCAGCATCTCAGTCCTTTCAGGCCTGGATAATGTAGCTTTTCAGAACCAAAGCAAAATATAGTGAGAAAATATGAGGTATTTTTGAATTCAGTAATTTTCTATCACCCTGGGACTTTCTAATGGCTCCTGACATTATATCTGAAAGTTCTAAATATCATTGTAGCTAAATCTTTTATGAACTATTCAGTCTTCTGGAAGCAGAGACAAATGAGGCCATCAACCCATAAATGATTTCTATTCCACATAGTGATGTAAAAATGAATTTCAGCTTACATTTGAGGATCTGAATAAAGAAACAGTTTCCATCATATCACAGATCCCACATATCAGCAGGGAAGATCAATAATGTGCTGCTGCATTTGAGAAATGCTTCAAATTACCCAAGACGAAGAGATGGCAACAAAGAAAAGAGAAACTTCTTTGTAAGAGTGATGGTCATTCTAAATAATTTTGTTTAGTATAACCAGAAGGACCTTAGAGACATAATTTGTGATATGTGATAATTTGGGGAAAATGTCTTCAAAATATGTTTTAATTTTCAGTAACAAACTATACCTTTAAAAACTTTGTTTTGGAAAATGGCAGTATCCTTCATTGTATTTTTTAAATATCCAACATTGAAAAATGGTTAGGTTTTGCAATTTAAAGGATTTCAATCTTACGGTTATTGAAGAAACTTTTATGGGAGATGATGATATAAAATTGCATGTAGCTCAACCTTACTTCTACCTCCCCTTATAATCATTGATTTTCCTTTAGACAATACAGTACTGCTTTTGTCATTGCCAAGTTACTAATGTTTATGTTCATTTTTACTGCCAAGTCTTCTACTATTTCCTTGGGTCGATTTTAAATGTTAAAAAAGTACATTCATCTCATTGTGATTGTGCACCTTGTGATCTTCACCTCAACTAGGGTTCTAGATTTACTTTTGTTTCCCCCTGTGAATAATATATAACTCTCATGGACATTAGAAGTGTTATTTTTCTCATATCAAGTTTTTCTCCTCTTTAATTTCAGCAACATATGTTTCCTTTTTGACCACCAGGTCACACTTTAAATATTTTTATTCAATTAGCAATTTGTTTGAATTTTTCCATAAATTTAGTGTTTTAATAAATAAGACATTTATATTTTTTCAAATGTCCTCATTTTACTATTATTACATGCTATTATTACATTTTCAACACAGACTATAAATCTAAATGTTTGAATTTACAAGTGATTTACTTCCTAGTTATAACTGTAATAGGTATCCAAGCAATTGTTCTAATTTATTATTTATAAATAAGTAATTTATTAAGGAGCTTCAAACTTTCCTACCAAGAATCCTATGAAAATCAGGATTCCTTCTTTGTAATTAAACATGGCATTTCTAAAAATTAATATTCTCTGAGTATTAATTACTTTTATCTCTGCTACCACAAAAATACCTGATAAAAGCAAGCTACAAAAGGTAAAAAATTTGGCTCACATTCTCAGGTGATCTCAAGTCAGGGAAGTCATGATGAATGAAGCATTGGCCATGTTGAATTCTCTGTCAGGAAGCAGAGAAAGATGAAACCAATTCTCAGCTCACTTTCTCCTCTTTACTCAGACCAGATTCTAAACCCTAATAGCATCATTGACATTTAGGGTGGGTCTTCCCACTTCAACTAATCTAAACTAGAAACATCCTCATAGGTATTTCCAGAGGTCTCTTTTCTTGGTCATTCCCAAAATGGACCTGACAATCGAATCCACTCTCAGAACTTCATAGACCATCTATTCCCTGACTTATTTACCTATTCCTTCTACTTATTCTTCTATGCTTTCCTATTCTTCTCACTATGTTTGAAGACAACATATGTAAATTTGAGTGGTAAGAATCTCTAAAAAAATAATTTGTAAGAATTCATGCTTGGGAAAAGTTTTATTTTAGGATTTGCAGCTCCTTACCAGAATATGTACTTTTAATTTTCAAATATTACCTCAGAACATTGAAAATTTCACTCACATATTAGAATTTTTTTTTAAATCTCCAACAATTCTTTAGAATTTTTAGTCATTTCATTCTTGCACTTAATTTCAGTTTTAAAAGTTGCTCACTGTTTTGAGTATATTAACACAGTATTTTGAATTTCTTCATTTTGAAAACTTTTTTATTTATGGTTTTATGGTTATTTTGTCTTAGTATTCTATTTATTTTTAATATACATTTATACATATACAGTATCAGTTTTCTTCTTTCATAGTTGAATAATAACAGGAAAAGTGCTGGCAATTGTATAGTTTATGATAGTTAGAACTTTAGTCTGAGGTATTACAGAGTGACAATTGCTACTATCAGAACAATGTATTTTGTAAAAACAAATTTCATATACAGGAAGAACGAATATATACTATAAGGTCAGGATCAGGGATTCCCAAATATCAATGTTAATCATTATTAGTTTTTGATAGAAATAAATAGCCTTCTCTATGTAATTATGTAATCAGTATTACCTTTGGCTTCTATCATGTTTTGATATCATTGGGAGGCTGTGTATATTTTCAGGTGAATATTTCTTAGTTTAGCACATAATCATTAAAAAGATGCTCTGTTTAAAAAAAGATCAATTATGGCCAAGCAGTGTGGCTCATGCCTTTAATCTCAGCACTTGGGAGGCACAGACAGGTCAATCTCTGAGTCTGAGGCCAGCCTGGTCTACAGAGTGAGTTCTAGGACAGCCACAGTTACAACAGAGAAACCCTATGTTGAAAAATAAAATCAAGCAAACAGTTATGAAAAGAATAAAAGGGATTTTGGGTAGTATTTTTACATTGACTTTTACTTTTACATATATAGTTATTTTCTGTTTCTCTCTGTGTGACTCTCTCTTATGCATGTGTGTGCATGTGTGTGTGTGTGTGTAAGCAGAAGTAAGGGACTAGTTATTAGATTTAATTTTCTCCTTCCACTATGTGTGTCCTGAAGATAACTCAGCTCATCAGACTTAGTGGCAAATGTGTGTACCCACTGACTCATCTTTCCAATCTGGCCTATGGTCTTTAATTTTGCATTTCAAAATTATAGTAAAACTGGAGTAGGTCTGAAAGAAACTTGTTTGAAATTGTTAACTGATATAAATTGGTACAATATAATGCGAAAGGTATTTTAACATTAGATATATTTTGGGTCATTTAAAATATCGCATAAATATTTATTTCTAGGCAATCCTGTTCTTATAACTTGATTTTACAACTTGTTTTATTTTAATAGTCTTCAAGAATTCTGTATTTCAGGATGATTATGTTAACCTTTTTTTTTTTTAAATGAATGTTTTCCAATGGCTCATGTATCACAGGCTCTTTCACTAGCTATGGGTAATGGTAAAAGATTTAGGAAATAAAGCATAGTAGGAGGAATTGGGATCATTGAGAGTGTGCCTTGAGTTTTACTGTGGTCCCATGACTTTATCTTTTTCTCTGTTTTGTTTTCAGGTAGTTGTAAGATGAGAAACTTGCTTCTACCATGACCTTCGAGATGATGTTAAGCTTCACCACAGTCCAAATTGATGAGGAAATTGATTGTGGGTAGAAAACAATGAAAATGAAAACAAAATGGATGTTTCATCCACTCATGTTCCTTATCTTGGGAATTTTTGTCACAGTAATGAAAACATAATTTATATCTCATAGTCTCTGGAATATTTAAGGCTTCTTTAAGGATAGTGCACTCATTTTTGTTTTTTAAGTGCATTAAGCATCAATTTCATAAGTTGCATAACAATATTCAAGAGTTGTAATGACTATAAATCTCCTAGATGACTAAAAATGAGATTCTCAAATTTTCCTAAGAATAGAAATTTTATATATCATAAAACTACATTGAAATATTCCTGCATGGTAGAAATATATATAATATACATATACATATATAATGTCTATTTTTATTAATATTATTTTTTATTAATTCAATTTATTTATTTGATTATATATGGGTGCATGTTTGTGGATATTGCATTTCAGAGCACACATATGGAGGTCAAAGATAACTTCTAAGATTCAGTTTTTTCATCTAAAATATAGGTTTCAAGTCTAGAACTCAAATTCACCAGTTTTATCAGGAAATGGTTTTCCTCACTGTCCCATCTAGCTGGCCCAATTACTACTCATTTTTAAGCATGAAGTTTGTATTTCCGATTCTTTGTGATTCATCTAAGAAAAGGGGAATGTGTAAACTCTCGTCTGCTTATTTATTTGGTGGATGTAGTTTGGCCTAATAATCAAATTTAAATATGAGTGTTGATTGAATTTCCATGATCTCGAAACAAATGGCATGTAATTTTAGGTTGAAACTCTTTTTAGATTTTAATGTATATTTGCTTGTCACAGAAATGACTGAATATACGTTCAGTCTAATAATAAAATGTGATGTATTCAAACTATCTAGATTTCAATTATTTGCAACTCAAATACTGTTACTGTTCATGAAGAGTTTATACACTCACACATGGAAAGGATATTTGTATTATAACTTACAGCTGAATAAATACCATAAATCATTTAAAAGAGGTTTTGTAAAAGCTGTTTAAATCAAATTTATGTGCAAATGGCTTTTGTACTATATTTTAGGCCCCCTTCAACTATTTTCACCTGTAATCTAATATTATATTCCAAAAACCATATTGAGGATGTATGATAGCTTCGCTCTGTAGCACAAAATAATAACTAAATTAAATTAATATAAAAGTAATTGGATGTCATTAATCTAGAGAACAATATGCTAATTCCTATCACAGCTATTTAATTTTACTATAGAAATTAAAAAACTATAATAAAATTATACATATTTCTTATTAAGGAGTTACAGGGCATAGTATTCTTTGAAAACAATAAAACAAAACTTTTAGTTATTTTTCTTTTTTGTGTTCTTTTCATAAGTTTATGAAATTTTTGTAAGATTCATTATCTATTTAAAATCAGTACTGAAATATAGGATAACATTCACATATGGGTTGATTATTAATATTAAGTAAGTATTTATAATATACTATATTTCTTGACATTTTAATTGTGATGTTATGGTTTGATATATTTTGAAAAGCTAAGATCTGAGGTAATAAAATTAGGACAAAAAAATCAGTTCTGAGGTCATTAAGAATGTGTTCAAGTTCCAAGAAAACTTTAGATACTTAAGGATAAACCAAAGCTGGAGACTTGGGCTTTTAAGACTCATTAAGTATTTAACAGGTATTAACCAAAAGCTTCTGGCAATATTCTTTGCTGCAAAGAACCTTGCTTCAGTGCTTCCATATAAAAATATCTTGGGAGATTTGATTGATTTATTTAAGGTGACTTTGTTTTGTTTAGGAAAAGTAGTAACATAATATTGCTGTCTAAGTTATATTTTGAATTTATTTGGAGATAAAGTTACATTGGGTATTTAAGTGTGGGCAAATATACAAATAAACACAGAGGACAAGATACAGCTTTAAAATATCATCTTGCATTGCTTTCCATGTGTTCATTTTTGCAAATTTTGATGGGAAAAAAATTTAAATTATTGTTCTGTAGTCTTGTGTCTGAGGAAAGTTTCACTGGTAGGTTTAACATCAAATAAAAACAACTATATACATAATCATAAACTGTTTATGAATCCCTAAGTATCTGCCACCATGCTAAAATGTCACTAGTGAAATGAATGTTGTTTCAGCCGTGAAGCTCTGCTGGAAGTCTGTACCACAAGTGAAAATGTTAGCAAGACAGAATTTGCAGCCTATCAGCACTGGGTACTCCACTAGTGAATACTTATCTTCAGGTTAGCCAGTCATCTAGAAATAATAACCTAAATACTACTGTGAATGAAATCCACATGTCAACAGAAGTCCTAGACTATATAAATAAAGCACTCTCCTTTAATAAAAACCTATACCCTACATCAAAAAATTCACTCATTTAAAATCATTTGTGTAATATTTATTAGATCTTAAAATTTCTGCCTTCTATATAGGAAAACATATTCTAAAAATACATTGAGGAAACTAATTAACTTTAAATGACACATTATGAGGGTGGAGTTTAACGTGTACTTGCCACAAGATACAAATACCTAAATAGGGATCCTCAGCTGAGGAACTATTATGATTATGTTAATTAACATGGGAATACACACCCAAAATCTGGCCGGCACCTTCTTGCATCAATCCAGATATAGGCTTGGGACAATGAAGATTTTACTGGATTAATTTTTTTTTGTTCCGAATTAATTTATCCTATTACAACTACTATTGATTCCTTTGTTCATATCAGAACCAGAGTTTTCAGACTTCCTTCTTTGATTGAATACCAGCAATTTCCAGTTTGAGGTGCCAGAGAAGAAGTACTGAGACACTCAGCCTGGTAGATTGAGCAAATACCAGGTTCTACCCTCCAGTGTAATATAGTCACTGTGACACTAGTCTGATTGCTAAAGAACCCAGCCTCAAGGATTGAACAATAATGTGGTCAGTCCCTATTGTTGCTGTTTCAATATTAGTTGAATTGTTTTTTATTGTTTCTATTCTTCCAGATTACCCTAATACATATGTGAAGCTTACATTAATATTTAATATTAACATATTACCTATGTAACATAGTATGTAGTTTTCCATTAAATTATTATTCATTATAGTTATAAATTTGCTTTTAATCAAATAAAGTAATTAATTAAAATTAGGTGTTCTAAACAATAGCAGTTGTGAACATAGCTAGGCATATATCTCTTGCCTATTATGAGCTGTACATGAAGGGCAAAAAGTAGTTCATTCTTTGGTTAAATCAGTTCCCCATCCCTAGAGGGTTTCAGCCTTCTTACAAGCTAATCTTCAAACCTAAACATCGAAAGGTTCTGCCTCTGAGACTTACTACTTACTGACTCACTCTGAGTCGCTCTTTCTAAATTCAGAACTGTACTGAACTCAACTGACTCTTCTGGTTGGGTGATTCAACTCACTTACTGCTCTGGCTCAAACTCTTCTCCAAGCTGCTGGTTCAAACTGTCACTTTGAGCTGGATGACTGTTTCTGACAGAACTTTTCTGACTCTGGCTGACTCCTGAAACTTCTCTGAATGAAATGCTCTATCTGACTTCAAAGAGACTCTCTCTCTTAGCTAATCCTTCTTCCAAAGTCACTGTTCCTTCTCCTGAACTGCTTGTGTGTCTCTGCCTCATAATGTCCCAGACTACCCCAAACTGCCCTTGTCTCTTCCTCATACTGCCTCAGACTGCTTCTGTGTCTCTCTGAGCTCTCCATTTGTGAACTTAAAGCCTACTTTTATATCCTGAGAATTGGTCTTCTTCACTGTGATTCAATCTCAGACTTTGCTGGCTCTTCACTCTGATTCAATCTCAAAGTAGGGATTAAAATCTTGTGTTCATTCTGTAACCATGAACTGAGAGCCATGTCATACTTCTGAAATGACTGCTTCCTTTTAGAACCCTAGTGTTGGTGTTAAAGGTGTGTGCTATGTTGACTTAGCCACAGAAATCCCTTTCACCTAGCATTTGCACAAACAGAGGAAAGGATTAGTCTGACTAACATTGCTTCTTCATTCTATCCAGATCACACAGGCTGAATGTGATCCCTTCATACAAACCCTTGATTGTGATCTCTTCCTGTTTATCACAGAGGCCTTTCAATGTGATAAAAAGGTGAAATGTTCCTCTACAATGAGTACACCTCTAGCTAGGATCCCCAGCACTATGAAAAATAATAATAATGATAATAAGAGTATTCATCATATCTTATTCTTTCTATTATTTTTGTTTCATGAAAATATGCTGCTATAAAATATTTTTTCTCTCAAATTTTATTTTTATTTAAATTGTATTACTTTTATAAGTAATTAAATATTTAGGACCTCTATAAATAATATAATGTGGTATTCTGTTGTGGCTTCTCCTTGTTCCTGCCTAGGCATTGTAATGTTATTTACTCTTGCCTTTACTTATCTATTACAACTTTATCCAAGCAGAAGTCAAAGACTTAATTTTGTCTACACATTTGGATGTTATACAAATAAAACCACTAATGTACTTCTTATATCATTTAGAAAGTCTCACTGAAGGATAATACTGACTGTCATGTCCCATGCCTCCATGCAACTGGAAGATATCAGATTGGTTATAGCTCTAATTATAAAACAGCAGTTAGAGATACCTCTTCAAAAAGGGAGGCAATAGTGGGGACACAGGCCAGAAGTTGACTAAGCAGTTTAGGGAAAACAATAGTAGCTAATTTCTCTCTTCACTAGAAACGTCTTTGGGACTCTTGGCAGCATCCTCCTTGTCAGACCATAGACATGACACATATATTTGGAGGCTGATCTGGTTCCTAAATAATATTAGGGTTACCTCATTTAAGTGGTGAGTAGTGATGGTAGTAGAACAGCACCAAAGACCAGTCTGGTCAGGAGAGTAGAATCTCTGGCATGAGAGGAGACAACATTCCAGTTTCATGAGCCAATCAACCTGGACAACAGAACCTCAGAAAAGATGGAGCACCTAGGAAAGCAGGCCTACTTCAAGCCATGCTAAAAAAGATAAGCATTAAAAAGCAAACAGATGAGTAACAAGTGACATTATACAGATTAAGCTTTTTATGTTTAAATATATATATGCGTAGATATGTGTGTATATATACATACGCACACACATACACACAAATCCCTATAAATCCATGTAACAGCACACATGTATACAAAATGTGCATATGAACTCAGAGAATGTCATAGCATGCACAGGTTCAATCCAGACAGGGTTCCAACACTGAATAAAGGAAGTAGACACAGTACTTCCCCCTAACCAAGAAGCTATCTCCAGGAAATGCATGCTAGTGAAAGGAAAACCAGTTTCTCCACTGAAGTCCTACAGGTCCTATACTTACCAAACATCAAGGCAGGCCCCTTTACCAGGAGTATGTGCCTAACACAAAAATGAACACAGTGGTATTTTTTGGTGGACATTGGCCTAATTTTGCTCTGTTTGGGCAATTTTTGTCTTACCGGTCTTTTGTTTGTTTATTTTGATTTTCACTTTTGTGGTGGTGTTTGTTTTCTGGCTAGTTTTATGTCAACTTGATCTAAGCTACTGTCATCTAAAAGGAGGAACCCTCCATTGAAAAAATGCCTCCATAAGATGTAACTGTATGACATTTTCTCAGAGATTCCTGGGGGAGGGTACAAGCCATGAGAAACAAGCCAGTATGCATCTCACCCTCCATGGACTCTTCATCAGCTATTGCCCACAGGCTCCTGCCCTACTTGAGTTCTTGCTTTCATTGCTTTTGATGATAAACTGTTACATGAAACTGGAGTGAAACAACACTCCCCATCCTAGGTGGCTTTTGGACATGGTGTTTTATCATAGCTAAAGTAACTCTAAGACAGGTGGTATGTGTTCCTGTTTTTGTTTTGTATTATTTTCTGCTTCTTTGTTTTTATTTGTTTTCTTAAGGAGAGAAAAATAGAAAAAGAAAATAAAGTTGTGGGTAACAAGTTGGGAGGACATAGGAGAAACTGGGGATTAGGAAAACACAGTAAAATATATCGTCTGAATGTTTTTCCAGTTAAAAATAAAATAAAATGAATAAAAATACAATTAAAAATCACTGAACTATGGTGGAAAGTGGGAGAAATGTGTGCTGGGATTACAGATTCACACTACTGTGTCTATCTTTATATGAATTCACAGGATGTAATTTCAGATCCTTCTGCTTACACTTTAAGATCTTTACCATCCATCTCCACACATATGAGGTAATACATTTTTTAAATATAAGAAATTAGGCAATAGGCTCAGTATGACAATGCAAATGAAGAAAGAGGAATTTAATTTAATTATGTTATCTATAATTGCTCAGTTCACAGAAGTGAATGAATATGGTCTAGCAAACTTTGAATGCTAATAGAAGTCCATTATTGTAGAACTTATAAAGAAAGGAAAACTACTTAAGGATAGAAAAGTATTTGAAACAAGAATGGTGACTATCATTGACTGTAAAATCAATTAAGAATGCCTGAGAGACTGGAAGAGCAAGACTTTGGGTATTTCTATAATGGTATTTCCAGACATAGTTAGATCATGAGGGTTATGGACTTATAAATGGCTTTCTCCACTGATTAAAATTTGAATAGGATTTATGAGTTAAAAGAACTGTGAAAAATAAAGACTGATGAGAGAGTAAGTACCTTGAGACTTATCTTTGGGGTATAACTTGCCCAGGCCTTCCTGTTACAGATCCCCTCTTTGCTTTCTTTCTGTGATATGGTGAACAACAGCATTTTTTACATATATCCTCTCCATTATAATGTTCTGCCTAAGTCCATTAGGCCAAATGTCCATGAACTAAGCCATCTAAAACAATTAATCAAAATTAATTCTTATTTTCTTAAAGATTCAAAGTCTGTCTAATAAAGAAATGTTTTATGAAGTTTTACAAATATGGTGAAAGGTATAATTTACAGAATCAAGAATGTAGATAAAATCTAAATTAAATAAACTTAAAGAAAATAATGCTTAGACAGACCATAATTAGGTTGCTCACAGGATATAGGACACATTACAACAAAGAGATAATTTTAGACAGTGGCATAAGCCGGACCAAATTTTATATTTCCATTTAGTCTTTGTTTCTGAAGCAAAGAATAAAACAAAACCAAGAAAGCTTGTATTTGAATTTTTCCCCTCTATATCCTTGTATGACAGGTGTTGTACTCTCTAACAGAGGAAATAAAAGTTCATAGAAAGCCTAGGCAATGTCAACAGGTCTTTAATGTTGTCCTAGTTTATGACTGGTAAGCCATAGCACTTTTCATCATATAGTTATGTTCTGCATGACTATCCAGGAATGAACTACTTCCTGCTTCCTAGGATCTCTGAAAACTTTTCTGTCACATGAGAAACTTAAGTATAATTTTGTGAATTTTACATTAATTTTTCTTTTACATTGAGATCTCAGTTATGGGTCATTTAACATTTGAAGGAAATACTTTGCATGTTTCTTCTATATTGATTTTAAAAAAACAGGAAAATATGTAGAAAAAAATAACTGGAGACTTATTGCATATGCAAATCACAAACAAATCATACCTGGCAGGGCCATTTCATGAATGAACTGTGAGTGACTGTGACACTACTCAAAAGAACAAATGTGAGTGGGGGTGCGGGGAAGAAAAGTAACAAAGGACCACTCCTAGCTAAGGAGCTATTGGCAACTGCTGGGTGCTGGGTTAAAGAAGCCTGTTTTCCTCAGGGATAGACCCCCTGATAGGCTCCCTAGGATTCAAAGATGACCCAACACCCAAGCACATGCAGGCAGCACTGTGAACTGTGAGTATAATAGAGAAGTGCATGCATTCCTGCTACCTATGTTTTCATCATAAGCTACCTTGTCACAAAAAGTCAATGTTACTGTGTAAATATAATCCTGTAACTGATATATTTACCACACAACTGTATACCTAAGGTCCAGAGGGAATCTTTGTAAAAGGGATAGGAAAACTGGTAGAGTCATAGTATCAGAACATCGACTGAGAGGTTGTGCTTCCATGTATATCAGAGAATTAGTACATGTCGTATTAATCTAAACAAGACATGAAAATTGACAAAGCCAATTCACATGCCACTGAATATGGATTATTCTCACAAGCTCCTGCCATGAAATAAAGAACTACAGGAAATTGACAACTGCTGTTAACTTCTAGTTTCCTTGAACTACAAGCCCAGACTTTCCACTGGCAATTTTTGGCTTCTGATACCCTTAAGCTATGAGCCTAAGGAAAGAATAACTGGCTGTGGTAGTACACGCCTTTAATCCCAGCACTTGGGAGGCAGAAGCAGGCAGATCTCTGTGAGTCCCAAGACAGCCTGGTCTACATAGAGAGTTCCAGGACAGTCAAGGTTACAACAAAGAAACCCTGTCTTGAAAAGAAAAGAATAACTGTATTAGGAGGGATATTGATTCTGATTACCAAGGGGAAATTAGACTATGTCTGGAGAGCAGGAGATCATTTAGGTGCTACCATGTCCTGTGATTAAAGTCAATGGGAAAATGGGGAGTAGAAGAAGATAGTTATAAATGTCTGCTAAAGCCATGTGACTAGGTGCAGAAAGGAAGATTCAGTCTTATTTTGTTAAGAATACGCTTGTTTAGATATTTTCTCTTCTTTTATCTATGTCTTTATCATGTAATATAACATCAATTAAGAGAATATCAGATTTTTTAATATTTGTGTTTGAAATAATAAAAGAATGTCCCTCAAGGGATATTGCCACCTATTGTAAATTTATAATCCACTTATATGGTTATCTGAGGGATAGTTATGTTATGTATAATTATGACATGCTTTTTGTTTTCATTTGGAAATTAAACATGACATAAGGAAATAGTACTGTCTGTCAAGTTGATAAGGGCAGACTTATGATGGCTATGCTTGGTGTTCAACTTGACTGTATCTGGAATTAACTAAATCCCAAATGGCTCGGAACACCTCTTAGAGATTTTTCTTAAGTAAATCATTTGCAATAGGAAGACCCACTTCTAATTTAGATCTTTTAGGTGAGAAGATACATCATTAATCCATATTTTTTTAAGTGGGAAAATCCACCTTTAATCAAGGCCACACCTTCCACTTGCAGCCTATATAAAAACGTGGAAAACAGAAGCTTGATCTCTTTTGCCTGTTTGCTCTCACTCTCATTGCACCATTCTTTCACTGGTATTAGGGCCTTCTTTGAGACTCTGTCATATATAGAAGACTAATTGAGATATCCAGCCTTTTGGACTAAGCAACTACTGGAGTTTTGGACGTTCCATTGGAAGATAGCCATGCTTAAATTAGATGGACTATACCCTGTGAACCATTCTAGTAAATCCCATTTCTATATACATATAGATTCATTCTATAAGTTTTGTTCCTCCAAAGACCCTTGACTAATAAAGAGGCTGCCCTATTCAATCCACCACATTTCACTTCCTGACCCCCATAGACTTGTAGCCATACCATAATGCAATATGCATTGAGTCCAGCTTTCAAACTTCCCATAGCCTTTCAGTCTCAATATTGTTTAAAAAGTCTAAAGTCTCTTCTGAGACTCAAAGCAATCTCTTAACTGTAATTTTCTGTAAAATAATACTCAAACAGGAGATCATCTACTTCCAATATGCAATGGCACAAAATACACATTACCATTCCAAAGGGGAGAAAAGCAAAACTAATGAAGGAATAACGGGGCCACAGCAATACTGAAAGCAAGCAAGAACAACTCCTACTTCTAAATCTGTTTCTGCTGTTAAAGCATTCTGAAGATTTCCAATTCCTTTTAGCTTTGTTGACTGCAAATACTTCTGTTTGGCTGATTTGGCACACTATTAGAAGCACTCCTTGTCAGGTATCCCTGTATTCTGGAATCTCCAACATCTTGGGATCTCCAATACAATCCAAGATTTACCTTCACAGCTACATGCAATGGCCTTTCTGACCTCCGCACAGGGATGCCCCAATACACACTTGGCCTCACTGTTTTCCTTATCAGTTGAAAGAGATTCCAAAATCCCTTTCTTGTATATTTTTTATTCTAAATCCAGAATCAAGAGGCAAAGTTGCCAACCTCTGTTGTTTGCTGGGGCTAGAACTTGGGTCCTTCTTCTACCATATTTATATTTGTATTTTTCTTGTTACATAAATGTCCCTTTAATTCTTTCTCATAAATTGGAAGCTTAATTGGGTGGGGTCTTGCCCTAAGGTCATCATTCCCTTTATTCCATTTACCATCAGGCTTTCGTTTAAACTTTTTATCTCTTGGAGCAGTAGACTTACTTCCAACATTACATTTTTCAGTGGTACTCATTCTGCAAACTGTACATTTTGTATTTCTTTTTGCCTTGTTTGCTCCTTTTTATTACATATCTGCATAAGAGTGCTCACTAATAAGCAAACAGCATAGTCAATACTGGGCTATCTTGAAATCTTCTTTGCAAATGCCATTAATACAAAAACACTTCATTTTAGCCTCAGGCAAATTTTTAGAACAAGGGCCAAAAGCAGCTACATTCTTTACTAAAATATCACAAAATGTCCCTATGCCACTTACTAATATTCTTCCCCTCTGAAACCTCTTGAGCTGAGTCATCATAATTTACACAGTGCTATTCTCTAGGCTCCTACTAGAATGACCCATTAAATCCACTTTTAAGTCTTCAACTACTTTTCTAGTACAAAGTCCCAAAGTGAATATTTTCCCAACAAGCAGCATGGTCAAGTAGGTCACAGCAATACCCTAGTCTCTGGAACCAACTTTTACCTTAGTCATTGTTCTGTTACTGTGAAGAGACACAGTGACCAAGGTATATCATAAGGAAAAGCATATAATTGGGGGATTGCTTAGTTTTAGAGGATTAAACCATTATTATCATGGCAATGAGCATGGCAGCACGCAGTCAGGCACGGACCTGGAGCTGAGAACTTTACATCCTGATACACAGGCAGAGAGATACCCTAGGCTTTGGGTGGGCTTTTCAACTTCAGAGTCCACCTCCATTTACAGGCTTCCTCCAACAAGGATACACCTACTCAAACAAGGTCACACTCACGAATCTCTTTAATCTTTTCAAACAGTTCAACAACCTGGTGACTACTTATTTAAATATATCAGCCCAATGGCCACTCCCATTCAAATCACTACATATACTTTTCTTCTCTCTATCTTCTGTGAAGTTACTAGCTCACCCATCACTCCCTTTTCAATGAAGAATGACTATGTTAAGTATATGGGTTAATTTAAATAAAGCACTTAGGTTCTGTCTTACTTGTCTGAATTTATTCATTTTTTTCTTTTTATTAGCATTTTCCAATCATCTCTCAAAGTTATTTTTACTGAGGGAGGACAACATACAACAGAAGTGGGAAAGGCACTTGTGGATGTTTTTCCAACTGCTATCTAGGCTCAGAAGAAATAGTTCTCTCTTGGTTTATACCGTTTACTATGGATAATGGTCTCTTATGTTGGTGAGCTTTTTTTTTTAGCTTCCTTCAAGAGAAAACCTGGGGTTCATATACATGTATTTCACACTGTTCCATACATACTTTGTATCATAGAGACTACATATTTTTTATATGAAAACTTTGTTTCCTATCTTTTACTAGTATATCTAAATTTTCTTTATCCCTAAATACTAATGCTCTTTTAAGTTTAAAAAGATGTAAACAAGTTTATTATGCTCAATGTAAATCAGTATTCTATATTATTGTTTAATTATGTGTCACATCTGATCTTTCACAGTAGTACTCTAATTTATGTATATTCTTAAAACTGATATCATGATCTAATTAATCCTGTTCTCAAATCAATTTTAGGACCATATCCACCATTATGTAATTTAGTTATCTGTTATACTATGAAATTATATATACATACATAAATACACACACACACACACACACTCACACACAACCACACACACACACACACACACACACACACATATATATATATAAGAACTTAAGTAAAGGGTATAAATAGTGTGTAAGTTGTGAAAATACATGTTTTTATACTGCTAATTTTAAAAGAAAGTTCAAAGAAATATATTGTTTTAACAAAAATCAGATTTAATTGAATATCATAACACAGATTGCCTTTAGTTGGTATTATTCTTTTTACAATACAGTCTTGTTATTATTATTTTTTTTTACAAAATTATACTTCTCCCATGCAAATATGTATGGTAGTGAGTAAAGTTCAAAACATCTGAGCAAAGGTAAAGTTCACTCCTATATGTGTTAACAGTATATATATTGTTTTTCTTACCTAATGTTATGTTTAATTTTATTGAACTGCTCTGAAGAATAATAGAGATTAACTATGTGTGACCCCCTTGTTTCTAAGATTTATTTTTTCATTTTATACTCACTTCCTCTGGGTTTTTCCGTTTTAAAGAATAAAGACATTCATTACCACAGAACAGATATTTCTGATGGTGTAAATCTACTGTGTGACACATGATTTTATTGATTCTGTTGGATATTTTTCTGAGAAATTACTTGATATTTTAATGAGGACTCAGACAATTTTAAAATTTCAGTATATTTAAGTTCTCCTGATGGCTTGAGAGATATATGAAATTATGCTAATGGGATCATCAAGGTCCTCTTGCTAAGAGGAGTCAGGAGAATCATCTCAAATGAGAATAAGTTGACTTCTCAAAAATATAGAAAAGAGATTTTTCTCTTATTTCTCAAAGTATTTAAGAAGAATGGCAAGTCTCATGAATTTCATTTAAAACAAATGATACAGTAAATTATACTCTCAAAATAGCTTCCTCCATTTTCTCATAAAATGGAATATATTGTTTGTATGCTCCAATGAATAATACAGAGAAGAGTAGCATGTTGTTACTGTTTAGAGACATTCCCAAGTGAATTTCAATAATATCTAACCAAGTGGGAAGAGGTTATTTACTGCTGGAACAAACATGGGGGACTCCATTTTTACTGTGGGGTAGCATAAATACAAGTTAAAACCTGTATTTCTAAATAAACATATAATTAAAAATATACTCAATAAATCCAGTCTAGCTATAAATGTAGTGAGAACAGGATTTAGAGAATGGCCTCATAGTGGGAACATACATTTGTAAGTTTCCAAAATTTGTTGTGCCAAACTAAATATAAGAATCAGAAGTGACATAGAATACATGTACTTGTAAAGTACAATGCAAGTATCCATGTGCTTTGGCTATGGCATAATAAAAATAGCAAAAACTTAGAAAAATTAACCATGAGTACAGATTAATATGTGTGAGCTCCTTGGCTTTTAAAAGTTAGTCAATCCACCCAAGGTCTCACAGCAAGTAATTGGCAGACACATATTTAGATTTGTCTTTAACATTAAAGCCTGTGATCCTTACCTTGTGTGTTATGCTTCAGTGCCTGCAGGCATGTTGAGTTATATAGACATTAACTAGGTCATTTCCTTTTACTCTAACTTCAGTGAAAGAAATGACAATAACGATACTAAGAATAGGCTTAATATGCGGAAGTTAAACTGTTCTCCTTTGTTAGGCTTAAATAGCAAATTTTTAATTTGTTTTAAAAAATAAAAATTGCTTATAATTTTCTTCTCTATAGGTCTTCCCCAGGGAAGAGCACAATTGATTCTCTATTACCAAATAACCAGTCCTGAAAACATACATACAATATACTATACCATTAAACACACTGAGTAGGTTATATCTAGGAATATATGTATGTACATATATATACATATATACATACAATAACAATTCATGAAAAAGATTCTGTGAACTCAAAGTAGAGCAAGTAGTGGCACATACAAGAGTTTGGAGGGAGGAAAACGAAGGGAAAATTTTGTAATTGTATTATAGTTTCAAAAATTGAAAACTAAAAATATATAAACTATTAAAATTTAATCAAAAGATAATTACTGTACTTACTTGAGTAGAATATGAAATTAACAAATTATAAATAATAAACACAAGTGTATAATATATAAGTACTTCAAGTTAATGCAAAAATAAAACAGTATTCTGAGATTATTAACAGTGCTTATAAAAAATGAGCAAGCAAATATCAAAAATTCAATTGATGCCTTAGCTAACCCTCTATTGCTGTGACGAGCGACCATGACCAAAGAAACCTATAAAAGAAAGTGTAACTGGGCATGTTGTTTCAGAAGGTTAGCTTCTTCATGGAGGAACAAAGAGAGTAGAGGCTACAGGATACTGAAGAGCATCTAAGAGCTCACATCTTAATCCACAAAAAGAAGGAACAGAGAACAATGAGAATGGTGCAAGTCCTTTGAAACCTCAAAGTCTACCTCCAATGACAACCTTTCCCATAATAAAGCTGTATCTTCTAACTATTTCCAAACAGTTCCATCAACTCAGGACCTTTGAAGATACCCTTGGCTTTAGCACACTAAACAGCAGAAGGTCTCTACTTGAATTTTCTTTTTCTCCCCCTAAAACAGTTTTTCTTCTAAAATATTTCTGAAAACTAAATAAACAAAATTTGTACTTATATTTTATTTATATTTATAGATTTATATTAATTTCTACAATTTTTCATTTAAACAGAACAATAAAACTCAAGAAGTTTACATATTATTTCTTAATCATTTCCTAATAAGCCAACTATACATTTTCATACATTATTAATTTATCTTTATTTAGGAAAGAAGAAAATAAAAATTCTACTCTGAATTTCAAATTACAAACAAGGAAAATTAAACTTTCCAAGGTAACAGCATTGACTATCCAAACATCAAAAGCCATGTATCCATAAAAGTGTTACATCAAGTTGAACATGTGGCTCAGGCTCCTCTTAAATCCTTCTTAAATTTAAGAAGATAATGAAGGAGGCTCCTGAGTTAAGGTTTTAACACAGTCGCTTAAAACATAGTCATTGCAGCAATGTAATAGCAGAAGTGAGTAGAGAATGTAATTTTCTTCTTTAGTCTCTTCTTTCTTTCTTTGCGTGATATGATTCAATTCATCACTTCATAACAATGTTCCAATCAAACAGTGCCATTTTTATATCTAAACAAATATTTATAGAGAAGTCATTTGTGAAGGATCTCTCATAAGACAGATTATACTATAGAGCATCTATCAACATAAACCCTAATTTAAATGTAATAATTTAGTCATTATAATAAATTACTGATATCATACTCATTTAGATATTTAGCAATGATGCTTTCCTATCATTTAATATTTAATTACCTGATACAATTCATATTTCAAGTAAAATCTCATGTTTTCTCATGATAGTTGTCAATTATGAAAAGAGGTTTCATGAAGTCAAAACTCACTCATTTTATTCTCTATATAATTGAACAATACATACATCTTAGTAGTTTATTTTCTATATAATTAAAAAATTGGGATGTCATTTCCTCTAGAATTTCAACATTTTTACTACAATTTAAATATCAAGACAATTTAAATATGTCTTTGAAGTCAAACATTCTTTAAGGGAAAATTATCCATGGGAACTGTTCTCTAATAAGTGCGTTTTTATAGTCTATTATCAAGACTACCCATCAGTGTGATGAAGCCAACCTTCTCACATCTTTTTCCTGCAGTAGCTATCTTAGGTCTGACCCCAAGATGCCCCTGCCTCTGCCCCTGCCATGATTACATCCCCCAAAGGAAGGTCCCTTAGAAAATTACCCAACCTGCTCAGGAATGTGAGGTCAAGATGTTTGAGCTAATTGCATTATTTGTTTATGTTAAACCACTTGCTAGCTCTATTTGCCACAGCAGTTGCCAACAGGATGTGTTTTTTGTTTTTTGTTTTTTGTCTTTAAAAGCTTTCTGAAGAAAGAGTCTGGGCTACTCTGTGAGAACTTTTCTCTCCAGGTGGTTAACAGCCAACTTAATAAAGACTCTCATATTTGACTCTGATTTTGTTCAGTGGCCTTTGGGTATTTGCTATATAATATAGGGATTGGAAAATGTGCAATTATTAAAATCAAAGATAGAAGAAATAAAAGTATCTCTCCAAGGGTATTTTCTATAAGAATAAGTATGATCATATTTTTAAATGCAAAGAATGATGACAAAGTATGTCTTCTTTTATGTGTACTTTGCTCATTTGACTCTTCTTTTTCTTGTATTCTTTATTTTCACATCATTTTGATGAATTGCCTTATATATTTTAGACCTGTCACAAGATATGTTACAGGGATATATCCTAAGAACATGATAATGATTGAATGTTTTCTATTTCAAATGGTGAAGACAGAGATGGTGGATTAGTTCAATCAACAGAAACCAGTACCTGAATCCTTGTAACTGAATCAATGTTTTTGACCACTCATGTCACTAGGTAGTTCTAGTAAAGAGTGTGCCAGTTTCTACTCCTGTCCACATGTCAGGATTGCATGTATTATTTATTATCACACTAAACTATTGGCTATATTAAGAAAATAGGTCAGATATATGATTTATACAGAGTATTTTTTCAGCTACTCCAAATGTCAACTTGCTCTTCAAAAATCTCTTTGTGATCACCTTGGGTATTTTTTCTATGAAAACTAGACCAGATATTTCTAAAAATGGCTGAAGTAAAGACATTTAGGGATAAATTGTCCAAATAAGATACTTTTTAAGCTTTTAAAGCTTTACAGTGGCAGATATTGAACTCGTAATGTATTTCAGATACCCTAGAGTAGCTGTTTACAAAGTTTTCTTTTCTATAATCCATAGTACCATTCAGACAGTCCCTTCAAGAAAGCCTAATAGTATCACCTTTACAGGTCTAGAAAAAAAGTTGAAAAGTTAATTACCTTGTCTAATATTGAATAGCAGCAATGGCCAAATGAATTATCTCCTGAAGTGTTCACAGAGGAGAATTTTTTTTTTTGTTCAATATGCATGCACTACTGGATACTTACCTGTTATGTTATATACTCTAGAGAAACAGCCAGTGGAAGACTTACATGTACATATTTATGTATGTACACATACACATACACAAACAGACACACACATGCGTGCGTGCGCGCACACACATACACACATACACACACACACACACACATACACGGTTGCACCCTTAGCAGTTTCAATGGACTTACAGATTAGGGCAAAGCATTCTTCTCCTGCTCTCAGAAACAACATACTTGCATGATCTGTGTTTTAATAGAATTTTCATTATTAGTAATGTTTTCTGTTCACAGAGCAAAATATTAAGTGAAAATTTGATAAAAATTCTGTTTTAGTCACTCTTGTGCTTTTCTAAGGTTAGCAGTATGGTGAGGATATCTAAAAACCTAAAAATTAACCAAAGAAATTTAATCAAGTTGACTGACTGAGCAGGACGAAGCAGCAATGGCAACAAATGAATTAGAGTCTGAGGCGGAATAACTTATGAAGTAGACTTCAACTCAGCAAGAAGGTGGTAGAATTGCTATAAACAAAGATAAATTGGGTTATATAGCATAGATTGGTGCAGCATTTCTATCTCAGACACTCATACTCAGTAGGAGAAAGCCTCAGTTTGTAACATCCTCACCAATCTCCATCACCAGCAAGGATTTGCAGTTCTAACCATCAGGACGTTTTATAATTTTCAGAGAATTTCAATCTAATTTTGGGAATGGCCTTGAATCTATATCTGTAATCTTCATAGAGGAAACTCACATCATTGCCTCCATCAATGTACAGACCGTAAGGTGCTGTGCCTTGGTGTTATTCCGAGACTGAAGTCACTTTTACGTTCTACCTTGCCTTAGGGTCCATTAAGCCCTACATCTCCCTATCCTTGGATCCCTATAAAGTACCAACATAGTAGCACATCAAACTGTACACGTGAAAGTGTGGCTACACCCAGTCTTTCAAATGTGAACTCATATATTTCTTGCACCATGAGCAACAGGTATTCCAGCATAGCACAGGGACCGCAAGTATGGCATGGAGAGTTGGTCTTATCATCCCCATATATTTAAAAATGTATCTGCTGTCCCCTCTCCCAACACTTATAAAACTATGGCTACAACACTCTGCTGTTTTTTGCAAAGCCTAAGGGAACATCATTATGTTCTCCACAAACTCAGTGTTTCAGTGTTTATCACCTTACTCCCCATTGACATTGATACTCGCCTCTGTGAAGAATGAAGGCACAGTTTTTCTATGTCTGTCGTTCTTGCAGCCATTACTCTACAACTATGTCAACCAGGGAAAATGTTCTCTTTGGCAAGTTTCATTGTATTATCATGAGATAATAAATAAATAATAAAATAAATTTAAAAGATAAATAAATAAAAAATAATTCAGAGACACTCTCATTTACTTCTGTTAACCTTGAGGACTAATTCCTCTGTGAATTCCTCAAAGCATTCACTACAACTACAGTTATACCTGAAGACAAACATATGAACAGCCAGGAGCTCCAGTATCACACTTGACATATACAATGTCACAGATGTCAATGATATTCATTTCTGTTTCTAAGGACAAACATTCTTCTGCATCTCATGACTTTCACATGATGCCAACATCCACATGCATCAGAATTCCCTACTCTATGCTTTAGGTCACACCTCTCTTTTGGGTCACATTCAGTAAAAAGGGAAATCATTACACAAATACCTGCAGATAGAATTAATTTAGAATTGGTTAATACTGGTTAGAGCCAAAGAAAACATTGAATATGAGATTAATTTTGTGTGCAATAATAAACAAATCCAAAACACCTATAGAAATAAGTTCCCATGATCCATATAAATACATACAGCAAAAAGTTATTATGAAATCTAATCCACTAATTTGTAAGAAACATTGAGTAACTGAAATATGTAGACATCAGTGCAGAACATCAAGAACATACAAATTAAGGATGCATGACACCTTTGGATGACCCCAATTATTCTCCAGGATTGGACGTCAAATTAAAAGTAATTACAATATATTTGAAAAGGAATTTAAAATAATGACCCTAAGGAAGAACATTGAAATGCAAAAGAATGCAAAAGCACTTCAATGAAATGCAAAATAATTATGTTGATGAGAAATGTAATAAAGAGAAATATTAAAACGTGAAAGAAAAAGAAACTTTCGAAATAATAGATTCAATTAATGAAATGAAAATGCACTTTGTAGTTTCAACAGCAGGCCAAATCAAGATGAAAAAAATATTCATCATTCTCATTCCCTCCTTCACATGCATCTCCCTTGTAGGTGAGGGGGAGGCTTACAAGTAGACAGCATGTTCATTTACAAACCAAGCACCAATGTTAAGTGTCTTCCTCATTGTGTCTCTTATTGAGGCAGGTTCTCCCTAAACACAGAACCCAGCAGTACCAAAGATGGACTGTCTAGGAAGCTTGGGGATAATTCTGTTACCACCTACTCCATGCAATAGTTTTGGAGCAAATAAACTTTTGTAGCATTCTTATTTTAGACTTTTTCCTTTTAATTGAATATGAATTTTCACAAGTAGGAGCTTTCAATGGAGATGGAGAGTGTTCTTGGCCTTAGGGCAGCTTCCCTGCAATTTCTAGCTAATTGCACTACAATCTAATGGCTTTGATGCTTTTTCTTCATCCTCATTGTCCACATAACTGAATTCATATGTAAGCTCAGCTAACTACAGACTGTTTCTGGCTCTCTGCTCTTCTGAACTGTCTTACTGCAAATTTGAATAACAGCAGTGAATAGTAGTAAAGGCATAACTTGAGCACTATGCTATCTTGAAATTTTCCCACCAAACAAGTTACATATTACAGTCTCATTTGAGTTGTTGGGATATGGTCAGTATGCAATGCATTCTTAGCAAGAATAATATATGAATGGCCTCTAGTCTAGTTACAGATAGAGCCATATCCCCATTAAACCCCTTGAGAAAAGTCATCACTATCATATTTCTATCAACTCTTACTCACTCAACAAACAGAATAATTCTTAATATTTAGTACTTCACACTAGGGCTTCTCTGGACAACAGGACCAAACTTTTCCATATTCTTCTCTTAATTTCAATGCCCTATTATCAACATAATTAGACACAACAGAAGTACAATTTCTTAGTCAATTTTCTGTAGTAGATACTTTTTCCTCATTGCTAGACAAAATTCAAAACAAAAGAATCAACTTAAGGGAGCAAGGAGTTCATTTGGATTGTTGTTGGAGGATGCCGTTCATCATGAAGGGGAAGAGGTGACATCAGAATAACATACCTTGTCACATTTTTAGTATGCTCTGGATGAAATGAGAGATGAACACTAACACTCAGTTATTTCTAATTTTACTCAATCCAGGCACTTAGTTTTTCTGATGCCACCCATATCCATGGTAAGTATTCCCTCAGTAAGTCCTTTCTAAAAACACCACCACAGAGAGACCCAGAATTTATCTCTCAGAGGTTATTCAAAATCTCTTGTTCACTAATTATCAAAATTAAGCAATTACACTCTGTTTTAAGATGGAATAATTTCATGTATGTGAAAGCTTAATGTCTCCACTAAAATTTCTAAAAATTAATGAATAAATTTAATTAAGCTAAAAAAATACAAAATCTGCTTTTAAAACATTAGAACTTTATATATTAATATCCAATTTGTTGGAAAAACAGCAAGATTATATACCTAACAGCTACTAACTATAAGATGCAGAGGAATATATTTACATAAGGAAGTAAAAGACTTGATAATAAAATATATGCAACACACACACATACACACACACACACACATACACAAATAAAATAGAATAGTGGGAAGTTATTTGGCATTCATAAAACATCCATATTTTTTAAAAATAACATACATATTTGTAGTTTTATGCCTACGGATAGCTCAGCCAAGAGAGACATGGAGGTGTTCTCATATGTGCAAATTCTGCCAGGCCTCAGCAGAGGGACCACCAACACGGCTAGCACCATACTGGACAGTGGAGCCCTGAGTGTCTCAGCTCTGGTATTTTTATTGATACAGAACTCCTTAGGTGTTCTACTAATAGCACATGCAGATCATTAGCATTCAAATATCCCCCACATAAATCCAACACCTGCAGACAATACAAAATGCCAAGACCTAAGCAGTCCCTCACCCAACAGTGCATAAAACAATTATTTTATAGATGTCCAAAAATAATCTTCCACAACATATATTTGTTTCAATAGTCTTCAAAGTACTAGTGGAAGTCATCAAAAAATGAAGAAATCTAATATTTATATATAATTATAAAGCACTAGATAGCCATGGTAGTCTTGAGCAAAAAAACTGAAATTATTACAAGTCCAGACTTTAAATTACACTTGTGGTATGGCATTTCTGAAAATGATTTTTCAGGTGTGCATATTTTCCAGGCTTATAAATTCATGGAGGCTTCCACTGAGGTTTCAAAGCAAAGCCTGAGAGTACAAATGATATGTTATGGAATCAGAGATCTACAAACATTTCTCAGAAGGACAATAAACTATAAAATTCTAATGAAAACTGATGGAAGGTGCTAACAGTATGTACGATCTATCAAAGGAAGTTTCAGGAAGCAAGAAAAGTTGCCCTAGAGAGCAACTATGTGGTGTACAACTACAAAAGTCATAGGAGTTGCAGTGCTACTGTACGAGGGAACTCACATCAAACCAAACCATGCCCTAGGTTCTGGACATGGAAACTTAGTAATGTTTTCCAGGTTTTGTTCATCACTGAGGTCTGTCTCATCCTCCCAATTGTCTTTCCTTTCCCTCTCAGAATTAGAGTATTTTCCACAGGTCTTAAATTAGAAGTGTTGATTTTACTGTTAGTTTTGTTTGGTTTTGTTGCTTGAAATTATAAATAATGCTTGAACAATTAAGCATAGTTTGCTTTTTATGAAATATGAAATTTTATAAAAATGATGAGGTTCCATCATGAGTGCATTATGAGAATTATGGTGGAATGTTATTGACTTGGTGAGGTTTCTCCAAAGCAATTGCCCATAATTGCATAACCAAACTCTCTCGTAACACAAATGCAGGAAAGGAATCTTAGCATTAATTAGATATTGAATACGTATTGAAACAATACAAGGCATATTGTACTGTTTGCAAACTGTGTTGCAATTTTGAATATAACTATGTGCGAGAATAGGACCGCAGTTCAGATTACAAGCACTCATGTAAAAAGTCTAGGATGGTGGTGCACATTTGTTAACACCAATGTGGGGAATAGAGAATTGAACTGGATTGATTTAGAGTTGGAAAATAGAATCCATGGAGCACACTGGCCTGTCATTCTAGTGGTGAGTGTCAGTGAAAGACTGACTCAAAAATAAGTGTCAGTGACAGAAAATAACAACTGGAATAGCGTTCATAGGTACATACATATGTACGTACTTGCATATATTACACACACACACACACATTTTTAGAAGTTTAACTGTACTCAGATTTAATCAGAGAGTACACAGACAAAGTTGAGTAATTTGCTATGTAAGATAAACATTATTTATCTTCAATTACTGTCCTTGGGGTGGCATAATAAATTATAGATCTGGAAAACTGGCAGTTTTTGCCTTTTAATTTTCTGACTATTTTCATCAAAATCATCCCAAGAAGTACTTGCATCTAAAATCTCTATTTTGAGGTTTTATTTTGGAGGCCATAAAGTTTAGAGTTACAATTTTAAAATAAAAACACAAGCTACATGTTAAAATAACAGTTGTATACGTAAAAGTTGACTAAAATGATAACCATCTTATGTTTGATACTTGTGGAAATTGTAAAGTACCAATAGTAGTGCACTGATATTTTAATCTATTCTTATGTAAATGTTTTATTAGAATCATAGGAATGTTAGATCTCTTCATATAGGTTTTCTTGCAGTGAATGAAGTTTGAGAAACCTATATTCAATTTATGGCCATGTGTCCAACAAGCATCACACAATTTTATGTAAGCATAGAATGCTATTTAATCTATTAATTTCTAGAGCAATATTTTATGTAAATTTTTGATCATGATATTTAAAATTATATTACCAATCTACATGAAAAATAGAAAAACTCATTGATTTTCATTTCTAAAATTTGTGCAACAACTTAAACATATTTTCTTTTGTTTTTAGTATGCATACCACATTGTAGACTTTGATTTAGGTTCAAAGCAGCACCAAATGCTGACATAGGTTCAGGGCAAAATCCTTGGTCCTGGTTCTGAAGCCCTGGAATGTTTTAGCCTCCATATATCCTAAAACATTTAAGCCTAGAACTGGAAGGTTTAAGTCTCAGCCTCTATATAATCTAGAACTATGAAACCTCCAAGTCTTATTGCTGACTGAGGATTCTAATTAGCTCCTTCAGAATTCAGAGCTGCACTGAACTCTGACTCTTCTGGTTGACCTTCTGAGTTGGCTAAATGTTTCTGACTGAACTCTTCTGATACTACCTTCCTCTGACTGAACTGCTCTGCTGGGCTTAGAACTGACACACTCTTCTCATCTGATGTTGGATTAAAGATTTTTCTACTTTCCATCTAGACCACATGGGCTTCTGAATGTAGCCCATGGAATGTAGATCCCATTTTTCACACAGAGCTATTCCTCTAAACTTTCCCAGAGCAGCCATGTTGCTGGATTAAATGGTCAAATATTCCTCTATACCACCTTTATATTAATCTAAAAATAATCAGTTTATTTTTATTATTAATGAAAATTTCTAAATATCTGTAAATACACATATTTAGGCAAATAAATTAATTGTGAAATCTCACTATGTTGAAATCATTAAATCTTATCATCAATAACTAGCTAGTACTTAATTAAAATCCATGAAGTGGTTACAAATGATGCTTTAAAATCCATATTTTTGTATATAAAGTATATTTTGAAAGGATATGAAAATTTAAAAAAAATTGTTGGATAATTTATTTTTCTTATTCTTCCATACAATATTATATATATCATTAAGATATAAAAGTAATGAAGACCAAGTTCAATAAAGTTTTTTTCATTATTCATATTGCTAAATACAATTTGACACTATTTTTTGTAAATATTTATTTTGTTGTATAATTGAAAGTATTTACATATTTTAAATGTAAACTTCTGTCTTAAATTATTCTTTCAAAATGTCAAAGCATAGTTTTTTTAATAAAAAGTATTTATAAACCATATTTCTAGTTTTGTTCATTATTAAACTATTATTATTAAATAGAACTAACTATAACTTGCAGTTAGAGAAAACAAACACAGTCAAACTGTTGAGAACACTCTCATAAATCAAAGCTCATCTTAGGTTCTTTAATTTTCAATGATATATTTAATTGCACTACAGGTTTATATGGTTCTTGATTTCATGAACTCATAAAAGAACATCTGGCTTACTATACTTAAATCATACTTTCCTTTCTCATTTCTTCTGTAATGGAATTGATTTAATGGTGGTAGTCTTATCTTCATGCTGATTGACTCTTATTTTGTCAATGAATGTGCCAGATGGTGTCTAGGTAGCAATGATACAATATTTAAAGAAACAAATTATGGTAACTATATTGACTTAACTTCAAGCATTATAAATGAGGCTATTTAGCATTTAAGATTTCTCCAACTCATTTTCTACAAAATTCATTTCTTATAAACAATGTTCTGATTATCTTTAGAGAATCATTTATTCACCCACCTATGTGATATGAGACCATTATACCTACTATTAGCATCCCCTTAAGTACTTTATACAAACTACAGCATGGACAAGGTGTTTGTGTATTTTAAAATGTTTAATGCAAAACATTATATTAAAAGCCAATAGTTATTCTCTATAGAAAGCCTTCTAATATTTCTTAGCATTTCATAAATATATGAGCTTGCATTTAATTGTGCTTCATATTGTGCTATTCATTTGTCATTAGAAGAAAACACTTGAGAAAATGAACTTAAAGGCATAGAGATTCATTTTGGATTCAGCAACTGTTGACTTGTTTCCATTGCTTTGAGCCTGTGGTACAAATGAGTGAAATGGTGGAGAGTTGATGGTGCAAGAAAATAGGCTATCATGTCAACATGGAAGCAGAGAGAAGAGGCTAGGACACTATTATCCCCCTCAAAGGCATAGTCCCAGCAAAATGAGTCTTCCTTCAATGAGACACCATCTCTTAAATCCTTCAATATCTTCCTCAAATGCCAACAGCTGGGAAAAATATCTCAATATATGAGCTTTGGGGAGTGGTTATAATTGAGATGCAAATCACAATAACCCAGTAGCATTGTGGCTTTCATTTTTCATGATGCATTCATTAAAATAAAAACAAGGAGAGATTTTAATTTCCAGGTGAATGTGAAATATAGAATCCTTTAATCAAAATTGTGAAATACAGTTAATATAGAAACAGAACAATTTCTAGATTATATTTTTGTTCATTTTTAAAAAATATGTATAATGAAGCCTGGCATGTGTGTGTGTGTGTGTGTGTGTGTGTGTGTGTGTGTGTGTGTGTGTGTGTGTGTGTGCTTTTGGTCTCCCAAGTGATAGGATTAAAGGTGTGCACCACCACTGTCTTCTGAATAACAGGATTCAAGGTGTGTATGACCACCACACTCTGAATACCTAGATTAAAAATATATACCAACATTGCTTCTACCCCAGGGCAATCATGCTGCTGGATTAAAAGATTAAATATTCCTTTTCAGTATCTCCTAGAAATGGAGGGTCCTTTTGGTCTACGAGTCTCTATAACATGCCAAACATTGAAGGATCTACTTTAAATGGTATAAATTTTGATGTGCAATGGCAATACTTTTGATTTACCAGATAACAACAAAATTTTAATACCTTTCATGGACCAGGGCTTGAATATACATCACAAGTTAAGACATTTGGACTTAAATCCTTGATGCATACTTTTATTAGGTACAAGTTATTTCCTGCTTACTTCTATTCTTAAAATATGCTTATTCACGTCATTCTTACCATTAGATTCTACAACTTGCACAGTTGCAATAATGATAACTTTTATGCAGGTCCTTTTCTATAACAATGCAAAAATTCACTTTTACGCAAATTCTCATAACAAGTTCATAACTGACAAACACTTAGCCCTATAGTAAGAATATACTAAGGAAATATTATGCTTCCAAGGTTCTTAGAAATATATCACATAGGCAGCAGCCATCTTCCTTTAGAGCATTTGTTCTCAACCTTCCTGTTGCTGTGACCCTAATGTTGTGGTAACCCCCAGCCATAAAAATCTTTTTATTGTTACATTATAACTGTAATTTTGCTACTGTTATGATTTGTAATGTAAAGATCTGATATGCAGGGTGGCCTTTCTTGACACCTGTGAAAGGGTCATTCAACCCTTAAAGGGATCATGACTCACAAGTTAATAACTGTTGTTTTAAAAGCTCCCTACATTATATAGGTGAAAAATAACAATGAAATAGTTTCTCTGTGTTTAATATATACACTAAACATATATGTACGCTATACATGTACATTATACATACATGAATCTGTGTACATGCATACATACACACATACACACATGCGCACACACAACCCACACACACACACACACACACACACATCTTTCAATATATCTTCCAATAATGGATCTCTGTGTCAATTGCCAGTCAGGTGAAAGGTAAATCACTGGAGAAAATTTTAAGCAAGATTATTTGGAAAAGGGATTTTTCCTAACTATATTTGTTCTATAAAATTAAAGCTTAAGAATAGTATGATTTTAGTACAAGAAATTTGCCTTGAAATATGTTATCAATTTATTTGACCAAATTTTATATTGTGAAAAACTTATTATGAGTAAATATCAGGATGAGGCACATATATTAATTTATGCAAATATGTATAAATAATTTCAACAGATATGTATAAATAGTATTACATATTTTATGTAACTTTTTCTACTAAGTATTTATGTGTTTACAGTAAGGCATTAAGGTAAATAATAAATATAATTTCAAGATAAATGGAAGATAATTCTAAAGAGAAGAATACTATAATGAAAATTATTTTCATTTTGTGATATTATTAAAAAGATATAACATTTCAGTCATGTAAAATCAAGATTTTATTTAGTTGAGATAAAAGTGTACACAAATAAATGTTAACTCTGATAATGGAAATACTATAGCAATACAAATAATAAACATATATCTGCTTGGATGAATTAGGAAAGATATTTTAGAAAATAACATTGTATCTGAATATCAAATTAGAAATGATGTGTATACAGGTAGCAAAAACATTGCAGAAGAAATTTCTCACATTTTTGGAAATGCAAAGGGTGGATTGAGTGTTGAGAGCATTAAAATAAGCTAAAGGCAATAAAGTAGTATTGAAGCCCAGGAAATATTTCAGTTTGTTTAGGACATTTGGTTTGTCATTTTAAGCCTACTAAAATGTTAAAAATTCTTCTTTGTCTGGATCATGCATATTCAGAATTTCAATTAAATCTCATATCTTGAAAATGATTTGCATGCATTCTTTAGAGAGGATTCTTTTTCATACTATGTTTAAAAATATATATAGTATCATCTTGAAAATTTTTGATGTATATTACTACACTAACTTATATATTTATTAAAAGTTCATTCATCTTAAATTACACACTGGCTTGGTACATCACAGGGTTTATTTAAGTCGTTTCATTCTCTTGGGAATATTGATAGTTACTCTAACTACTAGGAGCTTTGAGATAAGAATATAATAAACACTCTGTTGGGTACTTATTAAATGTCTTGGGGAGAACACATATTCTATAATTGTTAGTTATTTAATATACTTATTTTTAAAAGAAAAGTATAATATTCACTTCATTCAAAGTAATTGGATTGACCAAATAATAGGCTTTAATGTGCAATTCTTATCATTTATAAATTATTGATTTAATAAAATTTCAACTTAACTTTCATATATTAATCAGAAGTTACAAAACTTTTGTCCTAGTCATTCAGAAATATGCAATCTATGGGAAATTATTCCCTAGTGATATGAAATACTGAATATGTTTCTAATATTGGAAAATGTACAAGAAATTCCCAATTTTATTATTCTAAATATATCACTCAAAGGAAGATCATAATTTTGAAACTATGTAAACAGATGTTAAAGAAGACAATGACGGAGGACCTTTGAAATACTTCCTTAGACACAAATAGCACTTTTTCATAAAAGCAAAAACTTGAAGAATTTGATAAACATATCGAATATTATTCTTAGTATCTTCATAATTGATATATGTGACAGTTTTCTTAAGCCCATCAAATCAGTGAGTTGTATTAAGATATGACTGCATACATGAACACAAAACTGAAAGATACAGTGGCCGTATCTAGTCTGGAAATGTCCATGGCTCCAACTGAAAGAAATGAGACTTTCCTATGGAATTTAGACAAAGAGTTGAGAAGCCATATTCAAATACATTTGAGAGATTCAGCAGAACAATAAGTTGATGGAGAAAGGATATGTATTGGTTCTCAGATAGCTTTAGGGAACATGGTTTTATAAATCACAGTGTGATACTTTGTTGAGAAAAATACTATGGAGATGTGAGGGATATAAAACAATTGGAATACTTAAAGGAAACAATGGAGAATATCACAATGAAAATTCTAGTTTCTACATTTGAGAATATAACTTAAGAAACAGAAAAAATAAAAGTCTAAACATTACAATTGAGACCATGGGTTAGAATAATTTTAAAGCACATGTGCAATTTGGCATGCTATGTTTGGGTAAATATTTTTCTTCTAATTATGTCAAATAAATTTGAGAAACAATTTAAACTGTAGGTAACTCACATTGGCTGGGTGGAAATTGGCTATACGTACAACAAGAAATCTTCTGGAGTGAGAACAGGTGTATCAAATAATTTTATTGAATTCATTCATCTTTCTGTGTTTTTTGATCAATTTTTGAGAGAAAGTATAAATTTCTAAGTAACAACTATGTAATTTTGGTTTAATTCTTTCTAAAAGTGCCCAGAATAATATTTATTCATGTGAAATAGATGTTGATGACCCATTATGGTTTATCCACATTGGGAATTTTACCAACAAAGAACATATTCTTTATTGATTTTTGTTACATGATTTGATATGATATGTGAAATATCTCTCTCTCTCTCTCTTTCTCTCTCTCTCTATATATATATTTATTTATAATTAAATCTTGGTCTTAATTTGATAATGGATTCCTAAGTCAATTATAGTATTTCAGTTTAACATTGTTAGGTAAGAAACCTGTGGCTCTTGTAAACGTTTTGGTCATTATTTGAGTATAAAGGTATTTCTAGCATTTATTCATAAAACTTAGATTTCTTTCTTATTTCTCACGTCTGTTATCTTTAATTGACTTATCTTCTAATTTACAAACATGCATAACTGATTAAAGAGCTGTCAGTAGTTGCACTAATTTGTGTGTAGTGTATTAATACTATATGTGTGTGTGTATATATACCTATATGTGTATATACGTCATATGTATATATATATATATATATATATAAACTATTTTCTATATTTTATGTTAATGCAACTTCAGTGTTTCTATTGCAATACAATGATATATCAATTAAGTGTTACAGCAATGCCAAATCATACTCAATTAATTATTACGTTGCTATTTGTTTCTGTATTGTTATTAGTGTTGTATGTATTCTTAGATCACATAAGAAAGACACATGAATGGTGAAACAATAGATATATATTGATATGAGAGAAGAGATAGATGTGATTGATAGATGATAGATAAATAGATAGGTGATAGATAGATAGATAGATAGATAGATAGATAGATTCACCCCTTATATAACTCTACCAAAAAATAAGTTGGAGATAAATGTGCCTATGCTTATCCTTCAATGACTCAAGAGCAAAAACTATTAGAAAAAAATAGAAAAAAGGTGACTTAAAAACAAAAAAATAATTGAAAGTAAAAAATAATTATATGTTCCTTTTTTTCTAGAAATATTTGACTCTCTAATTCTTTCAGGTAATGTTATTATACTTATTATTTTACAAAAATAACAAAATAATAACAAAAATAGAACAACTAATTGGCTTACAATTTCAGAAGATTGGAATCCCTGATGATAGAGTGCAGAACCGCTGGGAGCTAGTATCTTTATCCACAAACACAGGGCAGAGAGACAAAACACAAGTAATATTACAATATGAATCTTCAAATCCTGACCCCCAATGACACAACTCCTTCAAAAGGCCACGAATTACTAATTCTTCTAAAAATTTCCACCAATTGGAGATAACATATTCAAACATAAGAGCTTTTAGAGGACATTCTCTTTCAAACAACCACAAAATAGACTGAACAAAATTGTTCCAGGAAATAAAATAGCGAACTGCAGGGTCATGCTAGAGATTTTAGGTTTTTTATTTTTTAAGATAAACTTATCATTATTATTTTTGTTTATTTATGAGTTTTTCATTGGAAATGATTTTTCATACAATACATTCTGTTTATGGTTTCCCCCACTTCATCTCCTCTCAGATCCTCCTAAATTCTGCACTTTCCCACCAATCCAACTCCATACCAACTTTCTGTCTCTCTCTAGAAAAGAAACAGGCAAAGAGAAAAAAGAAAGAAAGAAAGAAAGAAAGAAAGAAAGATAGAAAGAAAGAAAGAAAGAAAGAAAGAAAGAAAGAAAGAAAGCAGCCAAAGAAAAAAAGAAAAAGCATGAATGATACATATTCATAGAGAGAAACACATGTACAAAACCAAAACTCATAAAAACACAAAATCAGAAACCATAATATACAAGTAAAGATTAGTTTGGTAGGGGAAAAAAATCCAACATTAAGTCTGTGGTGGTTTGAATTAGAATGGCCTCTGTAAGCTCATATAATTGAGTGCATAGTAAGTGTGATTTAATACTTAGTGGAACTCCATTAGAGAGAACCAGTTTTTCTGTTGCATGTGGTACTCATTTGGAGTTAGTTTCTTGGTTAGGAAAGGGAGCTTATGCCCACTTCTAACTCTCAACACTGGTATCCCATCAGATTAGGACTAGTGCAAACTCTGTGCATACTGCCAAATTCTCTATGAGTAAATACGCAAATCAGTCCTTTATTTCTGGAAGACAGTTTCTTTGGTGTCAGCCATCCAATTTGCCTCTTAAAATCCTATCATTTTCTCTCCTTCAGAGATCTATGATCCCTGAGGGAGGGTATAGTGGTTTCCTTATGTGTAGGCTCACCAAGGATGACAAGGATGCATAACCATATCTGTACACTCTTCCAGACCTCAGCAGAGGGTGCCACCATCATGGCCAGCACCGTCTTTGATAGTGAAACCCAAAGCATCTGAGCTCAAGTGTTTTTATTGATTCAGAACTCCCCAGGTGCAGATCATAAGCAAAAAAAATGTACCACACAAAAATCCAACGCCTGCAGACAATACAAAAACACCAAGACCCATTAGTCCCTCACTCAATAGTACACAAAACAATATCTTAAACATAACTAAAAAAAAATAGAACTTCCACAATATGACTGTTTTGATAAAGACATTTCATTTAGTTCTGAGTTTTCTGAGGTCTTAAACACTCTGCACATTGTCCTTCTAGTTGTGCACCTAGATCACATCTACTGCAAGAGGAAACTTTTCTGAGTGATTGAGAAAGACATATATGAGTATAGCAGAATATTGTTAGGAGTCATTTAATTGCTGTTATCTTTTAGGAGAACAAAAGTATTTAGTATGATGCAAAATAGCTTTCTCATGTGCGGGTTCAATATAGAACGCAAAGACTTCTCTCCAAGATTCAAGCCTGAATGGCTATGGCAGAGGAAAACATCTTTGGATTACTGAACCCAGAGCCAATTTCATTTAGGTATTTTATTGAGGGAAGGCAATGTTAATGGACTATACAAAGACTTTATTTGAATAATTAACATAACTCTAAAGCCCAGCAACCCTCAATGCCCTGCCAGCCAACAGCATGCCATTAATCAAGGCCTGAAGTGAGATGTTCCTTAAACTATGTTGCTGGAAGCTGTGGGAGAGCCACAGAAGTCTCTTCATTAGCAATATCATAAACATATGCTTTTAACACTTAAGAGTGTGTTTTAAACATCAATTGCTTTAGCCAAGAGTTACTAACAAACAGGCTATATCTCAGGAAACAGATATTAACAATTGCTGGAATTACAGGTTTTTTCAAGCTAGCAAATACAGAGAGGAGCTGTCTCTCACAGACTACAGGAAATAGTCCTATAGGAAATAACCCAATCCCCCAGCAGTACATTCTAGAGCTTACCAGTTATTTCGAAGTTACTGGAGCATACATCAAACAAATTATAGGATATTTACAGAGATTTTCTCAAGGTCAAAATGTGATTCATGGCCAGATAATGCCACTAATTTCTAAAGTATGTCATACACAAAAGCAGCTACTATATTTCATCTCAATCTTCTCACTGCACAGATAGTGCATGAAGCTTCACAGTTTCTGAGGGTAAGTGCAACCATCCTGCCACAGTATGCCCCTTGGCCCATTGTCTCAGTTTCTCTCTTGGAATCTTAGGGAAGTGTAGTGGCTTTTGATTGCCTAGTAGGGACTGCTTGTGCATGGCAGTGGGTGGGCATGAAGATTATACTGAAAGAGGATTATGAAGGGGTAAGGGTGTCTTGTTCACAGCTTCAGGTAGGGGACACAGGGAGTTAGAAGTGTGTTGTTAAGAGGAGAGGAGATCATTTGAGTCAGCTGCAGTAAGGCAAATAATTATTAGGAAAGACAGGGATGAAACGACTAGGGGAACCATAGGTTTGAACTAAAAGTTGGAGCTCTATGTATTGGAATTGAGGTGGGCAGAGAGGCACCTGTTACTAGGCTGTCTGAGAACAGAGTGATCACAATGTAATGCAGGAAGGATAGTTTGAATTAATTAGCTAAGTCCTTGCCAAGTGTGACCATTGAGAGTCTCAGGTGGAAAGCATTTCTAGATATATAGGCTGACACAAAAGAACTAGGATGGAGTAAAGGGGATGGGGTTGAGTGAGAGAGTCCACAGGGAGATGGAAAACTGGATCTATAACAGTTTATTTAGTCCTCCAGAATTAGAGGAAGATGGATTGGGATTAGAGGCCCCTACAAGTAGTATACAACAGGTTTGGGGTAAGACTTGAGAAGTTGTAATGTAATGTAAGTAATTACATTACTTAATGTAATGTAAGATCCACGTAAATAGTTTCTCTAATTGGTGGAAAGCTGTGTCTGCTGGTTTAATGGAGCCCACAGAGAATGCAACAAGAGTGGGAGGAGATGCCCCTGCAAGCTGTCTGCTATAGAGTTAGAGATGAGAAAGTAATTATTTTTAGTTTTTAAAGTTGAGACAATATTACAGCTTGTAAGTAGCAGAGAGAAATTCAGAGTATGTTCTAAGTAGAGTGTCTGCTTTTACTTTAGCTACACCAAGTAAGCTCTGTAGAGAGCTTCATTTAGAAAACTGGGAAAGTAAGTACTGATGTGCTAGAGAAGATTTTAACAAATATATGTGTTTTGACCAAGGATCCGAACTTCAGTTAAAATAAAGATTTTTGTAACAGGGGATATCTGCATTATAATTACAGAAAAAATATACAAAATGATTAGGCAGAAGCTGAAGCAATAACAACAGTGCAGCACTGTAATTGAATCAGCCTACTACATATCTTTTTACATAACAATTTCAGTACTAAACCTTTATCCAATCAGCATGCCAGGTCAATAAATTACTTTTAGAACAGGCAAATTTCATTTTCTAGCATATAATTTCAGAACCTAATTCCAGATTTGTTTGCTTTCTAAATTGTAAAGAATACTATATCTAAGCTAGAAATATTGAATACATACTTCCTATACAGATGATATATTAGAGTTTTAAATTATATGGTGTTGCATATGTCATCCTTCATGGTCTCATTCCTGAAAGGCTAAAGTTAGTCATGAATAAAAGACGTGCACTAAAAAAACAAATGCCTTGTACATATACAAGGGTAAACAAGTGAAATTTGCACTGCAGAAATGAAAAATGTAGCTAAGATAGGTCAGGTCACTGAAGGAGCAGAAAAAGCTGTTCCAAACACAATATTCAATATAGGGCAGTACAAAGGGTCATGATAAATGCATATTCTAATTGTTCATTTCATTTGCCAAAATGGTGACCAGCAGGTGCATACCTATTTTCCCAGAAACTACTGAAGTATAAGAGTAACCTTTTGCATTAATGGTTTATTCAAAAACTGGCCTGGTACTATAATTGGCTAGCGCTGCCCTAAAATCATGGTTTCCCAAAGAGTAAAATACTAGAAAATATCACTCTGCTTTAATTTCTTTCAGTTTGTTGTTTGTAACATGAAATGTGTTTTCTATGCAAGTTGTGTTTAGTAAGTAGAATGAGTATAAATAGTTGTTGAAGCAAGCTGTAGTATGCTATGGCTATGTAATTTGAATACAGTATAGATACTGTTCTGTGGAGAAAAAAAAAATGATTTCCCAGTAGAATAGATACAAAAAAGGAAATTTTTAAAATTACTTGTACCTCTAATAATTGTTATATGGATATAGTTAATTTTTATATCTTAAAACTTGTTACTTCTTTACTCTGACTCTCATATAAGAAGCTAGAAAAAAATCTGATTTCAATTTCAATTTAAAATGAAATAAGACATAATTGATGAGAATAAACAATCTAGACATGATAACATGTTTTATTAATTATTTGCACAGCTTATAGTTCATTTAAAAATTACAGCTATTCTATTAGATATATTTTGGATGAATATTCAGGAGGATTAAAAGAATGCTACAAGAAGTTTTCAGAAGATGCTGTAGAAAAAAATGCTTCTTTAGGTAATAGTTTGGTTAGGTTTACATATTATTTTTAACTTCTAAGATGAAACTAATTTTATGAACAGATACAGGTAAATATAACAAATATCTTTACTTTTAATGTACCTTTTGTATACACACACACATATATATATTGAAATATTTATTACATTTTTATGATTAAAACATTTGATATCTTTTTCTAGAAGAAGTATATGATGTGTTTTAATTTATTTTGTCTGATACATCAAAAATAAAATCCATACATTCTGGTGAAGTACTGTGCACATGTTCCACATGGTACAAACTATGTAAAGACTCTATCAAGTCAAGAACATCATCTGGAAAAAAAATAGCAAATATTGGGAAATGAATCCAAGGGTTTGTATACACTGGGCCAAAATTTCACCAGTGATCTACCTCTAAATCTCAACCCACTCCCCTTCTCCTTCTCCTTTTCCTCTTCCTCCTTTCCTTCCTCCTCCTCTTCTTCCTCTTTCTCCTTCTCTTCTCCTCCTTTTTCTTCTTCCTCCTCTTCTTCATCCTCTTCATCCTCTTTCTCTGTTGTCTTCTTCTCTCTTCTTTTTTTTTTTTTGGAATGTTTTGTTGTTGTTTATTTTTTGAGACAAAATCCCACTAAGTTGTCTTGATTGTCCTTAAACTTACTTTGTAGTCATGTAGGCCATGTGCTTGGAGTTAAGTTTTCCTTCCTTAGCTTCCAAAACAGTTGGGTTATAAGCCCAGCAAACAGTCTCAGTGAGATTTGACATTTTATTATGGTAGATACTTTAAAAAACATCTGTCCTTAAGTTTCTTGAGGTGTATAGTGCATTATCTATACCTATACTAAGCCTATTGTGCAAGAGAATAGCCAACTCCTTACTCATATCTAACCGTAGTTGTACGTACTGATGAAACCTTTCTAATCTATTATTATCTGTTCTCCCCAACTTTCCAGTAACCAGTCTATGCTATATTTCCATGAGCTCAGTATATGAATCCCGTATATAAAATCCAGTATATGAATGAGATCATTCCATGCTCATCATTCTGTGCCTGCTATTTCATTTAACTCCAGTAAGCTGATATTTCCTCCTCATTATTGGAAAAAATAGGATTCTATACATTGCCATCATTAAACAGTATTCATTGTGTATATACTTCATATTTTTATTCAACACTTTAATTTACTAATATTTATGTTTTCTCCCTGGTTTATTCTGAGTAATATTACAAAATCCACAGAAGAACTCATCTTTATAACATTTGGAATCCATTAATGTCATGTACGTATATAGGAGTCAGATCGTTGGATATTCCTATTTGGGGATTGTTTTTCACAAAGAGTGAACAATTACATTGCCATCAAAAGTATCAGAGTTTCCTTCCAAGCCTAAATCCAGACAATTTTGGCACACATCTTTCTTTGCAGCCTTTGGAAGGTAGAAGCAAGTGAAGTGAATCTCTGAGTTTGAGGCCTGCATGGTCTACAGAGTGAGTTCCAGGGCAGCCAGGGCTTTACGAGAAACCTTATCACAAAAGATAGAAATAGTTTCATTTCTGCTTGACTGATATTGTTTGCTATCTTGTCTATGCTAAAATGGAAACTCTTAGTGAAAAGGTTATATTTTTGTTATGGTGTTATGGTGTGTTTTCACATTATCCTGATGATTAGTGTTTTGGTGCCTTGTTTTGAGAAACGTATAATTAAGTTTATTACTCATTTATTAAATTGTTCTGTGTGTTTCATGGCTATGAGTGATGGTGGTATCTCCACACTCACATAAGAAAGTCAGAAGAAGGTGTCTTTTTCTTCCTCTCTTGTTTTCTACCCTATTCCCTGAGATACAGTTTCTAACTTAACTGAAATGTCTCCATTTCACCTAGACTTATGGTCAATGAGCTTTTGAATCCTAAGCTTATGGCCAGCGAGCTTTTGAACCTGCACATTTCTCTCCCACAATTCTTGAGGTTTCAAACACCTTAACCCAAGCCTGGATATTTACTTCAGTTCTAGGGATTTGAACTCAAATCCTTGTGCCTGAGTTCATTGGAGGATGGATGTTCTCTTCCCTTTTTGGCTGTCTTTCCATCTTTAGTTTGCTTATATCTAAGTTCCACATTGGAATCACTATACATGGACAAAAAAATTTCAATGTATTTAGCTTTCTACTTCAATATTAAAGGGATAAATTTTTACTTTATGAAAAAATACAAAACAACACAGGAACTCAGAGTATTTACTTATAAAAATCAGACACTGAACATCATAAAGTACTGACAAACTTCTAGACCTAACCAATCTGTAATTCCAATTTATTTTTGGTTTTGTCTTTTCAGATTAAATGTTGCTGTTCATTATATGAAGTCTTAAGTTTATATTGATATCTCATTGTGGATCCATGTTCAGATTTTGGTTGTCAGGTGTGACTCTAGGTGCATTTATTAGAGGTGCCATCTGTCTGTACCAGATATATACAAAATTCAGAAAATCTAAGAGTCTCTCATTTTCAATTATTAAGCATAGAATAATTTCATAGTTTTTTCTGTCGCAAAAATATGAATTCTTTTCTTTTAAAAAGTGCAATTCACTTTCTAATTGATATATAATCTAGAGGCAATGATGTATTTATTTTGTTTTAGGGAATTGTGTCCCTCTAATGACGCATATAGTTTTAAGTACTACAGTATGGACCAGAGAGACTATTTCACCTGAAAGTATTAAGTCTGCATTCATAGTGGCACAATTTGGAATAGCATTGCAGACAGGAGAGTTGAGCTTTTTACGTTTTAACTGTGTATAAAATCTACCCAGGGACTCTAGTTCCAATCACTGAAATCCTGATTTACAATTTCTGAGTTATATTGAAGGAATTTGCATTTTAACAGTCAAACAGATGTTTAAAATAAAATAAAATTGTAATAAATTTCTTTTAATTAGCAATTGCTGTGTTTCAGGCTGATTTTTTTCTCTCACAGAGGTAGGGAAACTGTGAAGAGGCACGCAAAGTACACTTTGTTTCTTGGCACTGATTTTTTAATAAGCTGGGTGAGGTGCATTAATTTATCTATCGATATAGTTATAGAATATAAATTATAGAATTTATGTGTTAGGTCATTTTGTTTGCAATTATAAAGAATACAAAATTTAAATAGTATTCAAACTAAGGATAAGCACAAATCCATATGTTTCTTCTCCATGTCCATAGACTGAAATCAAGCAACTCTTCACCAAAATGAATTTTGGTTCAAAATAATCCTGTGTAATTCAAAGAACAAATTTTATAGAAGACTGTAGGGCACTGTTCATAACTACTTGGTGCATACAGCACTTGTGGTATATAAAAGATTGACTATTCAAATCTCACTGCATAGCATGTTTGGTAGTAAAAACTCTTATTGTTGCCAAGTACCAAATAGCAGGTCGAATTGCCCATGCAACTCACCGTTAATACAGTTCTCTCTCACTGCAGGAAGTTTACTTTCCTAAACTGTTGCCAGTGGTAGATTTTATGATTCATTCTTGTTTACTCCACAAATCCTAATTCAATGTCTGAATTGTTTATTTTTATTGTTGCTATTGAGGACAAGCCATATATTCATGTGCTAGTTTAAAGGAAAATAGATGGCATTTTTAAGACCCTGTAAGCTTTCTTTGATTCTTACCACAATGATTTTGAGGTTTCTAAATACACTAACATGTGTTAAAACTCTCAGAAACAAACCTAACACATAGCACATCAGCTTTATTTATGATACAGTCACCATCTATATTTTCTAGAAGAAACTGACTGTGAAGAATTTCTTTTTACCATGTGCAGATTTCTAATACAGAGTTTATCAATTTAAGCTGCACCTCCAATACTAATGCCATTCCTGTACTTCAATAAATTCACTAAGTTCATTGCTCTCAGTTCTTCACGTTTCCTCAAATATAATGCTGCTAAAGAAAAACACCTAGGTTTCTCCCTACACATTCTGTACCCATATTAGAAATAGCCATGTACAGTTAAACCAGTCAGCAATCTGAAAGTTTCTATCAGTCATTCTTTATGCTATTCCTCACATTCAAGCTTCAATAATTCCTTTAAAGTATGATTTCAAAATATTCCTGAAACACTTTACTCTATTCATTATACCACATTACTTTTATTAACCTTCCATATGAAATAGAAAGTTGTATAAAATATATGTCTTCACCCTATCTTATTTCTTTGTTATTCTTTTTATAGAAATAACATGGAGTAATATTTTATAATATAAATAAGACTTTATATATATCAAGAGTTTCTTTTGACTTAAGTTAAAACATAGATTAAGGTGAATATATTTGATAGTTTTAAAAGAAAAAATATGATTAAAATGATGAGGCCAGGAATATAGGCAGTGATGAGTGAAAAGAATTACAGCAGGGCAAACTGACTTGGTAAGAAACCTGACAGTCTTTAGAAAATCAACAAATCCATTCTTGGAAAGCTCAAAATGGCTCTCAGAAATCACCATACCACTGGGAATGATGCAAGGCTCTGAAACCTCAAAGTCTACTCCCAGTGACATACCTTCTCCAACAATGCCACACCTCCAAATTTTTCACACATAAATCTATCAACTGGGGACTAAGTCTTCAAATATGTTAGCCTACAAAGCCTATTTCATTCAGATCACCCAACATTTTCACTTGGGTAATATATGTAGGAATCTATGTATTCAAGGATAAGACCGCCCCACACCACCTGATGGACGAGAAGGTAACCAATGAAAACTACAGTTGTGTCTTGGTATCCTTGTCTACTGATGGTTATATAGCCTCTGAGAGGGTAGATGGACTTGAAGCTACAATTTATTTTTCTCCTGGCATGCTTATAATTAATCACACCATGGCTTTTACATCCTACCACTTTTGCAGAGATTGTCGGAAGAAATACAATAAAATGTTATTTAGTCTATCGTGATTTAGTCAAAATGGTTCATCTTATAACAGGCACATGCATTCATAAACATGTATTTAAAACCCAGAATGTAGAACCCACTAGGTTGCATCTCAGACTAGGGGTAGCACACTTCATTCTCTCTTCAGAGTGCTTTGCTTAGCTTTCCTAACTAGTTGTTTTGCTAAATAAACTTTAATTACTGTGAATAAATTCATCCCTTAAGGAAGACAAGAACAGAATGAGTCTCACAACTCCTGGAACATTTGTACCCAAAGTCACCCATCCATCCTCTTCAGATCTTTCACTGCAAGTTACCACATTTCCTCAAACTCATTTAATACATTTTTAGTAAGCCAGCTTTTTTCTACCATTGTGCTAGTCCAGATGCAATGAACAGCTCCATGGGGCATTAGCAATCCTGGCTGTTAGCATACTCCTTAGAGTCCTCTTGTCACCTTAGAACCTTCCTGACTGAATGCTTTGTTAAAGCTGATTCCTATCTGTCAATCAAATCTTAGCTTGAATGTTATCATTTTTATGAGACTCTTCATGTTCACTGAAATATAAATAGTCACAGTGACTATCAAATAATAGAATTTTAGTGCTAAGCATATCAGATACAGTACATTCCTCACGTTTGAAATATACTGTATAAATTGATTTAAATTTCATTTCTTATTATCTGTGTCCTGGAATAAAGTGTTAGTTTCCATCAGAAAAAGGAAAGTGGTTTGGATTTTTCACACATTTTGTTGATTCTTCAGATAGTAAATCATAGATAACAAGACATAAATGTCTCAAGAATGAACCAAAATTTAAATCTCTTTAGAGGATTTTTTTCCTTGCATATTTATGTGTATGTTTGTTTGAATATGTGTTGAGAGGGTGGGCGAGAAAGAGAGAGAGAGACACAGAGAGACAGAGAGAGCACATTTACTATTGTGGCACTACAAAATGTAGAGAACCAAGGACAACCTGTGGAATGGGCCCTTTCCTTCTGCCTTTCTGCCTTAAGACACATTTACTTCTGCATATGCCAAGCTAGCTTGTCTATGTGCTCCTGGAGCTTCTCTTGGCTCTACTTCTCACCTAGTTAGAAGGCTGGGTTGTAGGTGTGCAGTATTGCATCACTCCACTTCCAGTGAAGGAGAGCTGGATCATAGGATTTCAGTACTGCATCTGGCTTTAAACTGGCTCTGCAGAGCAAAACTCAGTTCCCTACATTTGTGCAGCCAGTACATTAACCATAGGAGCAATTTTTCCAGTCTCTGAAATAGGCAAGTTCTATGAAACAAATAATTTTATCTAGTGGGTAATTGTAAGCAGCACTTTGACATTTTGCATATTGGGGGGGGTAAACCACATAAAAGCAAACAAACAAATCAATATGTTTTATTTCCTGAAGACACGAAAACAAACAAAAGGTGTCAGTTTTTTCATGTTAATTTTTTCCTTGCTGGAAAATGCTCATTTTGGATCAATAGACAAAGTTTGAAAAACATCTTTTAAAAGTAGAAAACCAAATTCCTTAGTCTAAACTGATGTTTTAAATTCCATCTCCCTCTCACAAAGGTGGCAGGAAAAGACGTGTCATATTTGAGCAAGATGACTAGATTACTTGTACAATCTCATTAGATTTCTCTATTTTTGGATTTGTCCATTTTATTTTGACTACTCTAAGTCCATGAAATGCCCCATGCAGGACTTGGCTGATCAGACTCTATATCCACTGCCTTGTGTATTTGTTTAGAAAAACTTAAGCACTTCTAATATTAGTTCAACCCTAACCTGAAGACAGTACAGGCACATGGAACCACTTTTAGTAAAAGGTTACCCAGAGCCTATATCTTGAAGGTAATTGTAAAATAATCAGATTTGGAGAAAGAGATAGACATATGTTCACTGGGCTGACAGGAGGTAATGACATGTGCAAGATGTAGAGGTGGAACTTAATGAGTCATGTACAGGAAATGATAAAGAGATTTTGCCAAGGGGAAACAAGATTTCTGATAACATTTCTCTTTCCTTTTTCTGAATGGTATTTTCTATTCAGATTTCTATTAGTGAGACAGAGATAACATATGGATTTCCAGTTTAGTTTAGTTTTTTTTTTTTTAATTCAATACTCTAAAACCATTTGATGTGTACAGATGCTGCTTTCTTGTTCTTGCAAAGGAAACTGTTTCACACCATCTACATTGTTATATTAATGTATCCTTGAGCAGGAGATAGCAATCATTTCTGTGAACTAGCTACAGCAGGTTTCTCCATTCTCATTACAATAGAGAAGATGTGATGATTCACTTCACATCCTGCAGGTAGCAGGCACACACAAAAGAGGCAGCAGAGCTCCCGCTCTCCAAGCAGAAGGTGAAACAAAAGCATGAACTTTATGACCGATAACACTTATACACGCTGTATTAACTACAATGCCACTGTTTTCATAGCCTCTTGAATGTGCAAGGACACTTTGTCCTGAGAATGTATGTGAATATGATTTGCACAGACCCAGTAAACAAAAAAACAAAAAGAAAAATTTTAGATCTTTTATTTTCTGAACTAATCTTTCAGGAGGCAATGTTTACTTTACATAAAAGTACAGTTTTATTTTAAGTCTGAACAAAGAAAACACCTCTACAGAAATTTCACTTTGACCGAAATACATTTACTTATCAAGACTGATTTTAAATATTGTTAGGATTGCCTTGCATTCTTTCTGTACCTCTTCAGTGGCAATTCTAAAGTTCAAGTTTCTCAATTGTGGCAGCCCTTACATACCATTCATGTCTCTTCTACCACCTTTAGTAAAATTCTCATGTAAGCAGAGGAGGGAGCAATTTTGTCACTGCTTTTATTTACCTATTTATTTTATAACAATTAAAATGTTTTAATTTTTTCTTTCCTCTTTTTCCTACATCTTCTGCCACATTAAAGAACGTGGTTCATTCAAGGAAGTAAATTTTACTCTTTACTGAATCAAATTACTGATACTAATTTTGGTTTCCAAATTAACTATTGACACGTGTTGCTTTGATTTATTTTCACCACCGGCCGTTTGCTTTCTTTATACTAATACAAAATCAAATGTAATGATATCCTATACATACAAAAATATAACTAAGGCAAATAAATCATGAGAACTTGTATGGGACTCTGGGACAAAGTATTCTCTGACGTAGTATTCTGACTAATGAATAAATCATGGATTCCCTAACTTCATCACTCTTATCCAATTAACACATTTTCTTACTGTTAAACTTCTTAATGTCTTTCAAACTTGCCCAATTTTGTAATCTCTACCCACTTTAGTGACTTCAATATCAACTATGATGAATCTTATGCATCTTACTTAAATTCTTAATTGTTTTATTTTCCTAAATATTAGTAAACATTATTTCAGCACATCTTCATGCAATTTGCCTTTGTATGAGCTTTATAATAGATATCACTTATAAATTCCATGTTAACTACTATATTGGATATGTATTTCATTCTCACTAAAATTAATATCATCAATATCAAGTTGTAGTCAGTATACATTACACAATAACTTGCTACTTTCTATCCATAAATTTATATTTTCCTGAAATGTTAATGTTCTAAGATCTTCATAACATCCTGTTTCTAATACTTTTTTCAATCTTATTGCAAACTTCCCTTCTTCCATCTTTTATATTTTCACCTTTCCCAAATCTCTCACCATACTGAGCTAAGTTACAGCTGTAGAAAGTATATCATATCATCTAAGATTTCTGATTAAGACTTTTAAATATCAGTCACGTTTAGTTGTTTTCAAATAGCTTAAAGAACTAACTGGTTTTCTTTTGTGACACTTCTTTTCTAATATAGAATATTTATGTTTCATAATTGTTATTGCTGTGTACAGTTCTCTGTCAAATTAATACATAAATATGTCTTATAAGATTCAAGAAATAAGCAAATCTTAAGAGAATAAAGATGCTTTTGTAAGTCCCAGTATTCATAAATCCCTTTCCTAATGTTATGTTTTAGATAGTAGCAATTTGCTTGGAATAGTCAGTTCAGAGAGTTGCATGCAAGTTGTACAAGGAGTTAGAGGGATATATGCTTTAATTTGTAATCATCTTTGATTGAGTGGGTTTTTTGATAATGCAGCTGCCTTTGAGCTCAAAGGCATGTTCCAATAATTAACCCTTACTTACAGTCATAAACTCACAATTCAGTGTTCCCTATGCTAGAATTCAGTGTAATCTTTGCTTTCATGTTTTGTTAGTCATCTATCTGTGGTGAGCAGATGTTTGCTCACATCCCCCTAGGAAAAGCCACATAATACACTTTATAACTGATTGAGGATAAGGAAAACCAAGATGAATGGGACAGGAGATTGCATAGCCTCTGCAGTGCCTCCTGAAACAGGAAACAGATTGATTCATATGAGAGGATGGAGTGGCTATGGGTGAAATCTTGATACAGATATCTTTCTTTGTGTTGTTTGAGAGAGTATGCGTCCTTGCTCATTATGATGAGTGACAAGATATTCAAAGCCCAGCCTTCTGAGGATGGAATGTACTTGGAGTGAATCCTAGGGAAAAAACCTTCCTCTATCTTGGAAGGTAGAAGTATGACCCTTGAAAAGGGATTCTGTCATGTGACTATGGGTATCTCTCCAAACTGTTTATAAGGTAGACAATATATTCAAGCCTCTGAAAATGGAGTTCCCCTCACGGGACAGGATTTAAACATGTTGCAATGTCAGCAACACAATGTTCATTTGTAAATCACAAAACCTTCAATTTAGGATTAACTGTTTCCTACGATTAAACTTACAGAGGCAAAGGGGGATTGTGATTGGAAACAAAAACAAAAAACAAAAACAAAACAAAAAAAAACATAAAACAAAACAACAGCAATACAAAACTCTTTCCTGATTCAGTTTCCCATTATGTTAAATTATAATCTTACCCATTTTCATGATTTGACTTTCACTAATCTAACATAATACTATTTTTATCCACTGATCTAACTTAATACTATTTTTACTGTGTTGTGTTTCTTAATAATTGTTTCCTTTAAAAATTATCAACTTGCCTACCTCACTTTCATAAATTTCTCAAACCTCCATGGTAAGAACATTGTCTGAATTATGGATCAAGTAATTAGATTAATAACTACTTATGTTAAGAAATAATGTGTATTTCAGAATGTATTTAAAAAATTTTCTTGGCCTGCAAGATGGCTCAACAAATAAAGGTGCTTGCTGCTACAACTGAAAACCTGAGTTCAATGTCTTGAATCCCCATGGTAGAAGGAGAGAGCTGACTCCTGAAATTTGTCTTCTAACCTCCACATGCATGCCTGAGGTGAAACATACATGTGTATACACTCACAAATAAATAAATGTAAAATAATTCTAAGTATTAAAAAATAATTTAAAACTGTGATTCTTTATGCTTAAAAATAAGACTTTTACTATTCAGAAAACAACTATGTTTTGTGTTGTTTTTGTGTTTTCAATATGGAATATCCTTTATAACATTATTTGCTTGGTTTCCAGCAATTTGACCAATTCTGAAAGGGTGTAGAAACTTCAGGAGTTTGATCTCACTTGAAGAAGTGGAACAATTCCTGAATCTGGCTATACTTTCTCTGTTTCCCAAATTCAAGAACAATGATAAACATACTCATCCAGACAATACTACGTTTGTAATTATTATTTCAAACCATTTAAGGATGAGTAAGACAGTGCATTGAATACAAATAATTGTAAATACAGAGAAAACTATGTAGTCAATCTCATAAATTTTAATTATTTTAGGTGTTTGTAGTATCTGTGATATTCACTCCATTAATTGAAACTGTGTTCTTGGACACAATTTTTGCAATAGTAATCTATGTCACATGAAAATGCTATGTCAGAGATAGAAGCTTTGAAAAAATAATTCACCTCCAGATCATGATGGGTAATAGTTTTGATATGATGGATTTTACCAATTCTTTTCTCTAATCTGATGCAGTCTTGATTACTACTCAATCTCCTGTACATTAGACCCTAGGAATAAAACTTACTAGCTACACGGGACCTTATAATACTTAATAAATAATATCTATCCAACACATTCACAACAGGGTAAACTGTAAACAAAAACTGAAAGAAGTGTGACTGGCTGTGGCCAAAAACCCCTAAAAAGGATCAATTTCTACAGAGACTGACAGACTGAATAGAATTTCAATGCTCTGAAGATATTGGATTATTACAGGTATAGAAGCAAATTACCTTATCTTGCTCTAAGTTCCTGACATCAGGAACAGCCATTCCCTTATCAGCCCCTCTCTGTCATAATTAAAATAGATAAACTATTTTTCTACTAACTTAGCAGACAACTAGCTTCTGTGCTTCTACCAATACAAAAGCTATAAATGTCATAAGATAGCATACACATACACACACACACACACACACACACACACACACACACATACACACAGCCAAACATAATTAAAAATAAAAGAAGAAATAATAAAAAAGTTAACAACTTATAAATACTCTAAAGATACTTTATAAAACTAAGAAAATAAACTTTTTCTATGTTTTTTTGTTATACTCACAGAAAAATTAAAGATGTTTATACTCATTATCAGTTAGGTAAGAAAACTTACAGTACTTTCCCTAAACAAAATACTTCAGGAGTATAATCAAGACATGAATGAGCTATAACTATGTATTGCTGAGTTCATTTTTGAGTGCTTCAAGTGACAAGATTGATTAGCATTAAATTTCTGCCTACAACTTAAAGAAACTCATCAAGGACACTCAATGTATACTGATACAATAGTTAAGTTATAGAATTAAATAATCATTAAAAGTTGTATAGTCACTCAGTCTTTATAAAATATAATATTCACTTAAGTAATATCATACAAAATAGACAAGTAATAAATTTAGTATTTTAGTAGTATGAAGTGCTTCATTCAAATTCTGGAGATTTCAGTAGCTCTTTCTTAAAATATCAAATACAACAATTAATAAAATTTAATTTTGATACATGTATAATTAAATTCATCTATTATATATACAGTTCAAACTTTAAATTTTCCCATATTTTTGCAATATTTTTACTATTTCTTATATCCTTAAGATTTTTCCCCTATCTAGGTGACAGTTTAAATGCACAGAGTGTAACTAATCATTTCTTCTAACAGTCTATGTTCAGTCATAGCAAATTTATTATCACATCCAACCAAATGCAGAGTTGTGGAACCTACTTCCAACAGATCCATCAACTATCCAACTTTTGCATTAGAGATCATTGCAAAAGTTGCTTCTGAAACATTTTAAGAGCAAGAGAGATAGGGAGTTTGGTGTGAGATTCTGTCTACTAGCAATGTCAGAAGTTACACCAATACATTATCACCAACATGACTGACTAAACATGAGCTGAGCAAAGAGACCAAAAATAGTCATGTTAACATGGGCTTACAAAAGTCCTGGGGGCCTTAATCCTAAACAAAAAATACAAGAAACTGAGGAATGCAGAGGAATATGCCTGTATGAAAGCTAAGGATTGTCTATATTCCAGGGGTCTATATAAATGATTCACATTTAGAGGCCTGTGTAGTCTGGATAGAATGTAGAAAGAATGTTAAGAATGTTGGGACACACCTTTAATCCTAGTATTCAGAAAGAAGAGGGAGCAAACATCTTTAAGCGCAGTATTCAGAAGGCAGTGGTGGTCCACTCCTTTAATTCCTATGACAGGAACAGAGTGTGGAAGCCGACTTAGAAAGCAGAAGCTCAGAAGGAGTCAGAATCTGACAGTAAGTCACATCTGAGATGAGTTGTTGAAGGACAGACAAAGGGTAAAATCAGATGAAGAGTTTAGCAAAATGAGTCAGAGTGAGAACATGCCCAACTCTCACCATAGAAAGTCAGGTTCTCAGCTCAGAGAAAATCCAGTTACAGAAGAGTCAGTCAGTTACAGGGTCAGTAACAGCAGGCAGTCTGAAGCAGGCAGATGGGGGATAAGACCCAGAGACAATGATGTGGTCTGACTGAGGATAAGGCACAGAGGCTGACTGCAGCAGTAAGCAGTGAGTTATAGATATAGGAAGGCTGATGAAGAGAAGAGTTTGAGTTCAGAAGGAGCTAGTCAGAGTGGCTCAGTCAGCAGTGGATAATTAAATGTTCTAGATTGTACAGGGGCTGAAGCCTTCCAGGTCTAGGCTGAAGATTAGATTGTATGGAGGCTGAAATGATCCAGAGCTCCATCTAAGAGCTCCATCTGAGACTAGGAATCAATGATAAAATTAGGAAAAGTATAAAAAGCCTTTGAACCTGAAGTAATGTCTATGGCCTCAGAGGAAAACTGAGAGAAGAAGAAATAGTCATCTTTCAAGAGAGGCATACCAATTGGCTATCCAATACCAAATAGTCCTAAAACACAATACAAGTAACATTCTCCAGACTGCAGAGTTTGAACTTATGTTCTTAGGAATAAACACACACACAGAGACACACACACAAATACACATGCACAAACACACACACTAACACACACACACAGGAGAGAGAGAGAGTCATGTAACAATACCTAATGAATAAAGAAGCTATGAATTTGTAAAAGCGCATTAGGAATATATAGGAAGGTTTAGAGGCAGGAAAGACAAGGGGGAAATGACGCAATTATATTAAAATCTCTAAAAGTAAAGAAAAATTTGTTAACATTTTGTCATGGTAGAATTAGGTACTGCATAAAGATCAGCAAATGCTCAAGGCCAGAGTTCATTTCTCATCAAAGATTCAGCTACTAAGCATTCACCAACATGCCAATAATGATAATGATATTTTCTAATTTTTATGTTTATCATACATTATGTAATGCTTCAAAGAATATATACAAGTCAAATAGCTGAATTTAGGTAATTAAAAGACATATTATCTTAAATAATTTTTCATTGTTTTATAGTGAATAGAACTGAAATCTATTCCTAGGAGCATGTAAGACTCAAAGACATTATTAATTTTAGCCACCATGTTATATTAAAAATATCTTGAATATTTGTATAGTCCATTCATTTTTTTAATTAGATATATTTTTCTTTAATAATTTTTATTTTTGAGATTATAAATTGCAATATTGCTCTCTTTCCTTCTCTCCTGTCAACACCTCCAATATGCTCCTCTATGCTCTCTTTAAAACTTATGTCCTCGTTTTCATTAAATGACATTAAACACACACACACACATACACACACACACATCACATATATTAAATATATATTATATGTATATTTTTAAAAACAACTTGATCAATCCATTTAATGTTGCTTATACATATATTTTCAGGGATGACACTTTGTTATTGGATAACCTGTTGGTGTGCTCATCTCTGGGGAAGACTATTTCTCCTGCTCTTAGCATTCTTTAGCTGCTTGTAGTTCTTCTTGTAGTCTTATGGGTATCTTGTGAATTAGCATTCTATGTATAAGTATTCCAAATGCAAAAAGAAAGAAATTGATTCTTATCATTCCAAACTTCAGTTCCTTTAGTGTCCACAGAGTAATCCCTTTCATTCTGCTGATATGATAAAGGACCTAGCTTTTAAGAACACTCTTCATGTCACTACAGTGAGAAGACTTGTCTAGTAATGGAAATTGGAATAAATACAAGTCAGAAGCTTTCATATTAAGTCATAGGCTGAGGGGTGGAACTGTTAATTATGGTCTTCATAAGCTATTAGTACTTCAAAAGAATATGTAATATACAACTAGAAGGGCAGCCAGAAAATATCAGCCTTTGAAGGCAGGCATGACTAAGCCAAGTTACTTCTTTGTTGAATATTTGCTTAGTAAAAATGAAAATAAAATATAAAAGAAATCGTTTGTCTAAAGCTGAATAAATGAAAGTTGATAATCTGGAAAGTTTGAAAAGTAAGTAGAAGTAAATGTTTTGAGATTGAAAACACTAAGCTTCACTTCTGAGCATCTTATATCATCACTGTGGTTAGTGTAATCTATTGGAATATTTACAGCATTTCTTTTCGTATTCTTTCATTGTCTTTAAAATAGAAAATACTGGAACAAAAATATTATACAACTCTAGGCTCATAGTAAAGTACCTAGACAAACAATTATAATAGAATAAGCTACAGTATTCTATGGTCTATTAATTTCTTTCAGTAATAATATATTTTCTAGGAAAGTATGGCTATATTCTTTTATACTTTTTTTCTCAAGTAGAATATGTAGGTTAAATTAAAACATGTAGTCTGGGGCTAAGGTAGATATAAAGCAGTACAGACATTTAAAAAATAAAACACATTTTGATATCATTAAAATGGGATTTAGAATATTCATATTACATAAAAAGCAACTTAAGAACTGAGGCAATTTCCATGTTTGAGGCTTGAAGTATCTGGATGATTGTTTCAATTTTCCTTCTCACTACACATGGCAGCACACAGTGAATACATGTATACTCATACCTGAAAAATACCAGTATTTGTATTCATGAAGGAAATATAAACTTAAACAATAAAGCTTAATAATAGTACAGGCTTGCTTTAGCCTGAATATTCATGGATCACTTTACTTAGACATTTTAAAACTTCTATTGAAGTTTAGAAATTTGAATTCAAAGCAATATTTGCTCTTAAAAAACAAATGGGTTCAAAGTATGCAATTGAAATGGAAGTGGAGCACAGCAATCTGCAGGGAGGTGAAGGAATGCTCATAGTTCATTAAATAATGTGAGTTGTAATGAGGTTTACACAAATCAAACAGTGTGTTAGGTAATTGTAATGTTGCTAGGTGGTGAACCACCTGTCAGGAAGCACTTTCAGCCGAAGGCTCAATCTGCTCTCCTGCTTCCAGACGATTTCTAATTAGTGTAAACTACAGCTGTGGCAGGCTACCAGAAAATAAAAGTTATTTGTAGGCCTCTTTCCTTTCTAAGATGAAGGTGAACAGTTGCTGCATTTTAAGTAATTTAAGAAGATATGTGATACACAGTCTTAAAACAGAAAAGGTGCACAGGTAGTCAGTCATTAGACACAAAGACTCTTTTGTAAGATGTTAGCCACATGGAAGATCAGAGTAGACTTGCATGGTTAAAGCACATTTTTATCCCAAATCAGCATTAAAAATGAATTAATGAGAATAGGAAAGATGCAGATATAAATGGAATAAATACATTCAGGGAAGGGAAGGATTAAATGTCATGGATGGAAGAGGACAGGAAGTTTAGTCAGAATTTCACAAGAATGATCATAAATAAGTATCAAAGAAAAAGAAAAGACCATATAAATTTGAGCATGAGGAGGATAAGAGTTTTTAGAGAAGAGCTGGGAAGGTCTGGAGAGATTGCTGAGGAAAGAGAGCTGGGAGGACCTAGTGGGGAAGGGAAAAGAGAAAAATGTTGTAATTCAATTTTAAATAAAATTTAAAAGTGTGGGGGAAAAAGCCTGGCAGTGGTGACACATAAGTAATAATAATAAATAAAATAAAATAATAATAAATTGAACAGAATTGGTTCACATTTTCAAATAGGTACCAGATTTCAGAAGGGAATGAATGGTATTGGGGAAATTTCCTCCATCTGTACATGTCAACGTTTTTAAAAGGAAATTTATATGTACATTCAGAGTGTAAAGATACTGGTGATGATGAAGAAGTATATGAGTAAGATACTGAAAGACACTGAAGACTTTGAACTTTCTTCCCATATGAAGAGGAAGTGTTTCTGACAGTTTTCAAGATCATTCTTATTCTCCTGAAACCAAAATATAATATTGGCAGAACATTTGTATTTATAAAATGTCACTCTGCGTGAGACAGCTTCACTGGTTTTTAATAATATGGAAAATTTACATTGTTGCATTCTTATGGAAGGGGATATTTTAGTATTTTTAGTCATTGATGTATTTAAACAACATAAAGCACAGATTTTACTTACCATTTGATTTCCCATGACCTCTGCTTATTTTCACTATAATTTTCAGTTTTGATGATAGGACATCAGTAATCCACTCCTCATTCCAAGACTCAGGGAAGAAGAAGCAGAGAGATTCTAGGAGCCAGAGGTGATGGGTGACTTTAAGAGCACAGTGTTTTTCATACAACACAAGGCAGATGCACACAGGCATTCATAACTTCTACAACAATGTCAATAGAACCTTCTTGAGGATGGGAGGTACGTATGAACTGTTAGGGAGTTACTGGTATTTACTTGCTGCTGGATAGTAAAAATTAGCTTTCTGTATTGGAGTGAGACTAGATATGTTGACTACACTGAAAGGCAGGTCCTATGACCATGTGCAGTGGCCAAGGAAACTGGAATGCATGGTTTTATTTATTAGAGAGACGGTGGAGTGTAATGTTAAATAAGAGAGTAAGGAGAATAATATAGGGAGAATTGGAAAAAAGATAAATATTGTCAAAATTCTGAAAATATATTTGAAAAATAGGTTCTGAACTAGAAGTGAGACTTTTCTCTCACCTCCCATCTCTGCAATGGGATTTCTCTTGATCTTTCACAAGTCTTGTGTATGCATTCACAAGTGCTGAAAGTCACATCTGTAAGTAACGTGCCATGTCAGGAAGACTGTTTATTTGTAGTCATTCCCTGTCTCTGGCTCAAAGTCTTTCTGACATTTCTTAGCTATGATCTCTGGTCTTTGGGAAGAGGGATATGTGATATAGGTGTCCCATCAAGGGGTCAGTAGATACCTTGTTTTGTTGGTGGTTGCCAATTGGAACAGGAAAGGCTAGTTGACTTTTAAATTGGTAAAGAGAAATCTTTATAAAGTTTCATGGCAGAATGGGGACACCAGACATTGTTGAACTAAATGCCAAAAGATGTTCTTTAATCCTTTTTCTTTCATCATCTTCACACAGGGACAGACACTGTTAAGGACATATTGCTTAAGCATTAAACTACCATGCAACTCATTTTCTCTTACTCTTTCAGGTAGAAAATGAATTCTAATAACCATTTGCTCTTCCTCCGAACTAGAAATATGTTGAAATTATGTTAATCCTCTTCTGATATAATAAAAGGAAATGTAATAACCAGTAGATATCACTATAGATTATATATTTTTAAAAAATAATACCATTTTGCTGGGCAATGGTGTGAAATACATTATTTTACTAAAACATCTTTCTCTATCCTTCTTAAAAGTATAAAGCTATGAATATGAATTCTCATATCAGGTGAACTGGGGATCCATTTGAAATGCACAGTAACACAGTATTATGTCTTCCTTTTTAACCAGCAGAGAATTTGAAGGATTGGACACTTCTTAAGAAGTCATTGGAAAGAGACAGATAGCAGAATAATTGAATGTGAATGAATTCCTGAAGAAAAAAAATGTGAAGTGAGATGGGATTGCATTTCTGATCCATTTCATAATGTAAAGCTGACAGGATGAAAGAAGGGAGAAGTTGTGTGCAGCATTCTCATGTTCCATTTAAGTTAAAATATTCATGGAGGAGAAACAAGGTCAAATGTAAAGAAGTCATTTAATACAAGTAGATGAGTCCACTGAAAGACACTTTAAAATGTGCTTAGTGTCTCAGTAAATGACTTAAGCAATTCAAAATATACCACAAAGGATGCTGCCTAGACATTAGATGTCACTATCACACCCACATGGTTCAGTCCTCTGTCACAGCTCAGACTTAAGGAAAGAAATCTTTCTCGCTTGTGTGCTGGGCTCCCTTTCCTATTACTTTCTTTAAACTGACAATTATAACATTTGCCTGTGAACTCCAATGATCTGAACCCTTTTTACTTGTTGTCACTCACAGTCATTCTATACTTGATTACATAAATATGCCTTCCTTGAACTAGAGGCAAAGGTCTGCTCTGTGATTGACTGGTTATGTCTGTTAAGCTGAGAGTTTGTAAACAAAAATGAATCATTGAAGTCACATCTTATGTGTTATGTCTTAGAATTTTGTCTTTTATATGAACAACTAGGAACCATGCCAGGCTGAATTTTCCACAGGAAGAATGTGATTTTGACCTCTCAATGTCTGAACAATAGTGAGGAATCCATGAACCCATGTCATTGTCAGTAAAAGCATTTCTATGTAAGGGGATGTTGATCACAATTCAGACTGGCATCCAGCCATCTACAGATGAAAGTAGTGTCCCATAAAAGTATTATTTTTACACAAAAAGAATGTTTGTCTTAATTTTGGGTTTCTTTTTTTTGTTTTGTTTTGTTTTGTTTCTTTTTTTGAGAGAGAACAAGAATATGAAGTTTGGTGGGAAATATTTAGTAGAAGGCGAGGGGGAGAATCATGATCAAAATATATTCTATAGAACAAATTTAAATGTGAACACAGTTTCTGGCTTTGTTTTCACTCCACAAGGATCAGGATTGTTGGTTGTACAGGAAGCACAAATTACATAGAAATTTTAAAAATATTTAAAAAGTAGATATAGTTAGTGGTAGAGTACTTGCCTAGAGTGTGCAAGGTCCTCTGGGTCAAATCTCTTGCACTAAAAAAACAGTTAAAACAAACAATGAAAAGTCACTATTCTTTCATGGTGACTCTCATAAACAATAATGTGATTCTGTTTCATTAAAGAAAACAGAGAAATGGCTGTCAAAACTTACAGCTAGAACCCATCAGGACAGATTTTTCAGTAGTAATCTCAAAATTGCACATATTCATGTCGTATTTCTTCTATAAATAAGTTTCTCATCATCATTAAAATAAAGTTATTTTCAGAATTGTTACAACTGCACATGTTCACATATAAGTCATCATTAGAGTGAGCCAAAATGTCTTTCTTGCCTCTGTTACGCTCACCCACATTCAGATAATTTTCAGATCAAACATTTTATTTAACAAATGTTTTAGATGAAATCCCTTCTCAAAAGGAAACCTGTGGCTCAAATCTCTTTAGCTCTCAACTGAACCATCATAATTAATCCCATGATATAACATTCTAGTTTTTATAATTCTTATCAACAATATTAGATTAGTTTTCTGAAAATAGTTCTAATTATATAAAATCTTGATAAGTTCAGAGTAAATGACTAAATCCTTTATCTTTTCAATGTGAGTCTTTGACATTATCACTCCAGTGTTTAAATTTTGACACATGCTATATTTCACTCATTATGAGCATTGAATATTTTTACATTAATCTATGTATTAGTTGCTTACTCTGTGAAATAAATACAAACTTCAATTCTTGATATTTAACTTAAAGCATTTTAATTATTCCAGATATGCTTGTATAAAATGTGTCCAATATCATAAAATGGTTATATATAACTTTTCCTATTTATTTATCTGGCACTGGTTAGAATGTAATGGATTTACTATCATACAAGCTGCTACAATGGTCACAGTTTTAAATTATATTTTATTAATTCATTATGTTTATGTAATTCTGAGTTTGTATGCAGCAGTGCATGTGTAGTGGTCTGAGGAGAGTTGTGGGAATTGTTTCTCACCTTATTGTTTCTAAGTGGGTGGGTCCTAGGATCAACCCCTCTCTGTTAATGGTAAGTGCTGTTATACACTGAGGCATCATTTTTCTTTTTGTCTTTTTAAAAATTCAGCCATATTTTTCATATATTTTGAACACGTGTTTCCCTCCCACAACTCCTACCAAACCCTTCCTACTTCACTCCTCACATCACGTCATCTCCTTTCCCACTTTCTTCAAAAAAAATAACAAAACAAAACAAAATGAAAATCAAAACAAACATCTTAAGTCTAGTTACACAAATCATGACAAGAAAGAGAGGAAAGTGGCTCCACTTCGACTCCTTTTGACTTAAACATGACTCTTACTCTACACACTTTATAGGAACACACTAACACATGTCCAATGAAAATAGATGATAATTAGTAGATGGAAAGTTCTGGCAGACAGTTAATGCTGCCAGCTTCTATGTTAGGGCATTGCAATGGTCTGTTGTCAACATTGTTTTCTGTCTCTTTATTCAGTGCTTTGAATTTACCTTTTTCTGTTCCTGTGAACTGGTATTTGGGTTCCAAGCAAACTTTTTGTTTTACAGGTCACATATATTTTTAGTCTAGGTAGATATAATTTTATTAAAGTCTTAATTAATCTTCATATGTGATTTAGTGCATCTCTAGAATAAAGCAAAAACACTTAGCAGTCTCTTACCTTTGTGTTGTCAAATAAACCTTGAACTAACACAAATTATTTTATTATTGATACATTATGTTAATATTCTATTACGCTTCATTGACTGACTCAAATGACTATTCAATCATAATACTAATCACTATTAACATTATGGGTATTTTTGGTTTATCCTTTTGCTACAGTATGAATACTTTTGATTAAAGCCTCTACTATGGTTATAATTGTTTTTTATCAAAATATTCAAACTTAGCAGTTACAAAGAAAGTACTCCTTTTTTAATCCAATGGGCTTTTTGTTAATTTTACACGAGAGTACTATATTTATCTCATTTCCAACCTTCTCACTTTGTCACCTAACAACTACTGTGGCTCCCACACCCCTACCTCCAGTTTATCTCTCAAAAATTTTTTGGCATGGCGTCCACTAAAGCTGAAATATCTAAGACAGCAACTGTCCCTTCAGCAAGGATGGCTCTAAAGCATAATGGCTGCAGAATGATTCTATTTGAGCTGTGTTTTGGATTCTTAATTATAACTGTATATTTTTTTTCTTAGTTTTTAGCTTTTCTCTGTGTTTCTGTTCTGCTTCATGTAGTTTCTGAGCCTTTCATTTCCTCATGACAACATCATCTTCATGAAGTTTTTCGAGGAAGGGGGCAGGTCTGTATACAAAAATATATTTAATTATGCTTAAATTATATTAAGTGTCAAAGTAATTCATTGCACTCAACTATTTAAAATTTTATTACATATTATTTTTCTTATTATTATCAATTTTAAATTTAATGCTGTAGGATTTACATAATACAGTCAGGTTTTCTTATTCCTACATACCAATATTGCAAATGTTCTCTACTATCCATTGTGAAATAAGAATTAGGTTCTATGACATTTGTACAACTTTAATTACAGTGCCACAACAGATTCTGCTTAGTTAATAATGTATGTTCCAATGAAATGTATTGCAAATGTTTTCTGTGTTCTTTGTGAATACATTTAATGTATTTAATGAGTATACTTTAATGAATATGCTTTATACGTTGTGATTCTGTAAGTTTTCTTTACTATGGTTCATTATCATGTTATTGAATTACATTTAAGAATTAAATTCTTACACTACTTGAATTGGTCAATAAATTAGGAATATTTAAAATATTCTGTCAAACACTCTCCTTATCACTCCTCTTTGGCATTTTTATTTTACTAATATTTCCTACATTCTAATTTATTTGGCCATCTTCTATCTTGGATTAATTAGCTCCATTCTTATGTCAGGAACCAATATTTTTTTTAACAAGTGAGACAATGCCTTTACATACTCTTTTCATTGAAATTCTTGTGTCTGGAATTCTAAGTTGAATATAAACTATTTTACATTCATAATTGGAATTTAATAATTGCTGTCATTCAAGAACAATTAATCAACGGAGATTCCACTTTTGTTCATTTCCTGTTTTTTTTTTTGACTCTAGAATAAATTTTTATTACTCTTGTACATGATACATTTGAATGTTTTAAATAATTTGTTTAAATCTGAAAACTGTCTTTATATTTAAGGCATCTTTAAATCTATTCATGATTTATGTGTTTATTTAGTGATTGGTATTTTTATGCTATGCAGAAGGGCATACATGCATGCATATGTAGATGCCAGAGGACAACATTGTAAAGTCTTTTCTCTCCTTTCACCTCTACATGGGAATGAACTGAGTACTGAAATTAGATCTGTAGGCTTGAGTGGCAGTCTCCTTCACCTGTGAATCCATCTCCCATGTCACAACATTTATTCCATGCATCTATAACAAAAGTATGCATGTCTTCATTCTTTTACCCCAAATATTTTGGGATTTAGTATTCTTTCATAGTATTGCTGGGGTTGCCAGTGTGTATTTTATAGAAAACTTATGATACTCAAATTTGTTTGTGTTCTTGAACAAATACATGTCATACATGTGAAATAAAAGTGCTTTGTGAACAAAGTCGAACCAGACAAAGTCTCAGAACTTATAAGGGCAGGCAGACTCAAAGTCCCACTCTTAACCAAGAAGCAGTTTTCAATTTATTTCATCTTTGAAAGAGAAAAATCAATTTTGTCTACAAGAGTTTTACTGTGTATATCTACTACACTCCCATGTTAGGCCACATTCCTACAGTGTCATGCTTGTTTCTTAGTTTTTTGTGGGCACTTTGTTTCATTTTTGTATTTTTTGTCTTATGGTTTCATTTGATTGATTTTTATTTTTTGTCTTATTTTTAGAGAGAGAGACTAGAGAGAGAAGGAATGAGAATATGAAGGTAGGTGGATAGGCAAATGGGGAAGATTTGGAAGGAGTTTGGAAAAGGAAAAGTATATGACCAAATATATTGCATAAAAAAGTTAAGTAAAGTGATATCTAAAAATAATTATGAAAGAGTTAAAAAGGAACAAATATATCTTTTCTAATATTTAAAAACTATGGATTTTACTATTTCTTTTTTTAGCCAATACAACTCTACATAAACATGCAAAACAAATTTGGTTTCTTCTCACAAAAAACATGGCTTTATTGAAAAGATCAAGCGCATCATTAGCATTTGTTATAATGTGCATTATATAAATAGATGACAGATTGATAAACAAATAGGTAGACAAATAAAAAAGATTTATGAATGATAGACAACCAACATTAATTCTAGATGGTTCACATAGGATCTTTGTGACATTAATGACTAATATTTGCCAGTAGTAAGGTAAATATATTACTTTTCAATTTTTGAAAATCAATAAGCATAGCATAACATATAACCCAAGCATCATGGTAATTTCATAGGGGAAAAATTCAATCTTGTAGACAAATAGGCCTGTGTCAAAGCTGGGAAAGATCTATATTCCAGGGTTCTACATTCAGAGGACTGTGTGATCTTGGAATGTAGACATACTTTTAATCCCAGTATTTAGAAAACAGTGGTAGCAAACAACTTTAATCCCAGTATTCAAGAAGCAGTGTTGATCCATATGGGACTCCTGGGGGCTGGAGAGTTACAGAAGTTGAGGGCAAAAAGTGCCCCCGCCCCCTGGAAGGAAGAAGCAGGCTGAGACGCTGGGGCAGCCTTCTCCTCTCCTAGTCCACTGAGGTCCCTAGCCAAAAAATATTAGTTACAACTTGTTTGCTTCATGGAAGCTAAAGGGACATGTTTACCTGTATTGTAGCTGTATCCACCCATTGGGTGGACCCATTGCTTTCCCGCCTCAGGCGCACCCGCCCTGCCTATGTGGAATAGTGGGATCCCGCCTTCCCCAGGAAGATATTTAAACAGGGAAGGGCTGATAATAAATGAGTTTTGTGTCCACCAGACGCTGTCTCCAGAGCCCTACTTTGCGCTCCACATTTCTTAGGTCCTCTGGGTAGACAGCTTCCCATAAGGTCACGGACCTCGATTTCAGCCGAGAGCCTTCCAGCCGCCTAGGACTAGGCCTGTTTGCCTGGCCAGCAAAAGGGTTCCTGACTGCCTCGGGTGGGACCACCGGAGGAGCGGGACCTGAACACACAGAGACCGACAGATCCACACCTTTAATCTCTAAGACAGAAACAGAGTGTGGAAGCAGACACAGGAAGCAGAGCTAAGAAAGAGTCAGTGTCTTATAGAAAGTGACATCTGAAATGAGTCAGAGTGAATGGAAGGCATAGTGACTAATCAGAAGAAGAGTTAGCAGAGTGAGTCAGAGTGAGGACTCACCCAACTCTCACAATAGAAAGGCAGACTCTCAGCTCAGAGCAGCAGTGAGTTATAGCAGATTCAGTTACAGTAGGCAGTATGAGGCAAGCAGTCTGGAGCAGACAACCTAGGGGAAAGACAAAGGCAGCTCAGCAGATGGGAAGAGTGAGTCTGTTTGATGTTGAGCAAAGTAATTCAGTTCGAGACTATCAGAGTCAGCGAGAATCTGCCAGAATCAAAAGAGTTCAGGATTTTACGGAGGCTGAAGCCATCCAGTTTTAGGCTTCAGTAGAGATTGTACTGAGGCTAAAATGCTTTAGGGCTCCAGACTAGCACAGGGATTCAGTTAGCCAAAGAATCAATATAGCATTTGAACCCTAATCAACATCGATGGCTAAACAGCCTCTTTCATGATAAAAGCCCTGAAGAAACTAGGAATAGAGGGATCATACCTCAATATAATATGAAAGGACCAAAATACCTAACTTTATACTGAGTGGGAAAAAAATAAAAGCATTTTCTCTAAACTCAGGAACAAGTATGTCCAATCATTTATTTAGTAAAATAAAATTTTAGCCAAAGAGATATAAATAAGAAAGAAAAGACCTGTATTTGCAGAAAACAAGGCCCTGTACTTGTAAAATCATAACAACTTCTCTGGAAAACTCTGAAATTTCGTTAACACTTTCATCAAAACAACATACTGCAAAAACCAACTTACAAAATCCAGTAACTTTCTGGCACATCAATAATGACTTTACTGAGACATTAGTCATAGAAACAATTCAATCAATAGCAGTATCAAAAAATAAAGAGATAAACAACACTAAAAAAATCAAGCAGTCAAATCACCATTACTTTCAAAATATCAAATAAATAGGATGTTGTGGCATATGACACCAGTACTCAAGAAGTGGATGTGGGAGAAATTTAATCAATTTCCTCTAAATAATGAATTTAGGCCACTCTGGTTTATATGAGATGATATTTCAAAAAGAGAAGAAATAAAGTAAAATAAACAAGTATTTACAAATATAAACAAGGTTGTACAGTTCTATATAATGAAAACTGTGACACACTGAAGAAAAAAACAAACTCTAGAATATACAAATATGTACATGTCCATTGAAGGACAGAATTGACACGGTTACCATGAACAAATTTGCCAAAAGTTATTTACATTCTCAAGGTAATATCTGTCAAAATTATGACATTCTTCGAAAATACAAAAGAACAAGTTGCTAAAAATCCACATGAAAATAGAAAAGCTGATATAGTAAAGCAATCCTAAGCTATAAGTGCAATGGCAAAGTATACAAGCATTTTTCTTGGTCTTAAATTATGAAGCAGAGGCACAGCAATGTTCTGCATGTTCCCTTGCTCTGTCCCACTGTTTCTCAATTCTCCTCAAATAGTCATCATCTATTTTCTAATTTTTTAATCTATATTCTCTGTATTTTTTACATAACATGATAGTAATCATTCTGAGTCTGTCTTATTTCCATTATCATGAAGATCTCCAGTTCCATTCACTTTAAAGCAAATGGCAGAATTTTGTTCTGTTTCATGATTAAAATTCTCTCTCTCTCTTTTTCTATTTTTCTCTTAATAACCCCAATCCAGGAACTATAGAACTGGTTTATATAGATTTTGTTGTTGTTGTTGTTGTTGTTGCTGCTGCTGTTTCGTTTTTCTTTTTTAAAAATCTTCAAAAGAAATTTCAATTGTGGCTAGACTAATTTGCATTCCCACCAACGATATAAGGATTAATTTTAACACACATATATATTCTTGCCATCATTTACAGTCGGATATGTTTTTGAGGGTAGTCATTCAGGCTGAATGAAATGGAATTTGAAAGTAATTTTCTTCTGCTTTTCCATGATGATTAAGGATATAATGTTCTCATTTTCAATTATCAAAATTATATTCAGATTCCATTTTATACCTTTGAAAATGGCTATCATCAAGAAAACACTGCAACAAATTTTGAGGATAATATAGGTTTGGGGGGAAAACTTTATAAATCTTGATTGGGAGAGTAAATTAGTCTACCAGTCTGAAAGTCAGTAGAGATGTTTCTCAAAACTTAAAAATAAGAGTGTTATGTGATTAATCGATACCACTTTAGAGATAGCTATACATCTATATTTTGGGAATGAGTCTAAGTGCCTGAGGATGAGTGGATACAGAAAAATTCTCTGGACAAACAATGGAGATTATTGGGCCACAAAGAAAGAAATTATGTCCTTTCCAGACAATGGATGGAACTTAGGAGGATTGTGTTAAGTAAAGCAACCACTTCCATAACAAAACATATCACCTGTCTTCTCTCTTTAGAGATATATAGAAAATTAGGTAAAGTAAAGGAAAGTAAAATGAGAATGAGAAGTGGCAGAAAAGCAACAAAAGGACAAGGAATGTGATGAGAAATTAGTACATGAATAAAAAATTACAATCAAACCACTATTTTATGCATTTAATATAAGCTAGTAAAAATAATTACTCATGGATATCTCTCTATGATCAATGAATTTATTAATGTTATGAGATTTAGATTACATAAGATGTAATCCTGATATATGCACAACACAAATTGAAATCAAAATGGAAAATAAAGCAGCAATAACAATAGAAATATGCAACATTTAAAGACATTGGGAGTGCAGGACAGATTGAGGAAGTTTAGTATAAAAAATAGAGTGAATATGATGAAAACACACTGTACACATGTATGACAGTTTCAAAAAATTAATAATATTAATATATTAAAAATAACAATAAATGTCTAGAGGAAATTGTCCAACTTCAGAAATATTGACTTAATTGTGAAAAATTCACAGCTCTTTTCATGTGAAATCTACCTTTGTATGTGACACATTCCCCAAAAACAGGGGTCTAATCAGTTAGTGACCTATTTGTGAACACCCGTTCAAAGATGCAAAAACAATGAGTATAAAAGAGCAAAGCTGTTTTCAAAAGTACAGATTTACATAAACTTTTTAAAGGATTTTTTTAAACACACACACACACACACACACACATGCACAAATAAGTCGATGGGTATTTTATTGTGTTGCTGTATATTTGAACATATCTCCTGATATTATATTTACTGAAGATTCATTGCACTGGTTGCAGGAAGCCTGGAAGGATGTGATTTCTATAGTTGAAACAGCCTGTCTTTTAATGTAAATAAGAGCTTCTCTCTCTTAGCTCAATGAAAATAGAGTTGCTGATAAGGAGGTCATTTGGATGCTCCACCAGACCAGAGACAACATTAGGCATGGACTCCTCTCCCCTATTGATCTGCAGGTCTTCCAAAATAAAAATTGGATATAGTTCAGATGGGTGTGGCCTGACTCCTTTTGTGTTGGTGACACCCTATTATAAAGGTGAACATGCCTCAATTGCCAAAGGTTTGAGAGGAGTAAACCATTGTACCTCTTTGATCATGCCAATAGACTTCTAAGAGAGAGCTAGAAAGGGATGTTAAGAATACACTGGTAAGCAGAGAGAGGAGCTGGGGCTGGAGCATGCTGTGTTCTCTGCTCAGATCTACCTGGTTTGTACCCTTGTATATATCTTATGTGCCTTTATTAATACATCTCTGAACTTACTAACTCATTACATTATTGAGTGTTTTTAATTCTATCAGAAGAAAACAAAAAGAAGATTTTTGTGAGTTCAACGTAATCTACAGTGCTAATTCCAGACCAGAAGATGCTTCATAGTGAAGTTCTGCCTAAAAAATAAAACAACCAAAACCAAACCACAACAATTTAAACAACAAATAAACAAACACGACAGAATTCTCTTAACAATGTTCTTCAAGATTATGGCTTTGGTAAAATAAAATGCATTTAATAAAATTGTTTTCTTTCTAGCTATAGCTTCAGAACTACATATTCAAGTCCAAAATCACTCATTACACATCTGTGACTTTGGCTATAATTCATATTTCTTATACTTCAAGTTTGTTACTCAGGTAAAATAATTTTAGTTCAGTTCATCACTCCTATATGAAAAAGAAAACACATGCCAAAGCCCCTTTATTGGAACTATTCAAGTAATAGACCAGTTAGTTGAATAGACATGTTATTTAAAAGCATTTCCCTTTATCTGCTCTAGCATGGCGAAATAAGTTCATTGTATATATAGATATGCATGTGTTGGGAGCCGAGTTGAAACAGTCCTGAGCCATACGCTCCGGTGGCTCCCTCTGCGCCCTCTCTTCTTAACCTGCCTAAGGCTAAGAAAAAACAGAGAGATAAAACCTCAAAAACTTACAGAGGAACAAACAGAACTAGAAGAGGAAGCTGTGCGCTATGAGGAAGAACGTTACCGTCCTGAGCCATATGCTCTGGTGGCTCCCTCTGCGCCCCCTCTTCTTAACCTGCCTAAGGCTAAGAAAAAACAGAGAGATAAAACCTCAAAAACTTCAATAAATGTCAAGTGGAAAGATGTATTGTCTAATCAATGGAAGGGCCCGGATCAAGTTTTAATAAGATCCAGGGGAGCTGTTTGTGTTTTTCCTCAGGACCAAGAAAACCCCATTTGTGTGCCTGCTCGTCTGAAGAGAACGGTGAAATAGCCCTTAGAAGATCAAGAACAGGATGAGGATCTTGAAAACGCTACTGGCTCTACAGATGATCCTGATAAAGTGGCCCCCGATACGTACAGAACAACGATGGGGAATACTAACAACACTCCCCATACGAATGCCAGTGATGCATGATGCTCAAGTTTTCCCACGCTTCTTTGCTACGAACTCTAGTCTTGATCTTGCCTATTTGCTTTATGACTCTCAAAATAGTGGTATAGGGGAAAATCGTACACTCCCCCTAAATGGAACACTCTGTTTTACTTTGGTTGATGAAACTGGTTGCATACAACTTTCCAACTCTGGTGCAGTTTGGGTAAATGAAGATGATTGGATAGGAGACGATAGCGATGAGGATTATGCTAATGGCACATATATTTTGTGATGATTGCTTCTGTATTTGTATGCTTTTGGTGCCTTTGTAAAATGTATAGACAGAGACAGCGATGATTATTCAAGCATTTGCTGCCCTTGATGTGGGACATTCCCCTGCAGCCTGGTTAGCAACACTTAAACAATAGGCTATCGTTAGGTCGATGGTTGGTATGTAATATCCAACCCTCCTTTTGATTGTTGAGCTGTATGTTGTCGGAACCAATGCGACAGAAGTTCATCTCCACCACATGTTTCCCTTCTAGACAATTTAGGGCATGTGGCCTTTGTACCTTGAGGACTTGCTTCCATTGCACCAAGAATAGGCACATCCCTTATTCGACCCAAGGTTAGCCTTTGCACATTTCAGAGGTTCTCCTCATTGCATGAGATAAGGTAACCTGGGTATTTAGGACATGCTTAACTTCCTTGATCCTCACCTCCGTAGATGGAGGGGGTTGATCGGTGACTTAGCATGTTCCTTTGTCCTCAATTTAATATAAAAGGGGGAGATGTTGGGAGCCGAGTTGAAATGCCATTACAAGATGGCGCCGGTTTCCTGCTTCCAGGTTCTTCTTGCTCGCATTTGGAGTAAACAAGTTACAGCGCAGGTGCAGGTGAGCAGTCCTTGCCGCCTCCCTCCATGCTAATGAGGGTCTGGATGAGTATCCAATCATTGACGGTCACGTAGCCCTATGCTCTATATAAGCAGGGTGCCTTTTGCAATCAGGGTCTTTTGCTCTCAACACTTAATTGAACTGCTGTCCTCAATAAAGCGTGAACCAGAAGAATCCTGTGTGCGGCGTCTTCCTTGCAGGTGAGGTGGGCGTCCACATGCATGTATAAGCATTACTCCAGATATGATGGATTTGTTTTTCAAAATATTAAGGGAAATCAATATTAGAAGCATACACATTTAAAAATTATATATATATATTCTCCTTGTTAGAAAAGATGCTGTGTTCTGGTTCTGTATTAGACCTAAAAAAAAAAACCAAAATGCAAACTTCAAGACTGTGAGCAGTCAAAGTGTATTCAATCTTCACAACTTATTTCAATTGCACAGTGATTGCAGCATAGACGAAAATAATCCCTGCAGTTAAATGAGTTGCCTAACTGAGTAAGTACCTGTATACATTTGGCTAGATTCAAGGTTCTAGAATAGATTTTATAACATTAACTATGTTGGAGAGGATAAAGATTACAGATTCACAATCAAACTCCCTTCTAAATGGCAAAGAGGAGAGCAAATATATCATTTGCTTTTCTTCTGATGTGTTATGTTCTTTCTAATATGAACTGCTTCGAATACAAATATCACACATGAAGTTCCTTTATTTAGGCTCATGTGCGGCTGGTATCTATCAAAATTACTTTGTGACATTCATTAGGATCTTATATTAGCAAAATAAGACATTTTATGAACATTTAAAAAATTAAATTTGTTCCTTGAAAGTTTCACACACATTATGTTTACTGATCACCATCATCGCCCACCTTCTGATATTTCCCTCCTACCACTTACTGCACCTTCCCTTTTCTCACAGTCGCGTCTATGTTTTTTGTGTAGTGGGGGGTCAGAAATGTCCACTTGATCTCACTGTCTTCTTGTCTCTGCATGGCATGTGTAAGACAATGAAACTCCTCTCAAAATTCTTTTTTTTTTCATGTGATGTTATTTTAAATTGGCTTTGTTTATAGAATACATCATTGATAAATAAAATAGAGCAATGTAAATAGAAATATATATCACAAAAAATCATTGGTGAGAAAATTGTAACTTGCACTATTACCCATCTTTTATTTAGAGTAAATTCAACATAATTACTGGAATGTTGAGACGGTATAAAGCAGATATCCCAGAGTAGTTCCTATTAATTAACATTAACCGCAGCACTAGTCTTCTGTTTCTACCCTATCTTGGAAAAGTTTCTAGGACATGAGCCAACAAAATAAATAAATCAAAGTCATCAGACAGAGAAATTGATATTGGGAAAAGGGTGATAAGCAATTGTGTTTCATTTTATACCAGGTGCTTCAAAATAATTATTGATAGCATGGAAAATTTGAGGGCATTATAGGAAAGAAATTGCTTACTGTAGAGAAACAGTTAATCTTATAATCTGTTATTATGGCTGCTCTAGGGTAGAAAGAATGTAATACACACCTTTAATCCCAATTTAGCATACATTTTAACCCCAATTAAGAAGGCAGTGGTGGTGCATGCCTTTAATTCCAGCATTTGGGGGGCAAAGACAAAGGTCAGAAGGAGAAGCAGAGAGAAGAGGCAAAGCCCAGAGAGAAGTGAAGAGTTAGCTCAGTCAGGCAGTTTGAGTGTATTCTGCTTACAGACAGCTCACTTCAGAAGGAGAACCCAAGAAGAGCAGAGAGCCAGTCAAGAAAATGTGAAGAGAGAAAGCAGGGAGTCAGAACCAAACGAGTTTTTGATTTATGGATTTCAGAAGACAGCTACTCAGAGTGAGTTTAGTCAGCAGTAAGTCTCAGAGGCTGCAATAGGTTTAGTTTTGAGAATTAGATTGTAAGGAGGCTGAAGCCTTCTAGGTGCAGACTTGTATCTTTAAGATTAGATTGTAAGGGGGATGAAACCCTCTAGGACTGGGGACTGAATTAGCAAAGAATAAACTGTTCTCTGCCATGAACACAGGAGAATAATTAAATAAATCAATGCATACATCTTTGCCTACAGCTTACAAACTGATATATTTACTATAATAAGAAGGAGTACTACACGTAAACATTTTGGATAATATTTTCTTTCTTCCTTTTCTGTATAACTGATTCGGTGTCCAGTAAGATTTAAATTTAGCTTTACTGATTACACTTTTTATTTGCTGACATTATAAAACTTTAACATTTTAATGCTTACAATATAATTTAATATAAATATTATAAATCTTGAAATCTTAAAATTCTAAGTTATATTTATTTTTAATTAAGAAATGTATTTAAAAATCAACACAGCATAAATATGTAGTAGTTTGGATATTTTTTTTATCTGTCCTCTATGGTCCATGTATATGAAATTTGTTGTTATGATGATTTTATGAAATAATTGAAAAGTTCAGAGGAAAAGCCAAAGCAATTAGGCAATTGTTGACTCAAAAAGAACAAAGTACTTCTTTTGGAATCCCATTTATTTATTTAATGAGAATAAGTTATTAGATAAGAACATGACTATTATTCCTTCCCACCTTTGCTTATTATCACACCATTTTGATTTCTGTTTTACATCTACTCCACAATGAGAGAATCAGATTGATATATCTGATCTGTTTTGATTTCTACTATTGATATATCAGAGGGGTTCTTACTGGGGTAGGGATAACATCATGCTTTTGAGACTTCCAAACGTAAGCTGAATAAATTTACCATTATTCATTGCACAGCATTAAATATTTTGTTGTGGTAAAGGAGAGTGGAATAAGATGCCTCACTTTATTTGATTAGGTCAGAATAACATTGACTAAACAGGTCTGTTTATTGTAACTTTGTAGAAAACAAAACTCCCTGATTATGGTTTTCTTGTCTATTTTGAATTTCATAAAACAGATGAAATGGAGAATAAATATTTTGTTAAATTCCAAGGACAAACTCAGAAGGAACTCTTAACAAATTTAGTCTCATTTGAGATACTTTTCTCATATATATGAGCGAATACATGAAAAACATCTTGTGGGAAAAAAACAAGCTATTTTGGAGTATAGTTTTAGATTATGTAGTCCATATTGCCAGGGAAAGCTTGAGAACATGTAATTCCATGGCAGTGAAATTTCATATCAATACCAGAAAAATAATAATGCTCATTATGTTTAAAAAATAAAGCTTGCTGTAAATTCATCAAGTGGGAATAAGATTATTTGAGTTTAAATTTATAAAACCTGCTACACAAATTTCAAATGGAAAAACAATATTCTCATCTTCAGAATTCTGTAATTTGCATTGTATTTTTTTAATTTTAACTCTTTCATACAGGTTCTTATATAATTAGTCATATTTTTACTTATTTTCTGTATGGATAATTCCATATAGTAGAACTTTTCTATGGTTTTTACATAATATACAGATAGAAACTGAATGTCTATTTTTTTTTTTTTTTTTGGTTTCATGTGTATGGGAGTTTTACCTTCATGTATTTGTGTATGACTGGGACCTATGGAGACCAAAAAGACATGGGATTCCCTGTAACTGGAGTTACTGACAGTAGTGAGCTGCAATAAGCATGCTATGAATAGAATCACGGTACTCTATGCTCTTAACTATTGAGCTATCTCATCACATCACTCCATTCCTTTTAATAATCTTATAAATTGCTCATCTAGTCTTCTAACAGACTCTGATCTATTCTTCATAAATAAAGATCTTAGTTTGATTGAAGCTTGGTATGGACCAAGAGATCTCCCAATACTGGGTTTCTTGTGTACACATATCCCTTCTTGTGTACACAAAGCTCTTGTGCACACAGTTCTATATGATTCTGTGTAAACGGTCCTGAGGACCACAGTTGTTACTTTCTGTATTTTATAGTCAAAATATTTAATTTGAGAATTTTATTTTTTCCATTAACTTTTGTTGTTGTGTATGTGTATATATGAGAAAGAGAGGTGTGTTTATGTCATGATGGCTTACTTGTGGAAGTCATAGGGGAGTTAGTGAAAAGTTTGTTTTCTTCTTCTACCATGTGGGTTCTGACAGTCAAACTCCAGTTGTCAGGCTTGGTGGTCAGCACAGTTACTGGTTAAGCCATCTCAATGGCCCTCACTTTTGTATTTTGTTTTCCATGAAATTTTAATTAAAAAATAAACTCCACAATTTTATTGAAGACATCAAGATTTTGTTCTCTTTATGCAATTAGCCAAGTCAAACCAAGTAAGAAATTTCTTCTTATTAGAAAGTTTCATCATTTAAGGTTGTTTCATAAAAAACATGTAATTTCTGCAGATAATTTCCATCAAAGTTATTTGCATCTTTACTGATTGCCACTCATAAACAAGGAATCATTGTTCAGAGTCTAAAAAACTAATGTTAAAGTTTGAACATGACTATAAATAATCTAGGAAAATATGGATAAATTCTAAAATAAAAAAATTCATTCTCAGCTGGGCAGTTGTGGTACACACCTTTAATTCCAGCACTTGTGAGACAGAAGTAGGTGGATCTCTGTAAGTCTGAGGCCAGCTTGGTCTACAGAGTGAGTTCAAGGACAACCAGAGTTACAACAGAGAAACCTTGTCTCAAAAAAACAAAGGTAAATAAATAAATAGAATTTTAAAAAGAATTAAATAAAATTTAAAATATTATTATTAAGACCAAACTTAATTTATGTATATGCTTTTAGAAATTATATTTTGAGAATAGCAGTTCAAAATTGAATGATTTAGTCACCAAATATAGCATATATATATATAATTAAATGAAATCAATGTGTTTTAAAATAATATGTATTATTAAGTGGAGACTTCCCACTCTAGTTTTATAGTTTGAATATGAGGGATCAAAGGTAATTTGTTGAAGATTTAGTCTTCAGATGATGGAACCATTTGGAAGTGATAGGATTAGCAAGATGGTAGCTTCATTAGTAAGATAAAGAATGGATGTGTTCATATTGATTGAATTGTTAGGTGTCCTCCTTGGAGTAAGTAGGCCAGTGGGGTGTGCTTTTCCTTTGTATGTCCTCATTTTAGCCCTTTCTTTCTCTTTTTGTTTTCTGATAGCCTCAAGGTGAGCAAATTTTTCAGCCATAAACTCCCACTCCTGGCTTATAACAATAGTGCCAGTCAGCTGTGGGCTGAAATATCCAACACTGCAAAACAAAGCAGATCTGTTGTCTTTATAAATTGATCTCAGATATTATGATACAGTGATGAAAAAGTGATACAAAAATTACTCATATATAAGGTTTTAAAATATCTATAATTTGTTCTGTGGCATTTTTGGGAAGGGAGGTATAAGACCACCACAATATGAAATAACGTGTCACAATTTATTAATAGTACTTATAAAGTAATGCAGACAAGGCAAGTAGCTGTGATTTATTTGCATGATTATCTGGGTGGATATTAAAAATAATAAAGTTTTGGTTTATATGAAAAATCCTAATAACATTTTCAAACAATGTATTTTATAATTGTCTTGTCATTTCCTTTTCAACTTGTGGATAACCAGAGGGTCAAGAACTTGGTGAAAAGCAGTCTGCTTTATTTTTGAAAGTGTGTGCCAACTTTTTCCATTTACTATTATAACTATTTACTATTCATGTAGCACCACTGCCAAGCTTTTCCCCCCACACTTTTAAAAATATATTTAAAATTGAATTACAATATTTTCCTCCTATCCTTTCCTCCCTCCAGGTCTTCCCAGGTCCCTTTTCACAACCATCTCTCCAGGCCCTCCCAGCTCTTCTCCTTCTAAAACTTCTCACACTTCTCATGATCAAAATTATAGGCTCTTTTTCTTTGATAATTATTTATCATTGTACATATGGTAGTTGTTGTTACATATATAGTGCATATGTATGTATGCACATATATGCATGAACAAATATATAAATAAAACATTCTGAGTCATGTTTTGCAGATTGTGTTTATATTTTTTCAGGACTGAACACATTTAATGAGGAAATTCCATAGGATTAAATTAGGGTCAAGTATAAGGAATGCTAGAAACACTGACCTAGAAGTTTATCACAATTAAAGCTATAAACATTAAATATAAAAATGTTAATGGAGACATAACAGACAAATAAATATTTCTTGGATTATGAATCCATATAAGATGCCTCTCAGGAAATGCATAAATAATATATTTTGAACAATAAGGAAACATTTTAACTTTAATTAGTAAGATATTGGAGTTCTTCCACATCGTTAGATTGATTTTTATGTGTATGTGTGTGTGCCCACTTCTCTGTATGTGTACCACAGAGTTGCTAGAAGAGAGTGTCAAAACCCATAGAAATGGAGTTTCAGGTAATTTGTGAGCTGCCATGTGGGTTCTGGGAACCAAACCTGGGTCCTCTGCAAGAGTATCAAGAGCTCTTAAGAGCTGAGCCATGTCTTGATCCCTGTACTTTTACTTTATAAAAGTAATGGACTTGAAGCTATACAATAAGCCTGAGGCATTGGGAATTAGGTAGCAATTTTTACTCTACATTAATGTGTTAACACTTATAAGCCCTAGACTATCTTTTCCTGTTCTGGATGAGGTCATTTACTAAATTGTCAGTGAACCAAAGGAATGAATACATATTCTAAACGTAAGTTATTATCCCATCATCATAGATGAAATTAGATGGTGTCACACATGTTTAAATAACGTGTAATTTATTTCATTCTTCCTCCCCTCTCCTTTGTCCTGCCTTCCTTCTTGACCCCTATTCCTCACTTCACTTAATCCCTCTCTTTAAGTTTCTTTTATTTTCCTTTCTATTTGCTTTTAAAAGGTACAAGACAAGATTTCCCTGTGTTGTTCTAATTTAAACTCTTGAGTACTTCTTCCTTGGTCTCAGATATATCTGTGAATACTCCATATATCACTTAATACATCTGTGTAATTTACTCTCTTTATTCCATAGTTATTATTTAAATATTTAAATATTCATCATATTCTTGATATGATGTTTTTATCAAAATATGCATATAACACAATTACATGTTTTAGCTTAATTCAGAGATATTAGTTTTAACTGTTCACTACAGTGATTTAGTCTCAATTTAGAGAAAGAGAAAGGAAGGATGGAAAAGAAAGAACTCTTCATCAGGTAGCCTTGATAGAGAAAGAATGGGAGAAATCTTCACAGCCCTTTCAGGCTTCCCTAAGCTTGGAGAGCAGGAGCTGACAGTGAGCCAGACTAGCATCTGAGCACACTATGTGTAAACCCATTTTGTGTAACTGATGTTCTCAGAAATAACCAACAAACCAACAAACCAACAAAGAACCAACCAACCAACCAACCAGCCAACCAACAACCAACTAAACAGCCCCCATTCTCAGGCCCTTAGCACTTATATACTCTAAACAAAAATTCCTAGAATCCAAGCTGAACAAAATCATATGGGAAAGATACACATGACAAAACAGCTGCACAAAATCAAAGCCACCATCAATGAGCATTCCAAATCAAACTCATAATCATCTGTCACACCTGGGTCCAGAACAGAAACCTAGTCCAAATGCCACTTTGCATTTTTGAAGAAACCAAAATAACAAAACTTCTCCAGCGCATTCTGTCACAGTTAGTCTCTTCAATGTAGCACTGATACAGATGCCCAGTAACAGTCTAAGAGCAAGGTGTGCAGCATTAAAAACAGAAAAAATGATTCAGAAATTTAACTTAAAAATTTCAGTGCTATTTCTCAGTGAACTTAATGGTAGTTTCTTTTTTTCATTCCACTATTGAGTATGAAATTGAATCTCAGTACTGCCAGTGAACCTGGAATGTGACATTTTATCATTACTTACTAAATATACATATAGTTTCTAGTTCTTCTCTACATCTTAAGAGACTCAATTTAAAGAATGAACACTTTGACCCCAATGTATAAATCCTTACTTGTTTGTTGTTTACAGATGATATATTACATTGAGAGTTCCCCTAGACAGCTAATTCTGTAAAATTAATGAAAATGCACATTTTGGTCAATAGCTCTATCTACTGCTTTGTATGATTTTTTTCTTTAATTTTTAAATTTTTTTTTAATACACATTGGTGTTTAGCCTGCATGTATGTCTGTGCACTATGTGTATGCCTGGTGACATCAGAGACCAGAAGATCTCCTGTACCTGGAGTTACAGATAATTGTGAGCTACCATGTGGATAGTAGGAATTGAACTCTGGTCTTCCAGGAAAGGAAGTAAATGCTCTAATCCTCTGAGCCAACTTTCCAGCCCTATTACTTTGAATTTTCATCTGGCTTAAATTTCCATTTCCACATAAATAAGTGTTGAGTATTGAATGAAAAAAAAATAAAAGGAGGACATGAAGGCTCCTAAGGCATTGATGATATAATTATAAGGGAGAACATAGGTAGAAGCTTCTGGAAGAGTCCAGACTGAACATGTCTGGCAGACTGAACCAAGCCATATGAGGAGGTTAGGAGGGTGGAGAGGAAAGAGCCAGAAGCCAAGAGTCCAGGAGAGCAGGAGACTAAGAGTCAAAAGAACTGGTAGCCAAGATGGCTGAAGTCATATAAGGAATGGACTGGAGTTCATAGTATGGGCCAGTTAGGATGTCTCTGTAACAAGTACTAGTGATACTGAGAAAAGCTGGTGAACTGCATGTGCTTTGATATGTTAGTAGGCAACTGTGTTAACCCTTTTTCCAGAGTTTGAGACATAACAAAGATATAAGAGATGTCAATAAATTATCATTTTTTTCAGAACCTCCTGTTGTGGCAAAAACAATATTATCTCCTAACATAAAAGAGCATTTTATTTCTAAATGGCAGAACATATCTTCCATTGTTTTATGTTTCTTTTTTATATCTAAATATATGCAAATTTCATTGAATTATTGAGTCTTCTGTATGTTATTATGTATGTTTAATCTGTTGTTACAGTTATAAATATTCTTTTAATGAGTTGATATAGTCATAGGTGTTATTCACATCAGGGCAAAGTTTTTCCATGAAGAACAATTATAATGTGGATGATACTAGAGTTCATAAAATTTTCATTCATATTTCTCTGTACTAAGAAGTAGGCAAAAAATATTAGCACGCTAGTAACCTGAATAGATGTTGTATTTTATGTATACTTTGAGAGACAATCACACATATGAAGCTTCATATATAAAGATAATTCATATTAAATGCTATTAACTTGTATTATTTTTGCTTTTTTATTACTTTTGCTTTTTATTAATTATTATGCTTAGTGATTCGCAAAGTACTGAAAATGCTATATGAAAAAAAATATGCATGTCTCAATTATCCCAATCTGGTAATGACAACCCAGAAATTTTCGAACTAATGGTTTCTAGTTCATGATGAAAACTTGGAAATTATGGTTCTACTGTCAGCAAAGGAATCAACAGAAGCAACAATGGGCAAATCTAATCAGCAGCAAGAGGGAAGGCCAAGTAAGCAACAGAGAATAGATTGGACTACCCTCTGAAATATATTTTTTTTAATCTGGACTCTTACCATAAGCTGTTGTCAATTCTTGGATGAATCTTCCTGTATCAATCAAGACAATGCTTCAGGTGAGTCTTCTACTCAGGTGATTCCAACTTGTGAGAAGTTGTGCTTACAACTAACAATAGTATGGAGTATTGTTCTGCCCCAGGGTTGAGCCTCCTGATTTTCAAATAATATCTAGCATGGTCAGCCTCAGAAATATATACATGTAGGCAATAAGGAAAGGACTCATCAGGTTGTACTTGTATATTTATTCATATGTGTATATATACATATATATATTTTTTGTGTATATATATATATATATATATATATATATATATATATATATATATATATATATATATATATATATACACAAAAATAGTGGCTAAAGGAGGTGGGCAGGATGAAGGGTACAAAATAGGTGGGAAGAAAAGGGGAGGGAAAAAGATGAAATTACAATTTAATTAAATTTAAAAGACTACACTATAGACAGAGAAAAAGGAGATATCTGCATCTCAGTACTTATCATAGCACTATTTACAATAGCCTAGGCATTGATTGTGCCTATATTTCATCAGTGAGTAATTGTATAAAATATACACACATACAGAGGGGGGCAGAGAGAAAGAGTTAGAGGGAGGAATAAAGAGAGGGAGAGAGAAAACAGAAGGATGAAGGAAGAGGAAATACACACACACACACACAGAGCCACACACAACTGAGGCTTTAATATTTTTTATTTATTTAATTTATTTTCTGAGACATTGTCAGCTATGCATATTTGCTTGTCGCTGCCTTCCAAGTGCTGGTATTAAAGGTGTCTCACCTTATCCTCCTCACAATAATATTGTCTAGTAGAAAGAAGGATGGATTATCTTCTTTACAGGAAAATGTGAGTCTAGAAATAGTAAAGCCCAGAGATTTAGGCTAGACACAGAACAACAAGTATTACATGTTTCTATAATGAGGTAATTAGAAAAACAATTTGAAGAGATGAAAGAAGAAGCTTGCTGCAGCAGAGGAAGTTTCTCAGAACTGGGATGATCAAGGGGATAGGAATAGTGAATGTCATCACAGTCCTTCATATTATTGATGATGTCACCATCAAACTGATGATTTGGCAAAATTATTAATATGACAATAATATTAATATTCAAAAAAAAAACTTCTTCACAGTGCTGAAGTCCATCCTATCTATTAACAGCTCTTGGAGTTCACTCATTTCAAGTTCAGATCTTCTATTCTTGCTTGTCTTGGTAAGTCATGTCATAATTGCAGATATTTGTAATAGGCTCTTAAGAGAGAGCCTGTTACATGCAGTATTACATGACATGCAGTATGATCTACCTTTAACATTTTTGTTTTTCTACCAACTTCATGCTAAAAGTCAGTAGTGTCACTAGCTGATATATACTGTTCAATTAATTTACTTCATTTTATACTTGATTAATGTTCTTATTCCAAATCAGTATGTCATTTATAATCCTGCATTCACAGAACAGTAAGGTTTCCATCTTCATTTTGCTACTTTCTTTGTGGCACTTGACATTTTCCTTTCCTCTTATCATTATATATGTACTATATTATTGTAGATCAATTTTAAGCCCTTGAATTCTACATTTTACACGTGTTCTATTAAGTATTTTATCTATATATAAGCAGTTTGAATGAGAGAATATTCAGGGAACCATGGTTATGATCTGATCAAACTGCCCTGAGAGGTGTGCATCTTAGGTTCGTCAGGTAAGAGCCTATGGCTCCTGTGGGCAGTGTGCTTTCAGCTCTTGAGAAACTGACCTAAATTCCCTCAAGCAGTGGCCTATTTCAGGTCATGTTGTATTTCTGTATAAGTTACCTTAGTAGTCAAGGAAGCATGAAAGTTTGACAAGACATTTGGACACTAATCTTGTATACTCTGTATAGCTTGATGACATCATTGTATTCTGGTAACCATCACTGTATTGATCCTAGCAATTGCCATTACATTCTGTTTCTGATAGCAGTATAAAAACTATGAATCTCTCAATAAACTCTACCACAGCACATTTGTTTGCCATGGATTCCCCAGATGGTCTGTGCTCATTCCTTGACCCATAATATTAAGTAACCTTGGCCGGGTAAGTAAGCACAGGTACTTACAAGAATATCCTCAAACAAATTCTCTTTCATATAACATGTTTGTAGAGAAAATACCATACTTTCATAGTGCCTTTCTGGTCTAGAAATTATTAATCTTATGTTTTCATTGTGTTAGAAATTGCCAATACATTTCTTCTGATGTCAACAGATTTGATATGTTAGGCAGATTTAACAGTAGTTATTTTTTTTAATTCATATTTATGTAAATATTATATGAAAGATACTAGGGACTACATATTTTTAAAAATGAAAAGTAATTGTTGCAAAATAAGATAATACAACCTGGTAAAATATCATTCTAGATTGTCTATTTCAAATTATATTTTTTCCTTAATGGCTTTTCCATATGATCAGTTTGAATTTTATTTTTCTTAATAATTTATAGACATTTCCACCTCTTATGCAATTTAACAAAACAGACGCATTTTTATAAGTAGAAAGACCTGCAAATATTTACTAGAGTGTAAAAAGACTTATTTGTTACATAATGCCTTGAGAATGCTTTACATTTAAAACATTTTGGCATGTACTGAATACTGAATAACATTGTAACAAGTAACTGATTAACACTGATTAACCAATACCAAGTAGATTGTGGTTGGTAAATGATATTACCACTAGCAAAAAGGATATTATATGTTAATTTATACAATATTTTATTAACATTCAAGTAATTTAAATTTCAGCATTAGGTGGTTGGTATATTTTTAAATATATAGTTCAGCTACTAACATTTTACAATTAAATAAAAATTCAAAATTAATAGATTATGTTTTGCATGTGGAAATGAAATACTGAATCAACAGTATGACTATTACTGTAAAAATATAAATATGATTATAAGTTAACATTTTAGTGTTTATGGTAGCCAGTAAAAATAATTTAAACATGTTGAACCACTGCAGTAATTAGAAAATATTAACAATTTAGGGTATTCCAAGTCAATTTCACTCATAAAAGATTTTTTTTTTAATTTTTAGGTTGTATCATGCAAAATTTAGAATTTCTCATTTTTCCTGGCAGATGGGATTGTGTTTTTATTGAATCCAAATTCTAAAAGATATTGAATTGAATTTTAAAATTTTTTCAGTCACAGGAGATGCTGAAAGGCTGTGTCTCTGTCCTGTCATTGGACACCTTTATTTTCCTTATGTATTGTGCTGTTAACATAGATCTGGGTAACTGGTCTTTTAATGTGTTCTGATGAAATCTCCCATAAAAATATATGCTAATTAGAAGTTATATAATTTAAAATTTTCTCTACATGTCAATTAAACAAGACAGTGTAGATGAACTCCAAAAGAAGCATAACCTGTGTTGCATATAGAACTGTGACTGAACTGCACCAGACACCTGACATTTACAACTTCATTCAATAATTTATAAACTTATGATGACAAATCACTTTATCTTTTTTATTTTTATATTTTATATTTTTAATTTTCCTGGCAGATTACACCTAAATAAGGCCAAGTACAAACACCTCAGAAGATTTAAGTTGTGGGAAAGAAAATATTTTTGTCTGTTTTCTTCTTACCATTTTCTCTGTCCTTCCTTTCCTCCCTTCAGTTTATCCTTCTTTTCTTGTTTTTTCCTTTCTTTTATTTTTCTCTTAGTTTCCTCTATCTCCTTTTCTTTCTTTCTTCCTTTCTTTCTTTCTTTCTTTCTTTCTTTCTTTCTTTCTTTCTTTCTTTCTTTCTTTCTTTCTTTCTTTCTCTTCAAAATAAATAAATTCTCTGTAGACTAGGCCAGATTCTGGCTTCATTCTTCAAGTGCTAGTATTATAGACACATGCTCCAAAACTGTCAATTCTATTACACTTGATAATATATTATGAACACTGTTACCTATAAGAGAGTTTCTAGTAAAACTTAGAAACAAACTTTCTCAAAGTCTTATGATCAGGTTCTAAACAGAAATGACAGAGGGGCAGTAAAGAAACCTAGTGCAGTGGAAATTTCCTAACATACAAGAAGGTAAACTTAATGAAGTCTCCAAATCATGTGGGAGAAAGAGCTCTAATCAGCCATCTCTTGTCATCAAATGAAGCTCCCAGTACTGGGACTGGGTTATATTCAATTGAGTTTTTGATCAAAGGGATCCCATAGAAATCTCCAAAACATCCAGACTGTTGTCCACAAGCTGACAGCAAGGCCCCATTGTTGAAGACAACACCCACACAACTCATTGAAAATGGAGTAGAGCCGGAAAGTACATCAAAACTTCATCTCCATGTTCTAGTGTCTTTGTTATGTGACTTTACAAGCTACAAAAGAGAAAGGTGAACACAACTTCAACCACAAAACCGTTAATCACAATTTTTCCTGGCTCTAAAATTATCCTAGGGCAATGGTGGCACAAGGATTGTTGAAGCAACAAAACAAATGTCTGATTTGACTTAAGACCCTCATATAACATGTGATGTTTTGAATAGGCTCATAAGGAGTGGCAGTATTAGGAGGTTTGTCCTTGTTGGAGTAGGTGTGGCCTTGTTGGAGAAAATGTGCCACTATGGGTAGGCTTTGAGGTTTCAGATACTGAAGCCAAGCACAGTGTGTCTTTCTCTTCCTGCTGCCTACCCATCCAGTTGTATAACTTTTAGCATCTTTTCTAGCACATGTCTACCTGCTTGCCACCATGATTCCCACCATGATGATAATGGGCTTAGCCTTTGACCTTGTAATCTAACCCCAATTAAATCCTTTCCTTTATAAGAGATGCTCTGTTCATGGTATCTCTTCATAGCAATAGAAACTCTAACTGAGACAGAACCCAAAGCTAGCACTGCTTGGATGACCAATATTCAGAGACTAGATAGCCCAGAGACTTGGGTAAAGCCAAACACTAATGGTCTAAAAACAAAGGTAATAATAAAATGACTCCTAATAATAATTTACTATACTCATAGATGGTGCCTTTTTCAGTTATCATAAGAAAGGCTTTCTTGACAATAGATGCAAACAAATACAGAGACTAACAGCCAGATATTATTCAGAGAGAGACTCTCTCCTCAGAACTCAGGGAACCCAGAGAAACAGGATGCAAAAGGAGTATAGGAGTCAGAGAGAATGAAGGACACCAGGAGAACAAATCCCTCTAAATCAACTGGGTAAAGTTCATATAAACTCACAGAGACTTTAGCAGCAAGCAGAGGGCATACATGGGTCTATATCAAATCGAGAGGGCCCTTTAGTTTAGAACTCTGCATGTAGACTATCACGATAAACCATTAGTCTTATTTGGTACACAACAGAAAATGTTTTATTTTAATGAGTTTTGACACTGGATGAAAATAAAAAGTAATGATCATCTTTAAAAATGAAATAAAAGCTTAAAAAATTGAAAAGAACAAAATGAGTTCATGACAATAATTTTAAAATATTTGCTTTGAATTATTAAAACTTTAAAATACAGAAACAATGTATTTAATTTTTATTTAAATGAAATATCTGAAACTTAAAAGTGTATTATCTGGAATGAACCACACAATGCAGTGTATAGCATAACCAGGGATATTCTAGCACATTCCAATAACCCCAGCCAGAGCATGTCTGGGGAAAGCCAGAGTGCTGAACCTTTGAGCTATCAAATGAGATGATACCCTGGAAAGAGAGAGAGAGGGAGGTGTCATGTATAAATACTGCTAGAGGTTCCTAAGACAGATCTAAATTCATAAACTACATATGCATACATACACACATGAATACTAAGCTTAGTCTGTAAGACTTAAATTCATAACTGTAAATGTTATTACCATTCCTGCTGTTAATGCTGACTATTCTATATCACTGTCTTTAAAGTCTATATAAACAAAAATGATAAGGAAATAAACACAGCTTCTATGACTTACTGAATTATTCAGAACTGAGAAGACACAAAGAACTGCTGAGTGTTTGGTCAGAGTGTGGATAATGCACTACGGTCAATAAAACTGCTGTCTTTAACTTAAAACCAAATTTAATAATGCATTTTTAAAGAGGCATAAAATAGTTTGGCTCCTTCATTTATGCAAACGCCAGTTTGATGAGATTTGCATTGTGACAGAAAATGCAACATCTGAGCTATATATTTTTAATCAATACAGTACTTAAGAGTATATCAGGGAGAGAATTTATTATGAGAAATAAAATCAATAATTTTATGTACTATTTGGCTACAGGAAGATTTAAAAATTTCACAATTATTTGATTTGATTTCTTTTCATTATCAACCCAACTCAAAAATAAACAGTGTACAATTATTTTTAAAATGTCTTAGACAGATATAGTCACTGCAACAACATACTAAAATCTGAGCAAAAAACAAACATTTGTTCCTTAATCACTCAGTGAAATTAAAGTCCATTGGTTCATATTCAGTGTCTACTGAAAGCTGATTTCTTGGATCACAGAACACAAACTTGAATGTTTTCTCATGTGGCACAAAGTAAACATTTTTTCTTGGCATCCCTGGACATGCACTAAATGCCATTAATCAGAGTTGCAATTTAAAACCTCAAGCAATCCTGTCCTCTCACCTCTATTTTAATCCTAACACCGTCACTATAAGGTAGTGGGCTTCAACATATGAGTTGGGCATTAGGAGGAAAATATTCAGTCCACCATTTGCATCATATATTCATGGTAAAAATTCACTATCACGACCATTCACATAGATTTCTTGAGATAATGTTCATATTTATTACTTTTTAATAAACTTTTCTGAAGTATTTGCTCGTCCACATGGTAATTAGTTTAAAATTCTGAGAGGAAAATTTGCATTCACTATACATTTTTGAAAACACTACAAATGCTTGACAGTTAACTGATGTTCAATGTATACTGTGTATCTCTTTCAATATAGAAATGTTTTATTCAAATAAGTCGAGAAAAATAGATTTGATTTAAGCTAAAATTTTCCATCTCATATGTGTGCATACGCAGATGTGTATGCAAGTTTGTGTATGAGAGGATACATGGATATATACTGCTCTCAGCTTTTCAGAGTTACCTATGGTTCTTTGATGTCGAGACCTCATGAGCTTCTCCCTGTCCATGTTAACATGCTTACTAGTATACTCTTTGATCTGCTCATGGTTAAGCATCCATGTTGTTGAGACTTTATAGATATAGCTTCTCCAACATTTCTAAAACACACATTCTCACAGCAAACTTTCTCTCTCTCTCTGTGCCTTTTACAATTTTCTATCCTCTCTTCTGTAATAATTACTAAACCTCAAGTACAGGAGTTGTGTTGCACATATATCATTTGAGACTGAGATCCACAACTTTGCATTTTACTTGCTTGGAGTTTTCTGTAATGATTTTCATCTGCTACAAAAATGTGTGTTTGATAGGTGAGAAAACTATACTTACCTAAAGGTATAAAATACTTAGAATGTCATTAGTACATGGCTTACTATTTGTAAATGTAATGATTTAGGAAAGAGGTAGATGCAGGTTCTCTTCTAATACCCCTAACTTCATTAGACTTGGCTCAATTTATACCAGACATAATTTCTCTCCTGTTGAATGGATCTCAAGTCCAATTAGAGAGTTGTTAGTTACTGGCAAGAAAGGTGTTTGTGCCACCATTGCATCGTGAGGATTACTGTGTCATACTAGTCAATGCTGTGGTCAATAGGTTTCATAATATGGCATGACTCTTCATTATTTTATTCCTCTGTGAGCTTGCATGGTGTTTTCTGGTTCCATGAAACTCGTTCTCAAGGAGGAGGCTTTAAGTTACAGGTAGGTTTTCATGTGTTTGCTAGAATGTAACTGAGATCCTCTGGCCACTGCAGCAACTATGTACCAACTAAGCTATATCCTCAAGACACCAATATATTTTACTTTGTTACTCAATGAATTTTCATAGTTTCAAACACTTCATTTTAGTCAATAATAATATAGTTTATACTATATTTTCTTCATTCATTCATCTGTTGAAGGACATCTAGGGCCTTTTTTTTTTCTAGTTTCTAGATATTATGAAAAGAGCAGCAGTGAACATAGTTGAGAAAGTGTCTTTTTAGTAACAAAGTCTTTTAGGTATATGCCCAAGAGTTTTAAACCTGGATCTTGAGGTAGATAGATTTTCATTTCCCTGAGAAACTGCCACATTAATTCCCACAAGGGCTGTAGAAACTTTGATATCCTAACAGTGAAGAATGAGTGTTATTATATCCTCTACAGTATGAAAGGATATAATTTTTTTTATTTTTAACTATTTTATTACTATTATTATTTTATTTTATTATTTTATTATTTTTATTTTTATTTTATTATTATTATTATTTTACTATTTTTACTTTTATTATTATTATTATTTTATTATTAACTATTTTATTATTTTTTATTATTTTATTTTTTATTTTATTATTAACTATTCTGAGAGTGGAAAATGATATAAATAAAAATACCAAATAATGCATGAGAGAAGGTCCAGATGGGCAACCTTCTCCACCAAATTAAGTTTCTAGTACCAGGAATGAGTTACTAAAGAGGCATAATAATAAAACGACTCCTTATGATGTTCTGTTGTACTCATAGATCAGTGCCTTGTTCAGCCATCATTTGAGAAGGTACCTCCTGCAACATGTGGGAACAAATACAGAGATCCACAGCCAAGGAACATGCAGAGAGATATAGGGGAGTGTCTTTAACCACTCAGCATAAAATGGGATGTCTCTATCAAATACCTCCCCTCAGAGATCAGGGAACCCTGCTGAAGAGAAAATGAAAATAATGTAACAGCCAGAGAGGATTGAAGATACCAAAAAAAAAAAAAAAAAAACCAAAATCAAAAAAAAAAAAAAACAAGGTCTTCTAAAACCAACAGGATCAATGTCATATGAACTCACAGAGTCTGTGGCAGCATCCACAGGCCCTGCACTGGTCTTAAATTGATTGGGTCCTAAAGCTGAGAGAATTAGATATATGTTCCTATCCCTAACCAAGAAGCTATCTCCAATTGATAATCACTTGAAAATCAAAATTTAATTTTCTCCAAGGAAGTCTCATTGGGCAAATAAACTACTCTTAAAGGTACCCACATGCACAGCAGTAGATAATCAACAGTAAATGATCTCAGTGGCAAATTTGGGGGTTCCTTTCCTCAAAATGTCAGTCAGGCTATTTATTTCTATCTCTTTTTTTGATATTATTTTTATATTTTTCAACTACAGGTTCTTTGAGTATATATCATGATCTATACTTTGAGTGTTCCCCGAAGATTTGTGTGCTGGTTTGTTGGTCCCCACTGTGACCATATTGAGAGAAAGCAGAACATTTAAGTAGTCCACCTAATAATAAAGTTACCAGTGTTGTTGGTACTACCTTCGAACAGAGTTTTGTTTGTATGTTTGTGTTTTGTTTTGTTTTGTTTTGATTTTCCTGAAATACCATTTTAGTTCTGTGAGTCCAGGTTGATATAAAAGCAGGGAATCAAAGGTGTTATGTTCTCGTGCTTCCTGCCTTTACCCATGATTGCTCTTGCCTTCTTCACATTCCACCCATTCAGACTTTAAGCAGCCCAGGCCAATATCACCTAGGCCCAATTATATTTGTCCACTTAACTTTGGCCATTCAGTTGACAAAAATGTGAATTATGGAAACTGAAAATCTTTGTGAGTTATTGTTTCATTTATTTTATTGTATCAACACATCAAAAAACATAAATAATATTAATGGATAAATTTGCTGCAAAATGAATTCATTTAGTTACAACCAAATTCATAATCTATCAGTAATAATATAGAAATAATTATCTACTAAATTAGAATTGAGATAAGGGCAAATATCAAAACTTAAGTATGAACAGAAATTTTTGGTTGCATAGTACACAAATAATTTCCTGTATTTCCTCAATTCTATATATCACTTCCTAGTTTCCTAACAAAGTGCCTCTGTCTAACATAGTTGCAACATTTTGCCCTATATGACTGTGTCCAACTCTTCTTAACTTATTCATTGTGGTATTACACTACTAAAAAGTTTATTTTCTCTTTATCTAACTTGGAAGCAAATGCTATAATTATATCTATTCGTTTAAATTCTTTCTTGAATCAACAAAGTCTGCTTCAATACCGTGTTTGGAATTTCTTTGAGATGTTAAAATGTTTCTTTTATTAGTAGTGTTTAAATAATTTAATATTTTATTTCATGTTAAATATTTCAATGATATAAATAATTTGCTAGGCATACAGGTGACTTCTTGCACAGGGCTCTTTCTCTCAAACAGGCTTTATAATGTGTCATATAAGCAAAATCAATTACCTCCTCCCCTGATGATCTTTACAAAGAAACATCATTATTATCATTGTATTCAAGATTACTTCAAACACTATAGAACAAAAAGAAAGTCATGGATGGACTGGGGACATTAAGTTACAGGAGAAAGAGTTGTGTTGACAACTCAGGAAGTATGTTGTAAATAGCCATCCATGCCTGTCTTTTGAATATTCTGTTAACTTTCTACAATATAGGTCTTATGAACATAAAAATTCATTTGTTTTAACTCTGAGTTAACATTCTTTTATTCACAATAGTACATTATCCTTAAAGTAAAACTTTTTAAAATGTTTAATGTATAAGTATCTTATTTATCTTGATATACATTTCCTGAATAAAATTGCATTTTTTTTCTATTTTTATTCATTATCTCACATCTACTCACTTAAAATGAGTTATTTTAAACAAAAATTCACCATATGTGAAAATTAAATAATTTTGTATTTCATTTGGTTACAAAACTTGATCTGAAATGACTTACAAACATTTGGTGTGTTCTTACATTTTTTGGGGGTTTGTTTTTCTGGTGTTTATGTTTGTATGTGTGTGTGTGTATAGTGTCTATAATTTTACTAAGTAAAATTATAGTTATTTGCATGAACAACACACAACGTCCATTTACTTGAGTATATTATTTCTGCTGTCAGTCCATGTATTGATTCATATGAAGTGTTCAATTTGTTCTGATAATATAAGAACTCAATTGTGCCATTCTTGTTCCATAGCATCAAATAGTCAGTTTTCTGTCTTTTTAAAAGTTTTTTTTCCCATAAGAATATTATTCAAATGAAAGCATACATAATAACTTTAAATTATTTCAAAATGTTTCCTGGAATTGGTGGGAATGGAATTGAATGAAAACATTTTTCTACTTGTTGTCAAAATTAGTGATAAATTCCATAAATTTCCCCTAAACTCTAATCTATATCATTGAATATGCTTTATACTTATCTTAACAATCATAAATTTTATAAATGTAAGAAGATAGATAAATGTGTTTATATTAAGATGTATGAAAGAATGAAGAATTTTATAATAATTTAGAAAATACATACAAATAAAGATGGAGTCAAAATCAGAAAAGTAAAACAAAATAAATTATTGGTACTTAGTTACAGGTAATGGTTATTATAATGGATGAAATTTGTAAAGCAAATTTAAAATGTGGAAATTATTTGCATAAAATATTTATAAAGCACAGTATGTGTAGGAAACATACATAGATGCATATTCAAGTGAATGAGGCTTGCTTGAGCCTAATGTTTTAGAGCAATGGATTCTTATCTACTTTCTGTAATTATGGACATGGTCTGTGTATGATATGGTCAGTGTTTTTGCAAAGTAGATGTAATTACTGAGCACATAAAATGTTGTTTAGTATAGAGGAACTGAAATTTTGATTTAGTTGAATTTTAACAAATTTGAATTTAAAGTTACTAGTGTTTACCTATATTAAGGGTCAAAATATAACTAAAAAATTCCAGAAGTGATTTTCTTTCAATCAATCCATTTCCCCCACTAGGATTTTGAGTTCTTTGTGAACATAAGTTGATTTTAATTTTCTTCTTTATTTCTTTGTAATATATATTATCAGTTTCTAGAATCAGCAAAGAAAATTTCAGGAGGGAACTTTATGGTGGAAGAGCATTCATATGTAATAGTATATGTGGAGGTAAATATAGATTCATCAGATGTAGATGTTGGTTCAGGGCAGAGGACAGTTTATTTTTTTGGCTAATTAAATCACTGGTTCTAGCTTGAAGTCCTTGAGCCCTGGAGCCGTAGAACCCTAGAGCATTTTGTCTTCTTTAGAAAATATTCTTAACCATTGAGCTGGAAGGCTTCAAACTTCCTATAATCTAGAACATTTAAGCTGATAGCCTGGACATAGAAGCCGTCAGTTTTAGCCCCTTGAGACATACTGAGCTGACTGAACCACCCTGACTAATCCTTCTGAACTCTGATTCTTCTAGTTCAACTTCCTCTTCAGCCTGCTTCTCAACTGACTGTTCAATTGACTCTTCATATTGATCCTTCAACTGACTTACTTACTATATCTACTCCTGTTAACTCCTATGTAACTCCCATTAACTAGGCTGACAGCCTACATTTTTCTCATGAGAGTTAAGTATGTCCTTACTTAGCAAACTCTTCCTCTGATTAGTCACTTTTTCTGACATTCAAACACCACTTCCTATGTGACACAGACTCCTTCTGAGTTCTGTTTCCTGTGCCTGCTTCCATTTTTTCCTTAGTGATTAAAGGAATGGACCAACAATGCCTTCTGAATACTGAATTAAAGGTGTTTACATTTCATCGAGACCACACAGGCCTCTAATGTAGCCCCTGGAATGTTGACCCTAGCTTTCACAAAAGGCTATTCCTCTGATTCTATGTCTCTAAAATATGTGATAAATATATAATCTTAGACTACATATGACAAAATGCACTCAAGTACATCCTTGGCATTTGTGTAGTGAAATTTACTTACATTATTTAGTGATATACCATGGATGTCTCAAATCAACCTGACACAATTTGGCTGAAGGAAGATGCCCAATCCATGGGGAATTTTGAAATGGTTTTGATAAGTAAAACTTATATTCTCCTTTTATCTGCATTTTAAATACACTCATCATTCAGTTTCTGATATGCTAAAATACCATATTTTATATTATATTATTATAATATTATAATATCTAAAGGGATGTAAATTGAATTTCAACTCTCTCTTCTATTTTTTCCACCAACCTAAACATGGATTAAACAGATATGCTTTGCCCCATATTCCTCAGAATACATTTTAAAATTTACGGAAACAACAAAAAAGAAACACCGAAGAGATTGTCATCCTTCACAGTAAATGCCTAATGCAATAAAATACACTACAACTGAATCAGCAGTAAGCCTTGAACTTGGGAAAGACAATAACAAAAATAATAATAAAAAAACTTTGTTAGAGTAGCTCAAAATCATAAGAAAGCATAATTCTCTAGATTCATTCATTCATTCATTCATTCATTTGTGCTGTGGTGCCTGCAAAAGTGGACATGTGGATACTGATATACAGTTGCAGCATAATGGGAGGAGAAAATACAGTATTCCATTTTTAAAGAATAAAAAATATTAACATTACTAAAATATTGATTAGTTCTTTGGGGAAACATAAAATATTCACATATTTATTTTGTATGTGTATGTGTGTAACTATAGGTTTGTGTTCATGTATGTATGAGTACACATGCACATATGTTTATGTTCTTAGAAGCACAGAGCACAGCCTCAGTTATTTTCCTACATTCTCAGGGCCAACAGATTAAGCTATCCTAATTATCTAGTGCGCCCCAGGGATACACCTTCTTCATTCTTTTAGGATTGGGATTACAAAAATATATTTTCATGTTTGTTTTGTATTTTCAAGTAGCTTCAGATTATCAAGCTCAGGTCAGGTTACCATGTTTGGTGACACAGCAGTTGTCTTTACCATGAGTCATCTCATTTTCCCCAAGAAAGACAATTTTTCACATTTGTTTTATACATTGATCACAATTATTAATTTTTTAAGAACATACACATCTGTATTTCCTTAAAGAGTTATTTCATTATTAAGAGACACAAAGTAAAATGAAACACATATTTACATGTATATGTAAATATAATCATATGCATATATAAGTGAAATGAAAGTAATAATTTAGAAACATAAAGTATATAGAAGACAGAAGCAAAAGTATAATGCATATGTTTATATAGTTCAGAACACGGATTGCTTTAATCAATAAAACCTGATTTTATAGAGATTTCACAATCTGAAAGTCAACCTTTTGGCTCTTATTAGTTTTTAAAACAAATTATAAATAGATTCCTATAGAGTTTAAAGAAATAAAAATGAAGCCTAAAAAAAAGCATACAAAGCTATGATTTATAAGATATCCTATTATATCTGGTCTCCCAGAAAAAATAAAAATAAAGCCACTTAGTTCACAGTTAACATAAACTATTCAGAATTATTATTGATATATTTCATCAATTTTTAGTAATCACAGATTAGTGTTGAGTTAATTTTATAAAGCAGAAACAAAATTTTAAAATTACATACATAGATGTATGCCTATACAAATAAATGTGTATAGGTGAATAATTACAAATTTATTATGCTTTGAGTAGTTAGAGTAGACCATACAATACAGAGATATCTGTTTTCCTCACAAAGGACTTACATTCTATTGAATTGTATATATGGTTAGTTCCTTGTTTATAATAAATATAAAATCTGTGAGTTCATAAGCAAGATTATTATTGAATGTTACTGTAGCATAAAAATATAAAACTTTGAAACCAAAAGTTTTATGTAATGAATATAAAGTATAGAATGGAAATTTGAAATTAATTATGTAAAGATGATACATTGTTCCTTCAAAAAATGTTTGCCTGAATGTAAGACAGAAAATTGTGAAAACATGTAGGTGAAGGGTCAGCCAAAACTAAGAAAATATGAAGAAAACGTATGGAATCTATTGCTTTATAAGCTACCAAATACAATTTTAACTGAACAGTGATTTTAGTAAAGATAACCAACATGATGGATAATGCTGTTTCTATAAGCCATAGGTTTTTAAACAAAAATTCTATCTCCTGGTATAAAATAGTTTTCTATGAGTTGTCCACAGAGCAACCAGAAGACTTCAAAAGAATACAGACTATTGCCCCATTTCTTTGTTGCCTTCTAGAATGGTTAATCTCATTTGCTAAAGACACTATTTGCTTTCAATACAGGACACAGAGAATTCAATCTGGAACTGAAATAGAAGCTTCATCTGTTCTAGAGTTCATACTGACAGAAGGTGTTGTGCAAAATGCTAGAGGAGAAAAGTCATCAGTTATTTTACCCAGTTATAGTTGTGTTCTATAATATTGGCCCTCAAGGGAAGAGAGACACACTGGTGCTGTAATGGTATGAGAGCTATGGGAGTAGCCAAGAATTTTGATTGAAATTGAGACCTATTTCCGTACAAGTTTAGTGTAGTAAATTTGGTCAAAATCCCATAACTAGGGATGTCTCAGGCCATAAAGAATTTTCTACTGATCATTCCCTAAATGCGCATGTAGCCAAATTGTCTAATAAATACACATCTGTTTACCCATCCACTGCTTTTACCTCTCGTCAGAAAAAACTTTTTTTTCTTATGAGTTATTTCAGAGACTCCAAATTGGACAAGAGGTTAAAAATAAATGACTACCGATTGCTTAACTGGACACCTATAAGACCCTTTCAAAGCCCAGAAAACATTGTTAAAATATGCATATGTGTGTGTTGAATATGAGGTGTAACGGGCAATCATGAAATACAGAAACTGCACTGTATACACAAGACCTGCTCAAAATAAAGTAAATAAGATAGAAGTAAGTTCAAGGGAGACTGGTTATGAAGAAGAGAGTCATCAAAATCTTGAGCATGATAAGGGAGAGTAATGTTAGGTCCATATGATCATAGTATGTTATATAGATGTATAAAATTATCAAATAAAACATTTCCTATCTTGAATAATCTCCATTACTCCATTATATTAATTTATAAAGATTACTTTCCCAGATATCCTTGCACTTTTGAAAAATATTTTCTCATAGGCTATTGTTTAAGTTAGGTTTCTGGTTCTGGATAAACAGCAAACAAAAGCAACTTGGGCAGGAAAGGGTTTATTTCAGCTTAGAGCTCTATGTAATAGTCCATCACTTGTGGGGGCTGGAGGGTAGGTAAAAATCAAGGTGAAAACATAGGAGAAGGAACTGAAACAGAGCATATAGATGAGGGCTGCTTACTGGCTTGCTCCTCATGACTTGCTCAGCCTGGTTTCTTAAGCAACTTAGGCTTAAGAAACCTACCCAGTGGTGTAACCACCCATAATGACCACTGTCTTCACATATCAAATCAAGAAAATTCCACAGGATTGCCATCATGGGAGATCTATTTATCTATGCATCCATGTTTCTTTCTCTGTCATTCATTCACTCATTTTTTCTTTGTTTCTTTGTTCTTTTCTTTCTTTCATTCTTTCTTTCTATGTATGTATCTATTATCTCCTATGTCTATTCTTAGCTTAATTTCATATACTCACATTCACAACTATGCATTTTACTAAGTAGAAATGTTTATCAAGAATAACAATTTAGGGAATAACTATTAATTTAATGTAAGTAATTTGTGTTAAATATTTAAGATATACAATACAAGTGCAGACTAGATATATTCTACAAATAAAATGGTCTTTTATGCTTTTCAGTACTTCATCAGACACAGAAGCAATAGTTATTATCATCACCATTAAAAATTATGTACAATTATATGTTCAGAAAATGTAAGGGAAAAGAAATACAAAGATATAACATTCAGTATTTGGTGAATTTCTTTAAAATGAAAAGATAACCAAACACCAGAAGATTTCTTTTGAATTCTAATCATTTGTAATTCAGTGTGCTCTCTTTATTCAGGATTCCATTAGATATCAGTACTTTGAATGACATAAGTCCTGAATGATAAGCCCTGAATGTCTGGAGGACTGATTGATATCTCCTTTTCCACACAGTCTCTATTGGGTTAACACAGAACATCAATCTCTTCTCATGCTTGTCTGCCAAAGGTTCAAGAAAACCTTTTCTCTTTTAAAAGTAAAACTCTCACTGAATTCACTCTTGGCATAGATACATTGAGAGAATGGAACTGTGAACATGACGTGATTAGATCTGTTGATTCAGTCTTTACTGAACCTCTCAGGGTTCTCAAAAGAGAGGACTGGAAAGGGAAATGAATATATCATGTTTTTGTCAATGCAACATTTTGCCAAAGTGTAAAAGATAGATAAAAACTCACATTTCAATTTATTAAATGATAAAAGCCACTGATGGTTTTACTCTTTAATTAGTCCAACTAGGCTGTAAAAATATATTCTTGTCTTTCCACTGAAGCTTTCAGAATTCAAAACATTTTTAGTTTAAAATAACCTTATGTTGATTTGTAAACTTAGGTTTGTTAGTTTAATATACACTGTTTCTAAACTTAATTATAAGTTTCTAGAAGGTATTCAGCAACCTCTGAATATTTGCCAATGAACATTTTATATTAACAAAATCATTTCTTCCTGGTGACAAAAGTGACATGTCCCTAAGACACTGGTGTCTGTGGAATCACCATAAGATCCCGAGGAGAAACCCACACTTCTCTTTTACATCTCCTTATTCCTGCTCCTTCAATGGCTTCATATGACTGTCAATGCTTCATAGAATATATTTCCTATTTTGGAGAAGGTGGCAAATTAATTCACAATTTATTCCTAATTTTCTTTTGTCTTGTTCTAAGAGAGTTTGGATAAAGGGAAAAATAAACAACTAGAATTATCTAATATTATGTAAAAATATATAGGTCACATGATAACACTTAATACACATAGAAATTGGACAAAGAGAATTGGATAATGTACATAACCAGTGCAGTATCAGCAAGACCCAAAACATTCACCAAGCATTAGTTCTTACATCTTTCAATGTGCGCTTCTTTCTTTCCACACACCTAGAGTTATGTCTTTCAGATCCTTTGATATTGTTAATGACTAACTTTCAAGTACTTTACAAGTCATGTCAAACCCTTTTTTAATGTCATTCTGAAATGACATTATGGATGTGGGAATGATTGAGTGGAAGGCAAATAACAATATGAGGAAATGAGAAAAGACAGGCATGAGTACTTTAACTCTCAGATTCTAGAATATGTCAATAAAGAGAATTGAGCAGAGACAGCGAGGGGCTGAAATCACTGCAACAAGACATATTGGAGACTGGAGCATAGTCAAATAGCAAGTCATCTCATATTCTAGCACTTGTTGCATTATCTCATCTAAAATCCAATATCTGTGGGTCATATATGTGCCAAAGCCTAAGGTGTTGTGTCTCAGCACTAAAGCGACACTTTTATATTCTTTCTGACATTGTAGCTAGAAGTCTAAAAACATTTCCTTACCAGAAGGAGACAGTGAACTAAGATCAAGACATTTTCTTTAAAGAGAGGAAGTAAATCACTTTTGGTGGACCATATGGTCCTTTTTATATGTTCAACAGCATCCTTTCGCATTGAAGCACTCACAGATACAAACTATATGATTATACATGAGGGAGTTATAATAGAATTTAATTTTGTTTACTGATACTTGAATTGTATATAAGATACCTTCTCAGAGACAGTATTTTATTTTTCTAATTTAAAAATTTAAAACAAATTTTAAGTTGTAGATAAAACAAACATAAAAGCAGGCCAAATTTGACAAAATATAGCTTGCCATACTGTAAACTAGCAACTTTTTAGTAAATGGAGCATTGATTTTGCTTTTCAAGCATGATTTACCCCATAGAGTAGCAGGAGAGTCCACTTCTCTGTTGATTCTTTATTTACCCTGAGGGTCAACTCCATCATGCCATTTCACATGTACTCAGATATCCCTGTGAGGTTTGTGCCATAACTCCAAGGGATCTGCGTTGAGTTCTGCAGACCATGTACCACCTGAGCTATTAGACTCACTCTTTAAACCCTTCCTCCAAGCTTGGAGGGAGCCACCCTTCTCTATTTAATCCTCACTTCTCTGAAGTCTGGGATCCATCTCCACAAAGTTTGCGGTCAGCACCCAGTTGCCTTATTTTACCCTTTCAATCCTTGGGGGTTTTAGTTACTCTGTAGTCACCATCTCTGTGTTAACTCAGTGCTTATTTTCTGCCCTTTGCTTTACTTTTCAACTATTCATTTGGCTAGTTGTATAGTTGAATATTATTTGCTTAAGTTGCTATTCTGAGTGTTGTTTTCCTACCTAGAAGTTGACTGTTATGTTAGTTCACTGTTCTTTACCTGCTTAGCTTGAATTACTTGGGACACCTGATCAATCACTATTCAACCTAGATATTATTGATTAGAAAGCCTGTTGGTCATTACATTCTAGATTTCTTGTTTACCTTCCTGTAATTGTTCCCCCTAAAAGACAGTCAAAAAACTGAGATTTTAATCCTTCCCTTGGTTAGTTAGCTGCAAATTATCTATTGGTTTGACATTAAGAGAAGTTAAGAAAAGTACAATGATCCTAGTCACAAAATTTTCAAAGCTTTCTGCTAAGGATCCCTTGGTATAGTATCTAACTGTCTATAGAAATTGGAAGAATTCAAGGTTTATAGAGACCTTGTTTATTTTATATCACCAAATAGAATAATGGTAATAACCACTCACATTTTATCAATACTTATGCAACATATAATGCTAAGTGGGTCACATTTTGTACTTACTTCTCATAGTAATCATAGGATATAAACAACATTAACCTATTATACAGTCTATGAGTCCTCAATACTGATGTGGTTAGTAATTTCAGTCATATATATATATAAAATCATCTAGTTATATCTATATCTAGATATATAGTAACATATAGATAAATACTATATGGGTATATACTATTATATCTATATTTATAGATATGTAGATGTAGATATATAGTAAGAATTGTAAATTAAACCAAATTTTTAACCACAGAGATATTTTATAATCACACATAATTTATATGATTATAATTCCTATGATTTATAGTTTCTATGATTTCTCTTTTACTTTGCTGTGCTCTTATAAGCTCCATCCAGGTTTCAGTTACATAGAGTAATAGGTCTGTGAGAACATTGGTATGTGTTTATATTCCAGGGGTCTACATTCAAAGGCTTATATGGTCAAAATGGCATGTAGAAAGAATTTTAAGAATGATTGTACAAATCTTTAATCCCAGTACTCAGAAAGCAGTGTTGGTCTACACCTTTAATCCTAAAACAGAAACAGAATGAGGAAGCAGACACAGGAGGTGGAGCTCAGAAGGAGTCCGTTTCACAAAGGAATTGATGTGTGAATAGAAGGCAAAGTGACAAATCAGCGGAAGAGTTATCAGTGTGAGTCAGAGTAAGGACATGTCCAAATCTTATGAAAGGAGTGCAGGCTCTCAGCACAGTTTCAGAATAGTCACCTAGGTCAGTGACTTAGAGTGTCAGTTATAGAGTCAATTGAGGAACAGCTAAGAAGTTGAAGAGTTGGTTACAGAGTAGTTATAAAGTTGAGGCTGGAGTGAGTTATAGAAGTTAGTTAGAGCTGTGTGAAGAGTCTGAGTTCAGAGGGAATTTATGGAGGTGACTCAGTCAGCAGTGGAGGCATAAACATTCTAGATTGTATGGAGTCTGAAATGCTCCAGGGCTCCAGTACTCAGGATCTGTGATTTAATTAGCCAAAAGAGCAACTGTTCTTTGCCTCGAACCAATGTCTGCATCTGGTGAATCTATATCTAAATATACATCTACTGCTATACCATTAGGATGACAGAATTTATTTACTATAAGCTGTTAAGTAATGAGTGTCCTTTATTACTTTTTCTGGGAAATTGCCTTGGTAGTACTATATTGGACAACCACTTGAGGGCACCTGACTCTTCACTCTCTGTTCAGAGCCATTGACTGATGAAGGACTGTTAGATTTAGGGCTCTTTGGGCCTCGTTTATGATATTAAAACCCAATCTAGCCCTTTTTCCAAACTTGTTTGTTTTTCCACAGTTATCAACCTCAATGAACCCCTAGTAAATTTATTTAGAGTTTGTCTGCCTCAAAGTTGGTTTTCTGTTCTTGAAAATATCCAGAAGATTCAAACAAACAAACAAACAAACAAAAACAAAAAACAAAAAACTCTTTCAGTCATTTTAATAGAGAAGGCTTGTGGACGATGAAGTCATGATATCATTGTAAATACTAGAATTCACTAATAAAAGTTATGAAATGCTGTATCTGAGTTAGTTGTTGAGTCTGTCATGTGCATGCTCTGTATGATGATACTAACAGCAAGAGTCTTCAAGTTTCAGAAGTAATTCACACAGGGCACTTGCAGTTCTTGCAATGCCTACAGATCAAGGGCTATTAATTCCAGAATCATTGTAGTGTCAAGCCGTAAACTAACTTGATAAATAAGACTATGTGTTCTTAAGCATAGTTAAGCATACCCAATATTTGAACATAAATGCTTGCTTAAGTAAAGGTCATTTGCACATGAGTAACAATTTACATGTTAATATGATCCTAGATAAATTAAACTGAAAAAAGGAAACAAAATTAGTTCTTTTAAAAAAAGGAGGCAAATAAGTCAAAAATCCAATCATAATTTCTAATTTAGCTATAGTGCCATTAGCACTTTTCCAGAAAATATATAGGTATGGTTTCTCTAAAAAATAAGACTATAAGGAATAATCCTTATTTTATAAATTACAGTTTTGAATTGCATCTTCTTTTGAATTTCAGTCAGTACTCTTCAATTTAATGCTGTTAACTGTCTTTCCTTTTACTAAATATGGTTTAGTTTGGAATTGTGAGGCAATGGCTCTACATATTAAATACTCTGTTGTATGAAGGTAATGTCAATATTTTCTACAAAGTCCAATTTGTAACAAGGATGTTATTGAAATTGAAACAATTAAATTCCACTGGATATGCTCTGCACACTCTCCGTTATCCTCCTGTTGAATCACAATTAACTCTTTCAATGATTTCTTCAGTTTATTTAAGGCAAATGCTATTCAAACCATTATGCTGCTTACAGGAGGATGGATGATAATATTTTCTTTACAGCATCTCAGGGTTATAGTGGAAATGGTTAATATTTTAATATAAATTTTTATGTTAGTTTTCACTTTGATCTAAAGGGAAGCTACATATGCACTTCCACATTGTAGAAAAATTATGACTATAGAGAAAAGTCTATGTGAATATTTTTGTGTCAAGAGTGTTTACTTTTTAATGTATGCTTAATTGCATTTATATTAGAATTATACATTATTTTCTAAGATCCTGATTTCAGTCATATCATACTATTATATTATTGAATATATCATTATATTTAAGTATATATATTCTAAGAACATCTAATATTTATTTTTTAAATACATTGTTTAGTACAACATACTTTTCTTGTTTACACTGGCCCAAGTAGCTTGCATGTTTGGGAATGGGTGTTAATGATGGCTCAAGCTGGTTGTAATGTGTGTACTTTGCTTTATGAATTTACTCCAGGTTCAGGCAGTTGTGGCTTTTTATAGTGTGGCTTCAATAGCAACTTTGAGCATCATTCCAGTTTCCTAAAAGACAGGAATGGCTAAAAGTCACTTGTTTTTTTTCCACGCTATTGGTTCTATCTTTGCACAAAGGAACAAAAAAGAACAAGATTACAACCCATATTGGCCCTTACAAGGCTCTGCAATCTTTACCACTACTATTATTAGCATAATTTAAAAATTGTTATAATTTCTCCATGTAATATTTCTAATTATCAATGTTCACAACTTTTAATATGTAACAGAATATTGCAAAAATTGTAAGGTAAAAACAAATGAAAACAATTTTTAAATTGTAAGTATATCATATATAGTAGATTTTATGTGACAAAAAGTAACTCAGTTTTTACATACCAAATATTTAACATTATTAAACAATGTCACATAACGGCTTTGAAGATTACTTTCAGAAATAGATGACAGTCATGATCACTGTTCTCAAACATGTGTCTAAATGAATATAAATACATGCTTACAAAGTTCCATGTAATACATTTTAAATTGATTTTCTTCACAGAGAATTTTAATCTTAATCAAATTAACTTTTAGGACTTTAAGGTTTTTTTGTTTGTTTGTTTTAATATGGTTTTGCAAAAATAAAACAATCTGGAGAGATAGCACTGTATTTAGGAGCATTGACTGTTCTTCCAGAGGTCCTGAGTTCAGTTCCCATATTGGTAGCTCACAACAATCTATAATGGGATCAGATGCCCTCTTCTGGCATGCAAGTGTGTGCGGAGGGAGAGCACTCATAAAAATAAAACAAAATAAAATAATCAAAAAAAAAAAAAAAAAAAAAGCCTGGCAGTGGTGGCATACACCTTAATCCCAGCACTTGAGAGGCTGAGCCAGGCAGATCTCTGTGAGATAGAGGCCATTCTAGTCTACAGAATGAGTTCAAGGACAGCCAAGGCTACCCAGAGAAATCTAGACTAGGGAAAAAAAATAAAACAACTTTGCCTGGCAGTGGTGTTACACACATTTAATCCCCACTTCGGAAAACGGAGGAAGGTGGATCCTTGTAAGTTAGAGGCCGGCCTGGTTTACAGAGTGAGTTCCAAGACAGAATTACAACAGAGAAACCATGTTTCATAAATAATAATAAATAATAATAATAATAATAATAATAATAATAATACAAAAATTTCAAAATAAATATAATTGTCTGCAAAATTATTTGTAACTAAAAATGTTGTAAAGCTTTTTACACTGAGTAATAATTTTAAGATGACAGCTCATGTTGTTTTACTTGGAATTTTATTAAAACCACAATTTCAGTAAGTAAATATTTATGTAATTGCATCTACATTAGTTCAGTATACTGGATAACTGTCTATTATCTTTTGTTTCTGAGAAAAGTGGACAGGCCAAGTGTCTGTCATGTTATAATGTAGTTAGCATACACATTTCCTGCTTGATAGGAACCTTTTCAATTATCCTATTCTTCCTAGATGAAAGCTTTAGCAATGGGGGAAATTGTGAATTTAATGATGTAGCTCATCTGCATAAATAAGTAAAGTTTCGTTATTCTTCAAGTCATATGCCCATTTAGTATGAAATAATTTGGAAATGAATACTGATTTTTTTCATAGCTGTAAATCCTTGTATTTACAAATGTAAAATACCATGGCCAGTTAGATGGCTGAGGCAGTAAAGGCCATTTTTGCAAAGCCTGATGACATAAAATAATAAATGCAAACATAAATTTAAGACAAAGATAGATGTAGAAGTTGAAGCAGGAGTGCTTTAACAGAACCTTCATATTCAGCATGCATTACCATAATCAAGACATACATATTTTACTATCAATAAGTAACAAAATATCATAAAATAAGAAACTTTGGGTGTTGGTTGAGAAGAGGAAAACATTGTTTTTTTTCATATTTTATGGATTTGTTGCATATCATGGACTCCCCTTTTAGAAAACAATGACTCTTAACAATGAAGAAAGATTTCTTCTCCTCCAAACAACAGAGGCATTTGACCTTTGTAGAAACATAAAGATTATCTTTATAAAACTAAAATTTATCCCTGTATCATCATTTATTTTGATAATTTGAAAGAAAAACTATCTTCTATTTTCAGAGTAAATAATAGTACAAACTAAATCAGACAATTTCTTGCAAAATTATATAAATAACTGGCCAAAGCCTAAGACTGGTTTAAGTTAGAATTCAATGATTTGATCTAATAGCTTACTAAAGACACAGATACTAGTTCTCAGAAAAGTGCTTAACTTATTGAAATAACAGTTATCCATACTACACTAAAAATGTATCATGATAGAAATTACTTTTGGGAAACTTTTTATTATGATGCTTAACAAATACATGGTGTTCAATGTTTTTTCCCAATGAAAATTTGACACGTTCTCCTTCATTTGGCAATAAAATCCCCAATGTATAAAGTTCATCTGTGGTATTATAATGAAGACTTTTTACAAACAGTTTTCTAAAGTTCTAGTGTCTGGTAACAAAGTCATATATTTATGAAATATTTTGTAGTAACGCAGTGTTAAGATAGACAGTCATTAGTTTATATTTGAAAGAATTTTATGACAGAAAATATCTGTATTTTGTATCTTATTAGTGTCAATGAGGGAAATAAAATTATGTTGTAGAAATTCTTTTTAGTTATGTATAAAATAATTGTTTTATACACTGTTGGGTGAGGGGCTCCCTAGGTTTTGGCATTTTGTACTGTCTGCAGGAGTTGGACTTATATGGGTAATGTTTGATTGCTTATTATCTGCATATGCAACCAGTAGAACACCTGAAGAGTTCTGAATCAATAAAAACACTTGAGCTGAGATGCTCAGGGTTCCACTGCCAGTATGGCACCTGCCATGATGGTAGTTCACTCTGCTGAGGTCTGGCAGGGTTTTGCACCAATGATTATACCTCTTTGTCTCCTTGCTGAGCTATTGCAGCAATGTACTACTAAGCAATTAGATAACATTTATTTTTGTAATTTTTGACACTTTTCCCAGACGTTCAATATTTTTCTTTTATAAGAGCTTTTCTGATATACAAAGTTAGGATGCAGGGGCATTATTTTTAATACTCATAGGTAAGATTTCTGAACATAACATTCATTCTATGTTGCCTTGAGAATACGTAAAACATAGTACCTTATTATACATTTATATATGTTGTTGCATATAGGAATCAAAGGAAACAGAAATCATTTTTTCTTACTGTTTTATGCAAAAATAAAACTGGTATTAATAAAAATACAAGAATGAATAAGCCATGAAAGAGTAGAATCAGGAACTATCAGAAGCTATGTTTCTTAACAGGAATTGAGATATTGCTTTAATATTAGTAACATTTGGCAGTAAAAATCTTTACAACTTTTCATTTTTATTCATCATTTGAGAAATTCATACAATGTGTTTTGGTAATATTATCTTCTCTCCCAAATTATCCCAGGTTCACTTCTTTCTCTTAACTATCCATAGTTGTGTACTGCTTTTTTTATAAAATGACCACTAAACCCAACTTATACTGTCCATACATTATTTGATGTATGATCTTTCACTGAAGCTAGTTAACTTTCCAGGAGCTATACTCTTAAAAGAAATTTCCTCCTTCTTTCCCAGCAGCTATCAAATGTTAATGGCACATTTTTAGAAATGGGACTTTGTGACTATCTTCTTTCTCCATACAGGGATTTGATCTGATTTGGGCATGTGCCAGTGGCCATCATAGCCACTGAGTTAGGATGTACAGCATCCATTTTTGTCCAGAAAATGCTGTTTCCTTGTAGTTATCTGTTGGGAGCCGAGTTGAAACGCCATTACAAGATGGCGCCGGTTTCCTGCTTCCGTGTTCTTCTTGCTCGCATTTGGAGTAATTGCTCGCATTTGTAGTAAACAAGTTACAGCACAGGCGCAGGTGAGCAGTCCTTGCCGCCTCCCTCCATGCTAATGAGGGTCTGGACGAGTATCCAATCATTGACGGTCATGTAGCCCTATGCTCTATATAAGCAGGGTGCCTTTTGCAATCAGGGTCTTCGCTCTCAACACTTAATTGAACAGATGTCACACATAAACCAAGCATCCTCCATTCACAACCTAATTGAGCCAATTGCCATAGTACGATTTTCCCCTATACTGCTATTTTGAGAGTCATAAGGCAAATAGGCAAGATCAAGACTAGAGTTCGTCATGCATCACCGGCATTGGTTTGGGGAGTGTTGTTAGTATTCCCCATCGTTGTTCTATGCGTATCGAGGGCCACTTTATCAGGATCATCTGTAGAGCTAGTAGCGTTTTCAAGATCTTCATCTTGTTCTTGATCTTTTTCAGGCTCTAAGGGCTGTTTCACCGTCCTCATCAGATGAGCAGGCACCCAAATGGGGTTTTCTTGATCCTGAGGAAAAACACAAACAGCTCCCCTGGATCTTATTAAAACTTGATCCGGGCCCTTCCATTGATTAGACAATACATCTTTCCACTTGACATTTATTGAAGTTTTTGAGGTTTTATCTCTCTGTTTTTTCTTAGCCTTAGGCAGGTTAGGAAGAGGGAGCGCAGAGGGAGCCTCCGGAGCGTATGGCTCAGGACGGTAACGTTCTTCCTCATAGCGCGCAGCTTCCTCTTCTAGTTCTGTTTGTTCCTCTGTATCCAGTTTCTCTTCTGACCCCGAAGTTTCTGAGTCTGTGGTTTCTGAGTCAGAAGAGGAACTACTAGTTTCATCACTGGTTATTTTTAAATTTTCAAATTCTGCTAGTACTGGGTATAACCTTTCTTGACTATTCATTTGTTCTTTCTTTTTTTCTTTTTTCTCTTTTCCTACCCTTTTTATATCTTTTTTAGGCCTCTTCCTCTTTTCTGTTTCTGACATGCTGTCTTGATGTTTTGCTAATGTTCGCTGTCCTTCCCTTACCTTCTCTTGACATTGCTTATTAACCATACGCCATAATGGCCATGTACCAGCACGGAGACTTCCTTTTTCCTTTTCTCTCTGCAAATCTCCTCCTAGCTTACCCCAAGAAGGGATTGTAAGAGACCCGGTGGTTCCTGGGCGATGACAATTTAGACAAAGGCAACAAGCAAGAACAACAGTAACCATACTAGCAAAAATGACCGCGCCTAGTGCAGGGTCAATCTCATAAAACAGCATACCTCTCAGAAAGAGTCTGGATCCACTTTCGTCCCGCGCTCCAGTTCTGAATCCTCCTGAAAACAGGGGTCTTCGCCGGTGCTCAGCTGATGGTCAGGCTCCCGGGTTTCGGCACCAAATGTGGACGCCCGCCTCGCCTGCAAGGAAGACGCCGCACACAGGATTCTTCTGGTTTACGCTTTATTGAGGACAGCCGTTCAATTAAGTGTTGAGAGCAAAGACCCTGATTGCAAAATGCACCCTGCTTATATAGAGCATAGGGCTACGTGACCGTCAATGATTGGATACTCGTCCAGACCCTCATTAGCATGGAGGGAGGCGGCAAGGACTTCTCACCTGCGCCTGCGCTGTAACTTGTTTACTCCAAATGCGAGCAAGAAGAACCCGGAATCAGGAAACCGGCGCCATCTTGTAATGGCGTTTCAACTCGGCTCCCAACAGTTATCCATCTCTAGCTCTTAACTCTCCCCTCAGTTTTTGAATGCTCTTTCAGTCTTGAGAGGTAGGCCTGTGACCTAGATGTACCTTTTAGGTATTGCACTCTGCAGTACGTTATTCTCTGCACTTTGACCAGTTATGGGTCCTATGCTAATCACCATCTACTGTATATTAAAGCTTGCCTTATTTGATTAAGAGAAGCATTAATCCCTATCAATGATGCTAAGTCATTAGGAGTCATTTTAATACTGCTTACATTTAGCAGAATAATACCAGCTTCTCCAATAGGGCTTCTGACTTATCTAGTCAGATGATCTTGTCCTACTAGATGGGTTTTATCTTGTGTCTTGTGAACTTAAATCCAATCAGAAATTGATTGGTTTCTCCCACAATGTCCATGTCACTATTATACATGTAGGTATGTCTTTCCAAACAAGTACTAATTGTGGCTCAGAATTCTTAGCTGGATAAAATGTATGGTTACATTTTTCCTCAGATAGAATCCATAGAACCTTCCAGAACTGTGGAAGCTAATTAGTAGGGATGAAGATTCCAGTTGTGTAGCAGCTTTATTTCTCTATATTCTGTTGTTCAAGTACATGGTGTCTTCAGCAATAAGGTTTTCTATGAAGTTATGTAACAAAGGATAATGACAATGGCCTATAACAGTTTGGAGTCAATAGGACACCACTGACTAACCATTCCAAAAGAGGAATACCATTTCTGGCATTTGGCTTTTTATTTGTTAGCTATAGTTTTCTAATAGGACATTATAACTCTGTTAAAAGTTAACTCTGACTTAACTATTTCATGTACACAGAAAGAGAGAGAGAGAGATGCACACAGACCAAGAGAGGGGGAGAGGGGAGAAGCTTCTACAGCAGTAGGTTTAAATACAGATTTTTGGAAAAGATTTTGGTGTTATTTATTGCTTCCTGTATTCCTTTTTTCTGTCCTGTCAGCCCATTTTCCACTTTGCTTACTAAATAACCAATTTATGTTTAAAATAATTATGGTGTCAAATTATCACCATTTAAACATTTTTTTATTGTTAGAACATTTGAAAATTCTTAGAATGAAAATTATCCTATAGATTTTATAAAATAGTATTTTTCAAATGTAATCTGTCAATCGTTAGTTTTATAAGAACCTTTCCTTTTATTGTTAATGTGTTTACCAATTATGTATAAATTGTTTCAGATATACATTAATATGATGAAGTTCTATGATAATTGAGGTTTTGACATCCTAAATTAGTTTAAACGTTTTTATTCTGTTTCACTACAATAGTGGCAACACAGTGGTCCGTTCTCTGTAGTCTACAAATACAATTTTCTTAATGAATACTTTATCAGTTAAAAAAGAAAAGAACATAGACATTCTAGCAAATTCATTCTATAAATCAATGGGTAAAGAATAGATCCTTGTTTTCCATCTCTAGTAATACAGCGTGATAAGCACAATATTTAGAAAACAAATACTACCTAAGTTTATTTGTTAATATAATTTTAGCTTTCTCATTGTTTCTTTTCATCCTAAGGTCTCTAATTCTCTATGAGTGCTACATTTTCTAGACTGTTAAAAATGTATAGAGAATTGTCAAATTAAAATAAGAATATAAAATAAATTTTATTTAAGTCATTATTGTTAGTTATAGATTTTCGTATATAATAATATTCTATTGTAATGGAAACAATGGACAGATTTTTACTTAGAGATCAGGTACTAAGTTTTCTGTTCCTTTATTTTAGATTTATTTGAATTTTTGTATATATTTGTGTTTGTCCATGTAAGGTTTTGTAAATGTTCCTGTAGCTACCCACAGAGGCAATAAGAGAACATCGAATACTCTCCCCTGGATGTGGAGTTACAGGTTGTTCAGTTGGCTGATTTAGGTGTTGGGAATGGAAATCTAGTCCCCTGTCAGCACTCTGGTCTACTGAGCCATCTCCTCACCCCCTCTGTTCCCTTATTAAATCCTGTTGCTGTGAGCAATAGCATATCAGGAAGATTGATGACCCATGATGGCAGGTAGACTCATTAAAGTTTCATGTTTATACATTCATGAGTAATAAAAACTTAGGAGTGTTTTTATAAGCTCCACCGTCTTACTTTCTCCATTTCTAAATGATGGAAAATAACATCAACTTTATAGGAAAAAATGATTTTAAATAAATATAAATGAACCATCAAACACTGGAAATGCAGTGTATTCCCAGGATTTGCATCTTCCATCATTTAACTTTAAGCTTGTATTACTTCTTAACTCTTTAACCTTCTATTACAAAATCTGTGTTATTTGGTGAGAACGTAACATCTGTAAAGCAGGTACTATTGAAATATATTTTAGCAGGTTCTGAATACTTTCTCTTTTGTTTTAAAGAATGCTTTCAGAAAAAAATATATTTGGTTGAGAAATAATTCTCTAATTAAATACAATGTCTACTTGATAATATACCAAATGCAGGAAGGGTATTAAGTACAAATAAACAGATCCTTTCTTCTGTGTTTCAGAATTTCTGATAGGCTAGATACATGAAAGGCAATTGACAAATGAATAAGTTACCAGCAATGAAACATGAGTTCTAAAATTAAGTAAAATAAGAGAAAATATACAAATAAAGGAATAAAGCAGGTGTTATGTTAACAATAGCTAGCTTCATAGAAATCAAACTTGAAACTAAGGTGAACTTATAAGGCATAGAATGGAGAAAAAAGCAGTCCAAGTTTCAAGAACAATTTATAGAGAATCATAATGAGACACAAAATTTATACTGACATGTTAGAGAAAAAAAGAGTATTAGTGTACTTATGGTTCAATACTACAAAAAAAGATTGAAGAAAAAAATAAAATTTAAAACTAGGAACTAAAATTATTCTTCATAAATGTAAGAAATGTTTCAGTGTAGATGTAGGTTCAGTACAAGAGGCTGTTTATTCTTTAGCTAATTCAATCCCTGGTCCTAGTCCTGGAGCCCTGGAGAGTTTCTTCCTCCATACAATCTAAAATATTTAAGCCTCTGAGACTTAGTGCTGACTGACTCACTCTCACTAGCTCTTTCTTAACTCAGAGCTGTACTGAACTGGTTCAACTCAACTTATTCACTGTTGTGGCTCAAACTCTTCTCCAAGCTGCTGGTTAAAGCTGATCTTCTGAGCAGGCTGAATGTTTCTGACTGAACTCTTCTGACTCTGGCAGACTCTGGCTAACTTCCACAACTACTCTGACTGAATTGTTCTGCTCATCTTCAAACTGACTAACTCTTCCCATTTGATATTGACTTCTGCTGGACTGCCTCTGTGTCTCTGCCTTAGATTCCTCAGACTGCTTCTGTTTCTTATCCCCCATGTCTCTTAGTCTGACTCTCTGAGTTGAGATCCTGCTTTCCCATCTAGAGAGTTGGTGTGTCCTCACTCTTACTGACTCTGCCAATTCTTCCACTGATTTGTCATGCATGCCTTCACTCTGACTCATTTCAAATGTTTCTTCTTATCTGACACTCTTTGTGAACTCTGCTTCCTGTCTTCCAAGTGCTGGGATTAAAAGTGTGTAACACCACTGCCTTTTGAACACTGGAAATAAAGTTGTATGCTAACATTCTACATTACATCTAGACAACACAGGACTCTGAATGGTATCCCTTTATATAGACCCCCCTGCATGTGATTCCTTCATATGGACCCTTGGATTTGATCCCTTCCTTGCTGTTACACAGGCCTTTCAATGTGGTCCTTTACTAGACCAGCCATGTTGCTGGATTAAATGATTATATATTCCTCTACCTTTCTGGACTTTATTTTATAGACTACGAGATAATACTGAATATTCCCATATCTGTTTGTTTAGTCTTTGTCAGCCTGATACAAAGTATAATCATCTGAAGAATAAGAATCTCAAATGAGGAGTTACCTTTATTAGATTAGCCTCAGTACATGTCTGTGGGAAACTTTTTTGATTAATCATTAATGTGGGAGGCCTCTGTGGTCTGGATGGAATGTAGAAAGAATTTTAAGAAATGTTGGTACCCACTTTTAATCTTGGTATTCAGAAGGCATTGGTGGCACACACCTTTAATCTAAATGACAGAAGCAAGTAGAAACAAGACAAAAAGCAGGACTCAGAAGAAGTCAGTGTCAGACAAGAAGGGTCATCTATGATGAGTCAGACTGAGGGGCAGAAATAGTGACAAATCAAAAGAAGAGTTAGCAGAGTGTGTCAGAGTGAGGACATGCCCAATTCTCACAATAGAAAAGCAGACTCTTAGCTCAGTGAATCAAACAATCAATTATAGAAGCAGACATGCTGGGAGAGAGACACAGGATGAGATCCAAAGGCAGAGACATAGGAGCATTCTGAGTAATCTGAGGCACTTTGGCCAAAAAAGTCAGTATCAGATGGGAAGAGATAGTAAGTTTGACACCTAGTAGAGCAGTTCAGTCTGAGGCATTCAGAGCTTGGAGACGAGTTTGAGCCAGAACAGGGAGTGGGAAAAGAATTTAAGTAGGATAGTGAGTTGATCAGTACAGCTATGAGCTCAGAAAGAGCCAGTCAAATTGGGTCACTTTGCAATAAGTCTCAGAGGTTTAAATGTTTTAGATCAAACTGAAGTTGAGGCTTAATCCTTCTAGTTCTAGGCATAAGACAAGATTATATGGAGGCAGAATGTTCCAGGGCTATAGGACTAAGACCAGTGATTGAATTAGCCAAAGAATAAACAACCTTTTACCTTGACTCTATATCTATAAGCATTTTACAGTAAGTGGTTATATTTTACTTTAAACCTAAATTTTATAATGGCTAACAATGATTATGAATTAATCTAGATTCATCACACTCATACATACATTTATAAGAAACTAGTAACAAACATATTCTTTAAATATTCCTATCATATATTAATGATAAAAATGAGAGATTACATGGGTCTCTGGGTCTATACTCTCCCAGCCTAAATACTTGCCATTATGTTGTTAATATCTATATATTTTTTACAAAGGAAACAAATGTGAAAGTACATTTCTTCTACACAGCATAGTTTGGAAATCAAAGAGATAAAATACATAAAAGGTCTCTAGGCATCCTTCCTTGAATTACTTGGTAATAAACTGTTAGTACTTAAAATAAAATATTCTATCATACTCTGATACTGGTAAATTTGAAAGAAACTTTAATAGAGAAATTTTAAATAATATAAAATGAGTCATTAGAATTCTGCTCTTTATCCAAATATCTTACTAAATTTAAAGTTAAATTTGACTTTATTTTCTTTACATAATTTAAAAATATCTGAATGGAGTGTTTTATCAAAATATCTGGTATTGCCTTTCCTGTCTTGTCACATCCTGAAATATCAAAATTTAAGCTACCTATATTTTGGTCCTTGTATCCATCATTACTTTCAATGTGTTTTATGATTACAGAATAATCAGTTATATGAACTCTATAAATAGTTATGTCATCTTAGTAGAGTAATGTTTGAAAAAGGTAACTATTTCTGTGCCATTAACAAAAATTTGTACGTGTGTACACACATACACACACACACACACACACAAACACACATATTTCCTAACAATTAGTTCCAAATCAGTTCTCAGTCATTCAAAATCCTGTATCACAGGAGAAGAGGTCACATTTCCACATTCATCTAATGAAGCTTGATGTCCTAAAATTTATTATTAATGAATGTAGATGCAGAACTTTCCTAGTAGATATTAGAAAACTTACTTCAACAGCTAATTAAAAGGCCATGTAACATTTATCAGTGAGATACAAACAGAACTGAGAACATGCAACTTATTAAGGTATTACACTCCATTTGCAACACTAGGAGTAAAATGCATATACTCATATCAAGAGAAAAAGAAACATGCTTTTACATAGTTAGATTTTAAGAAAAAAAGTCTCTGGTATTTATCCACAAATTACAATTTAGAATCCAAAATGGTAATGTGAACAATTTTATTATAATTAGCCTCAATGTTCTTTGAAGAAGTGATGGACAGAGGAAACACTGTATGCAAGCATAATGGATCTTCATATTTACAAAAGAAATATTCTTTTCATATAGCCTTTTTTTCTGTAAACTTGACATACGCTAGAATTATGTAAAAGAAGGGCTCTCAATTGAAATAATTCCTTCATAAGATTGGTCTGTAGGCAATCCTGTGGGGAATTGTCTTGATTGATGTTTTCATGTTTCATTATATTACCTAAACTGTAATTTTGTGTGGCTGGAGGATCATCATTCATCAGCGTTATCAGATCGTATATATCATAAATCCTCTTAACCTTTTCCACTTCATTCATTAAGTAAAACAATAACACTAGTATTTCTCATTCTACAATTATACTACAGTTATGTCTCGGCAGCTACATACTAAATTACAGCATTTACTTATTAATGAAACAATACTTAAGAAAATATAATAAATTAGATTGATTATTTCAATCTAAAGCATCCTATCAGGTTTCATTTAGATGCAAAAAAGTGGTGTAAAATAGACTAGAGAATTGTAGAAATTGAGACCAGATATGCAGTGGGATTAACCAGGAGGCATTCCCAATCAACACAGTTTTCGAAAAAATTATTCCTCCTCTTCTTGGGTTAAATATAAATGGATAGCATCTTTCTGATTTTTGAAGAATATAACTAAGCTGGATTTTACCAGAAAAGTTTGAAGATGAAATGATGATCTGAACTCCTTGTAACTGAAATTTAAAGTACACATGCTGCATTCATATGCATCTTCTCTTGAACCATTAAATGACTTGTGCTAAGATATCCAAGAATACATAGAATACTGATCCATCATTGAAGAATAAGAATTAAATTATATTTTTTTAGTTTTCTTTCACAGTCTGCTTAGATTTTACCCTGTGAATTAGGGATATAATGAAAAGCAGAGTGGATAGGGAAGATGGGGGAGCTGCGAGAAGTGGAAGGAGGAGAGGATGGGTTTGGGAGGTTTTATACAAGAGAGAAAAATTTAATAAAAATAAAATTAAATTAAATAAAGAACAGAATTGAACATGTATGGTAAGTGCAAAGGGAAAGCTCCATAAATGCATTTCGATTGACATCAGCAACTTTCTCATCATTCTTCTAGTATATTCTCTAAGCAATGGACACACCCTCCTCACTGAACTCTAATTTAAGGATCTACAGAACAACTTTTCTGAAAAGTTGATTTTTCAGGATCTCCTTTCTCTTAAGCAGTGAAACGCTATTGTAGTCCACTTGAAGGACACCACATAGATGGTCAAATCTCCCTACAGTGATTTGAATAGGAATGGTCCTCATAGGCTCATAGATTTGAATGCTTGGTCACCAGGGAGTGGCACTATTTGAAAGGAGTAAGATGTGTGGCCTTTGCCTACAGAAGCTGATCAGGCAATAGAAGGGCAGAACCCCATCTAAAGGGAGGGAGCCCATTCCTGAAACTGCAGGGTTGGCCAGGAACCAGAGATTGGATAGCATAGAAATAATTCCTAAAGTTATTCTATTATGCTTATTGATTGGTGCCCAATTGCCATTAAGGATGCTTCCTCCAGCAGCTATTTGAAGCAGAGGCAAAGACCCATAGCTGAGCTTCAGAACTCTGGTGAAGAGAGGAATGAGAGATTGCATAGACCAGGGGGGACTAGGATATCAGGAGAACATGACTCAGACTTAACTAATGAGGACTCTTTGGAGTTCACAATGATTGATGCTGACAAAAGCACAGAGCCTGCATGGGTCTGTGATAGGTTCCTATGTAAATCCTATGGTGGTCTGGCTTAGTGTTCTTGTAGAATTCCTAAAAGCTGGTGTGGGGGGGTGTGGAGGGGCTCTAACCCTTTTACCTGCTCATAGGACACTTTTTCCTCCTGCTGGGCTTCCCTGTCCAACCTAGACTCATACTTTTTTTCATCTTGCTATGCCAAGTTTAATTGGTAACACTGGTAGGCCTGTTTGTTTCAGAGAGAAAGCATGCACACAGGGTTGTTGGGGAGTGGTTGATTAGGGAAAGAGGGGAGATGAGAGGGAGAGATATGAGGAGGGGAAGAAGGGGTAGGCTGGGGTACGGTTGGGTTTTATTGTATAAGAGAAGAAAAAATTAAATTAAATAAAAGAAAAAGAGATGTATTACCTTGTTGGAGGAAGTATATCATTGTGGGTGGGCTTATAGCTTTCAAAAACCTATTCCAGGCCCCGAATCTCTCTCAGCCAACAGATCAGGATGTATCTCTCAGCTACTTATAAAGACACCATTTCTGCATGTGTGAACCATGCTTCCAAATATGATCTTAATGAACTAAATCTCAGAAACTGTAAATATGCCTGCAATAAGTCATGGTGTCTCTTCATAGCATTAAAACACTGACTAAACACAATCTCTGTACAGGTTCTTTTTTTTTTTTTTCAAGCACACCAATTATTTGCATAGCTGATAAGCAACAATATTCACTGTTGTAGAATCTGCCTTTCTAAATTTCTGCAGAGAAACACGGATTAGAGAACATCTCAATTTCTCTCTTGGTTCCACTGTAGACATTTTAAAATATTGCTGTACATTCTTGGTGAATTTCTCCATTAATCACTTTGGCTCATCAACTAATTTCAGTAGTTATGAACTCAGTGGAATACATATCAGAGGAATGATCCGGTAAAAAAAAAAGAAAAATACAAGTGAAAAAAAAAGTAGATACCATGCCTTGCTCTCTTACAAGCTAGCCACCTGTTGTGCCCGATTTTTGAAATCCTCCTCCACAAGTACCACTAGGAGACCACCAATTCTGATGCAAAAGCAAGGAGCCTTTATTCTGAAGAGCAAACCAGTACACTGAGGTCTGGTACCACCATAAAAGACGGCCAACCCTGAGAAGCCTCCTGCAAGTGTTTTTAAAGGCAGCAGGGGATCTCTCTGATTGGTCAGAACCCAGGCCCTGGATTGGCTCCTTAAATGTTACATGGCAAGAAGGATTTCTAGGAACGTGAATACTTGCCATTAAACAGAGAGGCTTATGGGAAAATGATTCTTGACATTAAACCGAGGAGAGGTTAGTGCCTCTAACACTAGGGGCGTTGGGCTTTTCATGTATCATCTATACACACAGGTGTGTGTATGTGTGTTATAAAAATGATTATTGTATTTTATTGTAGATAAAAAAGTACTAAATCATGTTGTTAAGAAAGAAATAATATGAGGCCAGATAGTGTTCATTTGAAGAATATGGTTAGTTGATGTATTTGGTGACTTACAAATGTGTGAATTGCAGTGGGAATTTTGAATAAAAAACATTCAATACAAAGGAAAACATACAATTACATCATTTCCCCTTTTCCTTTCTTCCCTCTAACCCTTCCCATTTACCCCTCTTGTTCCCTTTCAAATTAATGTGCACTTTTTTTTTTATTTAACACAAATACACACATACACACACACATACACAGAAAGAGAGAGAGAGAAAGAGAGAGACAGAGAGAGAAAAGAGTGAGAGAGAGACAGAGAGAGAAAGAGAGAGGACAGCCTCCTAATTATGTAAATACACCCTGCTCAATCTGCATGTAATTATTTCTATGTATATACCCTTTTTTTCAGATATGGTATCTCACTGATTCTGAAGCATATCCATTTGGCTACTGGCTACTCAATGAGCTTCATTGATTTGCCTGCTTCTGTCCTCCCTCCCCCAAGACCCTGCTGCCATGCTTGGCCTTTTATGTTTGTTATGAAGATTCAACTCTAAATCTTGTGTATGCATTGCAAGCAATTTACTGACTGAGCCATTTCTCCTACACTAGTCTCTGATCTTTTCACTGGATGAACCTGAATAAATGAGACACAGTTACTAAAACACATATTTGGAGTGTGAGTGCCTGAATTTGATAAATGAGAGGCTCTTATTTTCAGTCAATTGCACATACTATGTCCTTCCTCAACAGACTTCTAAATTATTATAGTGTTAATAAGTGTCCATTGTTGATTATAATCAAACTATTTATTAAAACATTTTTTACAAATCTCAGGGGTCCAATACCAGGGCAGCTTAGGTAGAGAGCTCACTCCAAGGACTCCTCACTCCAAGCTCTCCTCTCGGTTCTCTCCCTAAACCTCCTGCTCCCTCCTACTCTGCCTCCTCCTCCCTGCTCCCTCCTTGTTCTGCCCTGGCTCCTCCAGGTGTTTTTCTTCCTGTTTCCATGCAGACCCTCAATAAACAAATGAACAGGAACCTCCTGGTGGGGGGTCGAAACTGGGGGTAGCACACAGGTGTGGACAAGTAGAAAGTGGATATTTACATGTTACAGCATAACTAAAATATGCCACAACATTTTAGTATTTTTCATATCAATGTCCTGGTGAAATTGCATTCAGAGAAACTGAATCCTTGTCAGAGTTTGCTATTATACATCATTGTAATGTACATACAATATATTTATATACAATGATGTCCTGTGGTGTGGAGCACCTGCAACTCTCAGTCAACCATCAGATGAGGAAGGTAATCAAAAGTTACACTGCAGTTCACTTTGTCACTTTGTCTTCTTGTCTTCAGTTTTCAATAAATGGTATGAGATAATTCAATCCTTTATTATAACTATTTTGTTAGAAATTGTGTCCCAGTATAGGCTAATGATAATATTGGAGCACACTTACATTGAAATATGAAAACTCATGATGCTCTGTAGGGTAGTTCTTTAAATCCAATTTGAACATTGTATTTTCAAGTTGTAATTGTTTATATACCCATATGTATGAGCTTAAAAAGAGAATGCAGCAAAATGGCTTAGCAGTTAATATTGCTTGCTGTAGAAGTCTGAGTCCCATAACCTATATTAAGCCTTAGAATCCAGAATGAATGAAACAACTACCAAAGTTGTCTTTGATGTCCACACACACATTAATACCCCCTCTCACTCTCCTAACCCCCCTGACATACACATGCACGCACGTGTACACAACACAATAGGAGGAAAGCACAATAATAATACAAATTAATGAAAATAGATATGAAGATAGAGAGACACAAAGAAAATATTTTTCTACTTGATTATTATTTATAAACTTACTATCTACCAAGTTAATAAACACACATAAATAATATATTAATATGCATTAGAAATATAACTGAATTAAGCAGATCATGTAGATATTTTTGTGTACAAAAACGTTATCAACACGTTCATTGGGATTTTTTTTTACTAATCTGATTTGTAACCTAGTAGTCAGATTGACAACTGCCAAGTATGTATGGAGGTATATGTTTCTTATACCCATTTCAGCTGCAAAGGAAAAGATCGCTGTCAGGTGTAGAACAAAGGCTGAAATTCTTGAATTAAAGAAAAATATACACAGCTTTCTTCAATTTTTGGTGCATAAAAGAGGAAAAGAACAAATAAAAAGTGTTTTAATTTAAATTATGTGTAATTTGTGCCAAGATAGAGGCAATGAACAATTGATGTAAATAACATGTAATCCCACAGGATGAAATTCATTATATTCAAATTTCTTTGATTATATAATGTAATCACAATGATTAAAATGAATCCGTTCATAATTGACACTGGTAAGCTTTCAATATATCACTATCAATAATTCCTCTGCAATATTAGTTATAGTTTCAATTAAACTCATTTTGTTAAGACATTTGTTGCTCTGGGAGATAACAATTTTTACCTATCCCAGATGCTGTAATATGATCATTGTCTAGAAATACTGAATGGATATTATAAAAATGCTGATTACCCAATAATTGATAAGAACAACTTATACTTTCTGAGAATCCTCTGACACACACACACACACACACACACACATGTATATACATATATATATTTTTTTTAAACAAATATATGAAACATATAACAAATAGGATAGATAAGAAAGACAGAATATATTAAGAATTAAAATAAATATCTCATTTTTATTTAATATTTCCTTACTTGATTTACTAAGAATACAGTTTTATTTGTACATATTTTTCAAGGTATTTTGAATTTGATTTTAATTAATTACAATAAAATGAATTAAAGAGAACAATTAGTTCTTTAGAGTAGAAAATCTGTTTGTAGTTCTTTTTTAGTATCTCAATATCATGTTTAAGGAAATTCTTCTGTTTTTGAAAATTATTTTATATGCTACTGATAGTCAAATGACTTCACTTTCATGCTTATCTAATGCAGGGCCATTAACAAACAGTATTTTATCTCCAATCCTGTCACTGATTTCACTAAAATCATTGAAGCTTAACAAAGTCCTTAATCAAGATGAATCTTCTCATCCCCTATAATATGAAATACAGTCTCCCTAAATTTATTTTGGAATTTGAAAGTATACAGCACTCTTATAAACACATTTTCCTTGTATTAAAAATATATGCTTTGTAGTGTTGACAGATTTTCACAAATTAGTAGTTCAAATCTGTTCTCTAGGAAGCTATAGGAAGTTACTATGAAGGGTCAGTGAAAAGAAATTACTCCTTTTACTGTCATATGCAAGAGTGATCCATATATATATATATATATATATGTGTGTGTGTGTGTGTGTGTGTGTGTGTGTGTGTGTGTGTGTGTGTTTGTTAATCAATATGCATACTACCAAAACTATCAAGTTCTGTTTAATGAATGATTATTTGTCAGGTTTTATCAGTACACTTTTGAAAAAAATTAAAAAGAAAATATATACTCTTCACGTTTAAATATATGCATACAAATTATTATTTTGTGTTTGTTTCATTTCTAGACCTATTTTATAAATCATAATCTAGAGGAGATGAAATTGAAGATATTTTTAACTAAAACATTATTGTGATTTATTTAATAATATAAACTATAGATCTGTGTCCTATAGCTTAGAGATATATGTGAAGGAATCTCTGTAGATGTAAAGGCAGGCAGTGATCCACAAAGAGGGGAGAATGAAAACTTGGTTCAGATTGACTTTATCACCTGAATCAAACTTTGGGAATCTGATACCAGGTGATTTATTGCCAGTATATTTAAACATATAATTTAAAAAACTGTTTCCTGGTATAATCCAATTCCTGTTGTATAAGTAAGCCTCATTATGTTGAAATTTACCTTGGGAACATGTCATTTCCTTGAAAAGATTCATTCTGGAGACAAGATTCCTGTATTGATCTACAGAATAATCTGGTTTGGTTTAAATCATACAGATAGCATGGAGGTTATTTGGGCTATTAGTCACCTCTGGTTCTAGTTGTGGTAGTTTGGGGGAATCCCTGGCTATACAGGCAATGTAAAGGTCATTTTTTTACTACCCACCTCCTGTGTTGGTTGTAAGAGCTTGATATCGCCTGCCCAATAGATATAACAGGTCACCAGGTTGTTAATCATCTCCAATTCACAGCTTTCTGGATGGAAGAACAGGTTTTACATCTTTTCCATTGAAAAGCAATCCTGTGTGTTTAACATTCCTGGTTTCCCTGGAGATCCACAGGTGTAATAGTCTTCATGCCCTCAACAAAAATGATTCCCACAGGCTCGTATTTTTGTTGTTTTTCTCTGTCCATTACAACAAAGCAATGAGAGCAGGTTGCACAATGTCATTAGGAAGAGACTTGCCTTTGTTTGTGTTGTTCTGATCTGAAGGATGGCTGGGAATCCATTACCCATGGGGAGTATCAGGCTCTCACCAGGGGTACAATCATCATGATGGACCTTCTGCTTACGGTCCCTATACCTCAGCTCAGAGTGGATTTCTTGTTTATTTCTGGTTTTCAGGAGCATTTGATTCATTGAGATAAAATAGATTTTTATGACTTTCCACGATTTAATTCTCTGTAGCATTCAAGTACTGAATCAGAAAGTGTGTGGTCATTTTTCCTTAATGTTTCAATTCAGTTTTACCCCTCTTAACATTATTGAACATGTGATTTTCCAGGGCCCTTTAGATTGCGGAACAATATGCACTTTGTTCAGATGCCAATGACTGTCTATGCTAGAGACTGGTATATAGAATGTCACCAAATTTACAGTACCACAGCTGTATGTCTCCAATCACACACAAAAATATTGACCTAATATAGAAAAGATTTTTCATTGACAAGATTCACTTATTTTATTATATTATTACATTATATTATTTACATTTATATTTTCCATATATATATTTATATGTATATGTAATATATTACATATATATTTACATTTATATATTATATTATTATACATTATCATTCTCAAGGCAATTAGCTACTACCTGAGAATTTAGTAAGCATTCAATAGGTTCTAGTAACATCACCTATTTCCATGCAAGAATCACCTACTCTTTTTGCTTTGTAGACCTCATAGATATTTGTTAACTTACAAAAATTGAACAAATACTGACAATATGGTGGATACAAGAAGAGCATCACTGAAAAGGAGTTCCATATCTCTACATAAAGAAAATTTGGTTTGAAAATAGAGTCAGATGATGCAAGAAAAATGAAAGCTACTTAGCTCACCCAAACATAGCTTTAATTAATGAATTTTATCATTCTTTGCTTATAGACATAAGTATTTTAAGTCTTGCTATTTTGAAATGCTTTTTAACCTGTATTATAATTTTCTTTTTTGTTGCTCTATTAGCATTTTATTATAATGACCATTTTTGCTGCTTAAATAATTCCATTAGTATTTTATTAAATAATACAATTTCATTTAAGAAATTCTTCATTTCTTCGTCTTTCAAACCTTCAGTGCATTTTCTTACTCATGCTGTAAATTACTTTATGATTCTCAACTTAAAAGTTAAATTAATTCAAGTATTATTTCCTTTATGTTCATTTTACATTTTCAAATTATAGTTTAGAAGATTATATTGTATTTGATTTCTGCCATAGTATACTGAACAATACATTTCTTAGCAGGTAAAACACACTGATAATGAATATTCTTTTATAGCTTAAATTATTTATATTTAAATGGTATATCAACTTGATCAAATGAGTTGATGCAAATACAAAAATTTGAAAATTAAATTGACAAAGAATGGAAATGTGTGAACTGAAGTTACAAGAGAAGAAGTTTCTGTGTTTAATTGGCTGATTGTAATGTTATAGTTGTGGGGTCTAAGAAGGCTGAAGATTTTTTATTGCATTATCTTTAGTCCCAATAATAGACATTCATAGAACATTTCTATATCTGACCTAATATTCATAAAACAATTCAAATACATCTTCTACTGACCCAAAGGGTAAAAATGTTACCAGACAGAATACTCAATCTGTAGCAAAGATTTTTCTGATTTTCTGTAACATGCATCCCTGATATTACTTTCAGAATATTTATGAGCAGTTTGATTTATTAATTTTTTATTTTGTTCCTATAGAAAGTTTATTTAAACATTTCTATTTTGGAATATATACTTTAGGACAATCTAAGTGAATGTTCACTCATACTGGCATGAAAAAGAAACAAACAAATAATAAAAAAAGCATGACAACTCTCACTCTCTATAGAATTAAAAGCCTTCTAATTTCAATTCTATGGACTAAATATAAATCCAGAATATTTTCAAGAACAAAAAATTTACTGAAAACTTGTACTGGACCAAAATTTACTTTAAAAAAAAGTGAATCATTTAAGGATGTGCACGTTAGTCTATTTTTTCTGATGTTATGTTGCTATTGTTGTTTTCTTTATGTTTGTTATGTGTGTGGAAATCTTGAAGGCCAAACATTGTTGGTAGAAAGTTCTGTTCCCTGCTGACATAGTCTTCTCCAGAAAGAGCTGATCCTTTTTCTGAGTCAGAGTTCTACCTCGAGGTTGTTGGTTTTAGTCCTGTCAGATTGAGTTATTTTTGTTGTTGTTTTAGTTCATGTCATTTAGTTCATTTCCTTTCTCATATTTTCTTCTGAAGTGTATATTAATACATTCTTTTGTGCAGTAAATAACTTGGAAAGATGGTCGTGTTTCTTTCTAAAGTAAACATGTTTCTATATTTATATGTGAATATTTATAATCTACATAAATATATTTATATATTCAGGATAATTACAATGATATTCCATACACATCTAACATTCTAGTCTCGAAGGCTGACACATCCCCCTGACATGACCTAGCAATGTCCTTATGGACTTGCTGCCAGGAAGAAAAATACACTCTCTGCTGTGCTGTGAGAACAAAGTACTTCTGCCTAGCCTCACGAGTCTCCTGCATTCCACCAGCAGTAAAGAAGCTGCAAGAGGCTAACTTCTCAGGTAAAATCACAGACTAGTCTGATGACTTGACCTTCCTAAGACTGATTCTTCATAGGACCCAATTGGGCATTTGACTTTGTTAATAGCATTCTTCTACTTTGTCAAGTTTATGAAATCCAATATTTACTGACTCAGCAAGGTAAGTCTGTGGAAAATTCCCACATGGTTTTTACTGATAGCCTGTGCAGTTTCTTAACCTCTGGGGCTGAACATAAGAAAGCAGCTAATGTTTTGGGGAAGAAACCCTGCTGAGGAATGATACTCATCTTTTCTCTGGATACTGTATCCATGAATTTTTATCTAAAAATCTCTAAAACCCTACATATTTTCTACAACTTTGTAAACATTCCTAAATTCTGTCTCTCGTTTGCTCTTTAAATGGAGTCTGAGTTTCTGGACTTCAAGCACAATCCCTGATGTAAAGGTTGTGTGCTAGACTCAGTCTCATAACTCTTTGTTTCAGTGTAGGCTTTAGGATCCTTGGTCCTGGTTCTTGGTAATGATCAGAAGCTTTCAAAATAAGGACAGTGTTCTTTCACTTGTCTACTGCTCCTCACCTATTTCCCTCCCTCTTTTTTCCCCTTAGCATTTTTCCATTCTCCATTTCTCCTTTTGTTTAATTCTATCTCTCATCAGCAGTGGTACTTTAAATTGTTCTACTCTATTACAGTTAGATGGCTAATTGTAATGCATTTATATTAAGAGATAGTTTTACACACACACACAAAAACACACACAAACATTCAAAGATATATAAATTTAAATAAGCTTTTCTGATGTTCAAGTAACTATAAAAATTATGTATATAATTAAGTGATGTTGTCCAGTCACTGAGGACATTATTTTCTATGTATCAAGCAGGCATCAGAGCTTAGTAACAAAACACATAAAAATCCCATACATGTTCCTTAGTATCAAATGAAGCAATATTTTATAATCTATATCATAGCATAAATACAAAGCATTAGAAAAATTTACTCTAGAATCAGCCTTATTCTTATACAACTTTGTCCCAACCCAATAAATCCAATCATTTCAACTATTAGTTTGATGTTAAGGAATAAGTGTCCATCTACTTAAATTCATCATGTTCTCTGTACTCTCTCAGCATGTATGAACTGTGAACACTAAAAGACTAAAATGCTAGAGATTATGGCATATTTTATTTCAGCATAAGGATGCTATGGTGACAAATGTCCAGGACAGAGTTAATCCTAATTACTACCTGCTGCTTTTTGAGTCACAGACTAATCACTGACAGTTTACAATTATATCATTCTCTATTATAAACTAGATTCAGAATATACTCGATTTTTTGTTACTCTACCTCCATGAAAAGCATGCAGCTCTTAGTTTTGAACAGTTTTAAGGTTCCTTTATGTTTAAAGGGTGATTTTCTTTATATCTCTGTGCAACAAAAACAGAGAAGTACCAAGATGAGTTTGGCCATTCTGTTCCCTCCTTCTGCCCTCCTAGTACTGTGATAATTCATTTTATATGATTAACCATAGTCTGTCTTGTGCTACAGGTTCAAATAATAATATGCATGTCACATACAGCCCCTATTTCTATAATTAAATGGAACCATGCTTCTCTCTCTTTTCAGAAGACTATAATGTAGATAGTAGAGAGTTAAACATGCTATTCTTTCCAAATCACATTAAGTCATAGAATAGGGAGATCATTTGATTATAAGGCAGAGAAATAAAATGTAACTATAATATAAAACCCTCCATGTTGTACCATATGAGAAAAAAACACTTCATTACTTTTCTAGTAAAAACATGAAGAATCATTTGTCTGTTCCAGATACAGGATGGGCAGAACAAAAATGTAATTCTATATAAGACCAGATTGTTGAACCAATAACTTTTTTCAGGGGGAGTTTATAGGAACATGTATTGCTCACAAGCAGCTGAATCACTAAAACTTCCCTCTGCAGCATGGCAGATAATCTACAGAAGTCACATCATTGCATTACCACATCCAGCTTTCTGTTTCCCATAGACTCCAGTGTTTCCTCCAGACGATGTGGAACTGGGCAGAAATGAATGGTGTTGATTCTAGAGGGAATGGTGGCTGGAATCTCAGGTGAGGTTTGAAGAACCTCCTTTTTCTATGACAGAATTTGAATGAGCTGGTCTTCTGACAGTGTTGTGTAGGTAATTATTGAATAAAGAACAACAGGCAACTGAGTAAAGCTGGGAGCCAGGGAAGTGGTCCTCTCCAGAGAAGGGCACACTGGTTGACCAGAGCCAAATGGTTAGCACTGAAATCATGCATGCAAGTAACTTTATATGGACTCAAAATATTACTTTTCAGAATATGCATTTATACTCAAATGCATATATGTGATCAAGAACAACTGATGAGATAAAAGGCCACAAATTTGACTGAAAGCAGTAAAGGTATATTAGAAGATTTGGATGGAAGAAGGGAAGGGAAATAAATTCTAATTAAAATAAATTCTCAAAAATAAAATAAACTCTGAATAACTTCTTCATGGCTGAGACCCAGATCACAATCTATGCTCATGCTAGCAAATTCTTTGCAACAAAACTGAACCTCCAGCCCTAAAAAAAATCACAATGACTTAGATGAGCTAGAGAATGAACAATGAAGAATTACATATGAACAAAATGAAAATATCAACAATGACATATAAATTCAAAGAAAAAATGGGAATCAAAATTTACAAAATCAGAAACTTAGGCTTTTATTTCAATAAAAGGGATTTCCTCTTCCTTGGTTTACAAACTGTACCCAGTAGTCTGATATAGACCTGCCTTATCAAAGTGATAGTTGAGCCTTTTACATGAAAGATCCCACAATATCTGTGGAAAAAATTATAATTTCTGAAGGCTTACACAAAAGACTTTTGGGATCATTTAACTGTGAATTACTCTAGTTGCAGAGAATCTTATGTATAAATATTGTAAGTCTATCAATTCTCTCATTGATCATTATTTCTCAAATATTTAATGTTAGTTTCACATTCTTTTTCTCAAAAGAACTTTTTTTTTCTGCTGAGACTCAGCTTAGTGCATTCTGTATAAAAGATGCAATCCAAAGTAATATGCATCAAATAAAAAACCATTCAAATGTATCTTACTTAAAAATAAATGTTCTTTTATTATAGGAAATATCATATCCTCTAAATTGTCAAGAATCCCTCTTCCAAAATTGGTTAAAATATTATAGTGGCAATGGCATGCAACTAATAATAATAAAATTGCATGGAGAGTATATCTGAATTCATGCATTGCCCAAAAGAATCTATCATTTTTGATAGGGTTTTAGGAAAAGTATCTAAAGTAATTTCACACTATGTTGCACAGATTCTGAGAAAGTTTATAAATTGCCTCATAAGACAGTATAATGAAGAAGGAAACATAAACAGCTAAATCATCTATAAAACTGTGAAGCTGTTTTACTCACTGCTAAACAATATACAGGACTGTTGTTTAGATCTGCAAATAGCTTTTATTTTGTGGTCAGTTGATTGAATGTATTCTGAATAATATAATTTCTACATCATTTTATCATGAATACTTGTTTTATTTTTAGGCAAAAATTTAAAGTTCAAATCTATATGGATTTACCACTTGTTTTATTATATATGTCATAACTGCATTTTAGGTTACATTCTAGAAACAAATCTAGTATTGTCTAGATATTACTCTATCAATGCATGACCTAAACCTACACATCTACACATCATTTTGTTTCAAGATGTGTTAGCTACACATAATATTTCTATTTGTGTCATATTGAGAAATGATTGTACATATTCATTATAAGTAGCTGCTATATATGCTCTATAAATACTACTTGTAAGAAGTAGAAAGAGAACAATGATCAGACAGCATAAGAATTGTAGAATCCCTAAGGGATTGTGAATGAACATTTTTGTTGCACTAGAACTTGATTTTCTAATATTATTTTTAAATCCCAAAGTAAAATTCTATGTGGCTTTAAAGATTGAAAATGGAAAATCACAAAACTTACTATGTTTGATCAAGCAATAATTATGTCAACTTTATAAGTTTCAGATAAATGAAGCCCACAAGAATAATAAAATATTAACTTGGCATGTACACAGTGAAGTAACTAATTTGCTATTTTATTAATACAAACATATATATGAAAACACTTTTATAAACCAAAGTTTCTGCTAAAGAGAAAGAGAATATTTCACATAAAGAATTTGAGATCTGGGTGGTGGTGGTGCATGCTTTTTATTCCATCACTAGGGAGGCAAAGGCAGACAGATCTCTTTGAGTTTCAGGCCAGCCTGGTCTTCAGCGTGAGTTCCAGCCAGAGTTACAACAAAGAAACGATGTCTCAAAAATACAGGAAAAAAAATAAAAGAATTTGAGAAGCACAATCATTTACTTTTGAGACTAAAATTTTATAAAAGTTTAGAAACATCATTTACATTATAAATGATAAAATTAGTTTTACAAAGGAAAACATTAAACATTTTCTCAAGAGATTTTTGTTTTGTTTCATTATACTTTTTATTTCAAAACTATGCAGTGCACTTACATCATTTTCCCTTCCTTCTCCTTCTAACGTTTTTTGTATTGTCTCACTCTCTTTCAGATTCATTGCCTCCTCTTCTTTAACATTTTACACACACACACACACATTCTCATATGAGAAAGAATAAATATAACCTGAAGAGTCCGTTCAATGTTGCCTGCATGTTTTTGTTTCTAGATCTGACCACTTGGTATTAGATAATTAGTCAGGGTACTCATTCCTACAGAAGATTAATTCTCCTTTCAGGAACCCTTAATTTCCTGTAGCTCTTCATCTAAGAGTGGGGTCTTGTGAGAGTATTCTAATTCACATTGTCAGGACAAGCAGTGCTATCAACTTTCAGTTCTTGTTTAGACAATCATATTATTGAAATCCTATAGGTGTTGCTTCTCTATCATATATAGAATATAAAACCTTAGATCAGTCTTATTAGTCTTCTGTCTCTTACAGTCTTTCTCCTTTGTCTTCTGAGATGTTCCATGAACCTTCAGTGTAAGGACTATGTTGTAAATATATCAAATTGGATGGGGCACACCCATAGTCAGTTGTACTCTGCATGTTGAAACTTGTGGATTTCTGAAGTGGTTTTCATCTGCTACAAAAAGAAGTTTCTTTGATGGGAGATGAGAAATTCACTTATCTGTGAGTATAAGGATAACTCTGAGACTGATGTAACAAGTTATGCCAGTTTAGGAAACTGTCTTTAGTAAGTTCATATATGTGACATTGTGGTGATTAGATTTTTAATTGATAATTTCAAGTATAATAAAAGCTTTAATATATGATTAAATTCATTTTCTTTTTACCTAGATATAGCAATGGCATAAAGATAGCACTATTGCATTCATAACTACAAAAGTAACCTGACTAAATTTAAGTTACAGAATAGATCCTTCCACATTAATTAAGATCAGTATAATTGTTTTCTTACTATTTGAAGTAAAAAATTACAAGTCTTCTCTTCACTACAATATTTGAAAAAGAGGATTTCTGAACATCCTCAGTACTTCATGTTTTCAATTTCTACACTTATTTCACAGAAACAAATAAATTTGAGTTCAATTAGATTTTGAATTCCCCTCATTTCAGTAAAATATTATGATTTTTATGGTAATAATATGAGGTTTCAAGCACAGACTATTCTTTAACAGAATCTAAAAAAGATGAAAGGGATTTGTAGGTATCAGAGAAAGATAAAAGGAAATAAGAAAGTTATCAGAATATACTATACACATGTATGAAATCGTCAAATAACTAAACCAATAAAAATGTAAATGTAAATTCCAGATGTAAATGTAAATGTAAAAATTCTAAATGTAAAAATTCCAAAACAAACAAACCAAATATTAAAACAAATGACATCTAAGAAAATCCTGTGTTTTAAACAAGATACATAGACTTCTGGAAGGGTAGTTTTTGTTCTTTAAAGTAGTGCTGGTAAGCAGAAGTTTAAAACTAGGGTCATATGTACGTTTTTTTCTCTTTCGATTAGCCATTACTTATTTTACCCAATAAGAATGAATATTTGTTTTTTGCCATCTAATGCTCCTATCAACAAAGAGTAAATAAAAAATATTGGAAAATATGCTCAAGATAAAATATGGATGATCAAGGCTTGGAGAGAAGGTAAACAGCAAAGTGCTGGTTTTAGAAGCATAAAGATCCAATATTATTTCCAGAACTCACAATAAAAAGCAGGCATGGTGGTGCCCACTTGCAATCATTGAACTTGAGAAGCAGAAACAGCTAGAAAACTGATGGTTTCTGGTTATCCTAACTAGCTAACTATGCTAGTAAGAGAAAAATAAGTTCCATTGCACTAACAAAATGGTGGAAGCTTCTTGAAGAAGGACATTTTAAGTTGTCCTCTGGCCTCAACAAGCAAGTGCACATATATGCATGTACATACATAAATACACAGGTATGTGCACAATGCATCCTATACAAATAATATCAAGATACCACTATGGAAGATTATATAAATTAGGATTGTAAAGCCCAGCACCAAATAAAGATTTTTAGGTACGATTCTTTCAGGAATATATTCCACTCATTGCTTTTAGAATCTGTGACTCTCCTAATAGTGAAGTTATTAATAATGAAACATTAAAATAGATTGTCCTGGGTTACATTAACAAAATTTCAGATGGATGGTTGTTGTGTGTGCTGTATAAGCATGCTATGATCCAAGCCAAAATAAACTGAAGCATATGAAACTATAGTAAAGAAAAGATTATGAGGAAAATGTTGTCAAAGCACCTTAGTGACAAAAAGTATTTGAGGTAAACATCTTCAGTTCATATTTAATTACTTAAATTGTTTACTTATATAATTGGTATTGTTTAATGTAAAAATAAATCTTCACTAAAATGGGATCAAATATACTACTTGATTTCCCAATTTTCTTTGAATGGAACCATATTTCACTAGGTATGTGGAAATTATCAAGTTAGAAAACAGTCCTCCATAACTCCTTCCCTATTTTTTTGAAATGTTAGGGGATGAGCATTTAAAGTATCTATCACTTAAGTGTGCATCATATCTGGAAGCATTTCCATAACTGTTTAAATTAAACTTTGAAATACTCTGATACTAAGCAGTCAACCAATGAGACATCTCTCATTGTCCTCGAATTCCAATTCTTAGATAGCTTGACATGCTATTAGCATCATCCTTTGAGCATTTAATTGTGTAACTCACACACACACACACACACAAAACATTGTTGAAAAGAAAATGAAGATATTACAGTTAGCAGTACATTTAATTATATATGTTTATTGTAGGACAGTGTGGAATACTTTACTATCAAAGCTACAGAGTTAAAAATATCACCCTGCAGCAGAAAAAAATAAGATTGACTTAAGTGTTCCATGAGGTATATAAGAATCAAGAGGTAGGGAAATGCTAGTAGTAATAAAACTATGGTAAGGATTATGCCTTTTTCTCTTTCTCTTAGCTAATAATGCAAATTAACCTCCATAGACAATTGCAAATCCTAGAATATATCTCATTCTGGAAGGTGAAGACAGATACCCTACACATGATCTGTTTGGGAATAATTTGTCACAGGAAGCCCATTACCATTATCTGTGGCTTACCTCATCAAATATAACAACAAAAACTTGTGATGGACTAGAATATACTTTTCATAAGGCAAAATACAAAATATTGTACAAGGGAATACCATTCAATTATAGAAAATAAAATTTTGTCCTTTGCTATGAAACACAAGGACCAAAACATTAACTGATATAAGTAAGACACAAAAATATGTCATAAGCTCACTTAGATACAGGAAATAAAAGAAGATCCAATCTAGAGCTGGGGATATGACTGCAGTTGAGAGCTCTGGGTACTTTTGCAGAAGAACCAAGTTAGGTTTCCAATACTCACATGGTGGCTTATTCCCACCCTAATGCTGGTTTCTGGGGAATCCAACAACCTTTTCTGACCTCCACAGTTCCAGGTATATGAATGGTGCACAGACTGTAGGAAAAACACTATATATACAAAATAAATTTTCAAAAGGTAAATTAATAATAGTAAAATATTCCCTTTTTAAAATTTCATTTCATGGTAGTTGAGAGTTAAAAGCAGATTAATAGAGACTAAGGAGAGTTTTCTTTTGAGAGGAATATGTTAATCAATGAATCATAAGTTATAAAATGTTAGGCAAAATGAATTATAGAGTCAAGCAAGATGATCACAGATAACCATGTATTATATATTTCATAAGCTGAAAGAGGTATTTGACTTTCATCATGAACAGTGACTTACTTACTTTTTGATTGCCATGAAAATATGCCATGATCAAGAAAACATATAAAAGAAAGCATTTAATTGGTGTAGTTTTTGAAATCCTGCAGCGGCTTCCTGGCCCCAAGATATAGCTCCTCCGATCTGCCGCAGCACTCCAAGGATGGCTTCCATGCAGGGTGTGGGTATATGGCAGATCCATCTGGTCTTCGATGGGAGAACTAAGAGCTGTGGAGAATGTATAGAATTCTTGGGAGACCATGGTGGTGGTGGGAGTGACTCAACTTTATTAGGGAAATGGGGTTACACATATAGCCAGAGGTAAGTAAGGGTCTCTGGTATCCAGGGATATTATAGGAAACCCATTGGCTTAGGAGAGGCAGCCCTATTTGCATATTGGAGTAGTAGCCTGGACCTAGGTATTTTCCAGGAACCAGAGAGAGAGCGACTTATATAGGTTATATAGGGAGAAGTGCTCCAGCTCAAGATAAACAATTCTGCCAGGTTGCACACCTTTGCGGGGTCCATGCCTGGCTGTGAGCAGTCAGGGTATCTTGTGGCCTATCATAGCTGTGGGGTGAGGTAATCGCCGAACACCTTCTGCTCTAAGAAAATGAGAATTCCGAGGTATCAAGCGCTTCTACCTCACCTCAGCTTTGGCAGAACCACACAAATTGTTCGTATGGTTATAGACTTAGAGTCCATGACAGTAGAGCAAAGACGTGAAGACAGGGAACAGCTGAGAGTTTACCTTTCAAACTACATGCAGGAGGCTGAGAGAGGACCAGGAATGGCAAGAGTCTTTTGACTAGAGAAATGCATTACATTTCCAGAGTTCAGAGACTTTCAAAACCTTTCAGATCAATATCTGTAATCCTGTAACTTTGATTTTTGCATGCTTGTACAATGAACTCTGTGTTAATTACATTAATAAGTCTACTGTTAGCTTGAGATGTAGTCTGCTCCAGTTATGCAGCACTTTAGTAGTCTGCTCCAGTTATGCAGCAGCTTTAATAGTCTTTATGTTCCTTAGTAAGAGTGTGCCTAAACCTTTTTCTAGAATGTTTTGAATTTATTTTTAATTATATATAAAATATTTATTTTGTGTACTGTTGGGATAAGAGCTGCTTAGGACTTGGCATTTTGTATTGTCTGCAGGTGTTGGATTTATGTGGGGGATATTTGATTGCTCATGATCTGATTTGCTATCAGTAGAACAACTGAGGAGTTCTGAATCAACAAAAACAACTGAGTTGAGATTCTAGGGTTCTACTGTCCAGGATGGCGCTCACCATAGTGGTTCCTTCTGCTAGAGTTTGGCAGTTTGCATCTATGAGAATGTCTACTTGTAATCCTTGCTGCCCCGCCACAGCAGTGTAATAACTACAGTAGAAGACAGATTTTAGAGCAGTGAACCCACTTCAGTGGGTTTAGAATCTCACCATCCAAATGAATTTGATGGACCCTTTAATAGATGCAGTGTTGTCCTTGGGTATTTTTCCTCTTTTCTCAGTATAAATTAACAAGCTTCTTGCTTTATTATGCTGATGGTCTTAACAATTACAATCACATTATTTTACACTGTATCTATAGGTTTAAATTTGCTAATTATAATTCAAAAACCTTTACCTTTAAAAAAATGCATATATCTCACCATATGTTGCTCTTTCTCATTGTAAGCCTGAGCAAGAGCAATCAATAATAACAAATCCAAATCCTGTATGCTATGTTTTCTTGACAATTTCCCCATCAAATTACATAGACCATCATTTTTATTATTTTTATTTTTTATTAAATTTATTTTTTCTCTCATATAATAACATCCCATTCCCACCATGCCCTCCCTCCAATCCTCCACAACATCCCATATTACCTCTCCCCCATACTCCATACCTCTGAATAGAGCAGTCCTCCCAGAATTACCACTCAAGCAGAGCATATCAAGAAATAACAAGGCCAGCCTCAAGCTTCTACATCAAGGCGAGATGAGGGAGCCCAGCAGGAGGAAAAGTGTCCCAAGGGCAGGTAAAAAGGTCATAGTGCCCCCCACCCCCTGAATCTCTGTTTAGAATGTTCTAGGGCCTCTACAGCCTAAAATTCCAATTCTTGCTTATGGACCATATTGTCAGATTTGTCACAAGGGCAGGACCATTTCTTGCTACAAGTTTTCTCATTTTTGTGACACAATGTTCATTAAAGCATGTTAAGAAAGGAAGTGTCAGTTTTAGCTGGATATTGAGGTAAGGTATACCATAGCATGTAGGAGTGATAACAACACAGGGTCCATTTGTTGTTGAAGGAACATGAGGCAACTGGCCACATTGGACCCAAAGTTAGGTAACAGAAAGGGATTAATATTAGTACTCAGCTTGCTTCCCTGTTTATCCCTCTATATTCTTTCCAAAAGCTAGCCCAAAGTATGGAAATTTACAAAAAGGAAGAAAGTTCACTCTTCAGTTTTTAACTTTAAGGTTAGAAATTTTACATGACATTTGCTTTGTATGTTTTTAGTTTTGATGGTGATTATATATACATTTTAAGTAACAATTTAATCCTGGTAAATTAATATTTTTCGATATAAAATATTTTACTTTATTTCTACTAACATTTTTCATAATCCTATTTTTACAATAATAGATATAGAACAAGTTATTTATTATTTACATTGTATATACCTTTTTGGTTTTATTTGTTTGTTTGGGTGTCTGTATAATGTTATGATGAATGCATTAGAGGTGATTAGTTTCTTTATAGTTAGAACAATTGGTTAAGGAGTAAGTTCAAATCCAAATGTATCTAGACATGACTCAAATTATACAGAAGTAGAGTCATGCACTTTAACCCTTCTTCTCATATACTGTAATGTAATTGCATCAATGTTTTTAGTATTGAAAATATTTTTAACATACTATCAAATATTCTACCAAGCAATATACATAAAAATTCATAGAGACCAAATCTCTGCTAAGTAAAAATCAAATCTCTGCATATCAAGACCCCTATAGAACACAGTGAAGACAGATGACCAATAGAGTCCAGAGCGATGCCATCAGTTTAATTGACTTGACACCAACTGTCTTAAGTCTAGTGATTTTATTCCTCAATCCAGTTGATCATATAGAACTTTCCATGAAACAAAATTTGTGTGCAAGTTCATAGCAGAAAACAATGGCACATATTTATTTCTTTTCCTGGAGATCTCTTTTAAAATCAAGCTCTAATTGAGGTCATTGTTTGCACATGTCTAACTTTGGCCAGGAGAGAAAGAATAACTAATGATGGATGGTCAGACAAGTTGAAGGTAATTATAGGGTGCATGTCATTAAAAAAAGTAAGTATAATAAAAATAAAACATTTTGTTTTCATTGTTGAATGTAGAACATGGAAATTAACATTTCCATTATAAATAATAATTTTAAGTAACGTCTTTCTTGTATTACAAAACAATTCAATTAAATATATGTACATATAAATACATATAAATCTAAGAAGCCTCTATATATATGTGTGTGTGTGTGTGTGTGTGTGTGTGTGTGTGTGTATTATATGGTATATATAGCTAAGAATATATATCAGATGTACCTATACATCCTATATATCACATACATATCCTATATATATGCAGAATATAGCTATGTGTGTGTATGTATGTGTGTGTGTTTGCATGTGTGTGTGTATATATGTGTGTATGTATATATATATATATATGGCAATATAAACTGGAAATATATTCCAATTCATAGCTATTTTACAATATTTTACATGCATAAATAGGTAAAGACAGTCATACTATCCTAATTTCTTATGTATTCAAAAACTAAAACTGTTTACTCTTGGATGAGAGGAATGGCCCAATAGATGTCAAGGAAAACATTTGGACTGCATAGAGAACTAAGATGAAGAAAAGAACTGAATAAGTGAAAAAGAGAATCATAAACCAGATCTCTGTAAACTACAGAAGGAAATGCAGATCACAGGTGGTACTTGAGGTGTGAACACAACCTGGATATGAACCTACAACAGAAATCTTGTATTGTGAGCATGATAGTCACAGGACATCAAAGAGTATGAGAGTATTAAATGAGCGTTGCAGAACTTTCACTGTTGTATTTCTGAATTTTTAGAGATGGAGTATCATGTATGTCGCAGCCATTTTCACAAGCTTCATCCTGGATAGAGGAGTCTGACTCAGCATAGCCTTCATCATTCTTTACAAAAACAGAAAATAAAAGAACTACCTCAATCCTAAATGTCTTAAAGTTAGAAAAATGCCATTATTGCTAAGTCCAAGCTTCCTCTGTCTAGAAGTGATCTAACCCTGTGTTTGCCTCCTGCATGAACTTACCTGAGATTTTTGAGAAATTTCATGAGAAAAGAAAGATGTGTAAAGGGATGGTTTTAGAAGAACATTCTAGCAATAAAAGTTAACTACCATATATAAATGATGGTAGACAAAATTCAGCATAAATATGAAGACTTAATGATTTTTTCAGTCAAAAACAATTATTTCACACAAATAGTAGTTGTATCTGAGAAGATTCCTTCCAGTTACCAGGCAAAAGTAAAAAAACAGTAAATAGCAAAGAGTCACCTCTGTGTAAGGCATTTTTCACAGGTAAAGACAAGAAACAGAATGAGGCAAAAACTGTATAAGTTTTATCAGCAAGTATGACTAGAAATCAGAGAATCAGAGCTGAGGAACATATGGAACTGACTTCCATGTAAATGCCTTGTGATGAGGACATCCTCCTTTGTCACCTTCTACAACATGTTTCCCATCATTGTCCTCTATAATCAATTGTGCATAAAACTGCTGCTTCTGTTCCTATCTTCAGCCCTAACCAGAAGCCCACCATGGAATAGCCATGTCCAGTGTGGCTTTCCATAAGTCTATATCATAGAAGGCAACTTATTGTTTTGTGTGTCTCAATTCTCTCTTACCAGGTTATCTATACAAATACAGCCACTGAAAAATCAGTTACAGCACAGATCTACTCCTCCAGTATGTTTTCTCTGTGTTTTAATGAGCATTTTTGTAAGTCATTTCTAAGGTTAGGAATACACCATGTATTCTTACCATGTCCTCTGAATAAACATTTTAACAGGAAAATGCAGGGATATCTTACTGTTTCATCAAGCAATAAAAACACATCGTAATATATTTTCCCTGTCAGTGAATAATACCATAGGTTACAGATCCATTGAAACCTAAATTTATTCTCCCTCTAAAACATCATGGCAAAGGAATTACATGTTTTTTAATCTCCTAAATCCTATTTAAAATGAAGAAGATAATAGTTTACAGCTTGCAATGTTTTCATAGGTTTGGGTAAAAAAGCAATGAAAGGAACCAAACATGGCACTTGTGTATACTTCACGTTTATCAGGCATGCCTGTGGTTTATTTTATTTTATTTTTTTAGCATCTTAAGGACCATAGTCATTACCTCCAATAAACAAAAGTAACATTGAAAATGACTGTTGCAGTGGCATTACAAGATGTATATTCAAGGAACCAGTTAAACAAAGAATATAGAGAGTACAATTGTTCTTGAAGTGCCTATCCCTCACATTTAAGAAAGATCCCAGGATCCAATCAGGCCATAGGAAAAATTAACTTGGAATTCAAAGTAGAAAATACCAGCATTGATTTCCCTGATAGAAAATTAGTGTTTCTCATAGCTATATAATTCAAAATGGCATCAAGTATATTCTAATTTTCAACTGGATAAGTACAAATTTACTTGATAAGAAAAATGAAAAGAATCACAATTTGAGAAACTGGGCATTTTCATGGAATGCTCAGTGTAAATTATAATGCTGTATAATTTTTCTACATGGTATAATTCTATATAATTATGATTTTTAGTAAATACAATTCAGCATAGTGTCTTAAATCTCTGCTCTTTTGACCACATATTAAATGAAAACATCACATCAGAAAAGAAGACTAAGCAAAGCAGCCCTTATTTATGCTGCATTATTGCTTCAAACACTAGCAAAAACTTTTTCCTGTTTCTGTATAGACAAAGATTATATGTTTCAGTCAAACGACTAAACTTAAATAGTATTGTTATCTGTTTAGATGTCTGTTTCAATTCTAATGTGTGAGAGAGTGTCAGTGGGGCAATAGGTAGGATCTGAGAGGATTTGGAGAAGACGAAACTGTAATCAGAATATATTCAATGAAAAAAATCTATTTTCATACAGAATTGTCCTTTACACTCTATTTTTGTACTACCTTCTTTTATTTTTTATCTATTTTGGGTTTTTTTGTTTGTTTGTTTGTTTGATTTTTGTTTTTTTAAGACAGGGTTTCTCTGTTGTAAATCTGGCTGTCCTGGAACTCACTCTGTATAGACCAGGCTGGGTGGAAACTCACAGAGATCCACCTGCCTCTGCCTCACAAGTGCTGGGATTATAAGTGTGCATCACCATCACTGAGCTCCTTTTGTTATTTTAAATAAAAGACATGACACATTACATTGTGGAAAACATTTTGTTTCTTGAGACATTTTACACTGATGTTATCACGCATTCTCATTCCCACTAGTAAATGAACAGTTTGATTATATAACTGATGGTTGGTTACACAGTGGCCTCAGAATGAAGTGTTGGTAGATACCCACAATTGGTTCCCAAAATAACTTCGGAAGAGGTACAATTTTCTTGATGATGTTCTGAATTCAGGCCACCATTAATTAAGGATATACTTGAATGAAAAGTGCCCCTCAGAGGTTTATGTATTTGAGTCTGGCTTCTTCACTTGGTGGAGCTGTTTAAGAATTTTACAGAACATTCAAGAAGTAGAGATTTGCTGGTGGAAGCATGTCAGTTGGGGTTGACTTTCAGGATGGGTAGCCTCACCCTACTTCCTTTTCTCCCTTTCTCTGCTTTGATTTGAATAAGAAATGAAGTGAATTAGAAATGTGACCATTCAGCTTCCTATTTCTGGCCCCATGTCTTCCTGACCATGATGGGTTCATTTCCTGTAGAACCACAAACCAAAATACAAAATTTATTCTCTAAGTTACTTTTGGGCACAACATTTTATCACAGCAATGCAAAAGTAGCTAAAATATACATCTCAAATTGATAATGAAGATTGACTATCACATCTATAGCCACTCCACTCAAGTCCCCTAATATCCATCACAATGAAGAGACCCAAGGCCATAGTGCAATTATAGAGGAACATAACGTAAGTGCACAAGTACACAGAAGAGTAGTATTCTGTTTAATTGTCACAACTATTTTTGAATAACAATAAGTACTCCTATCATGAACACATTTTCTAGCTCAAAACATAGGTGTGGTTTGGCTAATGTTGTAGATATCTATATAGTACCTTTGTTTTTCACTCAATATGGAATAAGTAAGGTCCTGCTTTGAATCAAATATGTCCTCCAAAGGCTCACTATTGAATGCTCAGTCCCTAGATGAGTTGTGAATGTGAGGGCTCTAGGCATATTTTTATTTGTGGAGTCCAAGTCTAATCTTAAGTGTAGAACTTGAAGTCTTCAGCCCTCATTCAACCTAAACTACAAGATGCTCCCCTGGACCTAGATGGCTTGAGGCTCCATATGATGTAATTGTAAACCTAAACCTAGAATGTTTCAGTCTGAGACTTACTGCTGACTGACTCCCTGACTAGCTCCTTCTTTTCTCAGAGCTGTACTGGAACTCAATTGATTCTTCTGGTTGGCTGATTCAACTCACATGCTGTTCTGGCTCAAACTCTTCTCCAAGATGACTGGTTCAAACTGATCTTCTGAACCAGCTAAGTGTTTCTGACTGAACTCTTCTTACTCTGGCTGACTCTGGCTGATTCCAGAAAACTTCTCTGATTGAGCTGCTCTGCTTGGATTCAAATTGACTCTCACTAAGACTCTTTCTCCCAAAGTCACTTTTCCTGTCTGACACTGATTACCTGCTGATCTACCTTTATGTCTTATCTAATTGTTTCTCTAAATGACTGCCTCCTTTTACATCCCCAGAGCTGGAATTAAAGGTGTGTGCTACCATTGTCTTCTTAGTTTGCTTACTAAAGACATGTGCTACATTCCAGCCTGGTCACATTGGCCTTGAATGTGATCCTTTCCCAGGACAGCCATGTTGCTAGAATAGAAGATTAAATATTTGTCTACACAGGGCAATGTAGCCTTTAATAACAGGGTCCTGGACAACTATAAATATCATGCAGCTTTGAATGTTATACACATACCCCTGAATCCAGTCGGCTTTAGGTGCTTCTGGTTAGTAGAGAACTATATGGATACACTTTACTTTTCCACTTATAACACACCTTTCCCAACATGAGAAAGTGGATTTATTTTGGATTTAAAAACACTTTCCTGTCTTTCAGCTGTTGCAATTACATAATTTGTTCAAAATTAGCATGCAAATATGGCTCACATCTCCTAAGAGATTCAGTATTTTAATATGTCGATCAGATACCCTTTGAGCATCAATACGTTGAATCTGAGTTTAACATAATAGAATTTGACCTGTGTGAGTTAACTACAGGATCTATGGTAACACATCCAGAGTGAATCTTCTGTCAGTAGAAATTAAAGAGTAAATGATTTCTACTGAGTTCAAATTTCAAATTATCTCTTTTAAATTATGTTTTAAGACCATATCTCATATGATATATATATCATATATCATATCCTTCTTTCCTTTACTACCACCAAACTCTCCCATGTACCTTTAAATTCTTAAATGCATAAACACAAAATACTCAGAGCATATAGTGATACTTGGCTAATCATATATATGTACACACACACACACACACACACACACATATATTATATATATATATTTGACTTCAGGGATGGCTATTAAATGATGCTCTTCCCAGAGTAAACTTTTTCTCTTGATTGTAACTTATCTCAGTCCCCAGTCTCTTTTTTGAGAAAATTCTAATATTTTCATATTTATGCTTTTGTTTACTGACATTCTGAAATTATCAACAGTCTATGCCCAAATTTCAATGAAGAAAATGGACTACCAAGTTTTAGTGAATAATCACCACACAGAAAATAAATAACATTTTAAAATCAGAGAAAAAACCATTTTACACACAGATAGATATCAGACACCTAAAGACTGCCCTACTACCCATGGCATTGTGTCCTTATGAGCACTGGATGCTAAGTCCTGCCAAATATCCATGTAGGGCATCTGTGCTGCCTGTGTAGAATGTGGCTCCAAATATGTAAAGCCCCTGGATTTGGGATGGGGCTGCCTTTACAACAGGGTAGAAGTATGATTTATAAGCCCACACTCTAGTAATCACTGAAGAAATTTGCTAATCTTTGATATGTACTGTTATAGCTGACAAAAATTTGTTTGGAACATTCCCCCAATTTCATGTTCCTGAATTTTATCTTAAAATTCCAGTTCAGTTAATCTTGTTGGCACCTACCTGATTAATGGTAGGTAGTGAACACCTATAGAAAACAGCTTTAACTTTTCCAGAGTACTCCCTAAGAAAAGGTTAGTTGAGTATACAGCTTGCTTTTCCATGGGGTTGAAGCAGAGCAACAAGTATACATCTGAAGCTTAAGGTCAGAGACATGGGAAAAGAGCTTTGCCATTTGAGGGTCCTGTCATCTTCTCATTTCCCCAGGAAGAACCATGTAGTGAATGCATCCATTCTTAAAGATTTAAGTTTCCATCTGCTACAATTTCTCATTAGCCTAAACAAATTACTTTAGCATGTCTAAAATGCCACTCCACTGGGAATGAAATCTTTCTTCCTTTGTTTCTTTTCACCCTAATCTTCACATAATTCTGCCCTCAATTAACTCCACCTTCAGTGTTGTGGTTTACATTGTTATAGTTTCCGTTTGACTTGCTCATGACAATGGCCATAAGCAAAGATCAGAGTTCCCTAAGGAGCCCTGACATGAAATTGATAAGTTTGAGAACATATGAGGTGAGACCTGACATGAGAGTAAACTCAGATAAGCCAGATTTATAAAGCAGAAAAAAACTTACTATTGAGGTCCCAGAGTACTTAAAGGTATCAAATGGAGGCCAATGGGAAATGCAACATCTGGAAAGTGGAGCTAAGGGATTGACTATAAAGCAGGAATGGTAATAAGAATAATGAAGGACAAATTGGAAATCCTAAGAGCTCACTTTTGCTTTCCCACCCATGCTGTACACAGGAAGTTTTAAGAAAACCAATTTTATAATAATAATTTCTTTTCATGACTGTTTTTACTCTGGGTTTTCACATAGGCAGCAACTTTAAGAACTGTTAAACAATGGGTCTGTAAAGTGACTGAAGATGGCTATAGCACAAACTCATAGGGGTTAGTGAGCACAAAAATGAAGGGATATGACTATGATTCAAAAACTGTGTGTGTGTATGTGTGTGTGTGTGTGTGTGTATGTTTGTTTGTTTTTTGTGTTTGTTTGTGTTCGGCCTAGATGTGAAACTTAGCAGAGGAACTATAAGAAGCAAGTTAATGACACATGTGTGTGCATTGACATACATGTAAACAAACAGTTTACATTTGTGAGTTGCCATGTGATTAATATTGACATATATTTTCTGTATCATTTTTCCCTTGATTTCCTAACAATGTATGTATTATTCACCTTAATACATTTCTACAGATTTAACTGATATATATGTTTATAACCCTAGTAGATCACTAATTATTTTTGAACCACTAACTTCATCTTGTTGTCTAATTTTCTGGCCACATATTATCAAGTAATATGAATTCATTTGAATTTTGTCTGTATCTTTCTTAAAGCATTTGTCATTCAGTGTGTGTAACAGCAGTGAAACTAGGTAGACACAGAATTATTTTGTATTTAAGTGACTTTCTAAGTAATGCTTATGAAATCATACTTTGGCTTTACTAAGGAGTAAAATGTCCCTTTTCTGGGGTAAGAGCTTAGTTGCTTATTCTCTGACCTGCTACTGTAGACATTTTACTCAAGTAGGATGCTAACGTTGATAGATTTGACCACTTTACAAATCTTGATGTTCTACAACATTGTGATTCATCTAAGGTTTTCAACAAAATGGAACCAAAATCAGAGAAGGGAGTTCCTGTCCTTCCAAAGCCAAAGTCAAAGACAAAGTGAAGGCCTTGAAAGCCAAGAAGGCAGTGCTGAAAAGTGTGCATAGCAACAAAAAGAAGACATGCATGTCACCCAAGGCCCAAGACCCTGCTGTTGGGGAATTTTATTTCTTGTTATTGTTAGACCTGGATGATTCTTTCTGAGGGAAAGGGCTTCCACCATGGAAGAGCCACAGGCCCTTAGGACTTGTAAGGACCCCACCCCCACCATGGTCCTTGGGAAAGACTGAAGGCGACCCTTCCTGAACCAAACAGCTGACTGACAGGGGCTGGGATGATGGATGTATCTGACAAATGGGGCTTAGATATCTTGAGAAAGGACCCCCACTCTGAAGTCAACCAATCAGAGAGAAGAAGCAGTGCAGGTATGACCCCTGTCTTATCTGGCCAGATGGCCTAGAGGCAATAAACCAAATGTCTTGACTTTGATGGCCAACCAGATATAGTTTAAGAATATGAACAGTTAGCCCCTTAAAAATGAGTCAATCAAAACTAAACATTTGTAAACTGCATTCTGTTCCCCACTTAGAAACCAGGCGACCTCACCTATGTGCAAACCCCCTCTTACTATCTATCAAAAGGCCAGCAAGCCTTTGTTCAGGGTTGGTCATTTCACCTGGTGCCTGACTCTAGCATGCTGGTTTGCTCTGCAGAATAAAGGCTCCTTGCATTTGCATCAGAATTGGGCTCCTGGTGGTACTTGTGGAGGTAGATTTTGGACTCTGGGAACAACAGTTGTATTTATGTAACTTTAAAATAGTTGTCTTAGACATAGTTGGGGGGAGGGGGGCCTAAGCCTTGGCAGTTTGTATTATCTGCAGGATTTTGCTTTTTTCAAATTTGTAATTAAGATATTTACTTGCTCATGATCTACACCTGCTCTCTGGCAGAGCCACTGTGGTTCACTGAGGTTTCTGTGTGAAGACCCAAGTTTCTGTGGAGGAATTCTTGTAGTCCTTCTCCCACAGTCTCAGGCAACAAGGAGAGAACACTTCCCTTGGACCTTCAGTTTCCCCACCATAGAGGTGATATAGTTTAGCTGCTAAAGAATTATGGGATGAGACTAAGCTATACGTTTCCTTCATTATGCATATAGGCTTTTGGATGAGAGAGCTGAGGGGTTTTTTATTGTTTGCTTTGGTTTTGGTTTTTTAAATCTTGTTTTGTTTTGTCTTTTGGGTTTTTGTTTTTGTTTGGTTTTGGTTTTTTTGAGACAAGTTTTTTGGTTTTTTTGTTTTGTTTTTTTTTTTTTTTGGGACAGATCAGTGAGTATTTTGTTGTTGTTATTGTTTCAAGACAGGGTTTCTCTGTTGTAACTCTGGCTGTCCTGGAACTCACTCTGTAGACTAGGTTGGCCTCAAACTCACAGAGATCCACCTGCCTCTGCCTCCCAGGTGCTGGGATTAAGGCATGCAATAATACCACTTGGCTCTACCACTTGGTAGAATTTTTGTAATATCTGAGAAGCTTCAGTATCAAAAAAAAAAACCAGATAAGATCAGATGACTGGGTTTCTACTCTTCAATATGGTACTTGCTATGATAGGCAGTTCCTTGTGCTTAGTCTGGAAGGTTTGCATCTATGAAATTGTCTCCTTATCTTCTTGGGGGACCAACACAGTAGTATATGCTACGTTCTGCAGCTCTGGAAGCAGCTCAAACATCCTTAAAAGAGAGTTCTGGGAGAAACAAGTTTAACCACTATGCCATCATCAAATTCCTCTTGACTAGTGAGTCAGCCATGAAGAAGATAGAAGACAACACATTTATAGTCATTGCAGATGTCAAGGCCAACAAGCATGAGATCAAACAGGCTATGAAGAAAATCTATGACATTGATGTGTCCTGATAAGGCCTGATGTAGAGGAGAAGGCATATATTCAACTGGCTCCTGATTATGATTCTCTAAATGTTGCCAACAAAATTGGGATCATTAAAACTGAGTCCAACTAGCTAATTCTACATGTATACTTTTTTTAAACAATAAAAATAAAGATTCATGTAACCTAAAGTTTTTAATCATTGCAGGAGAATGTTGTGTTAAGAAGGAGACTTAGGAGATACCAGACAGTTCCTACTAAATGTAGAGGGGCTGTATTTTCTCAAATCATGTAGTGAAGTGAGGATACCTTTCTTTCTTAGGATTTTTTGTTTGTTTGTTTTTTTGTTTTGTTTTTGATTTGTTTTCTTAAATCTAATCCTGTCTTACTGGTGTGAGCTGTCAGATAGTGGAACATTACAATGTCTGCCATTGACTATTTTTTCCACTAAACTTTAGTTAATGTAGCCCTGCTGTAGATTTCTGTTTTTTTGATAGTCTTGTGCTATATAATCTCAAATTTTTGTTCATACAGATGTGAGCTCATGATATTCTCAGAAATGTCACAAAGATGATATATATTTAGGTAACAGTTTCAGCTTTACTACCAAATCATAAAATATTCACAGTATATGTGAAAATAGATGGCAGCGTATCACAGAGGAATAGATTGCCATGGGATATCTAAAATAATAAAACTGAGTTGCTCACTCTCATGATTAAAAACAGCCAATAAAATTCAGAATGCCATAAGTATACATCAAATAAACCACCCTGAAGAGGTAATTGCCATTGTTTAACAGAAAGTGTTTTAAACATAATGGCTCTTTCTCTGAGAATCATTTTTGATACCTTGAAGCCTATTTTAAGTTTTATACTGTTGAATATGATTTTATCACGTTTTGATGAAATTTTTCTTTTTAACCTGTTACCCAATTTTTCCTGCAATGTTCATTTTTACTTGGAATGTGAGTATAAATTTTTTAAAATTATTTTTCAGGCTTGGAAAGTATGTCATTTTGCTGGTTGCTTGCCTATCATACATGGAGTCCTGGGTTCAATTCTTAGCACGGCATAAATCAGGAGTGGTGAGATATGACTGAAATCTCAGTATTTCGGTAATGGTGGCAAGAGAGAGTTTTAAGAACCCAAGATAATGCTTGCCCTCATAGCAAGTTTGAGGCCATTCTAGATATAAGATATAAAAGATATAAAAGTTATTTTGTATTTTGTTTGTAGTCTATTACACTGGGCAATAACTGAATTGTCACATATAAGACAGAAAATCTCAAAATTACCACAGCTGAAGAATTTCTAATCACTATGATAGTCATAGAGCCATATGTATGTTTTTTGTGTAGCTTTGTCTCTTATACAAATGAGTTTCCTGTGACTGTGTCTAAAAATAGTGAATACTAATCCCAAATTGTAATCTAAAATTCCAATATTAGCAAGTTAAACATTCATCATATTTTTACTGTAGGATGAGCATGTTCAAAGAAACACAATTTTCATAGCAACTAAATAGTTATTTTATTTCCTAGTCAAACACTTTTGCTTTGAGCATATATCAAAATTACTAGAAATTGGCAAGGCAAATCAATGTATGACTATGTATGACAACTCTGACAACTAGTACCAGATTCTGACTAGCCTCTTTTGAACTCAGAGCTGTACTGAACTCAACTGACTCTTCTGGCTGGCTGATTCAGCTTGCTTGATGTTCTAATTCAAACGCTTCTCCAAGCTGCTGGTTCAAACTGACATTCTGAGCTGACTGTCTCTAACTGAACTTTTCAGACTCTGGCTGACCTTAGCTGACTCCTGCAACCTCTCTGACTAAACTGTTCTCCTAGGCTTCAAACTGATTCTCATTGTTAGCTGACTCTCTAAAACTCACTCTTCCTTCTGCTGACCTTCCATCTGCTGATCAAAAAAATGAACTTCCTTCTGTGTCTCTGCCTCAGACTGCCTCAGACCATGTCTGGGTCTTATCTGACTGAATCTCTCTGACTGTCTCAGTCTCTGAGTTGAGAGCCTGTTTTTTTGTTTGTTTGTTTGTTTTATTTTTTTGGGGTGAGAGTCGAGTGTTCTTACTCAGACTCACTCTGCTAACTCTTCTCTGAATTTGCCTGCCTTTCACTCTGATTCATCTGAGACATCACTTCCTGTCTGAAACTGACTCCTTTTGAGCTCTGCATCCTGTCTCTGTTTCTACCTGCTTCTGTCTTAGGGATTAAAGGTCTGTGCTACCACTGCCACCTGAATACTGGGATTAAAGTTATGAACTACCATTCTTTCTATCCTAGAGAAGACATGCTGCTAGATTTGAAGATTAAATGTTCCTCTACAAGAAAATATATATTAGAACAAAAATGAATTATAATGAATCTGATGGCAGAGTATTTCAAATTGAATTACACACACACAATCTACACAATCTGAATCAATGTATTTTATGTTGCTTGATAAAACATGGGCCTCTGTGCTCACAAACACATTTACTCAATGGAACCCTTATGGGAAGGGGAGCTAATAGGTTTTAAAATATTTTTCAGTGGAAATACCACTCATAACTTTATGTTTGCCATGCTTCAAAAGAAAATAAATGTTTTCATGTGTGATAAAAGATCAATAATGCACAAAAAGCCTCAGCTTCTGAAAACATGTATATCTACATTTCTATTTATTGCACAAAAGAATCTAAACCAAAAGTAGCTATGTGAAGATAAATTCATGAAGCTTTAGAGACTGTTATTGTATCATAAGTAGAAAATTTGTGGCAGAAAAGGCACTGTGAAATATGGATCCATTAATGACTTCTGTGGGCAAAGGAAGGTAAATGCAAAGTATTTGAGTATACACAGGTTCTAGAAGGAAGGAAATGCTTCAATATTAACACTAATAAGCCTCTTTGTCTAAAATATTTTTCACTTTTACGTTATATTATATTCATTTCAGTTTCAGAGCATCAAGGGGAAGTTTTTTCTTTAGTAATTATATTTTCCATAAAGAAATACCAGACACTAAGGAAGATGATTCTAAATATATAGAGTATAGCTAATATGAGCTGTCTTGCAGCTGTCTCCATGAGACAGTCTAGCCATAGGGCTGTTAAGAAATTTGTCTCAAGTCTGAATTCTGTTGAATTAAAAGTTTTGTCTGTTCAAATATTACTCATGCCTAAAATCCATGTTGATTATACATAAATAATTTTGTTCTATGTTTCTATATTAGATGGTCTTGCTAAAAATTGTTATAAGAATTGTAAACATGAGAATTTTTCCTTCTAATTTAAAGAAATGTGCCAGAGGCCACTATATCTTTTCTCATGGAATAACTCCTCTAAGAAAAGAAAAAATAATGTATAACAGCAAGAAGATAGGATTCCTTTCTCTTGCCACACTAACCTTCTCCATGGGAACAATTTTATTTTTAATTTCTCTAAATAAATACATTTACATTTCTTTTAAATTCAAATATTATGTGATATTTACCTTCACTCTGAGTCTTTCCACTCCCTTTCTTAATATCACAGTCATGTAAAGCTTGGGTATTCTTTGTTTTTTATTGTTTTTTGTTTGTTTGTTTTGTTTGTGTGGGTTCATTATAAATTTTATATATTGCTATTACAACATTAGCCTCACATATTTAAGAACTAATGAGTATTTTTTTTTTACTGACTTTTGAATTCAATGGTTCTGAAACCTAGTATGGGCATCATTCTGTCATTGTGGATTGATCTTGTGGTTCACAAGGCCTTCATTGCTTTGTTTCCATGAGATGATAAACCACATATTTGTTAGGTGTTGATTAACAATTACATGGAGAAACTGGATAGATTCCCCAGTGCTAAAGAGAACTTGCTATTCTTGCATAGCATATGGGATCAGTTCCCAGACTGTACATAATGCTTCATAAACATCAGTAGCTAGAGTTCCAGATCTAATACCCTCTTCTGGCTTCAGCATGTATCAGGAATGCACATGGTGCACATTCATGAAAGCATATATGCACAAGGATATAAAATTGAAATGAGTAACTCATTTAAAAATAAAAAATACATAAATATAAACAAAATATAATTTGTAATGTTTGATAAAAAAACAAGGCCAAAGCAAATTGTATTGCGGATATGAAAACAATAAGATAAAGTTTGTTGAAATGATTATAGAGACAGACTGATATTTAATTTTGTCAACTTTGGGCTCTCCCATCTACTATAATATTGTGATTTAAAAATTTAGAAAATACCCTGAAGTTTTAATAGAAGTGTACTATGTTGTCTTTTTCTTACACCAGGTGGCTACCAAGCTGCCAAAATCCTCATATTTCTTCTCCCATCCATAAGCACTGGTATTATAAACATATATAGCCATATTCAGTTTCAGTATGGGTATTTGGAGATCCAGACTCAGTTTTTCCTGCTTGTCTGAAGAGTGCACTTACCTGTTATGCCATCTCCATCTTCTAAAGCCATTAATCTTAAACTCTTCAATTTATCCTCAGGCATACTTTTTTTAGGACATAAGAAAATGCAGGCACAGTCTCTGCCAAATATCACAAGCATGGTCTCTGGGACCAGGCTATTCATCTTTCTCATCTTGCTTAGAATAAAATAGCCTTACCTAGGGTTTGAGGTTTTATTTAGAGAAGCTCTTGAGTCATATGAAGTTCTGGTTGAATGAAGTTGTTTATTTTCTTGTTTGAGGCTTTTACAGATGTCAGAAATAACAGTTAGGATGAGGGAGGTCATATGTCATTTTTACTATCCTGCAACTGATATACATCTTTTTCTAGCCCTTGGATATTCCTGTTTTAATATTCTGTGTATAGTAGTATTATATTCTTATGGTAATAATTATTAATTAGTGTATAATAAGCAGGAAAGCAAAATATAGCTATCATAGAGTAGATTCTTATTAGAGTCAGCTTTATAGAAAAAATGATTTGGTGATTTGAATAATAGCCCCCAAAGTATCATATATTTGATTTTTTTGTTCCCAGTTAGTGAGTCTGTTTGGGAAGGATTAGAAGATGTGTCCTTGTTGAAGAAGGTATGTCATTGGGATTGGAATTTGGAATTTCAAACACCCCATGACATTCATGGTTAGCTCTTTTTTTCTCTTCTTTATGCTTTTAGGAAAATTTAAGCTCTCAGTTATAGCTACAGAGCTGTGCCTGCTGGCTAATCTGGCTATTTGCTGTCATGATGTTAATGGACTCATCCTGTAAAACTATACCCTCCCATTAAATGTTTTCTTATATAAGTTGCCTTGTTTGTGGTATTTGTCACAGTGGTAGAAAAGTAACTAAAATGAAAGGGAACTAGAAGAAATGATTTGAAGCAAACTTTGCCCATAAATAATTTAGAAACTTTTTAAATATAAGGAATATGAATAGAGAATAAGGAAATAGATATATAAACATTCATTTATCATCTTAATAATTTGTTCTAATACAAGATAAGACATTGACTATATTGTAATTTGAAGTGCAAAACATAACATTGATTACTATTTATAATTAGTAGAAGACTCAGACTGATCTGTCTCTGTTCCAGTCAGCCTATAATCTTTTTGTTAGAACAAAAGGGATTAGAACAGATTGGGTGTAAAAGCTCATGACTGAGTTTTACTGGGAGAGAGAGAGCCTAAAGGGTGCCATCAGGCCTTGAAATACCAGAAAAATTAGACTAGATATAACACCATAAAAATGTTATGGACCATGAGATCCTAACAAGGAAAAGAAAGTCTTACCTTCAAAACCCTGCAAGAAGCTGTATTAGCAGAGATAGCTGCCAAGTCTATAATGATAGGGATTTGGAAAAAAAAAAAAACCTTCAAATTTTACAAAAGATCTGATTTTCCAAAGTTTCCATATGGTTCAACAGGGTATATACCACATTATTTAGCCTAGCCTTGCCTAACTATAAAGGGGCATGGAGGAAACATTAGAGAGACTCTCATATTTATCTTGATGGTTCAATGAAGACTGGATGCAAAACTACAGCAAAATAGATGTTCTTATTATCCTTCTATCTTTGCATGCTACAGAGGTAAGGAAAGGATCACCTTCAAGGGCCTCTGTGATAGATTTTGATATCTGATCTGGCAGCATGGTTGCTCTAGGCTAGAAAGAATGCTAGTCAGACTAATATTGTCCTCTATTTGTGTAAACATTAAGTAAAGGAGAATTCTGTGGTTCCTCCCCAGCAACTAACATAGAGAAATGAGGACCACCCTATGTATCTCAGATCATGTATCTGATCTTTGCCTAGTGGCAGTAAAGTTGACTGGCCTAGCATTTGGTGTGTGAATTTCAGAATTCTTTCCATTAATGCTAAATAAGACATTGTGCTGGGAGCAGTGCAGAGGATCAGCAGCCAGCATTGGAGCTACAGGAGGACAGCTTACTGTTTAGCAAGGAGACAGTGGGTTTTTTCCTTGGCCTTCCTTCCAGGGGATTGTTTCCTGAATGGCCTTTGCTACTGTTGGGCCTTATCATGCTTATTGCTATTGTAGTCTCCCTGTCTCTCTTGTGGCATGAAAGTTCTATGGGGGTCTCTAGGTCCTCCCTGGGTAGTGTTACTGGCACACATATCAAAAGTGATGGTTTTCCCTCAAGCAATGTCACTTGGGCAAGGCAGTTCCCACAGAGTTGAATTGGTAACTCTATTGAAACTCCAGAAAGAGTAACTAATCAGTAACATAATATTATGGTGTTTTGCTAAGCTTCTTTGAAACAAGTACCTGGGGAACTACATAAGAAAATACCTTCTTGGTAGCTGAAGACTTAGTCAGTTTGTGAACAAGAACAAAAGAAAGCCTGGTTGCTAGGGCCCATAAGTTTCATCTATGAGAAATATGCCTAGGTATAACAAATGAGTTTAAATGCCCATTGCTAAGCTTGAACTTCCTTGACCACAGTTCATATGATATTTTCCTAGTTTTTACAATCATAAAATTACTGATGAGTTTTTTATGTGTGCCTTGGGAACATAGGGCTATATGGCATGTATAATGGACAGATTCTCCTTTACAGAAATAAAAACAATAAGACCCATGACTTAAAGTTTTCTCATTAATAGCAAACTTGTTTCACTGGGTTAACTACATAAGAATTTTGTAGGTTAGGATACTATGACATGTTCCCTAACAACCTGACAGCTACAATATAATCTGGCTGTGAAATTAGTTGACTTGCTTAAACTCTGTTATCTATAATAGAAAAACCATTGTTTCTAGGATATAAATGTATTATGGGGAGATAATATATGGGGAACTAGTTGTTCAGGTGTGGGCTTTATGATAACTTGTTTTTCTCAAAACATGGGACTTATAATCACTGAAATGTAAAGCCTATAATCATTATGTGAAGTTTAAGTTTATGATTAAGATGTGATTGTAATGTGATCTTTCCATATGAGAGGCTTTGTCTAAATCTCTCTGTCTCTCTCTAGAGAGAGAGAGAGCCAGAGACAGAGACAGAGAGACACAGAGAGAGAGAAACAGATAGACAGAAGGAACAGTATTTGGAGTACAAGTAGTTGGAGTGAAAGGAGTAATAGAAGGGGTAAAGGAGAGAGAAAAGTCTGAATAAAGAGAGAAGCTTCTCACCTCAGTAGAGAAGATTGTCATAGGATTTAGGGAAAGAATCGTCAGTTAACAGAATCAAACAGAGGAGTCAGCAAAAAGAGTCAGTTGACAACCAGCCTGAAGCGTCAGTGGAGGAGCAGGCTAGTTGAACCAGAAGAGTCAGAGTTCAGAAGGAGCTTGTCAGATTAGCTCCACATTAGGCTCCACAAAGCCTTTTAGATCTGAGCTATCAGGTTAAATATTCTAGATTGTACAAAGGCTGAAGTCTTCCTGTCCAAGGATTAAGACTAGATATTTGAGACAACAAAACATTCTAAAGCTCCTGGGCTCCAGACTAGAACTGGTTTTTAATTAGGCAAAAGAATAAAAAGCCTTTACAGCTGAACCAACATTTACATCTGGTGAATCTATATCACATTCACAACTTTATCTGGAACCCTACATTGTGTACCAGATGTAGTAGTAGATGTGAATGCGGATATGGATGCATATTCACCAGATGTAGTGAATCACCATTAAATCACCATTTCTTATCCAGAGCTTGGAAGCCTTCCAGTTCAAGGATTAAGAGCAGATTATAAAGAGGCCAAAATGTTCTAAGGCTACAGAGCTCCAGGCAAGAAACAGTGATTTAATTGGAGAAAAGAATAAACTGTACTCTTCCCTGAATCAACATCTACATATGGTGAATTTACATCTACATAGACATCTAATACTGTAGAAAAGAAAATATATTAGTACTTCAAATGGATGTTTTACCAATTTTCTTTCTTATTATTGTTATTATGATCAATATTTTCCATTTTTGCTCCAATTGTGAAATTATTTTGTGCACCACTGTAGTATAACAATATATGGTAATAATTGAATACAGTAGTTGTGATTATTTTAATATTCTTAAATACATGAACAATAATATTGGCCAAGTCATATTTCATGAAAAACCAAGACCATCAGAAGTCACAACACATATGATGAAAAATTAGGGAACAAAAATAATGCAATATAAAATAACAGTGATAATTTCAGTGCTACATGAACAAAAGATAAATTAAAACATAACTAAAATCTAAAATTCCTAAACCAAATGAAAACATGAATCCACCATGAGATTTATCAAGGAAGAAATTACATAAATCTAAATTTTAGAGTTTATATGATGTCATCATAAGTGTAAAATGAAGACGCATACTACAATGGTACTCTTCCTTTATTATGCTATGAATAATAATTTATACTATTGTTTCGTTATTGTCATAAAGTCCTATGCTGGCTACATAGTCCTCAATGTTTCTTCTTTTTTATTTCTCTATTTCTGCACAGTTATATCCCAGTTCATACTTGTTCTTGGCTTTTTCTTATAGTAGTTAATATAATCTATTTTATTTAAGAAGTAAGAGTTTTGAGGAAGTGTTAAGAATTATATTTTCAGTTCAATTCTTTTTCTTTATATAATTTTTTGTGTGCTGCACAAAATATGAAGGAGTTATTCTCTTTGGAGTTTTTAGCCTTTAACCTTTTTAATCCTATTGCTTTGTTTTTTTGAATTAAGTAAATTTCTCCTAGCATCACTTTAATTTTTTGATCATAGGTTATTTTCATTTATTTCTTATGAGCCTAAAAGTTTTTAATGAAATGTTAAAATTTTGTATGGAGAGAGTACATGTTTCTTACTCTGTGGATATTTATATTTTTGTCACTCATTTTCTTTCAAAGTGAAAATCTGCATGAAAGATGTGTGTTTGCATATGTGGGGAATATTGATAGGCAGAAGCTGTTTAACTTAAAGAGGAAAGATGAGCTCAAGACTAAGAAACTCAACTGAGAAATGAGAAGGAGTCAACTTCATTCCTAATACCATATCCTAGAAAGAATTTCTCTTCCTTGGCAATCAAGATTTCTCTCTAGAGCTTAGCTACCAATCAGGAATTGTTTGATGCAAGCTTTAATTCTCAGATCCTTATAGAACTGCAGCTACTAGCTCAATTATCTTTTTAGTCATAACATTTCAATGCTAAGGGACTTCATCTAATTCTGTATGATTCATCTCACAGTGGTTTCTTTTTACATCATTTTTAGCATGTGCTTTGGAATCAACTCATGTTACAAACTTACTTACTGTTATCTTTGTGTATGCATTTGCAATTATTTTAACAGGGAAATTGGAAAAAGAAGAAACAAACATTTTTCAAATTCACCATTATTTTTAGCAGATTTGAATGGACAGAACACATTTTTGAAGATAATAATTTAAATATTAAATAATTATATTAGCATATATGAAGTAGAAAGTTACATGTATATATGTCTAGATATTTATATAGCTATCTATTTAGAAAAATTGACTTATATTTGAATTCAAAACAAAAATAAGTAAACGCCAGAACAGATAAAGAATAGGAAGAATACTGTACAATTGTGTAGTAGAATGAAAAAAATTGATACTGCTTAAATTTGGTTTTATCATGGAATGTCTTTGTTTCCCACCTATTTATATTGAAAATTTTGCTGAGTATAGTAGCCTGCACTGGCATCTGTGGTCTCTTAGAGTTTGTGGAACATCTGCCCCATCCCTTCTGGCTTTGCGAGTTTCCATTGGAAAGTAAGATGCTATTCTAAATTCTAATAAGTACACCTTGTAAGTTATTTGGTTTGTTTCACTTGCTGCTTCTAATATTCTTATTCCTTCTGAATGATCAGTGTTTCAATTATTATGTACTATATGAAGTTTTTCTGGTCCAAATCTATTTTTTACTCCATTTTAGTGTTATGCATGACTCTTACTTGTTACAGAAATATTTTCTATGTTGTAAAAAGAAGCATGTAAATCTTAAGAACCTGAAAGTGACATTCTAGATATAAGGTTTATATTTATATGCTTTTGAGAGGACATCGTAGCTACTTGAAGAATTTATGTAGATTAACTCTATCTGAAGTTGCAATACTAGCTGTTGTGGTTTGAATGTGAAGTGTCTTGCATAGGAATGTGTTTCAAATACTTGTTCTCCAATGGATTATGCTACTTTGGTTAGCTTCAAACTGTTAGGAGATATACTTGGCTCTGGAAGTAGATTACTTGTTTAGGATTATTGGCCTTTTGAGTCTGTAGCCCAGGTCCTCTTTCTTGGGTCATTCTCTGCTTCCTGGTCCACTTTCCTGATTTGGGGACATGCTCACAGCATCATGATGACTAGTATTCCTTTCCTATTCTGGTGGACTCAAATCCTCTAAAACAAACACACAAAAAAAAGAAGAAGAAAAATATTTCCTGCCATGAATTACTGTCTTCCTTAATTTTTATTGTCAATTTGATTTAATTTATAGTCACCTGACAAGAGGGAACCTCAACTGAAGAATTTCCCAGATCAGACCGGCCTAAGGGAATGTCCCTGAGATATTGTCTTGATTGATATTGATGATAGAGAGCACAACTTACTATGAGCAGCAACATTCCCTAGGTTTGTGTTCTTGGACTTCATAAGAAGCTATCTCAGCATAAGTGACAGAGATATGTATGGAGAGGCAATAAGCAGCATTGTTCTTTGGTTTCTGCTTCTGTTCCTGACCAGATTTGCCTGAATTTTGAACTGTGACAAGAACATGTAAGTATAAAGCTTTACCCCCCTTAAGTAGCTCTTGGTACATTGTGTTTGTCACAATGACAGAAATTCAGACAATACAGTTGTTTCTATCATGTAATGTGATCACCCTAAAGGAAAAGTAACCAATACTTTTCCTAGCTATGAGATTTCCATAGCATAATTAAAGTAAAATTTGTTAGGCATAAAGTTAGATGTGAGGAAATCAATGACAATAGAATCTATTCCTTGTTAGCTACATATTCTGATATTCAGAATATCTATTTGGCTTTAAATGCACTGGAAAATGTAGTTATGATAGTTTTCCCTTCTTAGTTAATAAGAAACTAAGGTACATAGGGGACTTCGCCAGTTGCCACACGTGCATACCAATAAAGGTTTAGCATTCTCAAAAAATCCCAATGTCATTACAATATCATTAGCATTGCACTTTATACACATGCACATACACATGCACATGCACACACGTATGCATGCACGTTCTCGGGGTACTGTTGCTATAAACAAATGAAAGAAATACCCTAAAAGGATGTGCATGTTTTAAAAACAAATAAACTTAATCTTCATGAATATGACATCGAGCTTATAACTATTCATAAATTCTCCAAAAGATTGCACAGTACAGAACTCAATGATCTGCCTACCTTACATCAACCATCCGAGTCTCAATTTGCTTTGTTAGCCAAACTTCTACTGAAACTTTCATTCATCTGAATTCTTTTCTTCAAAAGGGTAAGAATTCAGCCCTTCACATAGATTTTTAAAGGGGGGAGGACAGCATTGTACAGAACAAAAATAAAGGCAGTGAGATGGAATAAAGAAGAACCAGTGGTTATTTTGTTATTGATGATGATGTTGTTTTCTTTTCCATTATTAAATAATTGAAGCACCCACTTGTAAACTTTTTAGAAAATACAAAGTACTTTATGTTTCTCCTCCTTTTGACCTAGCACAATTCTTGGATTGGCTGATTACAGAGTGAATCCTAATCTTTATCCTTTTATACATCTGTAGTCTTTTCTAGATGGATTTTTAGATTTTCTCACTAATTAACCAAGCACATTTCTGAGACTGTCCAGCTTTGGATTCTGTCATATGATTTCATTAGCCACTAGTAAGAGAATTAAATAATTGATTTGCAACTTCCAACCCTTGCATATAGCATTATCCAAGGAACAGATGGAATATACTTTTGTCCTTGGTGAAGGGAAAATGCCATTTAGTGTGGAGACAACCTGAAGCACAGAATCCTCATTTGGGTCATCCACATCAGTTTGACATGAATTTGAGCTAAATGTTTGTTTCATGTTGCTGAGTTCTCCCACTTCGCCACACAGACCTATCTAACTAAAGCATTTACTTGGGAAACTATTTTGCATATTAAAATAGAGACCACATAAGTAATCAATTTTCTAAACTTTCTAAACTAAAAAATGGAGAATATATGCAATTGTAACATCATCTTGCAAAGCTTTTTAAAAAGGGGATTTTATCTACAAACAATATTCTGTCTAGATGGCCTTTTATATGTAAACTTTAGAAACTTCATCTGTTTGTGTTATGTTCATTTACCAAGCTCCATATTTGCCACACAGTTAGTTGTGAGGGTAATATCTCAATAATACTATTTACAGAGTTAAGTGAAAAGTAAATCAAAGAAAAATTTTGAAATCTCTATGCCTATTTTATGTCTAAGGAAAGAATATTATACTAAACCACAAGCATATTTTTCTCAAACTTCCAAAAAGAAGGTGATATACTCCATTGAATCCTTTGAGTTATTTCATAACAACTATTATATTTTAAAATGCAGAGTTTATTACATTAAATAAAATGAGAATTAGAATCCTGGCAATTTTTTTGTTTCTATTATGAGTAAAGTATACTGATAGCAACATAAGTAAAAAGAACTTGTCCATAAATAATAATTGAAAATATAAATTTTTAATATTCAAAAAAGTAAGACAATAACAGGACATGAAATTTGCTAAAATTATATATTATCCTAGAAAATTGTTGTGGGAAAATAAGAACAACAAAGTTAAAGATGAATGGTGTCATTGTTCTGTAATCTACTTTTTGTATTTAGATAATATGTTTTGAACCCTTCATGAATATAATAGTAACAGGAATAGTTATGTAGTTAAGATGGCATGCTACCATCTTTTACAGTCTCCAGTGACTAGAGAGATGACAGATGGGTAATTTCAAGCTTTTAGTTGCAGACAGGGAATGTGCTTATTGCTTCAAATGTCAGGTAAGCCACTTCACAGCCATCTTCAACTTCATTAAAGCTTCCCTATCTTAAACACAATGCATGTCAATATGGAAAATAGGTTGTTTGGGGGATATTTCTGCTTCACCTTTTTTATTGCTTCATCTATCCTGTGTCAATTTTTTTCTACGCAGATTTCCTCTACTAAGTTAATGATGAATTTGGCAATATTCCTGCTACTCTTGGAAGCAAGATAATTAGATCTGAAAATTGAGTCATTGCTCCATATCTAAACATTTTCATTTCTTCTGATCTTCCCTAAAATGATGCACACAATAAATGAATGATTTTCTCTTTTTATTCCACTCATATGCTTATCTCATTTTCTGTGGTTAGTTGAATTAAAAATTTAGAACTATCAGTATAAGGCCTCCGAACATCGTCTTGTAATCCGCTCACTTTTTCAGACAGGTGATCCTGATCAAGTTAAATTAAACTGTAACTAGTTCTATGCCATACACATTATTAATCTTTTACCCAATTAATCAGCATTTTGAGATTATTCATTTTCCACTTTCATCGTGGAATTTTCATATGAAATAGGTATCAGATACAAGATGATATATATAAAGTGTGTACATGCACATATATGTGTAATTAAACTTTTTTCTTACTCATCTTTCTAAACTTATGACCTACTTCTCAAATTCTCCCCTTAGTGCTCCATTTCCTCTCCAAATCACCCTCTTTCCTGCAATTTATATCATGTATTCCATCACCCTCACATCTCTGCTCATCCTCAATTAAGAGGTTGTTTTCATTTCGCCTTTCTATTTAAAACACCAGGCACCTGCATTCAAGCACGTAAATATAGCATCTGCATATGGTAGAAACCATGCATTATTTTTCTCATGAATGTAGCTTTTTTCATTTCACATGAACTTGAGTTCCATTCATTTGTCTTGTAAAAGTCATTATTTTACTATTCTTTATATACTATAGTGAAAAAATTACACACGCATGCAAACACGCACATGGACACAACATATTCTCTTTCAATTCTTCTGGTGATGGACATCTAAGCTGGCCATTTCTTAGCTCTTGCGAACAGTATATCAATAAATGCAGATTTTTACACATTTCTCTGGTCTTTTGAATTTGAGTACTTTAGTGGCCCAAATTGATCCAGCTGAATACATCTTAGTTTTTTTTTTTTTTTTCCCCTTTGATACCATTGTACTGACTTTCACGGTGAGTTTACAAATATACATACGCATCTGAATAAATAATTGTTCTTCTTTTACCACGTCTTTCACAGCATTTGATATTACTTATTGGCTTCAGAAAAGACACTCTAATAGGTTGTGCTAGAATTTTAAAGCAGTTTAAATTTGTACTTTCTCAGAAGCTCCAGCCAGTTTCAAGTATTAATTGGGTGTTTTTCTTAAAGTTTTATTTCATTCAATTTTTCTTCATTTTTGATCATATATACACCCAATACCCCATTCAACTTCCCCCATAATCCTCCTATCGTGTCTTTCTCCTTGGAGAATGAAAAATCTACCAATGGCTGTAAGGGTTTGCTTTGCCAATAAGTTTTTGTACTATGTAACATGTTGCTTGGCTTTCTGGGAACAGCCTGGGGAAGTTATAAAAAAGAAGCAGTGTCAGTTGGATTTGTCAGTTACAGTTATAGTTAGTGTCAAGAGTCTGAGGAGTTAGAGTTAGAGTTAGTTACAGTTAGAATTAGAGTTAGTGGCTGAGGACATGGATGGAAAAGCATGTTAAGGATAGTTAATGGGACAGAAGATTTTAGATGTTAGTCCAGTTCTCCTGGTTAAGACAGATTAAGACAGACAGAAAGGGTTGGAAAGAATTCTTCCTTCAGTTATTTTCCGTTCTAACCTTTTAGAGCTAAAGAGATTTTTTTAAAGTTACAAGTTAGGAATTTATCTCAGTAATAGTCAACAGCCAGGAAAGAATTTCAGGAGGCAGAGTTCCTTTAAAGTAACAGTTACAATTGGCCCCCAAACAAAGAAAGCTTAAAAGCTCAAATACAAGCATCAGAAATCAGAAATGTTTTAAGAAAACATTTACAAGTCGCCATTTCTCCAGTTTATAATTGAATGATTATTTCTCCCCAAGCGTCTATTTACTGCAGCTATACCTTCAGCATAGGACATGGCCTGTAGATTATCTACCCCATCTAAGCAGAGGCTTTGGCTGGGTTGATTTTTATGATTAGTGTTTTTCCTCTTTAAGAGCTTTCCACTGAATTAATTAGTCCATTCATTGAAAAATTTGGGGATTTGTCTAGGTTTGTAATTCTTAATATATGCAAGATATTCTTTTTTTTTTTTTTTTTTTTTGGTTTGGTATGCACTTGGGAAAGAGTTCTTTTTCCTATCCTGTAGACTGTTCATTACTTTGGTGACTGCTTCATTTCTCTGAAGACTTGTTTTTTCTTTTTTAATTTTATGTAATCTCATTTGTCAATACTTGCAATACTTGGTGCTACTTTCTGTGCTCTTAGAATCATCTGAAGGATGTCCTTTTCTGTGACAATATCCTATATTTCCCAGCGTTTTCTCTAGGAGCTTCAAAATTTCTGGTGTTACATCAAACTAAGACCTTTGATCTAGTTTACCTTGATTTTTGTGCAAGTAAGTGAGAAATAGGGATCTGAGTACATTCTCCTTCTGTATGTGGAAATTGGCATTTCCAAAGATCATTTGTTAAAGAAGATCTATATAGAATGTATCTATGACTTGTTTATTGTATCTGATTATTTTCTTGTTGAATATTTAATAAAAAAGATCAGGGAGTCTGTATATAGGGTTTTATTTTTCTTTTCCTAAATAAATTCTATTTGTTTCTTTTCCTTGTCTTGCCAAGACCTTGTGAATTTTACTGAATAAGAATGGAGGAAATGAGTACTCTTGTTTTATTCTCAACTTTAGAAGAAATGCTAAGAAAGTTTTTGTATTTAATATGTATATAGTACTGGTATAGTTTTAACCAACTTGATACAAACCTAGACATGTCTGAGAATAGGGAATGTCCAATGAGGAATTACCTTCAACAGACTGGCTTGTGCTCATCTCAGTAAGGCATTTTCTTATTTGCTAATCTATGTAGTAGTGTTTAGTCTCCTGTGGGTGATGTCATCCCAAGGCAAGTGGGACTGCACTCTATAAGAAATGTAGCTGAGCAGACCATTAGAGCAAGCCACTGAGCAAAGTTTCTCCATAGATTCTGACTCACTTTCAGCTTCTTCCCTGGAGTTCTTGTCTTGGCTTCCCCTGAAGAACCTGTAAGCCAAATAAAACCTTTCCTTCTGAGTTGTCTTTGGGCATGGAGTTTATCACAGCATCAAAAACCAAATTAGAACACTAGTGATACATCTTATTTTTATTGAGATTTTTACTGAGATTCCATCTCTAGTTTCTTTCCATTTTTTTTTTGTTTTATTTCTGACTTTGTGTCTATGTTTCTCTGTGTATGTGTGTGCTGTGTGTATGTATGTTTGTGTGTGTGTGTGTTTATTTTCACAAATACATGATGGTACCTACTGAGTCCAGAGGTCACTGGAGGCCCTGAAGTTGGAGTTACAGTACATTGTGTACTACCCAGAATGGATGCTAGGAATCAAACACCATTCTTCTGAAATAGCAACAAGAACTTTTAGATTCTAGGAATCACACTAGTCCCCTTAATTACTTTTTTTAGGGCTTTTGTCAGGAAGAAATCTTGAGCTTTGTTGAAGGACTTTTTCCAATCATGTTAGTTGAGATTTTTTTTTTGTTTTAATTTATAATGTAGGTATTCATAGTAATAAACTCTTTTCTAAAAAAGAACCTTGATATCTCCCAAATTAGGGTAATTTGGGCATTCGTTTTATTTGATACTAGGATTAAGTTTTTTTATTAATTCCTCATGATTTTTTTTATTTTTTCTATTTCTCCTTTATTGAAAATAGAATTTTTTGTTTTTTAAATTTATTTTCTTATCTCTTATAATACGTCTTGATCAGCCTCCTGCCCATCCTCTCCTCTTCCCAGGTTCCCCTCTTTCTCTTCTCACCCAGATCCTATACCACACCCAACATACCCACCCATCTAGGGACTAAAAAGATGGAACAAGTCCAGAAAATAAGAGAATAGATTAGGCAACCCAGCAGGGAGAAAAGTATCCCAAGAACCAGTAAATGGGTCACAGACTCCCCCATCTAGAGAGTAGAAATTTGGCAAGAACACCAAGCCAGACAGCCATAAGTTATTTTTAGGGAGACCCTAAAGGTTCCATGTCTGCCACTCCAGTCTTTGTGAGCCCTCAAGAGTGCTGGTCAGTTGACTCTGTGGGGCTTGATCTCCTGGTATTCTCACCTTGTCTGGTCCCTGCAATTCCTCATCCCACTTTTCCATGGGGTTCCCGAGCTCTTTGTACAACACATTCTAATTATAGTCAGTTTATTGATACATTTTTCTTTTCATTTTCGAACAGTAGTATTTGGTTTTATCCTAAGTAAATAAATCCTTTTATCTTAAGTAGCTTTTGTCATGGTAACTTATCAGAAGGCCAATGACTGGATCTGAGATATTATTCGATTATAAAAATTGGAAGTATTTCCTAAATTTTAAAGTGTAAATACTATTTCTACAGGTTAGCATTAGCTACACTCAAATTAGATGCCATAAAAATTAGGCCCTCTCTTTCTCTCTTTTGTTTGTGTGTGTGTGTTTCTATGTATGATTTAATGAATGAACCTTTTGTTTCTATTATTATGAGCTTAGAAAATTCAATAGCATATCTTTTTCTTTTTCAGCTGAAACAACAGTTTTTTTTTATTTAATTAAAGTTTCAACCAAGCTTGACTTCACACTATACATGCCATGTGTGCTACAGATTAAGTGGATTTTCTCAAACCTAAAATTAGAATATAACGCACACTGATTTCTCTATTGGCAGAAAATGTTAGGAATTTCAGGTCTTTCATTCACATTCTTTAATTAAAAGTGCTGATTAAAATAGAGTGTAAAAAGAAGAGTGAAAATTAAGCAGAATAAAATCTTCTTTCCTTCATGTATTTTGTATAATAACATATGCTATAAGTGTACTTCTTTCAGGTTCCATTTCACTATATATATGACTTATTGATAATTTATTCCTCAGTAAACCAGAGGTTTTACAATGTATCAAATATCTATAAATTCTTAGTTACTGTTTTCATAGATCTTAATCTTTATTGAACATTCCAATTATTTTTGTTGAAAACAGTGTTGCAAAGAGTGTTACACACACACACACACACACACACACATTATATCCTCACAAATCCAGGCTCATTTTAAAATTTATTTTTACAGCCGTCTTTATCTGTCAAGTTAAGAATCTAAGAATAATACAAGCACAAGAGCAGTGAACATTAGATGACAATTCAACTTCCAAAATCTTGCTAAGTTTTGATTAAACTGTGCCACAAAGAAACCCGAATCCAATTTACATGAACAACATGATGATAGGTCATGTTAGATAGCCATAATATCTTTAGAAAACAAATATGTATGAGCACGTGAAAAAAATCATAATTTTAAAAATCCTCATGATAATTCTACTCATTCTACAATAAAATAATGGTGACTGAATAGCAGCATAAGAGTTCCTAGGGAACAAAGTTGAAAATTAAAGACCCACAACTTTCTCTTTTATACCAAAGTGGATGCTAGGACTACAAAGCATCAACCATACCCATACACAAAGAGTTACAGGTAATTAAGGAACAGTGAACACACTAGGAATAGTCTTCTCCAGGAAAGAGCATACCAATTGGTTATCCAATGCTAAATGGAGTCAGCCATGAAAACATATATGCAAGTAGCATTCCTTATGTTAGTTGTGACAACAATTACATGTATCATGTAACAGCAATTAATGAAAACTTAATGACTTTGAAAGACTGCAAGGAGTGGTAAACAGGAGCATTTAGATGAAGGAAAAAGAAAGGGGGTGACATAATTGTATTACAATCTCCAAAATAAAAGAAATAATAATGAATGAATAAAATTATTATTTATTTTTGAAAATTTTATACATGTGTATGATGAAATATGATCATGTACTTTTGAATTATCCCACCTCATTCTCCCAATCTGTCCATTCCCTAACTTGATGTCACTGTCTCCCATGTCACTCTTCATCTTCCTTCTTATTTTTTTGAAATTTGATAGCCCACTAAACTTGTGCTGCCCATATATGCCTGAGTGAACAGTCACACATGGAAGTACAAGAAACCTACCAATAGCTACACACTAAAACAATCACAATTCTTCCTCTATCAACAGCCTTCACCTGCCAATAGCTCCTCAAAAAAGGGAGAAGCTTGTAGAAAATCTTCTCATATATACTGGAATTTTAGCTGGCTTGATCTTGTGTAGCTCTTGTACATGTATCCACAGCTGCTATGAGTTCATGAATGCTATAGTAATGTCATGTCTAGAAGACAGAATTTCCTGACACTGCTACCTATCTTCTGGCTTTTGAGTTCTTTTAAAAGATATTCACTTAGCCTCAGTAGAGTATAAATTTGATAATTATGCCCAATTTCTAGCTAAACATTCAGTTTGTCATTATAAGTACTTATATATCTCTGTAACTCCTGCTCACTTCAAAAAAGTGACTTCTCTGACCAAAGTTGAAAATAGGACAAGTCTATGGGTATAAAGAGAAACACTTACGATAAAACTTGAGAACATGACCTCTTAATAAAATAACAATTGAAAAATCTTCTCTGGGGTGCTCATACACCCTGTACATACAACCTTAGACTTCCAATCTGGGATTTAGAAGCAGACATAAACTTTCCTGCTATAAATAACTCAGATTTAGTCAGGGGGAAAAAAACAGTAACTGCCCTCATACTGCTGCAATAGCAGACACATACTTGCTTGACAGATCAGGATTTCATTATCAGGAAGTAGAATATGGTGGGTGGTAAGATCTAAAACAGCAGCCTGTTTAGCACCTTCTAATTGTTGACTTTACAACCTGAAGCCAAGGTGTTGGTAGCTACTGGTATGCAGGTAACTGAAAGTGATGGTTACAGCCTATATTATTTTGGAGACTTCTTGGGCCTCCCTGACTAAAATGCAAAGGAAAGTATCTGATTTTTTGTACTGCAAATTTAATCTAATAACCACGACTTCTTGGAATGTCTTTTTTCACTAATGCAGGTAATTCTGTTTGAATGTTCCCTTTAAAGATATGCTTTGCAATTAGCTTGCTGACTAGTGGGTTCCTTTAAGGCTTTGACATCTATGCTTAGTTTTATTTACATCACCCACTCCACTTTTCTGTTCTTCTATACTCCCACCTCATTACTACTTAATCCTTTTACTTCTAGTATCTCCCTCTTCTTCCATATAACATATTCTATGACCCTTCCAACTACATTTTACTGGGTTGCAAGATTATAGGACAGCATTTTACCACCATGAATTTACCCCCACCTTGCCCCAAATGTGAGCCTTTCATCAGCACCCCAGTATTCTATCTCTCTATTTCTCATTTCACCTGTCACTTACTACCCACCCTCCTCAATAAATGAGCTCCCACCAAAGCCTCATTTTGGTTTCTTATCACCTTAATAAAGATGAAAACAAGTGACAGAGTGCTGTTATTGAAGATAAACTGAGAAGCACCTGTACAAATGAAATTGCATGGAAATGTCTTCACAGCTTATGGTTGCAATTAGGTATGAAATACTAAAACCTGGAAAAAGTTGTGGCACATGCAATTTATTCCATCTCTAGAAATGTCTGTCTTTTCTGATGATTCAATGAAACACAATGTTCTTATTTCATGGTTTCATATCAATATTAAGTAAATAGTTTTAAATTGGTATGTTGTACACCTTCATAAATACACATATTTATATATACATATATAATTTCCATATATATTTAGTAACCTGTATGTTTTGATTTTAAATTAATAAAGGATCATAAAATAAGACACAATACAAATGTCTGTTTATTTACCGTAGAGAGCATTATGAGGAAGATATGAGCGTTTATATTTTTAATCAAGCCAGGAGATGTTAACTATAAGGATAAATAACTTGAAGTCAGTTTGGTCTAAATATCAAAAGCCTATCTCTAATAAGGAGACATGTATACACATAGGTGAATTTATACTTTTACTGTGTAGAAATAAATGTGTATATACAAGATTCAATAAATGAATAGCCAGTGATTTTTTCTGAAGGGTATAAAACATACTTGATTTCATTTTCATGTGTATTTAGGAGTTTTCACTTCTATGATGACTATGCATTCTTAGCTAATCTTAAATTTTCATTTATTAAACATTTATTATTAAGATTATATGCATATAAATATATAAGTATAGATATCAACATGAAAATATGTGGGCCAAATTTTTTTTTGCATTTACTATTTCTACTATTTCCCACTTGCTGTTTTATTACTTCTAGAAGGTTCAACAAAACTCAGCTATCATTTTCTAAATAGAAGCAAAAATATTGTAAGTTTTGTAGATTTTTCAGCAACCATAAAAAGTTTGATTATATGTATAATAAATATTTCTCGCTATCTACTTGCCAAGCTTATCTGATTGGCCTTCTTAATTTCATTCAGGTATGAGGCTATCCTAGTTTTGGCACATATTTTCAATGAAGTGTTTTTTCTTTGCCACATGTAAAAAATGGCAATTATAAGACTATACTGTTTTGTTATTAGAAAATAACAATCTTTTATCTTAGAATATTAACAGATTGGTCTTAAGTGATAATTGAATAAAGATATAATATTGTGAAGAGTAGAAAATGATGGATGTATGTAAAGCCAACAAATTTATTTTCCTGTCAATAAAGACTAATCACTATTAAAAAGGATTCCATGCAAATTCACAAATTATCTGTATTAGAGAAATACTAAATAGAATTTCTACTACATTATAAGTAGTATAGGAAATGGTGATGGAAAACATCTAAGAATTAGAAGAAACTAGTCTAAACCATCTGTTCTCATGCTACACTAATACACTACGCTACTACAATGTTTGTCCCAGCAGCTTCAAAAGGGTTTATTTTCTGATTATGTGAAGTTCGAGTAATGCTCCACTGTTTGCAAGTGTGAAAAGATGCAATAGCTCTTTGCTTCTGTGAAATGACATTAGAATGGGAACTACCTCTGCTGGGTTGTACTATGTATTCAACTGCCAAAAGTAAGAATCATCAGCTTTATGACACAGAGAGGTATTTATGACGATTACAGTTGTTGAACCCCAAGGGGGCCACACCGGATCGCCGCACCCCCACAGAGACTCACAGTCGGGAAATCGATGCAAATAGCAAGAGGATTTTATTCCAGTATACTGGGGCAGTTCTAACACGCAGGATAGAAGTGTCCACGAGGAGCAAATGGTGAAGCTTTTTATACAGTTGAAACGGTTGCTAGGCACAAACCGAGTTGGGACAAGTTGATTGGTCCCCAAATTGTTTTCCCATTTTGATAGGTAGGGGCCAGTTAACCTTTAAACTGATTGGTGCTGGTATATAGCAAGGTTGTGGGCTTCTAGAAAATGTAAACTTTAGGGTCTTAGTCAATGTGGGTGGGGGGAAGACTCTTAGCCCGAGGCCATGGGCTGTCTACATGGGGAAACTCTTTTAGCCCAAGGCCGTCTTGTTTGTCTTAGAAATTGTTTTTCTTTAACTCTGGGAACTGTTTTGGGTCACGGTGCTCCTAGCTTGGGCCTACACAATTTTGGTGCTCTTAGAAGCCTGACTAAAGTTTGGCTGCTTCCTTTCAACAGTGATGTGAAATTTTTATATGCACAAACTCATGTTTAAGAGTACCTTGTTCCTTCTACTGCATGGGCAAGTTGGCAAGAAATTTCAAGCTATATTCCAGAGCATTATAGATTCCAAAATGCCTATACCTTACCATTTAAAAGGACATGTTCCTCACTCTACTTTGATTGTAGAATTATTTTCTAAGCTTATTCTTAAAACTTCAAAATTGCTTTTAGGGCTATAAATATATTTAGTAATGTATAAAAATGAATCTTCCTCATATATACTACCAAATAATCTTCTGGTGTCCAACCTGGTTGTTATAAATTATTATAAAACGCTTTAAGAAATGAGATTTACCTACATTTTTTTCTAGAACTATGGCAACAAAAATAAAACAAATTTAACTACTATATATCTAACTGTACTTTTTTTAAACTCAAACATTATTTTGAAGAAAAATGATGATGAAAATTACCTTTGAGCTTGGGAAAACTCTGTAGAATATATTTGAGGAATCAGAATGATTCCTGTCTGTAATATAGCCTGAGGCCTGTAGGTAAACTCTATGCGGAGCTGTTACTTAGTCTCCTCCCTATATTCCAATCCCCAAACTCCAGCTGAAAGTTTTCCTATGCCAAGGTCCTATTAGCTACAGCTCTATTAACTAAATAGTTACTAAAGCATAACTTCATTGATACATGTTCACCAAGCAACATTGATGCCTGGCTTTATTGATTGCACACAAATTATATAGTTTTACTTTTGTTTGATGGGCTGCTTTGGTTGCTTTTTTATCTGAATACCAAAATATATTACTTGTGATCTCTGTTGACTACAGTTGTTTCACTTGTGCATTATAATTATGTTATTCATGTTATGGCATCATGTTATTCATGAGGCTCAACCTTCAGAGCCTCATCTATCTTTTTACAATCACAGGAACTCAGGAAATACCCTTTTTCATCTTAGTGTCATGACAAATCAAAACTAGATTTTGCTGACTCCTTAAACAAGCCAACCTATCACTTGCTTAGTGAGGTTATCTAATTAATATCTTTGAGTCCAGTCATTAATATGATAACCAGAATAATTATAGTACCTATAGTCTATTTTTTAAAAAGAAATATATACATTCATGATTGGGTAGACCTTAGAGCTGTACATACCAATAGTAATGCATGCCACTTCTTGAACATTTCTAGTTGCCAGTTGGTTAAGCTAGTCTACTATCTAGCTTGTCTTATTGTTTCAGCATGCTTTTACATCTTATATTTAATTGTTGTACGTATACACATGCCACAGTGTATATTACACAGTACAGATGTGCAGGTTAGAAACTTTTGGAAGTTGATTCTCTCCTGCCGCCATTTAAGTTCCATCAGATAGACTCAGGTCTAGAATTATCAGACTAGACAGCAAGCATCATTAACCAATGAGTTTTCTGTAGGTATAAATTCAGGGCAAAAGGTAGTTTATTCTTTGACTAATTCACTCCCTGGTCCTTAGAGGGTTTCAGTCTCCATACAGTCTAATCTTCAAGATACAAGCCCAAACCTAGAAGGCTTCCAACTCAGCCTTTAAGATTTAATCATTCTGAGTAGCTCCTTCTGAACTCAGAGCTGTACTGAACTCAACTGACTCTTCTGGTGGCTGATTCAACTCACTTATTGTTCATGCTTCTCCAAGCTGCTGAACAAACTGACCTTCTGAGCTGGTTGACTGATTCTGACTAAGCTCTTGACTCTGGAAGACTCTTGCAACTTTTCTGATTGAATTGCTCTGCTCAGCTTCAAATTTACTCACCCTTCCCATCTTATTAAGATTTCTTCTTCTGAACTGTATCTGTGTCCCTGCCTGAGACTCCTCAGACTGCTCCTCTCTCTCTGCCTCTGTTTATTACCCTCTGTGTCTCTACCTCAGTCAGACTCTGTATCTTATCCCCTATGTCTCATCCTCTGTCTGCTCTCTGAGCTGAAAGCCTGCTTTTCTATGCAAAGAGTTGGGTGTGTCCTCACTCTGACACTTTCTGCTAACTCTTCCTCTCATGCAGCACTTTGCATGCCCTTACTCTAACTCATCTCAGACATCACTTCCTGTCTGATATTGACTCCTTCTGAGCACTGCTTCCTGCCTCCCAAGTGCTATGAATAAAAGCATAAACCACCACTGTCTTCTAAATACTAAGATCAAAGGTATGTATTAACATTCTTTCTACATTTCAACTGGACCACACAGGCCTCAGAATGTGATCCATTCACATATACCTCTGGTAGTTATCTTTTCACATAGACCCTTGGATTCGAGCCCTTCATACAGAACCCTGGATGTGATCCTTTCCCAGAGCAGCCATGTTGCTGGATTAAATGATGAAATATTCCTCTATCGTAATCTTGCTCAACATGCTTCAATATGTATGCTTCAATAGTAATTGAACTTATCTATGTGCTATCCTCAAACTTCTTCAGCTGTAATGAGGCTCAAACATACTGTGTAAATTTCATAAATGAAAAAGTATATCACTTCACAGAATTGAGTGAATAACATATTTCCAATCTCCAGGCTAACAAATCTATCAATAAGAGTCTTAAGTTCACAATATTTTTGAACATTTAAAATAAACACTGTATGAATCAACTCATACAGGCAGAGGGACAGTGCCTGTGGATTTGGTGCTGTCTTGCATTGGTAATGAGACTGACTGATAATTCTTCTGTGCTCTAAATGACTTCATATCATTAATATGAACCAAGACTGTAAATTATATTTTATATGTATCTGACTAGTAATATTTTGAAGTAGATTAGTTGTTGAAGGAATGGTATCAGAATGCTAATAACAAGTCTCTCTTTACACACTGGAGAAAAACTCCTACAATCCACAGGGAAGGTGTCAAAGTTAATAAAGCAATGCCATGCTGTACCTTCCTCATAGCTGCCCTACACTGACATGAAAAATTACACTGAGAGAAATACAGAACATTTTAGATATAAATAGCCTTACAGTTTTATAAAAATTTTATCAGGGAGTGATAACTAAAAAGAGGAAAGAAATTACTGCGGAGAGTTGTATTGCCATCTATTGACAATAGAATTTGTGATATACATTAAGATCTACTTTTGTTATATAGTTCTTAATAAAATGGCATACCAATGGGTAGAAACAAAGATCTTAGGTGGGGATCATGGATCTAAAGAAAATAAATAAACCTTTACACTATCTTGTATGCATTTAAAAACCTCTTTAGAGAAGTTTTTTCTTAATAATACAAATGATAATTTGAGTAATTTGAATAGTAACTGATAAAGGCTTTCGGAATTAACCTGACATTTCTTTTGGAAGGCTGATATTTACTGATATCTCCTGACTGCTGATCAGAGTTGTTTCTCTGAACAATTAAAAGATAGAAAGTTATATTTTGATTGTGTCCCTGAAGATGAAAAATTATTTCAATATAATTAAATATTATTCTTACACAGAAGCTGATTTGTTTTGGTACATAAACAAAATACTTCAAAATATTATAAAATAATTCTATATTACTCTAGAATGTACAAAAGCATGTTGGTGACTACAGAATTATAGCAGAGAGTGAAAGAGTGGTTGCATTATAAAGTTGACTTTTAGGAACAAGAGGTGTAATTCAGTGGTACAGCACATGTCAAGTATGTGTGAGAACTTGGAACCCATCCTAGGCTTCAAAAAAAAAAGAAAAAAAAAGATCTACAGAAAAAACATTAACTTTGACTTCATCTACTGGAATATAAGTCCTGAGCACTTGAGGTACATTTCATACATGCTGTAATGAACTAAAGGAATATTTCTCTCTGGGAACATTGCTTCACCTAAGAAAATGGCTTCATTGTCTTTTTCGGTCTCATTGCAAAATATGGCAACAAGAGGTAGAGCCCGTGAATTTTACTAAGAGAGTGGCTGTAACAAGAAAGTCAGAATGAAATCCTTTCATGATTACTTGTGTGTGTTTTTTCCCACAAGCTCTTTAACTCCAAGCCATATTCCCTATCACATGTTGTGCTCCAAGATTTTATGCATGCTTTAATTGCTGGCTTTTGTAACATGATAGCCCTAAGTTCTTCTAAACATATTCTGTAAGCATGGTAAAAGGACTCTTTATTTTCTTCTTTTTACAATGAGACTTGTAAAGAACTCAATTGATATTTTTTGTTTACTTAAAAGTCTGTACATTTTTCAAGATGTGGTTAAAGCTTTAATGAAATACTTAAAAAATGCAACAGAATTAGGACCTTGGGATCCTGTTTGATGTAAAGGAGAAATAATCACTGATATGTTTGTGTGTGTTTGAAATTTTATTTTCAATTCTCTTTGTAGGTACAAAATTGGCAAATGTTTTATAATGTCTTTGTCAAATGGAACATAAAAGCACTATTTTATTTGTGATACTAATTTGATTCTATTTACACAGTCTATAGATATTTCTTTACTTTGATGATTTCATCTTTGCTTCAAAGGCCCAAAATATGCCAAACACCCTAGGGTGTTTCTAGATATCTGAAGGGTACATATCAAAATGAAGACTTTTTGGCTAACAATGATGCTGTATTTTTATCTTTGTAAGTCTTTAAAATTTGACAGAGTAAGAATACAAAATGGACAAGGAAAGGTATTACATTTAACCTTAAAAGAATTTTAATTTGAAATAGTCTGTGTCTTGTACAATACAAAATTTTATACAATATGCCAGTGTCTGTTAAGCACACACACACACACACACACACACACACACACACACACCACACATGGTAGACATTTCAAAGGAGAAGATACCAATTTGTTTGAAATTAAACAGCAACACAGAATTGGTTCAAGACTCAAATGACAGCTAATTCTAGTTCTATTCCAAATGAGTTTTTCTATGTATGAGACACTCTAAAAAAAAAAATATACATTATATTTCACCCAAACCTTAAAACATCACAGATTTTTGGAAGAAGTCCCTCAGAAACAGTCAAGAAAATAAGAATATATGAATAGATTAATAGAGAATGTATCTTAAATTTTGCATACAAGAAACTAGAGCTAATAAAGTAGGTAACTCCCCAATATAGGTAACTGTGAATATAACCATTCTCATTTTAAATAAGACATCTTGATTTAAGTCAAATCAATTTCTAAGATAAGTTTAGTTAATCAAAGATAATACTTACAACCTTTTTAATAAGCTATTTGATCAAATTGTAGAAACCAATAAATGAGGATAGAATATTAAATTGTATACTCTTAATGATGAACTTATATTGAACATGTTTAAAATGTGCTCTTGATGAATCACTTTTCAGAATTATGTAAGGTTTCATTTGAGAAACACTATATAAAATCAGTAGAGATAAATCATCACCACCATTTAAGTCATTAATAATGGACTAATTTAGCCATTCTTCCTAGGTCTGTGTGAGGAAGGTTTAACACTGCTGCAGTATTAAATGGGAACTGAATAGACTTTCTGAGGAGATATTTGAAAATCTTCAGGTCATTGGCTTATGTTATGATTTTCCCCAGAAAATCTGTATGTTCCACCCTCCCTGGTGATGGCAGCAATCCAATCACTGAGCGGAAACTACACAACAGAGTCATAGGTACCCATGACAATGTTCCATGATTTAACTGAGATTTTTCAGAGCTAGCTTTTTTTTTTTTTTTTTCAGAAAAACAAAGATGTAGTGCTTTTTTTGCTGGTAAGTAGTCTCTGGAGCAGAATTAGAAAAAGAATGGGAAGACAGAGGAGAGAAAAGAAGAAGAGGAAGAACAGGATGGGGAGGAGGTATTAAGACTGAGGATATTAAAATACTAATATGTAGGTAGATCTTATTTACTTCCATTACTTTCACTCATTGCCACCTTATTTTATTTCTTCAGCCTTTTATAAATGGAACATTCTTCTAGTTGATGTTCCTCACCCTGTTGATGGGAAGAAGTTGACATATTTTTAAGGTCTTATGATAGTTATATTCAGTATGTAGCCCTACAGATATCTTATTAACCATATAGATGAAGGTTATTATCTATCTGATACTATTCCAATCATTTTTCTTATTGTTATTCATTGAATTGTTTTAGAAGTATGTATTTATTCTCATCTTAAAAATAAAGAACTTCATTACAAGGAAAATAAATGACTTGTTGATATTTTCCAGGTAATATTACTTCAGAGATGTAGTTTGAATACAGGCAATAGTTAGAGGAACTATTCTCTCTTACCATCATATTTGGTTTTCTATATAAGTGCTACAAAAATTGGAATATGGTTACTATTAAAATTTATTTAAAACTTAAAAAATATTTTATTCATTGTCATATCCCAGTCATTACATGAGTAGCTAGCATATCACAAGTTACTTTCAAAATGTGGATCACCTAAAATATTAGAATGTGGTATGAGAAACAGAAGCAGATAGCTGTTTTGAAGTCTTACATCATATAGAGACAATAAATGTTAACTTTAATTAAACCAATAATGTGACACCAACATATCATAAACAGTAAAGTCTTCATTAGTTTCCATGAAGAAAGAACTTGGAATAACAGCATCTTTATATACTGAGGGCACAGTTACGTTTTCACATGAATACATGCATAGCTATTTGTCTTTTCTGTGTGGTTAAGCATGTTGTGGTAGTTGATATTTAAATTTTCAATTTTTTCAACTTAAATGCAGTATTCAATACTAAATGATTTGATTAAGTATTTTATGAAGAGATAATTGAGTATAAATGAAGAGCATATAATTCATTATAGTAGACATATAAAGTAAGTTTCCTTGACTTAGAAAACTTTTTCAGTCTTAGATCAACCTTCAAGATATTGGCCAAGGAAATTATTTCAGTCAAGGACATTACTAATTTCCGAGCCTTACAGCACTCTAGAGTTGAAATATCATCTTAAATTCCTGAAGGTGCTTCTCCCCTGAGGACGAACTTTTATTTCAAGTTCGAAGTTATCAAACACTTTTCTACTGAAACATAAATTATTTTCGCCAATAACAGCACTCTCCAGGAAAGAGCAGTATATATTTTATTTCTGATTAACATCAACTTCAGATCAATGAACAATTATTGAATACTTCCCTCACAAGTAATTACTTCTGGAGATCTTTTGTAGAATAAGTGTTTTAAGTTTTCAAATATAGGAGACCTTAAAAGTAAAATTTTTTACATTATTATCTTGCACTGTGACTATGCAGTGACAACCATGGTTTGTCTTTTATGAACTAAGAGAAACTAATGCAGGTCTCATATTTTATTCATCTTTTCATTCTACACTGTTCCTCAAATAATGTTACTTGTTGTCACAAGTGAATAAAAATTCATTTAATGATTTGGAAGCAAATAAATGAACTTCTGCATAGAATTTTTGTGGCAAAATATGAATCAAACATAAGTTTTGATCTTTGGCAATAAACTTCTAAGAACCCTGCTTTACAGCTCCAATTTATTTTCCAATTCTGTTTAGAAAAATCATTATAATTCACAACTTTGTAATTTTTCATTAATTTTTGGCCAGAACATGGAAAGAATCCTTTATCTGAAAATGCAATCTATTTTAGCTCCTAAAAGTTTTCTTTAAGTAAACTTTGATTTTATTTTTGATATATATGCTATGAGATTTTCTGAATGTAAATTAATTATATATATATTCACATTGCATATTCAATTATTCCCATACCACTCCCATGATTTGTCACAGACTATGCAGATGATGAGTTCTTAAAGAGTAGACTAAATTAGTGAGGGTCTATTGTTCAGAAAAGTCAATATTTGGGAGTGAAGAGATTAAAGAAGATAAGCATTATTTTATGCTCAAGGATGTTATTCAATTATAAAGCTCTTGCTTGACAAGTATGAGTCCCTAGATTCAATCTCCAAACTTAGAAGAAAATACTTTTACAAATATTTAAACTCACTTTTAATAGTTCCATATGATCATTTTCTCTGAAATGTCAAAGAACATTAATTTTAAATTATCCACTTTTCAAATTATTTAAAACAATTAATTATACAAATTCCTAAAATAGTCAACATTAGTGAAAATATTTTATGTTTTTAAAATTATTCAATGTAAATTATTACTACTTGACAAAATCATTTAATGTAAAGTTTAGTCATTTATGGATTTCAACACTTTTGATAAGACTTACTGATAGGAGGCCCATACCAATGTAAATTATTAAAATGTTTGATCAATGTCTATCAACTATTGTGGCATATAACTTGAGATAGGTTGGGTGTCTCACTTTTGGTGCTATTATCAAGAGATGAATATCAAAACTTCTATATGATCTAATAATCCCATTTCTGAGTACTTAAGCACAAAATAATTAGTCAGGATGTTAAATTTATACTATATATATATATAGTAATTATATTTTATATATATTTTATATCATATAATTCATAATTTTTCTATTAAGAAAAAAAATGAGTGAACATGATAGAAATAAAATTGTCAAAACTTCTCATGAAACAAAGCAAAATTATCTTGTATACACATTTGATCAAGACATTACAAGAACATTTCATATGCCTTACCACAATATAAAGCATTGATTTGTCTGAGTGTCTCAGACCTCAATCAAAAATTATTCAGTATCTAGTGTACTCTATAGAATGTTAGAGTTGGAAAGTTTCTGATCTCGTTTTTACTATTAACCTACAGTATCAAGTTCAGAACCATGACCATTACCGCTTACATCAAATCTTTAATTTGATTGTTGAAGGATGTTCTGTAAGTTATTTGACACCACTTTCCTCTAGATAGCATTGTATAATTTAGTTTCTGATAGAAAATATTTGCAAATCTGGCACAAGCATGAACTATTGCAGTACTGGTCAAAGTAACTCCCATTGAGTAACCACAATGGCCCAGACAGAGTCCCTTGGATGGGGTACTACAAAGGTAGCAGTTATGGTGTTGTGCTGTGTCTCTCTTCTATCCTCTGTAAATGAATTCATGTCATTATTTCCTGAGATTAATTGAATTTGATTTGAAATTTACCATGCCCTAGAAGAAAAAAACAAACTGAGCTTCCTTCATCATTTTAATTTCTACATTATTATCAGAAGTCAAATTCAATGAGATCCATCTTCTCGTTTGCCTACTCTATTAGGTAGGTGGACACTTGACAAGTTAATTTTGAAATACTTAAGTATGAGCAGGAAAATGATAGTTAAGCCCTGTGCAAACCTACACTGAGCTCATTGTTTACACATTCTAGGGGAAGCCCTCTTTCCCTTGGACTCTGGAAAAGTATTAACTATAATTAAAGCACTGTTACACAATTACAATAGCTAGTAATGGTGATAAATACTTATGGTAAGCATTCCTTTTGATATTTTTCCTCTGTAAACAAGCTGAAATGCTGAGGAAATAGGTCACTTTAAATTCATAATTAACATTTATCAGGCTCTTTCCAGGTGCCCTGGTTGTGGTGAATAAAGTTCTATCAGCCAAACTGCAAGATGAACTTTTCTCTACCCTCATGTCAGCAATGGCTGTTTTCTGTGCTCTCTGAATGCTCAGGTAAGCATCTCTACATCTATTAGTCAAAGTACATCTCTGACCCTGAGAATGTGTGCTCATCTACAACTGAAACTCCTTGCACCAGACCTTTTGCTTTCAAAATTTCTGTTGGTAGAACATCAAGGGAAAAGTTGTGACTGGTGCAAGGAATAATGGTATGATTGGTGTAATACAGCCTTAGAAAATGTTTCTAAGCCATTTTATGCATTTGGTGAGCTGACTTGAAAGCTGCAGCAGGTGAAACAGCAGCTTCAGAAACAGCAGTGCACTCAGACTGTGTTCATGGTGGTAGTGGTGATAGCAGTAGCTGTAGAGAAAGCAGCAATGGAGCCTGGGTGGGCGAAGGCAGTTGGAAAACAGCAGTGGCAGCAGGTACTTTACTGGTAACAGAAGCAGTAATGATAGGAGGCAGCAAAATTGTTGTTGGGTTAGTTCATAGAGCTTTTGGTCCTTAAAGACAGAAGTTCTAAGACACACTAGGCCTGGGATATTATGTCAAACACTAGGGACCTCAGGCATTGAGGTCTGCACACTAGCTTTTAACACTTGGACCCTACATTTGAGGATCCCCAAATCTTAAATCTGTAAGATAGCTACCACAGTACTGAATACCACCTGTCTTCCCTGACTCACTGCTGTCAGAAGAAATAATTTATGAAAACTGCTAAAAGATCTCAGCCCTTTAAGAGGTAGCATTGTATCATTTCTCTACCTACTGATAAAACTGACTACTTGGTAATGCCTTCTATTCCAAGTATTTATGGCAAGTATGAATATGTACAGCTACCAAGATAGCAGGGAATTCAATATAAACTAATAGTATAAATGCACATAATATTTTGTAATTACTAATATTTTTAAGCTACATAGAATAAAGACATTTTATATGCATTTACGTATTAATTTTTGAATGTTTTGTCACCTAAAGAATATAGAACAAACTTTAGAACCCATCTCTCCTTTTTCAAATCTTAGATTTACAAATTATATGACTCTTGGTGATTTAAGTTTCCTTGCTTCACTTTTTTAAAATCTACCAAGTAAAGGTGATAATAATAGCATCTTCCTGATATAGCTGAAAATTAATGAAGCAATGTAAGTAAATCATTTGAATTAATGCCTGAAACACAGTATTTCATGCATTGCCACCATTATGGAATCAGGAATAGCAATAAAGGTATCATCATCCTCAGTCACTGCTATTATTGCTGCCATCACTTTCAGCTTACCCAGGAAGGGTGAAATAGGCTGCACTGTGTGAATGTAAGCAAAGAGTCTTGGATAGATCTACCTGTTCCCATTTCAGATAGCTCTATTTATTCTGTATCACGTAGGTAAAATGCCTGGATTTGACACAATATTAGCTTTTCCTTTTGAAAGATCTTGTTAATATCACTCACCTCCCCCAGATGAGCAACAGAAGGTCAGTTCAATATGACAGCCTAGAGTTTCACTTAGAAGTCAATAAAAAGTGGCATGAAGGTACTAAAAATAGACCATGTTCCTTTCTTTCCAGGCTTTTGGTTGATTTATTGTCAAACTTTTAAGTCATTATTTCACGTGTTCGTAAGTAATGCAAACATTATTAGATTATTATTATTAATTTTATATTTGTAATGTGTAACAATAATGTGCAACATATAATTTGTATAATACGCCTAAAACCAAATATCAAAATATTGTGTGTGTGTGTGTGTGTGTGTGTGTGTGTGTGTGTGTGTGTGTATGTGTGTGTGTGTGTGTGTGTGTAATCACTGGAATTAGACATTTTTCATGCTGAGGCTTACCTTTAGTAGGTCCAATGACCTACACAGAATAAAGGAAAACAAAATAGATGAACAAAAGTTTGAAAGAAAAATTTTTAGAAAATCTTAAATAATGACAGGGACTGAAAATAAAAGTACCTTTGGACAAAAAATAATTGTGAACTCATCCAGATGAGCGGTGGTGATGATGGCCTGAGGCACACAGATATTCTTGGCATAAAGGCTGCCAAATTCTCCTGACCGATTCAGACAGGACAGTTTGTCCCTGTCAAGGTCATAGGAAGATTTAGTCTATCATCACTCTTCCCTTTAGGCCCATGTGGCAACCTCAAACTTGTGAATCACTCCCTAGGAAACAGACTACATGGTGATCCAGAATGTCCCATACACAGACACTCTCCTTCCTTCCCATATTGTAAGGTTCTCAAGGGCATGATCAGTTCAAACAGAATAGAACCCAAGCTGAAGGTATGACAGTCAGGCTGTTGTACGATGTGATCTGTACCTGGGCAGGTGTTTTAGCAGTGCCAGGAGGTGAAGGAGCAGGCAGATGAGATGAGAAGTCCTTCTAAGGACAAGACACACAGAAGCATAAGCTATGAGACTCAAGCTAATGCTCCCTACTTACAATACTTATATCACAAATTGCAAGGGTTCCTATTATTTATATAATAGGAAGAGAAAAACCTATTAAGAATCTTGTGATACAGTGATCAACAAGTAAAGTTTTTAGAAACCACAGGAGGAAAGCATTCCACACACAGGGAAATGTGAATTATTTTTGCTGCAGAAGAAGTATATACTGTTCATACTTAAAATAGTTTTTGTTAACAAACAGTTACTTGCCGCTTTCCCTAGAGTGATCATTTTTATGATAGGTGAGTGTTAAAATTAAATTGCAGGAAAACAAAGTGTAAATTACTTTTTGCCAAGTCTCACTGTGAAAGGAGTAAAAGAAATAGGGTGATAACTAAAACAACATGAAGATTAAAAGAAATGTTCTTAAGTATGTGAAAGATTAAAATAGTTGAGGGAAAACTAAAATCAACTTAAATACTTTGGGAAATAAAGGAAAATCTGAACATAAAATTCAGGTTTCTGAATATATCATTTAAAATATAAAAGCTATGTTCTTCCTTTAACTGAAAAGTGATGGATATGTGACTATACAGATTAATATGTTTCAGGACTACTAGTCAGAAATTTTATACATGATATATGTGATATAAAATTTAAGAAGCAGCTTGTCTTGGACTACAACATGAAAAAATCACAATTCAATTGCTGGGTGGTAGTGGTGCAGGTGTTTAATCCCAGCACTTGGGAGGCAGAGGCACATGGATCTCTGTGAGTTCAAGGCCAGCCTGGCTTACAGAGTAAGAGTACCAGGACAGCTGGAGTTCCAGAGTTACGACAAGGAAAGCATGTTTCAAAAAAACCAAAAACAAAAACAAAAAAAACCCCACAATTGAGTTAGTTACTCATGTGAAAATATGTACTGTACTTTCCCCAGACACCTGTGGAGGAAGGCAGAAGCAAGATTGTGATGAGACAGAAATCCACCTGTAATAAAATCACAGTGAAAGTTTCAATGCATGCAATAAGTATCCTGTAAGGTCTCACTACCCTTGAGTGTTAGAATTAATCAAACCAAAAGGCTGCAGCTTCACGCAGTAGCCACAGAAATTTAAACTTCAATAAGACAGCTCATGTTAATAAGAGAATTCTTGTGGTGGGACACAGTTGTAAAGCATCAGCAGGTGTAACTTTGACAGCTGAGAGACTTTTCTTCTTGGATGAGATTAACTTTGGCAATGAATACAGCATTCACTAGAGATATTTTTCAAAGATTCTGAGTTTCTAAAGCAACACAACTGACCACTTGTCCTCATTTCTTTAGATTTACCACAGACTTATTAATATGAAGAAAAAATGTTTGAAAATATGGTATCCTATTTGTATTTGTATCAGATAAAGCCAGAAATATTACATTTGGAGATTCAGAAAATATTTGAGAATACTAGATGGCATGGATAATAGAGAGTATTTAAAATGAAATTTAATCATGAGATAGGAACCAGCTCTTCATCATGTCAGAGCTTTTATTTTACATTTTTATAAATTGTGGCTATGCATTGTGTTTGCTACAGTGTCTCTAGATCTGATCACATTGGAAACAATTCTTTACAAATATACTTATCAACTAGTATCAGCTGAGATAAAACTCCATTTTCATAGGAAGAAAGAAATGAGCTATGCTTAAGAACTGTTACCTTTCACACTTTAGGGATCAGAAATTATTTTATAAAGAACAAATAAAATCCTAAAATCAACACATTTTAACTAATATCCAAGCATTTCAATGCAAATCCAGATTTCCAAGTCTTAGAAAAGGGTTAAGGATACTCTCAGTCAGAAATGCATCAGGGAGTAAGAAGTGTACATGTGGCGTCCACCTCGCCGATAAGGAGACGCCACACACGAGATTCTTCTGACAACAATTTATTAACAGCTCTTTTAGCAGGCAGGTGGAGAAGGACCCCGAGCCCGAAAATCCCTTGGCTTATATAGAGCTCCGGAGGACGTGTGATTCTCTCATTGGCTCATAGACTGCACCTAATTAGCATCTGCTTTGCGCGTACGCAAAGCAGATTCACGCATGCGCATTGTCAGTGCCTGTTTCCGTAGAGAATCAGGAAGCAGGAAACCAGCGCCATTTTGTAATGGCGTTTGCGGCTCCCAACATCTCCCCCTGTCTTTTATAAAAATGCACAAACTGCAACCATGAAGTTACCGATCAAGCTTGCTGATCCAACAGCTTTAAGCGATCAAGGAAATTACATGGAAGGAGACCCTGTGCACCTTAATTCCCGTGCAATGGGAACATGAGCCCTGGGAGATGCACAGGACCATCTCAGAGAAACCTGGTGCAATGGGAACCTGAGCCCTCAGAATAGTCTCATGAGATAGTGTCTCAACGTTTTAGCATGTTTAACCAAGCTTGAGGAGATGTTCCCTGTTCTACAGCAGGCAAGGCCTGAGTAATCATCTTTGATGTTGTCTTTTTAATTTACAGAGCAACCAGAGAGTTACCAACACTCCCACCAGAGTCATACAGCCGAAAAGCCCGACTCCCACCCATTCCTTGAAGTAGGAAAAAGCAGAAGAAAACCAAGTAGAAAACCCCCGGATGAGGGAAAGGTCAAGTCGAGTGGAGTTGATCTGTATAATAGCTGTCCGCAATCTCCTCATAGTTGTATCGAATTTTGCAGACCAATTGGATAGTAGCTGTTAAGACAATGCTTTAAAATTTTCATATTGAATGGATGTAACGCATCCTCAGCTTGTGTTTGTTGATTCAGGAACATCCATGTCAGGATCCACAGCTTTAGGTGTTGCATCCTCCTCCCCTTGTCTGATAATTCTGGTCAATCGTGTAGGCACCCAAATGGGATTTTCTTGATCCTGTGGAAAAACACAGACAGCTCCCCTGGATCTTACTAAAATTGGATCCGGGCCCTTCCATTGGTTAGAAATAACATCCTTCCATCTAACCACTTCTTTCTTTGGACCGTAACCGACATGTCTGTCAGCTGCAGATTTTCCATCAGGGTCCAGATTTAAAAAATTTAAAGTAAATAAGGCTAGGGAAATAGATGTCTTGGGCCCTGTAGTGGGCCCTATTCCCCCTTTCTGTTTTTGTAAATAAGTTTTTAAAGTGCCATTGGCACGTTCTACAATGTCTTGGGCCTGAGGGTTGTATGGGAGTCCAGTCACATGAGAAACACCCATCTTTTGGCAAAATTGTTGAAAAGGCTTTGAGAGATAAGCAGGACCATTATCCGTTTTGATTTGAACAGGTTTACCCCAGGCCGCCCAAGCCTCCAGGCAGTGGGTGATGACATGTATCACCTTTTCCCCAGTTAAGGGAGTAGCATGGATTATTCCTGAGCAGGTGTCAACAGACACATGAATATTTTTAAGCTTACCAAAGGCTGAAAAATGCGTGACATCCATTTGCCAAACGTGCAGAGGCTGCAATCCCCGAGGGTTTACTCCATAAGATGGAGCCGTTCTAAACTCTGTACATTTAGTACATGCCAGAACAATGTCTTTCGCCATGGAGCGAGGAATTTTAAATTTTAATCGTAAAGTTTTAGCAGATACATGGAACATGTCATGAAACTCCTTAGCTTGCCTTCTTGGGTCTAGTGACAGAAATATAGCCCTTGTGGCTGAATCAGCTATAGAATTAGCTAGAGTCATGGGTCCAGGCAGCAAAGTATGAGCACGCATATGTTGAATATAGAATGGATAAGATCTTTGTCTAATAGCTGCCTGAATATTCTCAAAAATTGTAGCAACAGCACTTTTTGAGTTAATAAAATCAACTACTTTCAAGATTTGTACAGCTCTAACCACATAATGTGAATCTGACATAATGTTAATAGGTTCTGAGAACTTTCGTAACACTGTAGCTACTATAGCACATTCCACTAGCTGGGGTAAAGTAAAATTAAATTGAACCTGTGTAGGTACATTATTAACCACATAACTACCAATTCCAGTTTTAGATCCATCGGTATAAATGTCTACTGCACCCATAATAGGTTCCTTTTTTGTAATAGTAGGGAAAACAAAGGCGTTTGTAAGAGTGAATTGTAACAATGGATGTTTTGGATAATGATTACCAATTGGTCCCGAAAAGGAACAGCGAAGAACTGCCCAATTATCTAGGGTGGAACATAAAACTTGGACTTGATGACTTGTATATGGACAAATAATGTCATGGGGCATTGAGCCAAAATGAGAAAGAGATAATTGTCCAAACCCTTGGCTACCTCGAATTTTATCTTTGCTTAGATACATGGAGTGAAGGCTGGGTAATACTAAGAGCTGTGCTATCCTATCCCCTGGGGAGATAGAACTTATCCCTTTAGGGGAGGAGCACATAATTTTTACTTGTCCTTCAAAATCTTGATCAATAACTCCCGGATGGATAATAAGCCCTTTTAAGGTAGTTGAAGATCTTCCTAGCACTAACCCTACAGTATTTTTTGGCAATGGTCCTAAGAAATCAGATGGAACAGGCTGACACCCCATGGTGGGAGTCAGTACTGCTCTGGTGGTGGCACGCAGGTCCAATCCTGCTGAGCCTGTTGTGGCTCTTCTGACAACTTCTTCTTTTGGGATCCCTGTTGGCTTGTAAGTGCCCCATACATTTGAGGGCCCTGGGGACGAGGGCCCCGCCTCCCGTTTTTTGTCTGTTGTTGATCAGGAAGAGGCCTGCCATTGTTATCTTTTACTGACCTACATTCATTAGCCCCATGTCTACCTTTATTACATCTCGGACACATTCCAGGTTGTTTTTGTCCTGTCTTTTGACCTTCGCCAGCTGATCTACATTGGCGCTGTATATGTCCTATTTTACCACACTTAAAACACTTCATTGTTGAGGTTCTTTGTGCTAACAAAAATGCTTGAGCTAATCCCATATTTGATAAAGGTCCTCCAATTTTTCTACATGCTTTCATCCAGGCGTTAAGGCCTTTTCCTTTCCATGGGGTTATAGCATTCCTGCATTTCTTAGTACATTGTTCAAAGACTAGCTGTTCAATGAGTGGCATGGCTGTCTCTGGATCTCCAAAAATCCTTCCTGCTGTTTCCATCATTCTAGCTACAAAGTCAGAGAATGGCTCATTTGTTCCTTGAATTACCTTAGTGAGATTTCTTGTCACTTGTCCTTTATTGGGTAAGCTCTTCCAAGCTTTTACAGCTGCAGTATTTATCTGAGCATAAACCTCTGCTGGATACATCGTTTGATTGGCTGTCCACTGTCCTTGTCTTGTAAGCATCTCAAAATTTCAGGGGGCATGACCTTGAACTGCATTCTGTCTAGCCTGACCAGCACAGATATCTTGATAAATAGACTTCTAATCTAAATACTGTCCCATAGTGAGACATGCCTTAACTGTATTGTACCAATCATCAGGAGTCATAGGACTTGTAGTCAGCCTCTCTACCAAGGCTTGAGTAAAAGAGGCATTGATGCCATAGGTTTGAACTGATTCTACAAGTGTCTTTAGTTGTTTTAAATCTAACTGTGAATGATGTCTGATCTGATTATTGTCCTCCCATACGGGAAATGCAGCGCGAATCCGCTTCCTTTCTATTACTGGGATCAGCGAATTCGACACTGTCTTCATACTATTTCCTGGGGGATCTGGATCACTTAAAATGACCCCTTTTTCCCTTTTTCTCCTTTTAAGTTTTACTATCTCCTCAAGCGGCGGTGCCGACGGGGCATAGCCCGGGGCGTAGGGCGGATCAGGCATATATCTCTCTGCCTCATATTTAGCCGCTTCCTCATCTAATTCAGCTTCCTCTTCTGGATCTAATTCTGTTTCGTTTTTTTCTGAGCTACTGGAGGTTGATTTTTCTGCTCCAGACTCCTCCTCGGATAAGCTCTCTGACGAAGGAGTTTCTATTTTTAAGTTTTTAAATTCTGTTAAAACTGGATACAGTTTTTTTATTTTCTTTTCTTCCCCTTTTTTATCTTTTTGTTTTTCTTTACTCTTTTGTTTTTCTTTTTCCTCCCTTTCTTTACTCTTTTGTTTTTCTTTTTCACCGGTATTTTTCTCTTTTGATTTTCTTCTTTGTGTACAGCTAGCTTCCCCATTTCCTGTTTCTGATAGACTGTCCTGATGGTCGCTAAGTATTCTCTGTCCTTCCCTGACCTTTTCCTGACATCTGTCATCATCTAAACAAGCTAAAATCATTTTATAAATTGACATGGTACCTGGTCTTAATTTACCCTCATCCTTCTCTCTGTTTAAATCGTTTCCTAATTTTGTCCACGAGGGCTTTGTCAAAGCTCCGGTAGATACAAACCAAGGAGCTACTCTATCTACTTCTTTTATGAAGCTAAAGAGTATCCTCTCTGGAATTTTCAGGCCACATTCTCGCAGCAACGCCTGCGCTGCTGATAGAATCGGCTTAATCTGTTGGTTGCCCATGTCTCTTTTACCTACAAGAGCGGGCCACCCAATGCCTTTATCTGTAGGTGACCATGGGTCCCTTTTAAACGGAGGGCAGGTACACTCTTTACCCTGTACATGACAGTTCAAACAAAAACAACAAAATATCACAAAAATTGTCCACAGAGATATAGCGATGGCCAAAGCCAAATAGGAAGCAATCATACCTTACAGGAAATCGTCCGGACTCACACGCCGTCAGTTCGAATCTATTCCGCTGAGCAAGCGGGGTCCCTCGCAGTCGCCCCAAAGATCCCGGTCCGTTCGGCAGCGGTTCCCGGGTTTCGGCACCACTTGCGGCGTCCACCTCGCTGATAAGGAGACGCCACACACGAGATTCTTCTGACAACAATTTATTAACAGCTCTTTTAGCAGGCAGGTGGAGAAGGACCCCGAGCCCGAAAATCCCTTGGCTTATATAGAGCTCCGGAGGACGTGTGATTCTCTCATTGGCTCATAGACTGCACCTAATTAGCATCTGCTTTGCGCGTACGCAAAGCAGATTCACGCATGCGCATTGTCAGTGCCTGTTTCCGTAGAGAATCAGGAAGCAGGAAACCAGCGCCATTTTGTAATGGCGTTTGCGGCTCCCAACATGTACATCGGGTATTAATGTGAGGTTTAAGTAGAATTTCACCATAAGAAAGGAAATAAGAAAAGCAAAGCTGACTCTTCCTCTGAAGTCTGTTGTGGTTAACCTGGATGTAAACAGAATAAAGAAAAATGGAAAATCCATCTTAAATAATCATTCAATTCCTGAAACTAGGGAAAAACTCACAAAATTCTCTATCCAAAGGAAGAACTGATAGCTAAAAATTAATACTAATGAAAACAAAATTTAAAATGACTTACATTGGTCTGCATAAGTCTGTCACTATAGAAATGTAGGCAAAGCTCTAGATAAGGAGGTTGAAAAAGAGAAGTAGGATTTGAATTAGCTTTAGATATCAAAGAAGATGAAAAATAATTTTCAGGTGATCATTATATGAAATTGTTTTAAGCACCATAAAAAAGAATTACTCTGAATTTACCTGAAAGCAACTGAACATTTACAAGAAATTTATATAATATTGCTTTTCTAAGCTTCATATGTATATGAGATCATTGAGCCTTGAATGAAGCAAAACAAATGTGGTAGCTGATGAAACTGTGTTGGCTCAAGACTTAGAGAAAATTTTCAGCCAGTGATTCAGGCACAGGATGCCAAATTAGAGTCCACTAAGCTGCCTGAGTTGAGGATTTGGAGTGCAGAGATCAGAATGTAACAAGGGAAATTATACATAGATGTACCTAATACGGTAGACACTGGAGATCTCTAGATAATACCCATCCGTTGATACCCATCAACACCTTCATCATGTATTTTTCAGCACATTCCCATCATACAAGATCAGAGAAAGACCAACGGACAGGAAGAGAGAAAGCAATGATTGGAGATTACAGAGGTTTGCCACTGGCACATGTTCAGAAATGCCAGAACTCCTAACACACAGGGAAAAGACTTCTAAATGATAATCTAGCATGGGTACAGCCATATTATTTTCAAGTAACATAAGACTCATTGAAAAAAATCCACACATATTTTAAAAATCACCTAAAATACCTTTGAGCTCATTAAAATAAATTTATACCTTCTAAAATTAAAGAAAGGAAAAACACAACTTGTCAAACAAAACCACATGGAGAACAAGACTTATGAAAAACAAAACAAAACGCAACAAAATAGAAACTCATCCAGAAATGAAATAATAGAATTACATAATATTAGTGAAATAAGAGAAATGAAAACGAAAACATAATGTAGATTTATTTCAAAACCTGATCCAAAATCAGGCTGAGTTAGTATCACGCATTATCTTTAACTCATTAAATACTAATGTCTCTTAGGCATAATGATTAGTTCATATTAGTATGGAAACACATTGCTCCACCACTGACCTTGGTGAAGAAGAGGACTGGCTCGCCAGTGTTGTGCTCTGACCTCCACACACGGTGGCACAAATCCATGTCTGTGTACACAGATGTGCACACACACACACACACACACACACACACACACAGATACACACGCACACTAAATTAAAAACATAATCCTTGCCTATCACACAAAGAGAAAACAGTTAAAAGAGTCTTGGATTATTAGAGCCACTGAACTCACCACATTTTCATAATGCTTTACCATAATAATACTACGTTATTGAAAGTTGTACGACTTTACTAACACTGAATGATTTATTTAGAAATCTGTATCTGTTCCTTACTAGTGAGTTTTCCCTAACCACTCAAGGCTGTCTGCTATACCTGGAAAAGTAAATCACAGATCTGTCCTCACTCAGAGATTTTAAAATCAAAGTGATTCATTATTTTATTTTCACAAAATTCAAATAAATGGTACAAATATCATCATCATAATAATAATAATTCATAACTAGCATTTTTATTTTCCATTTTTCAAACTATTTTAACCACAACCATGAACTATGTAAAATATTCTGACATAGCTTCATAGCAAAGAGTACTCATGAATAAGAAGACACAGTTCTAGTCTTGTAAAAGAACTGTCAGGCTTTTCAACATTAATTTCTTTAATTTGATTTACTCACTCGAATGCATCATGTTTTTCTTGCCAGATTTTGTAGTTTGCAGTGTTTTCTCTGCAACAGCATATGGAAATAATCTCCCTAGTTCCCACCCTAAAGCTACAGTCTCAAATGCTAAACTCATACACATTAAATCTAGACTTTTGTCATACTATCCATTTGCAAAACACCAAATGCATCAACTAAATAATTAGTTTGTAAACATCATGATTCAGTAGGAAAATGTGGATATTTTGAAGTTCAGTGTAGAACATCAAAATATTAAATCATTCTTTTTAAGATTTTAATTAATGTATAATTTCAAAACTTTCCCCTTCTTTGCCTTCCTTCAGCACTGAAATTATATATGTGCCTGAACAAAAACATCCTTACACTAAGAGAACTCCAAATTATATCAGGAAGTGGAAATAGATGACGGCAGTGATCACATTAGAAGTTTTAGAATGATACGAATGCATGCATGCACATACATGCACTCGCATTTCATATTCATATTGTAGAACGGATGGAACCAATTAGAATATAACTAAAACAACTGATATCTCAGTTTAACAAGAGATTGCTGGAGGTTCTATACAGTAAAGAATGATGAACATTTGCATTATGATACATAGATGTATATGTATGTGTGTGCGTGTGTATATATATATATACATATATACACATATGCATACATGTGCATGCTAACATTTGCTTATAAAAGTCTGTTTCACATTAATTATATTTACTCAATTAAAATATAGACTAGAACAATTGGTTATAAAATTTAATCTGAAAATTTTTTATGTCATGCTTAGCTCATTTTTAAATATTAGTATATGTGTATCATTTTGATCATTCCAGAGCTCTTCATCACCCACTAGTTTTTGGATAATTTAAATGTCTATACAGAAAAATAAATGTGTGTATATATTTTGACTTGAGTTGTCACAAAGCAAAACAAACAAACAAACAAAGAACAAAATAAGATAGTAAACTGGAATGGCATTATAACTAATAATCCCAATACTTAGGAGGCTTCAGGCATAAGGATTAAATAGGCTATGAAGCCATCCTGGACAACATAAGGAGAACTAGGTCAACTTTGGCTATCTATAAAACCCTAACTCATACCTCATCACTCATGCCCCCTCACCATAATATTTTGTAGAGGATAAAAATTGTAATTTCTCTCACCACAAATATTTAAAATATATATGTAATGAATGATTAAATACACCTGGTCATCACACATGTGGAGGACAATAGTCACCTGCTATTCTCTGTTGCTCCTGCCCTATTGTTTTGAGACAGAGTCCTAATGATTTAGCCAGAAGTTCATCACTGTAGGGTAGGTGGCCAGCAAGCTCTCTGTGTCTGACTGTCTTTGCACTCCAATTCAGGGCAAAAATACATTTATGCATAATAAGAAGTTTTTAGGAGTTCTGGGGACTCTAACTCAGATCCTTATATTTGTATAGTATCTGACCTGCTCCTGCATCTACCAACCATAAAATTGAATTTTTTAGATATAGGTATGTATTTTCATGTTTTGTTAGAAGCAAATTCCTAACACAAAGATAAATGTAATATGAAAAGGTGAAGGAGTGGTAATTCTTGCTTAAATAAAGTTTCAAAGAAGTAAGTGTGTTTTATCATTAATTTATACACCATTGTATTGGGAAATATTTGATATAAATGAGGAAAATTGTTTTTATTTCAAATAACACTTGTTAACAGATTTTAAAGTATAAAACAATGCTAAGTATTTTTCACAAGTTTGGGAAAACAGCTTGGGGCATTAGCAAGTGATCCTTAATAAACCTTGCATGGCTTTTAGCAGTGGACATTATTTTGTATAATAATAATATTCTTTCACACACAAAAAAATGTCTTTCAAGTTTAGTGTTTACAACTTCATTACAAAAAAAAATGTACTTTTAGCCTCAGAAATTGAAAATAAAATAAATAAAAATTAAATGTTTACCTCCTAAACTATATTTTTATTGTGTTAATTTTTACCATAGAATCCAATGACATGTGCTTATGCATATGACATTTGCATAGCCAGTTGTTGTACCAGCTACCCATGCCTACAATTCTTTAATTTTCCCCAAAATATAACTGCTCATCATATTTTTAAAATGTAGTGATTTTTAATTTAAATTTTTACTCTTCTTTGTTTAATACTTTCATTCATGTCTATAATGTATTTTGAGTTAATGTACCCCCATACACCCCTTTCCAACTCCTCCTTACTTTTCCATCTAAGCTTCCGCTTCCCCTTAAGAAACACTTAGTCCACTTACTGCTTGCCAATTTGTGCATGAGAGTAGGGCTGTCTACTGAAGCCTGCATAGTCTTTCATGGGCCATATCCATGAATAAAACTTACTCTCCCTCATCCAATTGCCGTCGGTTTCCAGTAGGTCCTAGACATGGGTGGACATTCAGATGTTCCTCCCCATTCATACTGTGATTTTAGCAGGCCAAAAGTTGTGTAGATTTTATTGAAAACAACACCCAATTGCTGAGTGACACTGATTAATTTTTGGAAGTTGAACCATCCCTGCATCATTGGGATCAAGCTTATTTATTGTGGTGGATGATATTTATGATATGTTCTTGGATTTTGTTTGCGAATATTTTATTGGACATTTTTATTTCTATGTCCACTAGGGAAATTGGTCTGTAATTCTCTTACTTTGTTGAATCTTTGTATGGGTTAGGGCATCAGGGTTGACTGTGGCCTCAACAGGATGAGTTTGGCAGTGTTCCTTCTGTTTCTATTTTGTGTAATAACTTTAGGTGTACTAGTATAAAATTTTCCTTGATTGTCTGATAGAAGTCTGCACTAAATCCATCTAAACTTGTGCTTTTTTTTGGGGGGGGGCCTTTAATGCCCTCTTTTATTTCCTTGGGTATGATTATTATGTTTAAATTGTTTATCTGATCTTGATTCAACTTTTGTAGGTGATATATATCAAGAAAATTATCCATTTCTTTTAGCTTTTCCAATTTTCTGAAGTACAAGATTTTAACGTACGGCATAATGATTTTTTGGTTTTCCTCAATGTCTGTACTTATATTCCCCCTTTTCATTTCTGATTTTATTGACTTGGATATTTTCTCCCCATATTTTAGCTAGTTTGTTTAGGGGTTTTCTATTTTGCTGATTTCTCAAAGAACCAATTCTTTTTTTCATTAATTCTTTGAATTGTTCTCTTTGTTTCTATTTTATTGATTTCGGCTCTCAGTTTGGTCATTTCTTTCCATCTACTCCTCTTGGGTGTGCTCGCTTTTTTTTTGTTCTAGGGCTTTCAGATGTGCTCTTACTTTGCTAGTGTGTGATCTCTCCACCCTTTTTAGTAGGCACTTTGTGCATGAATTTTCCTCTTTGCATTGCTTTCATTGTGTCCCACAATTTTGGGTATATTGTGGATTAATTTTTATTGAATTTTTAAAAGTCTAGAATTTCTTTCTTATTTCTGTCAGTAAGAGAGTAGTTCAGTTTCCATGAATCTGTAAGCCTTATGTAGTTGCTGATTTTGTTGAAATCCAGCTTTAATCCATGGTAATTTGATAGGATGCAGGGGGTTGTTTCACTTTTCTTATATTTATTGTATTTATTGATGCTTGCTTTGTGACCAACTACATGGTAAATTTGGGAGAAGTTTCTGTGAGGGGCTGGGAAAAAGTTATATTCTTTTTTTGCTTGGGTAAAATGTTCTGTAAATATCTGTTAGATCCATTTGGTTTATTAATTCTGTTAGGTCCAGTATTTCTCTGATTAGCTTTTGTCTTGAGGACTTGTCAGTTGGTGAGGGTGGGGTATTGAAATCTCCCACTATCAGTGTGTGAGGGTAAATGTGTGTCTTTAGCTTTAGTAATGTTTCTTTTACAAATGTGGAAGCCCCTATGTTAGGGGCATAGATATTAATAATTGAAATGTCATCTTGGTGGATTTTTTCTTTGACGAGAATGAAGTGTCCTCCCCTATCTCTTTTGATTATAAGTTTGAAGTCTATTTTGTTGGATATTACAATGGCTACATCAGTTTGTTTTTTAGGTCTGTATACTTGGTAAATCGTTTCTCAACCTTTTACCCTGAGATATTGTTTAACTTTGAGGTTGAGGTGTGTTTAGTATATGCAGCAGAAGTATGGATCCTGTTTTGCATCCATTCTGTTAGCGTGTGTGTCTTTTTATTTGGATATTGAGACTATTAATGTTTAGGGATATGAATAACCAATGATTGTTAGGTCCTGTTGTTTTGTAGTTGTTGCTACTGGTTTGTGTGTATGTATGTGTATTCCTTCTATTGACTAGGGTGGTATGAGATTATTTATTTCATGTTTTGTTATTTGTTTGTTTGTTTTTTATTCTTCCTGAGTTAACTCAGATTAACTAACTCTTTAGGTTAGAGTTTTCCTCTAGTATCTTCTGTAGGTCAGGATTTTAGATAGATATTGTTTGAATTCGGATTTATCATGAAATACTTTTTTTTTCCAAATATAGTAGTCTGGGCCAGCATCTGTGGTCTCTTAAAGTCTGTAGTATTTCTGTCCAGGCCCTACTGGCTTTTAGAATCTCTGTTCAGAATTTGGGTGTATTCTAGTGACTTTGATTTCATATGATACTTGATATTCTCTTGCATCTTTTAGTTCTTTCTTTGTTCTGTATGTTTAGTATCTGATCATTATGTGCCAAGAGGACTTTTTTTTCTGTCTAGTCTATCTGGTGTTCTATCAGCTTCTTGTGCCTTTATAGGCATCCCTTTCTTCAGGTTTGTGAAATTTTCTTCAGAGATTTTGTTGAAAATATTTTCTGGGCCTTTAAGATTGGAATTTTCTCTTTCCTCTATTCCAATTATTCTTAGGCGTGATCTTTTCACAGTGTCCCAGAATTTCTGTGTGTTTCCTGTCAGGAATTTTTTTTGGGTGTAATATTTTATTTGCTGATATATATATATTTTCTATAAAATCCTCAACTCCTGAGATTCTTTCTTCCATCTCTTGTATACTGTTCCTATAGCTTGCCTCTCTAGTTCCTGATTGCTTTTCTAGGTTTTCATTTCCAAGATTCCATCTACTTATGTTTTCTTTAAGGTTTCTATTTCTTTTTTCAGGTCTTAGACAGTTTTGCTTGTTTCTTTCAATTGCTTTTTTTTTTTCTTTGCTTTCTTTCAGGGATTTATTCATTTCTTCTAATTGTTTGTGTTTTCTTCTGTTTCTTTTATGAGTTTACTCAGTTCCTCTATTTGTCTTTTCATCTATTTCTTTGAGGGATTTATTCACTTTCTCTTTAAGGACCTCTATTATCTTCATAAAGTTGATTGTAAGGTCTTTTTCTTCTTCTTCACCTGTATCAGTGTGTTCAGGACTTTTGTAGAAGGACAGTTGCACTCTAGTGGTAGCATATTGCCCTCACTTTTTATGATTGTGTATGTATATGAGCTTGGGGAGATTATAGGTTTATGTGCTAATTCCTGAGTATTTCTTTATTGGATGAAAGTTTAGTTCTTTGATTTCTGTTTCTTCTCTTGATTTCTGGACAATATGGCTTAGAGCATGGCCAGAGGGTTTCAAGGGAGTTGTTGTATGGTGTATGGGAGGGTATAGGCTCTCAGCCCTGAAGTGAGTCTCCCCTGGAGTTCTGAGTTGGCTTCTGTTTTAAGAGGCAGCTTCTACTGGAGTTGTGGCAGCTGAGTGGTATTTGGTCCAACAAAGGATTCCTTGCAGGAATTGGAGGATGGAAGAAAGGGAGGATTGGAGAGGTGGGTACTAAGAGTGTGGGAGGATTCTATGGTAAGGAGAGCAACCTATCTGGAGTTGTGGAAGCTGGTGTGGCCTCTGACCCATTCAGGGAGTCTCTTCTGAAGTTGGGGGATGTGTCAAGGTGGCAATGTGGAGGAGAAGGAGGATTGGATGTGGTCCCTAAGAATGTGCTGGGATTCTGTGGTAGGGAGAGCAGCCTATCTGGAGGTATGGCCATCATAGCATATTCTTAAAGACATTCAAAACACGTGAGGCATACTAGTTAGGTGTCTTTTGGTATAACATTATTTGGCATGGATAATACTCATATTGCTATCAGTTTAAAAGCCAGTAAGATAGGTCTTACTTGCTTCCTACTGTTTGTTTTATTATGTGAACAAAAATACCTAAGAGACATAAGTAAATGTCTCCTCCTCCCAGATGGGAAACCAATGACTGAGCAGAGTAAGGGTTCTACCAATGTCTAAATTGGCGAATCAACAAGTTTTATTAGAGTACCTACAAGACAACTATTGTGGGGCTAATTGCAGAACAGACATTATTCAAAGGTGGACACATCATCAAAAATCCACTCCAGAATGTGTGATGGTTCAGGAAAGCTGTAAACTCAGCACCTAATGAACAATTACACACGGCTTAACAGGTCTGAATATCTGTCAGTGGTTCTTCCTTCTTATATAATCTTTGGAAGAAAGAAAGCTAGTGAATCTGGTTAGTCTCCAGAACTTCTGGAAGAGTTACAGGCTGGAGTGTTTAACCTCCCTTTAAAATGTCCTGTGTCTTAAGAGCTTCCTTTCAAGATGGATTTTTTTTATCTCACAGGAAATCACTATATTACTCATAGTGACCAATAGCTCTACTGTTGAAACACAAATGTCTATTGAGGCAGTTTCCAATATCGAAAGCTAAAAGGGGATTTTGTGATTCAGGACTTTGATGGACTGGCCAGAGAAGAGAGTGTATGGATGTTTCTTCCTGACCTCTAACACAAGGAACAATTTTGTAAGTGTGATTGTTAGCTCCTCCTTCCCTGTGTTTTCTATGACCCAGATTTTTTTTCTCTCTTTAGAAATTTCATTTTTCTCCCCTCCATTACTTTCTCCCCTGACCATTATTCTAAATCTGAAAACTTCATTTTTCTCTATGGAAAACTAAAAATTGGGAAAGAGAAGTTGTGTGCACCATGAGGGAAATTTAAAGTTTATATTAACAGAGTTTTCAGGACAGTGCAAAGCATGGTTATTTTAAATTTCAAGCAGGAGGCTTCACAGTCCAAAGGAATGTTTAATATTTAGTTATTCTTACTTTAAGTGCATGGCATATCACTTTTATCTTTCAAAGTTCCACCTGGAAAAGGACCACATTGGTAAGTAAGTCATTGTTTTTTCCCAAGAGATAGTTGGTTGAAACCTTCAGTAAGCACTCCTTCCTGGCCTGTGTAACAGCATCTACCTCCAGGTTCCTGTTTTGTGTTTCTGCTCTGACCTCTTTAGATGATATAGGATGAACGTTAAAAGAAAATAAACCCTTCATCTCCTACTTGCTTATGGACTTTGAGTTTTATCAACAGCAATAGAAATCCTACATAGGAGAGTCGTTTATAGGAAAACATTCCAAAGAAAATTTAGTGAAGAAATCAAAAGTGCAACCGGAGCTAGCAACTGAGGTATCAAGAACAAGATTCTAAAAACCAAGTGAAAGTCCTTAAGTGGATGAGACAAGCTTTGGCTTTCAGATAAATACCTGCTTTCCAAAGGGGAAAGCCTTAAGTAGTGAATGAGAAGTAGGAAATAAACAAAACAAATGAACAAACACAAAACAGATACGATAAAGTGTCGGCTTGGTCCTCCCTCAGTCACCACAGCTCCCTTCCAGCCAGCAGCTGGCTGGGACTCTGCCTTGTCCCCTGCCCAGGCCAGGGGCGGGAAACTCAAGCTGAAAGAACTGCAGGAATGTGCAGGGAGGCAGGACTTGGGTTTCTTGGACTGGCCATGGACTCTGATCCCCAAGCCGAGAAGAATGAATGAGACACAAGAATAAGTCCCGGGAGCAGTTTCTGGTAGACACTAAACTCATTTATTAAAAGGGCTTCTCCCTCTTTTAATATCTTTCTGGGGAAGGCGGGGTTTCTCCCTCAGGCTGAGAAGCCTTAATTAGCATGGCAGGGCTGGGTGCACCTGAGGCAAGAGACCCGCCCACTGGGTGGATGCGGTCTACAATACAGATAAACGTGTCCCTTTAGCTTCCGTGAAGCAAGCAAGTTATAACCAATATTTTTGGCTAGGGACCTCTGTGGGCTACAGAGGAGAAGGATACCTCAGCATCTCAGTCCACTTCATCAGGAAGTGGGGGCACTTCTGGCCTCAACTCCTGCACTCTCCAGCCAGGAGTCCCGCAATAAAGCAGGCAGGCCAGTTGGTACATAACAACATGTTACAGAAGGTTAGAAACTGAACCTAGGTAGGAAAAGAAAAGATCTCCATACTGAAAGAGAACAGAAAATTCAATAAAAAAAAAAAAATACAAGGCAAGTAGTCTGTTTTCAAGAACATGAAATCCTAATTAACTTACACTATATCACATGTAATGATTATTTCCTCATTTGAAAGAAATTTAAGTAAGGAAGGCTTATTCATTACTTTTATGTAGCTTTGATAAAATACTATCACCAAAAGCAACGTATAGAGTTTCTTTTGGCTTATGTGCCAGGCAGATCTGAACCCATCGTGGTGGTTAGACTTGGCAAGCATAATAGCAGGAGTAGGAACATGAGAGATCACTGTTTTAACTGCAAAGTGGGGCCAGGCTATAAATTCTCAGAGCCTGCCCATAGTGACAACTTTCTCTAGCAAGACTGAAACCAGTCATAATTTTTCTCAAACTGTACCAATGAGTAAGGGCTAGGTGTTTGAATATGTGCTTACATGGGACATTTCTCTTTAAGTGTTTGTGTTGTTTTACAAGTTTGAGGGAACTATGCATCATGGCATGGAAATCCTGGCTAAAGGAACATGAGGTACCATTACACATTTAACCTGTGGTAAGGGTGTAATGAGAGATGAATTCTGATGCTCAGTTCCTTTCCCTTGTTATTTCCTGCAGGACACCAGCCCTCCCAATGCTGCTCCCTTTATGCCCAGAGCTTTGGAACAAAGGTGATTCCTGTAACAATAACTTCCTCAATATTGTGAGTCAGCAAGTACTTCTGTGCAGTGAGATGATTAGATAAATATAGTACCTGATTTTAGATAAGGCACACCTCACACCTCAGAAATTAGTGGGATAGCTTGGTGGTGATTCACACATTGGCTTTGAGGAAATCTTTGTAAATATCCTGTGATTTGGTTTTGTGCAGTTTAGAAACTAGGCTGTAAAATGTGAATGGCCACAGCTCTCTGGAATGCATGCACTGGCTAGTTGTTATATGTAACTCTAGTAGCTACTAAATCCATTTCCTGAGATAGCCCTTGTCTGTTAGCAGTTCTTGGCTAAGGTTATGATGTTCAATATGCCTTGTCCCTGGAATCCTATGTCAAATGCCATTGTATATGGTATTGTTAATGAACGGACTTGTGTGGCTCTGTCCCACAGCTTCTAGCAATGGTGTTTGAGGGACACCTCCCTTTTGGCTCAACTTAGCACTGTGATGGCAGGCACCATGCTCCGCAGGCTGCAGGTTGGGGGTTGCTGAACTATAGAATTCTATTTGTTATGTAAATAAGGTTTTTTTGTATAAGTGGGATGAATACTTTCACTAATAAATTACCTGGGAGGGACTGGCTCAGGGCTCAGCTCAAGGAGAAGCTGCAGTACTCTGCTATTTGTCTTTCAGACTTGCATCTTGGTTTTTCTCTTCTGCTTATTTATCCATGCCCTGAAAAAGATAAATTTTACTTATTCTCAAACCAATCAAGGTGAAAATTAAAATTAACCATTACATCAATTTTTTTAGCCATCAATCTATTAAGAAATATAAGGAAATACATAAGAAACTGTCAGATTTAATTTAAGATAATCACATGAAGTAAAACAACTCAGTATTTCATCTTTCTGTCATCCATAATAAAAATAACAATAAAGGAATATCCAAGTTACAACAGGTTCAGGTAGAGATATTCTTTTGTGGATATCATTATTTGTAACTATCTTCAAGCTAAAGAGTACACTCATCTTATCATAGGACAAGCTAATACAATTTTTCTTAACAAATCGTATTTGATATCAATGTACATACGCATTTGGACATTATAGGTGATTAGTCTTGTTGATTTAATCACCACCTGAAAAGGAAGACTTAATGCCTTAGAAAACAAATCATCCAGATTTAAATTAACCCAAATTCAACTGATCATGTTAGTGCTATTAAGTAACTCAATTGTGCTCTATCAAACAGAGGTATATTTAATTATAGAGGTTAATGTAGTGAGTTCAAACATCCTAGATGAAGACCTTCAATTATGTAGTTTAATGCAGGATATTATGTATAATTTTGTGTACATCCAGTTATGAGAAGAATGATATGATTTCTATCAAGTTTATAAAGGTAAAAAATTAAACATTTCCATTTGTGATTACAAAGAATAAAATATGCTTTGGATAGGTTTTAATTTTAGAAATTTTTCTTCTTTCCTTTGGTGATAAAAGAAAATAGAAATTAATCTATAGAAAATAATATATAATCAATTACTTACCCATTAACAAGCAGTAACATTCATTCACAGTATTCCCTCATTGAAAATACTGTAATGCTAACTGCCAACAAACTGAACTATGTATACATTAATCGAATTTTAAAAATGAATAAAAAGTAGTAGTTTCTCATCTTACACTGACTGGCCTTGATCTTCCTATGTAATGATGAGACTCCTGATATTCCTACTTCAGTCTCTCAAGTGTTGGTACTAATTTGTGGTCACCATGTCTTCTGCTACCTATTCATATTTTTAATATTATAGCCAATGATTCCAATGCAAACAAACCATCTATTTTCATTGCACTGGCATTTTGGTTGATTTTAAACAAAGTAGATTTTTTTTGTTTTCTTTTACATTGGAAAGTAAAATTTTATTAAATCTTACATATTGCATTGGGAAATAATATTTAATTACTAACTGTAGATGTTATCACTTAATCCTAAATGTATACAAAAGATTTCATTACCAGTTAATACATAACTCAGACTATTAATTATGGGTATGGGTGTGACTACTAATTTAAATATATGATATGCGTTAAGTTAGAGAAAATATGAAAAAAAATATTTGAGAAAAATCTTGGCCCTTCAACACTCAAACTCACATATAAATCCTAAACTTATTTGAACAGATTACTTTAATTCAATAAGATTAAGTTATAATTATAAATTATAATTAATTCATTATAAGTGATTTCATATACAAAGAGGGTATAATCCCTTATATTTCTAGCTTAAATTATAGATAACATAATATGATATATAACATGATATATGATATAAAATATGTGTTTTTTCACGTTTTTTGTAGATTACCTTTTTAAAAAATAATTGTCTTATAAAATAAAAACTGTTTCATAGGTTTTAATTATAATCTAAACATTAAATTGTTGAAGTAGTTTGCAGCATCCCTGTGGATGAGAGAAAGTCAATCATACCCCTAAGCACCTTAATGTACTCCATGATTTCAATTTCAAGCTAATTTCTTAATTAATTTAATTTTCAAAAAATAGCTGTACCATTTAGTTAACGTTGTTATCTAATTTTTTGCTTGTCAATAACTGGAGATTATGCCATACTAAGGTTGAAAAGGTGAGTAACTATGATATAGTGGTTCAACAACCTGCTTTGGAAATCCAATATCCCTGAAATAAACTGCTTTCATTCATTCATGTACTGTATTGTACTTTGATATTTCATTCAAACACTTGAATAATTATTTACTTCCTGGCATTAAAAATGTTTTTAAGCAATTACAGCAAATTTTATGATTTAAGTTACAAAATACCTGTTTATCTAACATATACTCACGAATTATTACTCATTTTTTTCTTTGTTCTGGCATATAAATAATTCCAAGATATTTAAAAGAAGAACATTGACTCTTGTAACAACAGCATCATCATCATCATCACCATCATCATCATCATCATAATACCACTTCTAAAAAAAAATAACTAAAACTAAATTTCAGATATTTTTAAAGCTCTTTTATACTCTCACAATAGACTGTTGCACATACTGTTACAGGATGGAAATTTTTTTTCCACGGTGCAATTTAAAAATTGCTTCACGATTGCTACACTAATTGTAAAAATCATTGGCACCTACATGAAAAGGATGAGGGGGGAGTCATATGTGCATTTCTTAAAAATGAACATAACACATATATAATCCATAAATAGAATAACAACATTAACAAAATAAGAATCAAAGTGGCACACAATACTTCTGTTTGCATTTCATTGACAAGAATAATCTGTGAGCTATCAAAAATCCATAGCAGCAAGTAAATATAGTAGAATTTGAAAAACATTTTACAATGTAACTATCTTAAGAAAGGGCCGATGTGCACCATAAAAAGACACTTAGCAATCTTTACCATGTCGTTTTTCTTGATACTAACTTCTGCTCAATTACTAACAATTTATATATATTGTGGCCTGAGCAAATAGTTTCGAGCTTTCTTGTAAATAGTTTTCAAAACAGTTACTTTCTAAATCATCCAAATAAAAATTTGATTTGAATAACAAGAAATAGAAGGTAAGAAAAATGTAACCATTGTATGGTATATCAGTCTTTAAGTCAGATTACACAGTGAAATATTGCAGTAAAACAACAATACGTGTTTGCTTGTATTGATTCATATCATATCAAAGAACTGGAGTTCTTTGTTTCTATCTAAAGTATTTATTCTTTTTTTTCATAAAGATCAGCCATCAGATACCACTTACTTTTTTTTTCTTTTTTCAGCTTGTTTTTTCTCCATAAACTGACAATTGTCATGATCAGCTTTGCTCCATTCTGAACTCTTTCATAATATAAGCACAGACATCATTTTCTCTCCAGTGACAGCACTTCTTTTATTGAAGAGAGTTTCTCCTGTGCCCTTGCTGAGGAGGTAGAAGGATATAAAAAGGAGGAAGGAGGGTCAAAGGAAGGCCCTGCAGGCCTGTCATCTGAATTCACTATTCTCTGACTTTCTACAATTCCTTTCATCTGATAAAATTTTAAAACCCTCAAACTGACAATTACATGTACTCTTTGTTCATTAAGTTAATATATACTATACAATATGCTATACAAAGATCTCTGAAACCAGAGGCCCCATGAGAGACTTGTACATATTCAAAATGTATGTGATTTCATAAATATTGGTTATAAAACAAACCAAAGTGAAAAGACTATACTGCAGTATAAATTGAGCAAGTTTTTCATGACACAGAAGCAAAACAAAACAAAACAAAAGTGCATTCCCAAGATCTTAGTGTGGATTAGACAGTCTCCACTCATTCCACATGAAGGATGTCAAGTCTCATAATCAGTGTGTCTAGCACATCTCAGATATTGTCTTCATTCAAAATACAAACGCCCTTGTTGAATCCCATGTTTCCCTCAACTATCAGTTTAGATATTCGACAGATTTTGTTACTGACTCCAAATGCTTTCAACATTTCCAGTAACGTTCCTGTCTTATTTTACATTAAGCTACACGATAGACATTATAGAAATGACAGTGATGTAGCGTATAAGGTATCTGAGTCCACAACAATACGCTTTAGCCTAGGACACCTCATCATACATTTCCTGAGTGAAAAGGCACATTTAACAATGAAGTATTGTAATGAATCTGGGAACTTTTTAGCTTCTATCAATTTGGTTTCCAATTGGAATTATTTACAGAATCTTTGAAGAAAATATTTTACAGAAATTCTATGTGCTTAACTGCCATTTTAACCACATTTTGTACCTCAATGGGCACCATTTATACATTTGTTTCCTGCTACATTGTATAACTGAATTTTTATATGCATTCTCCTGGTAGGTCTTGAATTCTAGGACTGTGTTTATCTACTCCTTAGTAGATATATATTGCAATGACTATAACATGTAACATAGGTCCATCAAAATAATTACCATAAAATGTACAGATTGTCATTTGTTGCTGTTGTCATAATGGTTAAACAATACAATAAACTTACATTACTGGGTGGGAGATACAGTTTTATTATCAGACTGATAAGTAGAAATTAAATTTCACAGGAATATGTTTTTACATGTGTAGAAAAACAAGTGTTTTTATGAACAATCCTCTCAGAAAAAAAATCAAATAGCAGTTTATTTAAAATATAACAATAAAGAAACTAAATTTATGTAGAATTTTGTATCTAAAATTATTATAGATCATTCATAGCCTGTTACAATTTATTTGGTAAATAATCTTTACTGTCATTTAACTACATTTAGATTGCCTAAGAGATGTGCCTCTGGAGAACTCTACAATATCATTTCCTAAAAAACTCTCCTAAGGATAGAAGAACCATGCTGAATGTTAGTGGCATCACAGGAAAGCTTGGAGTTCTTAACTAAATAAGAGTGAAAGGAAATAAATGAGCTGAGCCCCCACTGCTCCTTGACAGTGGATGTGATGTGACCCTCTGCATTCAGCTATTGCTGAGATAGCCAGCTCCACTCTCACCTCTGTACATCCTGTTCAAAATGTATTACACACTCAGGTGCTGGGATAAACACCCTTCCTCTAGTTGCTTTTGTTGTGCATTTTGTCACAGTAATAAGAAAATAGCTTGTTTTCTACAAGTATTTGACTTACCCAGCAAATGCTAGGGTATATTATAATATATATGAACTCAATTTAAATGAAACAGAAGAATGCTTGCTTTATCCTTTTTGAAAAGTTAACATGACTCACAATGTTTTAAAAATGCAGAACTTTGACAGAAATTTTCTCTTAGTGGAAATTTTATTTCTTAGGTAGAGATTTCTAAAGTATTCATAATTTCAAATGCACATTGCAAATTGCAGAAATGAATCTTTTTCTTCTCAGAGTAACTGATAATCTTACAAAGCAAATCTCAATGTATTCATATGTGGGTATCTGATAATTGAGAGATGGGAGTTGACACCTTGTTAAAATAACGTTATGGCGCTTAACGGAGAGTCCAGAGTTGAATTTTCCAATGCTTTTTATTAATTACAAACCATGTCAAATCTCAGGGAATTCTATACCCGGGCAGCTAGGCCGAGAGCTCACTCTAAGGATCTTCACCCATCCTCTCCTCTCCATTCTTTTTTGTCCTTTAGCTCCTACTCCTCCTCCTCCTCCTACTCTCCCTCCCTCCTTGCTCCACCCCTCAATCCCCAGGTGTTTTTTTTCCTGTTTTCACACAGACCCTCAATCAACAAATAACAGGAACCTCCTGTTGGGGGTGGAAGCTGGGGATGGAACAGAGGTGTAAACAAGTAAGAGACTAATCTTAACTAAACTATTATCCACAACTAAACATACCACAACAACACCTTTACTTAAACACTCCCTCATGGTGGAATAAATTAGTTGTCAGGACCTAGACAAAAAGCCAAATTAATTAGCACTTATACATCAGTGAATTACTGTGAAGTACCATGAAGCCTTCTACTTCAATTCATTCTGGTATAGGGTACATCTATCATTTGTTTTCATGTGGAGAAATAGGTGTAATTTTAAAAAAAAGTAATTTTATATTCAAAGTTATTAAAGTGCCCACCACAAACAAAGCATACTCAAATTTGTTGTAATCAACACAATTTTTAAATCATATTAAAAAGGAAAGAAAATATTGTCATTGATGTCAGATGGAGACTTTGATTCAAGATAAAACATTGTTTATTCTTTGCCTAATTCAATCCCTAGTCCTAGTCCTGGAGTCCTGGAGCATTAGGTCTCAGTATAATCTATTCTAAAGCCTAGAAGTGGAAGGCTTCTGCTTCTGTACAGTTTATAACATTTAAACCTCCAAATAGTCTATTCAACCTCTTTGACTAGCTCCTTCTGAACTCTGACTCTTGTAGTTCAACCCACTTGCTGACTTATACTCTTTTCTAGGCTGTCTGATTCAAATTGATCTTTTGAGTTGGCTGACTGTTTCTGACTGCACTCTTCTGGTTTTGCCAGACTCTGGCTGATTCTTGCAACTTCTCTGAGTTCCTCAGACTGAACTGCTCTGCTCTGCTTCTAATTGACTCACTTTTCCTGAATAGTACTGACTTCTTCTGCCTACCTGCTTCTGGTTCACATTGCTGAATACAATATCCACACAACTAATTGAATGTGAAGAATGTGGAGAGGTTGAGCTGGTGCCTTTATGGAACCTTAATCTCCATGTTCTAGTGTCTATGGCATAGAAAGGTATTCTATAGACTTCCAAAACAGAAAAGTGAACAACTCAACCCCAAAACCTTTGATCTACCTGCCATGCATGCAAAGTGTGTTAGGGCAATAGTGGCACAAACCTTTGAGAGTGTTGGACCCCAGGGGCCCAAACCGGAACGCGGTACCCCCACAGATACTCGCAGTCGGGGAATCGATGCAAAGAGCAAGAGGGTTTATTGATCCAGCTATCTGGGGCCGTCCCTACTCGAAGGAAAGGGTGGCCCAGAAGAATACACAGGGAGCCTTTTTATGCACAATTTAGACAGTTGCTGGGCACAAACTGAATTGGTACGAGTTGATTGGTCCCCGAACTGTTCTTTATCCTGATAGGTTGGGGCCAGTTAACCTTTAAACTGATTGGTGTTGGCGTATAGCAAGGTCGCGGGCTCCTAAAAAGAATACAAGCTCAAGGTTCTAGTCAACGTGGGTGGGGGAAACTCCTTAGCCCAAGGTTTTGGGCCATCTACGGGAGGGGGAAACTCTCTAGCCCAAGGCCGTCTTGTTTGTCTTAGAAAATGTTTTCTTACAGAAGTTGTTTTTAAGCTTCTGCCTGCAACTTGGGCATAATGTCAAGGGTCTCAAAGGGTCTCAAACCCCACAGAGAGTAACCAAGTGATGTCTGATTTGATTTAATGTCCACTCCATGATATGGAACCCATTCCTTAAACTGTTTGTGTGACCCAGAGTCAAGATACCACAGAGACCTAGGGTAAAACCAAATACTACTGGCTTAAAAAAAAAAAAAAAACCAGAGTAACAATAAAATGACCCCTTAAAGATATTATGCTATATTCATAGATCAGTGCCTTATATAGTCATCATCAGAGAAGGTACCTCTTGCAGCAGATAAGAACAAATGCAGAGACCCCCAGCAAGATATTATGCAGAGAGAGAGACAGAGAGAGAGACTTTGGTACACACAGTTCCAAAAGAGACATCTCCATCAATTCCTCCCCTCAGAGCTCAGGGAATCCCACAGCAGAGGAATCAGAGAGGAATGGGGGAAATAGAGGGGACAGAGGACACCAGGAGAACAAGATTCTCTAAAACAACTAAGCAAAGCTCATATGACCTCACAGAGACTGAAGCAGCATGAGTAGGGCCTACAAAAGTCTGTACCAAGTTCTTTGTATATATGCTATGACATTTAGTTTAGTACTTTTATGGCAGTTTTGAATGTGTAAATGAATGAGTCTCAGATTTTTGTGGCTTTGGTTGAGGCTCTTTTTTAAAAAATTTTTTGGCTTCTATTGTCCAATTTCTATATGATGGTTTTTATTTCATCATATTTTAAATTGCTATGTTAAAAAAATAAGAATGTCAGGCATGGTGCTTAAAGGGCTTTCATTTAAAAACCTTAAATGGCTTTACCTTTATCATCTAACCAACCTTTGCTGTTTTATGGTTGTTAGCATATATTGCATGATAAAATTTACCTTGAATGTTTATTGAATACTAGATTTGAAGAGCCTAAAATATATATATAATATTTTCTATCTCTGAAGCTTAAAATTATTCAAGTTAAAAAGATGTAGATTGATTTAGTATTAGATGACAGACATGATAAACTACAGACCTGCAGATAGACACACAGAAAACAAATTACAGAAGCTTTATGTGGGTCCATCAAAACATTCACTATGATTTAAAATTTTTAATGAAAAAATTGATAAGTATATCAAATCAATTTTGTTTTCTATAAACCATACTTCTTAGAGATGAAAATAAAAGTCTATTCCTCTTCAATTTATCTGTATTATGTCTGCATGTCAGCTTGACCCACACTGGTCTATAACTGTGATCTCATGTGATATGTTTAAGTATATAATAAAACTGTCAAATCTTGTGTTCAATATGCCTTTTTCAAGTGCATTGAATCAATATTTCAGAACTGAAAGTAATAAAAGGTCAGTTTGGCTAGCTATGAACACCTTATTCCTTGTGTAGGCTGTTCCAACTCTAAAAGCTTGCCTTGGCTTTAAAGAGTAATTAATTGATGATATTATACAGGAGCACCATCTAGGAAATACATTGATACTAAGGTGAGTATATTAACATTTCTAGGAATTTTTGAATTTTAAGGCACAGATATTCAGCATTGTTAGCATGCTTGTCAGATATTTTGCTTCTTGGTTTAGAGAAAAATGGATTCCAACACTGTATTAATTAAGATATATGAATGATTCAAGTAAGCTCCTAAGAGATGTGCTGTCTAATAAAGGAGAAGGTATTGCTTCATATATTAGGTGTCATGAAAAATTAATATTCACATAAAATACTTAGAACAATCTCAGGCAAAAGTATATATTTTATAATGTTCAGATAAGGACATGCCTATGGTTGACTAAAAGTAGATTCTTTGAAAAAATAAGCGAGTACTGAATAAATCAATAGTTATCAACACCATGAAAAACATATGTAAACACTGTGATTAAGAGAATAATTATAATATTCTATGAAGTCGTATTTATTTAAAAGTGTTTTTAAATTTACTTGTATATGCATGGAATTCTCATAGCCTTCTTAGAATGACAAAACAAAAGGTTTCCATGGATTAATATAGTTTCTTATTTTAGATTCATTTATCATGAGTTGTCTTTGTTATATTAAGTGGGCAAATACTAGTTTGCAATAAATGATGTGATGTGAATGTAAAAGGAGACTAGGTTTCCAATATCATCTTTCTGGAGTAAAAAAAAAAATATGTTGAAGGTTATTAAGTCTTGAATTCTTAATTTAGTCATCTTAATATTTTTGTCAGAATGGGTATTTCTCCTCAAGAAGTTGATGTATTTTGTTCATAAAAGGAAGGGCTGAAGGTTCCAAAAGTAGTCATGGTAGCAGGACATGGGGTACCAACTGTCCTATGCAAAAGACAGGCAGGGACAACTACATCACAGTCAGAAACCTTTCACAGAGACTGTAGATAGATTTGCTAACAGCAGCATCTGCTGCAACCAGTTTCATTCTATGGTTGAGTTCCACTTCATGTTTTCTGTCTACAACTAGATCCAGATACAAGTCAGCATAAGAATGGATAGACGCAAAACTAACAAAAACAGAATCATGATGCTCTCGAAAAGCAGAGAAGGAGATAAGACTTTGAGAGAATGCGTCCAGATATGATATACTACAGACAATGATAAATTCAGAAATAGTTTGTAACAATCAGATCTATATCTTCATGGTAACCTACTATACTGGGTCAATTACACAACTATATGTAAATATACACATACATATTATTTAAAAGAGAATATATTAAACCAATAGAAATTTTACAGATTTGTGAAATGTATGTAATAAAGATAATCACAACATAGTGGGTACAAAAGCCCTTATGTATCTTGTCACACTAATGCTAGATAGACTTCCTGTGAAATAAATATATAATAATATATATAATAAATATATAATAAATATATAATAAATATATACCTGTAAGTGAAATATATTATAAAATGTAACCACACCTGAAGAAGTAAGAAGTTTTATGAATTAAATGTCTATTTCAAATGAAGGAAATGCATACTGCATTAAGAAATGTGTCATATTAACATTTTTAACAGCACAGGTCCTTTATTTATTTTTGTATATTAGGCCATGAATTCATATGGAATGAGCTCCAGTTGTTCAGGCTCCTTTCTATTAGTCCTCACAAAGTGTGCTTATCTGGGAGGAGCAGGCTGTCACTTTAGGACTTTGATATTTCTTGAGAATGTAAAAGTAAGAGAAAATAATATAGGCAAAAAGATTAGAATACCAAAATATCCCTGTGGTGGCTCACAATTACTTAAATTGTTGAAATAATCATTAAAAATATTTTATGTCTTATATAACAAAGTACCAAAAGCTAACTAACTTATAACTAACATAAATTTATGTTATGTAATGCTATAGGCCAAAACATTCAGAAATAAGTGTCCAGAAATAAGGAGTCAGCTTAGGGTAGATTCTCACACTCTCCTTCAGAAAAGGGAACTTTCACTGTGCTCAAATGGCTAAAGAGATGCTTTTGCAAACCAGGTCTCTGAAATATCTTTAACAAGGCCATTAACTTCAATTAACTTCATTAACTCTATTCAGGAGCACATAACGCTTAAGACATCGTGATTTTAGGACTTTCTAGTAGAATTACCTTGGTGATTCGATTCAAGAATATGAAGTCTCTGGTGAAACATACATTCAAATCATACATTTCACCCATATACCTTACAATTAATGTCCTCACACATAAAATGCATTTATTCAGTACCAATAGTCTCAAAGTCTGAACTCATTCTTCTATCAATTTTAATATAAATCCAACATCTTATTTAAGTTACACCTAAGGCAAATACCAGTGAATCTAAAGGAGTGTCTCATCATGGGGATGATTTACCCCATGGCTTTGGGCATATACAATTACACAAGATATATACTTCCAAAATCAGGTACAGGATACACATTCCCATTTTACATGGAAAAAGAAATAGTAGTTCCCAAGTAATCCCAAAATTCAACAAGGCAAATGAGAGTTAACCTTGAATATTGAAAATAGATATTACCTCAGTGTGCCCAGTTTCATATACATGGGGATAGCATTTGGTATCCTAAAATTCTAGTGAACTCCTTACTCATAGTATTGTTTATAGGCCACACAAAAACTATCATATGTTGGGCTCATTTACCTATAGCTTCCTCGAGGCTGGTCTTATATGTATTTCATTTGGAGTCCTAAAGGATTGATAATTAACTTGGCCCACAGTTTCACTAGACATTTTTCTACAAAATATTCTGTGAAACAGGCCTATTGCTATAGGACTTATATGCCTGGACCTAGAAGATCTTTTGGCCATATTTGGAAATCCAGGTGGAGATAGCAAGGCCCTAGAGCACTGATAATCTATGTGCTTACAGAGTTAGCACCTGGTAGCAGATGCTGATAGGTAAGGATGTTTGTGCCCTCTAGGGAAGTGGCTATTGAACATCACACTGCCCCTGGGTACTTGGACAGATGACTCTAAGTTAGACCTCAGATTCCAACAGTTGTATAGATGCCACACAAGCTTCAAAAGCCTTCTGGAAACTCTCAAGGCTCTGACATTCTGGGCCTGTGATAGGGATGGCAAACTAGAGGAAATTCAATACAATTTTGGGCTTATTCCACTATGGTCTTGATAAATATCATATAACTTCATTCTATGAACTATAATTCAGCAATTTGCTGTTTAGCCTTGGGCTATGCCCTGAATATGATGTTTCTTTAGTTACATCACTGACAGATGGAATTTTTGAATGTTTTAGTTATACTATATTTTGTGTTGTAAATTTTATGTTTGTTGTCTCTTCTTGATGTTTTACTATGAGGTGTTAAAACATGACGTCTAACCAATTACATTGCTTAGCGTTTTCTTCTGCAAAATGCTCCAATTCAGCCCTCCATTTCTTTATTCATAAAAGAATATGAAATGAGCAAAAATCAACAAATCATGATTTGACACTAAATAACAAGAATTGTTTATCATTTACTTTGCGATACTAAGCCCTTCATTTCTGAGACCTTATCTAAATTTACCTTACTGCTGATATCGCTATTTTTTTTTTTTGATTAAAACTGTTTAAATACTCTGTAATAATCAATGGGTTTTTCTAGAGTATTGCTCTTCCCAGACCTTAGCAAACTGTTCCATTCTCAGTAATATTGGATTTTAAATTATTTTTAAATTATTTAAGTGCTTCTATGTGCCTGTGCCAAAGAGCATAGTTACTGTTTGAAGTTAGAGGAGGATGTCAGGTTCCTGGGGCAGGAGTTAGAAGGAGTTGTGAGCTGCTGTCTTTGGTGCTTGGAACCCAATAGCGTTCCTGTGTAAGAATAATACACAGTCTTAACTGCTGGTCTATCTCTCTAGTTCACATACTGGCTTTTCTTGACACCTTTTAAACATCTGGAGGTCTCACCTCATATCCCAATTCTAAAATGCATTTTATGCTTTTAAAGTGTTTGCTATGGCAACACTCTTGATTTTCCTACCAATTTCTGCCTTTGTTTGTGCAGATATAACATAATATATTAAGGTGGATATTTTGTTTAAAAAATATGAAATATAAAATGAAATAATTCTCCCATGGTACTTGAGGCTGAGGTTTACAAAGTCAAGATGTCAGAATCTCACTGTCTCTTGAAGGCCATGTTTTAGATTTCAAGGTTATGTTTTTATTCTGTGTTTCCAGTGGGCTGAATGGTACCAAAAAAATGAAAATCATACAAAATAAAAGACAATTCACTGATATGTCTTTTACAATGCAACCCCTTGTTTGTTTGTTTGTATAATTTAATATTATTTTTATTACAGTTTTTATTAGTTCTTTGAAAAATCTATAAATTTGTTTTGATAATTTTCAAACCCTAGCTCCTATCAGACCAATACCAGTTTCCTAACTTTTCAAATTTTGTGTATTATTTTGCTTCATATTATTTCCCCCATCAAGTTCAATTCCAACTGCTCTCTCATTCTTTGGTGTGTGATCATCAAAGAATCATGTCCAACTTACCAAAAGCCACACTGTAAAGAAAACTAACTCCCTTTGCTCTAGCTACTAGCAGTTGCCCATAGCCCCTCAGGGACTTCACACCTGCATGCCTTCTTCATCCTGAAATTCTGTCTGGCTAGAATTTGTGCAGGTCTTGTTCATGCTGTAATTGTGAGTTCATATGTCCATGACCCTGCTGTGTCCAGAAAATACTGATTCCTCATGGTCATCTGCTGCTTAGTCTTTGCCTATTTTTCCTTTTCTTTTATTTCCTTTTGTTTTAAATTAAAAAACAAGCATTTTTATACAACATACTCTGATCAGAGTTTTCCCATTCCACAACTTCTCCTTGATCATCCCCACATCCCAATCCATCCAAATCCAGTCCCTTTCTTTATCTATCTCTCTTTAGAAGACAAACACCAAAAATAAATTAATTAAAAAAAAACAAGGAACACACACACACACACACACACACAGACATATATATATAGAGAGAGGGAGAGAAGAGAGAGAGAAGAGAGAGAGAGAGAGAACACGTAGAACTACAACATCTGAAGCTATTATATAAAAGCAAAGGACCACACAAAAAACAAGTGCCCAAACAAAGCAATATAAGACAAAATGTCTACAAAAATACCATTGAGTTTGTTTTGTGTTGGTCACCTACTGCTGGGCACAGGGCCTGCCTGCCCTTAAGTATGTTTAATATACCTAGCAATATTCCTATGTGGGGAAAAATACCTAATATTTTCTTTTCACTGGAATGTCAATTGGAGATAGCTTCTTGGTTAGAGATGATTAGAGTCTATGTCCACTTTTCCATCTCAACACTAGGACCACATCTTGCCTGAGCCTGTGCAGGCAATGTTTATATTGTCTCTATAAGTGTATATCTGCATCAGTCCTGTTGTTTCTGGAAGCCACTATTTTGTTAGTGCCATCCTTCTCCTCTAGCTCTTATCTTTCTACCTCCTCTTCCATATAGCTCCACAAACTTAGAGGAGAAGACTTTGATGAAGACATCTCATTTTGATTTGAGTGTTCCAAAATCTTGACCACCTTTCACATTATCCATCTATGTCCCTCTGCCTCTTCCAATTTCTATCTGGCTTTCACAATGATCCCTGAGACTTGGAAGAAGGGAGTGTGATATAGATGTCCCATTTAGGACTGAATATTTTTCAATCTCTCAGTGTCTGTATCTTGACAAGCATGGGTTTCTGTGTTAATCATCACCTACTCTCAAAACAAAAACAAAAATCTTCTCTGGGAAGAGTGAATTGATGTACTAATCTATGGATATAACTTTAATTCATTAGAAGTTTGTTTAATATTATGCCCATTTAGTATGACAATATTCACAGGTTCTCTCTTGGCATTTAGGACCTGCCTGGCTATGTGCTCTTGCCCTCTTCAAAGATGTCGGGTGTGAGCTTCAACATGTGGTGTAGGCATTAAATCAAATCAGAAAATGGTGACTCATATGATATCATGTCACTAATGTACCACTGGGCATGATTTGCCAGAGTACTTGTTATTATAGACTGAAGGATAGGCAATGGGTAAGCTTCCTGATTATTTTTCTTTTCTTTTAGTGTGAATATTAGTTTCTGGTATTATGAAAACGAGGAAATATGGATGAAGATTCCAGATGAGTAATAACTTTATTTCTCCATTTTCCTTGATTTATGTTGTGTTTGGCAGAAGAGTCTTATGGTCAAATTCTTGAGGGTAACTTACATCATTGGCTAAAGATTTTAATGTTTAGATGTGGATATTTTTTTTTAGTTAAGCAGTTCACAGACCATAGCCTATGGGATGTAAGGAGCTCTGCAATTAGATGTCGAAAATATGTTCCATTTATTTACGAAGACATTCTGTATAAAAGCAGACTAAAATAAACTGTAAAGATTGAACAGACATCTCATCAAGCAGGGAACTGCTTTTTAGGCAGAAATGCTGCTGGTATGTTTCACTAGGGAATCTTCTCTAGCGATGTTGTTTCAGAAGCTTGTAGTCTTAGACCCATCTCCACTCTGGAATCTTCTCAGGGGGCAGGCTGTGAGGATGGCAATGATGGAGATCCAGGAAATCCCTGAGAGTGTTGGACAATGGCTAGTGCTGACAGGTAAGTCTGTGTGGATCCAGATATCAGTGCAGGAAAATTTACTATCACTGGGGCAAGGACCATGCACAGAATCTGAAGTTCTCTCTCTGATGGTTATCAACACAAAGACTAGAGAAGAGGTGTCTTGGGAAACAGCAGCATGAACCTAGATACCATTCCCAAAGTCATAATTTTTTATCATTTTATTGTGTGTTAGCTTTACACTATCAAAACTCACAAATTTGGTCTGGCAAACTAATATATTAACATCTCCTTGGGGCTATCTCATTAGCATATCATGGTCTGTCCTGGATGAGGCACCTAAATGAACATCTTAGCTAAGCCAACTGTGGCCTGCCTGGGGTTCTGGGGCATGCTTCTGAGGCATAGCACTTTGTCTGTTTGTTTGTCTGTCTGTCTGTCTGTCTCTCTCTCTGTAGCCATTCCTCTCTCCTCTTCTTTTATTAAAAATATTTTTCCCTACAATATTTTCTGATCATGGTTTCCCTTCTCACCACTCCTCCCAGTTTCTCCCCTTCTCCGTTTTCACCCAGATACACATCATTTCTGTCTTTCCTTAGAAAACAAACAGACATCTAAGGTAAAATAATAAAATAAAAAAGATTTTAAAATATTGGAATATGACAATATAACCAAACAAGAAAAAGATCCTTGAAACACACAAACAAAACCACACAAATTACATATAAACACAGAGGCACGCAAGTTACCACACACAGAAAAAGCATAAAAACCCGAAATTGGAAGACATAATATATACCCAAAGGACGTGTAAGGCTAAATTAAAATTTAAAAAAAAGTTCTGACTTAACATTATAAGACAAAGGACCTCCAAAGATACTGTTGAGTTTCTTTTGTGTTGACCATCCACCGCTGCACATGGGCCTACCTCTAAGAGTAATTTGTTTCTACAGTGAAACTCCCTTGGAGAAAATTAATTTTTAATTTGCAACTGGCTATCAGTTGGAAATAGCTTCTTGGCTAGGGATGAGAGCATTTGTTCACTTGTCTAGTTCTCTCCTCTATAAAACCCCATCTCTTACAGACCCGTGTATGCCCTGTGCATGTTGTCTCATGCTCTGTGAGTTCATATGTATCAGTCCTGTTTGTCTAGAAGGCCTTGATTCCTTGATCTAACCCCTCCGTATCTTCTACTCTTCCACAGTGTTCTCTGGGCCCTGAGGGGAAATATTTGATGGAGATTTCCTTTATCAGAACTACCTGGTGGCAAACTCAGCATCATATTTTTTTAAGTCACATAAAATTGACTTTCGGTTACTCAGATGGTTTCAATCATGTTATGTGCAGTTATAATGAGCATCATACCTTATTAGCAGATAAAGGCTAGACAACAAGAAGTTACTTTTTTTTTTTGTCATGTGGCTTTTTTTTTACTTAATTAGAAAATTACCCTACTATTCTTCTGTCTAGGTTTAATGTGTGTGTGTTTTGTTGTTGTTGTTGTTTTGTTGGTTTTTATTTTGATACACCTGATAAAAATAAGATGTTATAGATTCCCCTTTGAAGTGCCACTCATTCTGTCTACTAACAACTGATTAGGGCAAAGATTTATTGGAAAGAAATTCCAGGAAATTAAATAAAAGAAAACAAGGCAAAAATGAAAGTATTTATATGATTTAATGTAACAGAGGAAAGCATGTTTGTTTACTTTACTCTTTTTTAAAAAATGTGCTCAAATGGATTAAACTTTTTCTGATAAAGCAATTTTTAGATCAGTGCTGATGAGGGAGGGGAAAAGAAGTAGTGTAACAATGTAAAGGTAATGATGGAAAAAGTGTAGCCAGGAAAAGGACTTAAATTTCAAGGAGTAATGAGCATACAATGTCAAATTCAAGAGATATATTTAAAGAGAAATGATAAATCAAATCGCATTCACTGCTACATAATTCTTTCTTAAAAATACTCACACAGGATATGACCACTATTATCAAGAATCTGAACACTGTCCTTATATTTATCTAAAAACAAACAAACAAAAACAAAGACAACAGCAACAAAAATATGTTTTTGAAGAAATGTACAACATGTAACTTCTGGAGGTAATAACCTAAAAGTTATTCTTGATGGTATAAAATAAAAATGATAAACTTTAGTGAAAACAAGAATTACTGATATCTCAAATCTATTGTAGTAACTTATATTGAAAACTTCCTTTTTATATAAACTATGAAACATGACTTTTTCTAATGTGACAGACACTGTGCATGAATTATTACACTTAAAACTGCTAACTTTGAAACATTAGTATTGCTATTTCTGTTTTAAAAGTATAGCACATTTCTCTTAGAATGATTTCATGACTGTCCCTAAGCATATCTACTTCCTTGCTTATAATTGGTATAAATCCTTATTATGTAATTTCAATTCCTGTGAATAAAAAGGCAGAAAACTTTTAATCTCTTTGTCCTCCACTATAATCCAACTGTATAATTAGAATATTACTTTCACCCATGAAAGAAGAGCTGGTACCAGACTGATCCACACAACAGACAATGGTCAAACAAGACAATATCCATGGTCAACAGTTTTCAGGTCCCAACATCTCATATTTGAATTCCTTTAGAGAAGAAATCCATAGTACCACTGACAAATGGGATTCTGTCTTAAGATTCTCCAGGCAAAGCTTGAACTGAACCAATCAGAATTGATGCACTGTTGCTGAGCAGAGAGTTGCTGGCTATTAATGGGTCAGCTATTTTCAGGATAATTGTTCTGAAATTGTCTGGAAATTGGTATCCTGTGCAGGGATTCATGGCAGAGGTATTTAACCAAAGTCTAGTTTCTTCATGCTTGGGTTTTAATTCCAAGCTGATTTGCAAAAGTAGCCTGCTACAGAACTGAAAGATGGGTGATGGATGAGGGTCGTAAAGGTAGGCAATGTGAGGACAGTTAGATTTATGATCCAGCCAAAGTGCAGAAACATGATTCAGTCCCCTGTTGAGATACTATAAAGGACAGGCCTTTGAAGTAAATGCCACACCAAAGAGTAATTGTTTCAATCCAAATCTATCATATAAACAAATGAAAGTCTGACAAATCAAATAAGAATCCAGCCTTACATGGTAAAGGACTCAGGGGGAATTTCTTCTCATCATACATAAAATGTTCACTAAATATTAGCATGTGCTGGTCTTATAAAGTAAGTCTCAATGACTAAAGTTACTGCTATATTTTATATAATATACTATTTTTCAGAAATAAAATACTTTGGATATCAATAAAGTTATAAAGAATATTCCTGCATATTTAGAGATTAAATAATGTAGTGATAAATTAGAACATATTTCAAAAAATGATGTTAAAAAATCTATAATAAGGGCTCAGAACATATGTGAGTAAGGAATTATTTGTCATGCAGGCATAAAGCCTTGAACCGAGTTCCTAGCATTAAACAGAAAAACCCAGGTTTCAAAATACTTGTATCCAAGTACATATGAGGGGAAGCAGATTTATTCTTAAGTCTTGTCACACCAACATTGCCAGAAGTTTAACTGCAGGTCACAGACAGACCCAGTCTCCAAGAACAAAGTAGAAGCTGCCGGAAGAAGCAAACACAAGATTGTCCATTGTGTTCCGTAAGTACATGCAGTTATGTGCACATGTACACATACACACACATGAAAATATACATAGAAACACACACACATGCACACACCATGCAGATAAGCACACAAAACCACACATTTGTTCATATTTGGATCTTAATTTATAGAGTGATATGATAGAAACTTATAACTTTGAGTGTGCAGAAGTTTACAATTTTTTTTAGCATAAAAGATAAAAATATAAACTATAACTATAAATGAAAATGGAGAAAATAAAATAATGAAGCTAAGAACTAAACTCAATGAAATGGAAAGTGCAAAGATAAAACTATTAAGTTCAGCTAGACCAGTCACTTGAATGAATTAATGGAATTGCTAAAATGTTGGGAAAATGATCAAGACAATTAAAATTCAGTGGATGCAATATCACTGCAAATTTCAGATTTAAAATTCAGATTTAAAAAGATGTATATTTTAAAAACTGGATAATAGTAAATTCAACTGTAAGAAAACATGGAATATTAAAAATCTACTTCACGTCTATATCTTTATTTTGAATTGGCACACCATGACAAGGCTTAGAAATGAAAACACATGGAAATGAAGTTCAATATCAGGATATTTCATGTAAGTTCACAAATTCTCATACTTTAATTAATGACTTTCCTAAATATTTATGTTTTATGGTTCAGAGTATAAATAGAGTATACTCTGTATTTTATTATAATGTAAAACTAAAACAAAACAAAACAAGTTTGTTTGGCTTTTATTTGAGAATTAGTTAATTTAAGGTACAGTGACTAACAGCTTGTATATTTCTACCTATCTTACCCTTGTCATCTGTGGGTTTTTTTTTTTTTAATTTTCAAGGTCTTATCTCAAAATGCCTTGACTTTTCCTCTATCTATTAATATGTTCTTATTAATACTCATTGTGAAGTAGAATGAGATACTGTCCTCTAATTTTTTAGCAATGATTTTCACAGATGTCTTATTATATTCATTTAATCCATTTGAATATTCATTTAAAATTATATATATATATATATATATACACACACACACACACACAATTCTTCAGGCTTTTATTTGTTTTTAATACCAAATCTTCTCTTGTCTATTGCACTTTGGAGACTATTCTCATCACAACACTGAAGCTGACCTTATCATCATAGTCATTTGTTATGTTTCATTTTTCTTAATCTTAGAACATTACTTAGGTCAGCCAAAATGACACATCTATTTATGTCAATATGTTTTAATATCAAGTTTATTTATTTATTTATTATCTTTCTGTTTATTTATTTAATTATGGATGTATGTACTTGAGACAGGAAATCCCTATATAGAGCAGTATAATGCTGAAACTTACAGGATTCTTCCTATCTCTTCCTGCCTCTTATTCCTGAGTATTAGTATTAATGGAAGACACTACCATGCCTCATCTTGACTCTGGTACTTGAAATATTATACCACAGACTGTTTTTTAGAGGCACAGTCTCTCTATGTAATCTGGCTTGGTTGGAACTCACTATGTAGACCAGGCTGGCTTTAAACACACTGAGATCTGCATGTCTCTGACTCCTTGGTGCTAGAATCAAAAGTGTGCAGCACTACACCTACCTAGCTCTTTTCACTCTGGATGGTCTTTTCCTCCCTCCCCTTTTCTATAAAAATGTAAGCAGTAGTCAGTGGTTTTATTTCTTTCTTTGGATGTTGGCTGTTTTCTTATCTCTCTATATCTTCTACTAGCTGATACCATGCACTTCAGTACTCACAAGTACCACATGTAAACTACTGATTGGTACACTGAAAGGGTTTCCCATAAGTACCACATGAATGATTCTGAGTGGTACAATGAAAAGATTTCCCTCGTGTTCCAAATATTTAAAATGGTACTCAGGGACTCAGCAAGTCCTATTTGCTCAGACTTTTTAACCCAATAATTTGTATAACCTTATTTCTAATGATCAAGTAAAAAACCTGAAGACATTTTTTTTCCTTTATCTTGCACAGCTAACGACCGATTCTTATAAATCTAACCCAAAGCAGTTCGTGGTTGTCCCTCTTCACCCTATTACCACAAATTGTTTCTAACATCATTAAATTTGCACTACTGTAGTAGCAAAGAAAAAAATGTCCTCCTAATCACACCCACATTTCCCAATAAACTAAATTATATTTCTAAAATTTAAGTAGATGACTCTTAAGTTTCTGTATTGGGGTAATATAAGAATATATATATAAAATTGAACATGTCATGTCTGTTTTTGCTATATTTCTACAATCTTGTGCTTCTTTCTGGGGTGATTGTGAGTAGCCTCCATTCAGAGAATAGAAGTTACTTTTGTGCAGAGGGTCACTGTAATCTCTCAGTATATAACTTACATAAACTACTATAGTGCCCCTGATCACTAGCTGAAGTATCATAGGCTTATAATTAAGCTTTATTATAGGCTTTATTTTTATACATTAAAGCACACGTATATCTTTTTGAGTGCTTGTTAATATCTGACTGACAGACTGTTAAAAGTTATTTGTTGGTTCATGGTAATGATATGAAACAATGATATAAAAGGGGGGTAATTAAGATTTTGTTTTTCAGCCCTTTAGTTCTTTCATTCCTATAATTAAATAAGTGATCTTTGGTACATGATTGGACTAGGAAAACTCTGATTGATTTATACGTTTTAGAGAACAAACTTTGATAAAGAAAAAAGTAGCTATAGGAAAAAGAAATCATTTGAGATCAAAAAAATTTACCAGATGCTAAATATCACAGCATACGAGAATAAATTCTGAAAAGTATGCTTTTTGGGGTCCATTTTTACCTGTGCCTGGCATTTAGTCTTCAAATATTATGTATATGACTTTGATTATTATATCATTTTCCAACATAGAGTACTTGATCCAGACTGGAAAACATATTTGCATGCATGCTCAAAGTATTCAATATTTTATTGATTTTCTGTTTTGTACATGGAGAAAGTGAGCTTTAAGGAGCCTCATGCAGGTCCAATGACACAATTTTTTGTTTTCGTTTTTAATTTTTATTTTCTTTTTTTGACTTTTCTTGTTTTGTTTTCGGTCAGGTCTCATGTATCCTAGAAAAATGTGGAACTTAAAGAAAATGTGTTAATAGCAAAAGTCATATGTTTTAAGCCTAAAGCAGAGGAAAAGGAAAAGAAAATTTAAAATGCAAATTTTATAGAGTTCCTTATTGCTCTGATAAAATATCTGAAGAAATTAAACTTAGAAAGTAAAGAGGGATTGATTTTGGTTCACAATCTTGGATAGGGTCCATCATTGAAGGGGGGGCATGACAATAGGAGCCAAAATACCAGAGTCTGTGTCTCCACAGTCAGGAAACAGAGGGAAATGAATGCAGGAATTAGATTTCCTTTCCCTTTCTCCTTCAATCCAGGACTGATTAGGAAGGAATGGTTTTGCCAACAGTTAGGGTGGGACTTCCCACTTAATTAATTGAATCAGGATAATTGCCAACAGGTATATCCAGAGGATTGTTTCATAAATGATACTCTACCCTGAAGTTCACTGTGTTAACCATCATATCATTGTTAGGCTTACTTTTAGAATTTATTCATTTACTTGTCTTTTTTTTTTCCATTTCATTCAGTTGTCAATGATAAGTAATCCAATATTCTATGCAGAGTCACTCTTTCCAAACTGATTTTGTTAGTTTCTGTTTTGTATGGCTTTTTATGAAAGAATATCCAGTTATTATATCCTTAGATTGATTTTAGCTTTTCTAAAGCCAATTGTCACCTAATAATTTTTGGATTTCTTCTTTAATATGCAGTTTCTCAAATTTCATGTTCTCTTTAGTTATAACTATACTTCTCATCAATCTTGAATTAGTGACACTTTTTCTTTGCGTGTAGTTTTATACATCAGTTCTAATTCATGTCATTATTGATATTATATAAGTAAACCTATACAAAACTACTCTCATACCTAAGGCTCAGGGAACCTGATCAAAAAGGGAGCTTAAAGCTGTTAGAGAAAGAGGATCAGAGAGTTTGTTGTAAGATTTGGTCTTCTAGTAATATCAGAAACTACATCCATAATATCTCACTATCATTACTGCATAAACATGAACTGAACAGGACAACAATAATAGACTTCCAAAGTGGACATAGGAAAGATCACTAGGCCTGCACAATGAACCTTAGAAAATTAACAAATGCTGAAATTGGGAGAAATACTTTTCCCCAAGAAAGAGCATACCAATTGGTTATATAATGTCAAATGGTGAGCCCTAAAAAAATCCATACATGTAGCATACACAGACTGAGCAAGTTACATTTTGGAATATGTGTGTGTGTGTACATGTGTGTGTGTGTGTGAATACACACACACACATATATGAATACATATACACGCATATTAATGTGCATGTAACAACAATTAAAGAAGCCATGAATTTGAAGAGAATAAGGAGTATGCAGAAGGTTTTTGAGAGAATACCAGGAATAGGTAAATAATGTAATTACATTGTAATCTCAAAAAAAAAAAAAAACTAAAAATAAATCAATTCATCTCACTTAAAGTATATATGACAGGAACTAATCTTGTTTTCATTCAGATAGAATTACATCAGCATTCTCTAATAATAATATTTGGACTCCTCTGATGTGGAGGGAACCAGCCTTTCCCACAAATGGGTTCATGGAAACTCTACACAGGAGGGAGTACAGCGCAGAAAAAATGAGGAATGACAAACGTACAGGGTAGTTCGTTCTTTTATGGGACTCGAGGAAATGACACACACGGTCGCGCTTTAAAATGACACGTGGAACACACTTTAGAAGTAAAACGCAGGAGCGTTTTTAATGGGGGAATTAACAGTGTACATATTAAGAAAAGAGAGGGGCAAGAGAGAGACTGACAATGCAATGCGCCTTGTCAGTGGAAAAAACCACACCAAGGAGAGAAGGAGGGAGAGACAATATATACATTACCAGGGAAAGGGCCACACCAGAAAGAGAGAAAAATGCTCTGGGAAGAGGTTTAAAAAGCCAAATAGTTTTTTGATATGCACATGTTGCTCAGGCCTTCACAGGTTTTGTATGTAGATGTAGTCACGCCCAGGATGGGGGTTGGGAATCCTTCCTCCTGTGACTTGTCTTGTTTGCTAAGAAAGAACATTTGTGTTAATACTCTTAGCTGAATAATATCTCCATCTGCCCCAAACAGAGCAGAGTGCCATGTAGGCAAAGAAGGTTTTTATTTTACAGTTTTTAGCTGTTTGGTGCATATTTATTTTTTCTCTATCTAGGCCCCTTTTGCTTCTTTCTGTTACTATCAATATGAATGGGTAGCTTAACACATGCCAGGACTTAGAAGCCTGCAAGATATTTTACAAAGACAATTACTTTTGAGTAAAAAGTGGGCGCTTCTCCTTCTCAGCTAACACCAGCAAGCTAAGGTATTACTAGGCCATGCAGACATAATGAAAGATTTTTGTCGCCATTACAGCAAAGGAGAGGAAGGGGCAGAATGGCTGGTAAGCCGAAGTTCCCCGCTGGGGAGTCTGGAACCTTGTCGACAGATTTCAACCTCATTGCCAGGGTATTGGGGCTCCAGCACTCTGATGGGAATCAAAAATTATGATAGTGCTATGTATGATAAAATGTGCCGGATCATGGTGGCTCACGCCTTTAATACAAGCACTTGAAAGCAGAGGCAGACAGATCTCTGTGAGTTTGAGGCCAGACTAGTCTACACAGTGAGTTCTAGGACAGCCAGAGTTACAACAGAGAAACTCTGTCTGGAAAAACTGAAAGGAAGGAAGGAAGGAAGGAAGACAGAAAGAAAGAAAAAAAGAAAAGGAAGAAATGAAAAGAATAAATATTTACTTAAAAAAGAAGTAAACATGTTTTAAAATCATGGATATTTTATCTGTCATATGTTTTAAATAAAGAAAAAGTCAAATTTGTTCATGGAAACAATCCATATTTCAAGTCATTTTTGTCCTTTTGTATAGATTATAGTAATTGAAACCATTTAAGTTATGTCATAATTCACAAGGAAAAGCCATTTTAGAAAACAAAATAATGAATATCAATCTTTAAATAATTCTGTCAGCCTAAAAATAGATCATATTTTGCATGATATTTATCCTTAGATCTTTTTATCCATTTCTAATGCTCTGTAACTCTTTCTGAAGAAAATGATGGCTTATTATTGTGTAAATATGATTTATTCAGCAACTTATTCAATAACTGTAATAAAAGAAATCAATGACTCAGCTCTGAAATTGTGTAACATGGTTTCTTTTTGATTTATTCCCTTGCTAGAGAGTGATTATACTGAAAAATCTGACAATTCACGCTTTTATCAAACATATAATCAGCTACCTTATGCTTCTGTAACTCAGCCTAGTCCCACTACCTCTTCTGTGCTGTGACCAACATCCCAGTATAGCTAGTATTACATCCATCCACAGGAATTTTTACCCTACCTCCAGCATCCAATTCCATATACAGAATTCCTTGTTCCTCTTCCAGGTTCTAGCCTGGTACATATCCTTGATGTCTTCATCTACACATTGTCTGTAATCTCTGAGATTTAGCCTGGGTCCCCATCCAGTACACCAGCCTAATCTGGTCTCCCACACTTTAACTGCAGAAGAGCTTTGGGTTTGGACAAGTATCCTTGCTACCTCTATACCACGGAACTTCCTAATAGCCTTTTTTTTTTTAACTCACACTGTCACACTAACTGGTTGGAACATAAGAGAAACTCTTACAAATACAAGGAGTTCACAAAACACCAAATAGTCAAGACCAGAAAAGAAAATCCATGTGGAACATCAAATTTAAAATTCTAAGTATACATAACAAAGAAAGCTGTAACAGAAAAAGAAAAAAGAAAAACAAACCACAAGTCACATAAAAATGAAAACCCATCAGAATTATAGCTGATTTTTCAATAGAAGCTCTGTGTCTGGAACAATGTATTTCAAGTCTTAAAAGACTATGACAGTCAACTTCAAATAACATAACCAGCAAAACTGTGTCATGACTGAAAGAAAAAAAAAAGTTTCCACAAATGTAATAAATGAAGGCATAGTGAATCCATCAAACTGAACTACTCAGTGGGTAGGAAGGAAAGTTTATTGGTTGAACAAACTTCCCATAAACCTCCAAGAATAAAGGGCAGCAGTTTGGCTTAAAAGTAAGAAAGTTTTATATAATTGTAAGTTTCTGCTTTTGGTTTCCTCCTATATCTTGAAGGTAGGACTCTCTTCGTGATTTAGCACACACTTCAGACAAAAGACTTGGAAAGATCAACCAGAAACTGACTGGGATGATTTTTCACTAAGGACTCTCTTCTATAGTGTGAGAAGGTGCCATACAAGCTATCAAAGAAGAAAAAGCAGTTAATATTACTAATCAACACTAAAGATTATGAATCACAACAAAGACAGGCATGAAAAGACATATAGTGTGAGTTAGTGGCACTATTATTTTGGAGGTAACCACTAGCTGTCTCGTTGGATTTATGTCTTATACAATAAGAGCAAATTCATGCTTGATATGGCTCAACAACTCCACCAACTATACATAGCTAGATTCTCAAAGACAGACTACATTTTCTTACTAATACAGCTTCCAAATATATTCAAAATACATCTCTTTATATGCATAGATAATTCTAGCTCTCATCCCTCATCAAAGAATCTTCATCAAATGTTGGCTATTATAGAGAAACACAGTTGGTCAAAATACAGAGGAAAACATGACCATATAATGTACAACCCCAACTGTCTCATCCACAACAGAACCCTATGTTTTAGGCTCAGAAAACATCAAAGAAGATGTGATATAAATATTGTAAAAGTCAAAAGAGAAGGATACCCATGGTAATAAATTTACAGCTATGAAATTTCACTATTAGAGTTGCCTATACAATATCTACATAATTTTAACATCAGTTACCATATTAAGGGGATGGTGGTATTTCATTGGGTCCCATCCCTGAATGGTGTTGTACAGACAATTAATGACTCAGGATAGACAGAGAATTAGGTCTATACAGGGGAAGATTTTTGATGAATGAATCTGTATGTCTCTCTCTTTTATCTATCTCACACAGATGTGCACACATATGCATTTGTGCACATGCTTGCACATATATAAACATATATCTGTGTGAAAGGATATATGTACACACATATATGTTTACATATTAATAATAATTAAAGAAGTCATAAATTTAAGAAGGAATTGGGGAAAAGAAGAGATAGAAATGATGTAATGATATAGAGTGCCCATTGTGAAATTCTTTAAAAATAAATTATAAACAAAGAATTACTGAAAAAATTTAGTACCATATTCCTTAAACTATAACATATTAAAAGAAACCACATATCTGACGTATCAGCATTTTAAGTAAGCAACAAAACCACAGTGAACCATGTGAAAATAGAAAAATGTAATAATAATAAAATGACAAACTGTAATTTGTGGAAATAAGATTTTTAAGTTTCTTTGAAAAGAAGCACAAACAGCTCTTACAAAATTTACTATCTCAAATGCAATAGTAGTCAAATGTATGTATCTGCCTCTAGATACTAGATTCAGAGTTTAATGCTAAGAATATACTTAGCTATTGCCCAATTACCTAACTGTGATTTTGATTATTGTACTTTAAGACAACAGTCCTCTTTTAGAAGACAGATTATAGAGAGATGTTATATTTGACTTTTTACCTATTTGAAAAGTTACTTCTTACAGGCTGTCTAAAAAGTACTTCATCTACCATCACAGTACTAAACTAATATTCAAGTTCAGGACATACTATATTTTAGTCTGTCAAGTGAACTTTTATGTCAGTCTCTGAATCCATGTCACATAGTTTGGACTGACTATATCCAATGTATTCTGTACACTATGCCCAGGATGTTTTTTGTAACACTAATGTAATTATATCATCACTGCTAAAGTCTCTCTGCTATCACTTCAGTTCTCTATTTGAGTGAAATCAATTCTTTCTCTTTGGAGTGGAAATCAAGGTTCCTTTATGTGCTAAGCTTATACTCTTCTACTATATCTTTAATCTTGAAATTGTGAAATATTAACATTTCTAGAAAGTTTTTTACAATCTCACCTCAACCAACACAAAAGGCAGGTTTCACTCCTCTGTTTAACTCCAAAACACACCAAGATGTCTTTTGTTCTTTTCAAAGCACAGACCCCAGGAGATATATCCTTCACCCTCTAAGCCATTGTGCTGCTTTTTAGTTTCTCAGTTTACATTTGCCCTCTTCAGTCAGCTCTGCATTATTTTAGTTTTTAACCTGTCCAGGCTAGCCATTTCATGGCTAAGCCACAGACTGAAAAAAAAGCCTTCTGAGCACTGGCATCCATATATAAACTCCTTGCTCTTTGCTCTTCACTAAGGATGTAAAGCTACTGTTTCAGTTCCCTACTACTTTGACTTCCCCACAATAACAGACTGTAATCTAGAATTTTAAGCCAAGAATACTTAGGTTATTTTATCACAATCGGAACAAATCTAATTCAAGAGTGGAGCATTCATCTTAGCCTGTTTTCTTACTATAGAAGTAAAGTCAATCTGCCTCAAACAACTATTGCTGCTTCTTCTACACCATAAATGAGTGCACCCTTAAATTGTAAGTCAAAATAAATCCTTCTTTTGTTAAGTTATTATGATCAGGTATTTCAATGCAGCAGCAAGAAAAGTAATATACCCACAAATACGGTATTCACACAAACCTAATCTTGCTCTTTCCCCTAAAACATACTCATAATTAATGATTTCAATAACACTGAGTGTGTTCCATTCCAAGTCATTTATAACAATGAATCCAAATATATTTTGTAATTGAACTGCCTTATCACCAACATACCAATACGGGATATCCATATTTACAGGAAATTTTTATCCTAAAATTTAGTCTTTCATATGGTGCCTGTGGCTTGAACCATAAAAGTCAGAATTAGGGATTATATCTTATCTATTCTCAAAGTCTTCTACTATCCTTATATCACATATTGAGACATGCCATGGACATCTGTCCTGTGCCTTGATAGGTGTTCATAATTCTTTCTAATCTTAGTTATGTTCTTAATTCTGTTCTCAACATTCCTGTTCTTTTCACTTTCATTATGAAGGTATCTTCAAATGTTTTAACGTGAAGACAATTGTGATCACCAGGAAACTTTGTTATTGTCAAAGCAATGTCTCCTGATGTGGAGGATGATCTTTGCTAAGCTTTATTTGCATATTATCTATGAATTCAGCATATTTATGATAGTTATTCCATGGATCATTCATCCACATCTGATTCAAATATTATAACTAACACTATCCTTTTCCATTTTTTGTTATACTTCAAAAGTATTGGATTAAGTTCTTTTTCAACAGCAAATTGTCAAAATGCCACATAGATTTGTCTCATAACTGAGTAACAAATATACAGTGGGAAACCATGCAGTGTACATTTCTTATAAAATATACTTATTGGTTAATGATTATTATAATCTTAATTAATGAGTGATGTGTGACTGAACTACTAGTAGCAGGTATGAATATGACAGTAATTCTCAGAGCTCTTTATCAGAGATATATAAAGTAGCACATTAAATAATTATGCCAATGACAGAATGATGGAAAATGAATCCCTTTTGTTTATGTATGTGTACATATGTTGGGCCTTATGGCCGGGTAAGGGGCCTGTGGTCCAAACTCAAACCAAGCTCGAGTTTAGAGACCTGTCTTGGCACCTCTAGTTCTGCATAACGGTGACTCAGCATAGCCTATTCTGTTGGTGACTCTGCCTAGTTACTGCCACGTATGAAAATCTTACTGGCTCTCCCCTCCTCACTCCACTTTACCTCACACCCTATGTCACCTCTCCTCATCTCCTAGACCCTCCCATTTACCCTCAGCCTATAAAAAGGCGGCTTGTAACAATAAAAGCGAGTTCCTGCTTCGACAGTTTTCCCGGCTTGGTGTGTGTCTTTTCTCCCGGTGAGGGAGTGTTTGGGCCATTGATACTCACCATCCCGCTCAGCCCCGAGGGGGACAGGCTGGTCCTGCTCCCCCTCAACAACTCGTTCAGTCTGAACACCCGACATACATACATATAGTGTATCTACACCTTCTATCTGAATCTATCTGATCATACAGATATATACCAAGAAACCTAACTTATATCAAAAAGCCCAGTTTCATATTAGAAAGAAAAAGTTATTCTTTTTCTCCTGTACTTGTTTTGATTATAAAAAACAAAAAAATTAAAAATTAAAAAAAATTTATATCAGCAATTTTCAACTTCACTCCAGCAAAACTGAATATGATCTATTTTATTTTTATTCCTACATACTAAGATATTTTAAGTTTTTTAAGTTGTTGAGAAAAGATAAAGAAATGTGTTTTGCTCTGTAGAAATAATTTGTGCTTTACATATTATGTTCTTGTGGCAATATATTATTCTGTATTGTTTTCTAGGTGTATTTCTATGCTACCACAGAAGGTAGTATCAGCTAAAAATATTTCATGATCTGTAAAGCAAAAAAAAGTGAAACAAAACAAAACAAAAGTCAAAACAACAACAATGGTATCTGTTCTTTTATAGAAAAAAAAATGCCCATACTGTGTTTGAAAAACAAAGAATATGTGAAGTAGATCATATATAAATTCAAACATGCAGATATAGTTGGTTGAGTATATTTAATCTTAATATATCCAGTGGTTTGTAAAACATGGTGTCATGTTGATGACATTTTTGGTAATTTTATATCATAGGACATTGTGCCTTTGTGGCTTTTGTCTTTTATAGTAGATCATATATAGCTAATATGCTTTCTAGAGTGTGACATTTCTTTTACCATTTTATATTTGGGTATCTATTTTGTTTTGTTAATTCTATTTTTCAAATCTTCCTTCATTACTTTCACTTAGTTATTAATGTGATATATTTTTCAGGGTTCTCCAGAGGAATAGATCCCACAAAATGAATACATTTTACAAGAGAATTTACTATATTAGCTTTTATAATGCTGTAGTCCAACAATGACTCTGCACACGGGAGAGGCTGAGAACTAGGTATCTGCTCAGTCTAAGAGGCTTGATGTCTTAGTAGTAGAATCTTGATCTGATGACTTACAGTATCTTTGGAGAAAAGGTGATCTTCAGTGCATATTGGAAGGCTGAAGAAGATAGGTTTTGATGTCGATGATTAATGTTAATAGCAAACAGAATAAATAAATTTGGCAGCATGAGGAGAAGGCAACATGAGGAATAGTAAGGAAAAAAAAAGAGAATTTTCCACATGAACTTCTTTTACCTGGTTACCTTAGGAAGATACTGCCAACATTAGGGATTGGTCTTCAGTTCACATAACTTAATATGTGACAAAAGATCCCATTATAGATTTACCCATTAGTTTAATTCATAGTTGATTCCAGATAAAGTCAAGTTGATTACCAAGAATAACCATTGCATATAATTTTTAAACTGTCTTCATTTATTTACATAGCATGTTGACATGCTTTCCTTTTTCCCTTTTTTTTTTTCGGTATTTAAAACAATGCTTTTCTGTTGTAACTCTGGATGTCTTGGAATTCATTCTGTAGACCAGGCTGGCCTCTAACTCACAGAGATCTGCCTGCCTCTGATTCCTAAGTGCTAGGATTAAAGGCAGGTGCACCATCATAGCCCAACACCTACCTGCTTTTTAAATTAAACTGGATTTTTATAATCGTACACCAAACTTTCAGAAAATTAGCAATCTTACAAGAAACACATTCATTAGTGGGCACTACTATGGGTTAGAGCTTCAGGTTAGCAAGACTGTGTTTTTTGGTTAAAGTGTCATTAGTTTGAACTGAACAGCTGGTTAGTTTCTGATCCCACATGGAAATGGGATCTCTTTGCAAGCACAATCTGCCTGATAGCAGAATTTGGTTCTTTGCTACAAAGCACCAAATTCCAACTTCTAGAGTTTGTCTCTAATGCATTTCATGCATTCTCTCCAACTTTGCATTTAGAAATGTAAAAACCCCATGTAACGAATAAACATATACTTTGATACCTCTTCTAGGAAAGTAAAACAAACAAATAAAAACAAAACAATCTCATTGAGGCTAGTCATTAAAAATGGAAAGGACAGACATGTTTCTTTTTCAATTCTCAAGTCACTGGAGAGTAAACTTTAAGACCTTCTTATCTTCACATTCAACTGAGTTGGAATACTCACCTGTAGTATAGATATTAAGGAAATTTCAACCATCTTCCCAGATCACATGCAGCATATTAATCTCTTCATACTGCTCTCAGTTGTGCTTAGTTATGTATTTTATATATTTTGCCATATAGTCTATGAGTTTTTGTCTAGTAATTATCAAATATTTTTTGCTTTCTTTTAAGCAATAAAACTAATTTGTACCCATTTAAACAAAAGTACTGCTAAAGCTGCATTTTTATATCAAACTTTTGTAAGATTTGGGTCTTAAGGATGCAAGACCACCAACAAAAGAACCTAAATACTTGTATGTTGTAATCTAACTCCAAAAGCATTTTAGAATATGATGTGTGTAAATAAATAATTGTTATCTCATGTTACTTTTTAAACAATTGTTTAAATTGTAAGAATTTTCTTTCTGTGGTTTTTTTAATGGAACTACACACAGTAAAAAGTCAGTTAAGTGCTTTTTATAACTTTAGCACAAGACCTAATTATTATTAACCTTAGATCAGTATTAAACAGAGCTATTTTTAATGACCCATTAACTACTATTCTTACTAAGGAATTAAGACACACATCATTGTAGATATTTTTGACTCCAATTCTACAATTAATTGCTTTGTGTCGTATAGTGGAAAGAAAATAGAGGAATACTGCAAACCAAATAAGTGTAAATAATTAATGGTACTTGTCTCTAGCATAGCCCATCACTTTGATGTAAGAGTAGCCTTATCATGCTGTACTGGACAAGAAAATCTTTCTTTTGAGTTAACAGTGTTTCACTGGCCTGTTGTGATTTCCCAAGTCAATAGCTATTAGCCAATCTGCTGGCTATAAGTTGAGATAATAAATCTTGATCTTCACTATCATAGAAGTCAATATCCACTTAAGTTAAGAAAATCAGTGTTTTCTTTTTATTGTAAAACAAGAATTTCACAGACCTGGCTCAACCTAATCAAATAATCTGTTTACTCTAGTGCATCACCTTTTGGAGTACCTTGAATGACTGGAAAAATACTATAGATAGTCACTAAAACACCAGAATTTAGAGATTTACCTCCAAAGACGATTTTCCAATTTATACATTGAAATTGCTGCAATGGAAATTATAAAATTTGGATTCAGTGATCTTATAATTGCCCATGAGGTATATAAAACAAATTATTTATACATTTGCTTGTATTTTAACTGTTTTTGAAAATTGCAGTTGCTCTTACATATCTTTTGGTAATTATACCTTCATCTACTAGTTAACCAGATGAATCCTACTTAAAATCTAAGACCTCTGAGTAGTAATTTATAATTTAAACTGGTTTTATAAACTATGTAGCTATTATAAAATGTAAATGTTATAGTACCTTAAAATCATTTTGGGATATCACCACCTAAAGGCAAATAGAAATTGTAGTTGTCAGATGTAGATGTAGATTTACCGAATGTAGACCTTGGTTCAGGCCAGAAGACAGTTTATTCTTTTGCCTAATCAAATCACTGGTTCTAGTCCTTAGCCCTGGAGTGACAGCATTTTGCCTTCTTTATAATCTAGTCTTGATCCTTGAACTGGAAAGTTTCAGCAATCATATGATCTAGACTCTTTAAACTGATATCGTAGACCTAGAAGGCTTAGCCTTCTAATAATACCTACTGCTGACTGAGCCACTCTGACTAGCTCCCTCTGAAGTATTACTCTTTAGTCTCTTCTCAACTGACATCTTATGACCCTTCTGTCTTGTTCTGAACTGACTCTTCAACTGACTCTGCTCACTGACTCACTCTTCTTGAACTGACTCACACTGTCTAATCTTGTTAACTGATTCTCTTACTTACTGCTTCAACTGATTCTTCAACCTATTTCTTAACTGACTGATTCTTCTGTCTCTTTTTACTCTCATGTGACTCTCTTTAAAGGAGATGAGAGCTTGCCTTTTCTCATCAGAGTTGGGCATGTTCTTACTCTGCTAACTCTTCCTCTAATTAGTTGTTTTGTCTGCCATTCACTTTGACTCATCTCAGATGTCACTTCCTGTGTGACACTAACTCCTTCTGAGTCCTGCTTCCTGTATCTGCTTCCACTGCCCACTCCCCCAGGGATAAAAGGTGCGGACCACCATTGCTTTCTTAAAGGTGTGTCTACATTCTATTCAGACCACATAAGCCTCTGAATGTAGTCCCTGGAATGTGGAAAATAGCTTTCACACAGGGCTATTTCCCTACAACAAATGAGTTAAAATGTATCTAGTTTACATTTCTTTTAACTTATTATAAAAAAAATGCTGATATATATAATTTTTGTTATTTGACCCTCTCTATAACTAATAGCCAGGATATCATAACAGAATGTTTTATTATCCTTAATAAGTTCTTTTAATTTTATAGGGGAAGTACAAGTTAAGTCTAGAAAAGATTGTTTCATAAGAAAGTAAAACAGCTGAAATGACATAATGATATGTAGTGGCTCACATAAGCTTGTGAATTTCCCAATCTTTTGCTACTACATGTTTAATAATGTCATATAGTAAACTTAGAAACATTTGTATTAAGAATGTGTGTATCAGTTGAATGGGTAAATGGTAAATTAAATCCACTCTTCCTTTACCATTTGATTTGATATTTTGTATCTGGTGATTAATTATAACATCCACATGTTAGACAAGTGCTCAATGATTTACTGCTATCCTCAGGTTCACCTGATTTATCTTATAGATAATTTCATGTATATGATTGAAATTTCTCATAATATAAATATGTAAGTTATCATTCGCTTATTATTAAAGTGTTCATATCTATAAGAGATTTTCCTATTAAAACATAAAATCAATTCTTAGATCCTGTACTATAAAGTTTATCCTAAAGAGACTTTCAGTAATCCTGTTGTTCATGGGGAGAGTTTGGAAAAAAACAAGAATGTTTTGACTCTAAATATATCTCCATACAAATGACTTGTAAGTTACAAAGAAAAGTAATGACTAAATAGAAAAAAGCCTGATCACAAAGACTAATGAAATTCTTTAGAAAATCCCCCATTTTCCTCATGCTAGAATCACCAAGAAAAGCACAGTTTTTCATAGTCGGTGTTCATGTCATTCTGACACTACTTGGGTCAATTTCACAGGCAATTTCCTGAAACTCAAACTTTTGTTTCAGTGTTAAAATCATAGAGATAGATCTCTATATTCAATGTCTTTGTCTCCTGTGATAAGGACATCCTTTCTACTAGAGATTAAAGGAAATTAATGAGACATGCCAAATGTGACATCTAATATGAGATCTTGATTTTCAAAATTCATGAGTTTTTTCCTATGAAGTCTATTATTAGTACAAATGATGAAATTTTCTTAAAATCAGTAAGTAGATCACTGCACACCTATTGTAGAAGCTTATTTTTAGTTATATATAAAGTGATTGTTTTAGGTACTTTTGGGAAAAGGGCTGCCCAGGCCTTGACATTTTGTATTATCTGAAGGTGTTAGATTTATATGGTTTTTTATTATTTATTATTTTTTAAATTTATTTTTCTCTCATGGAACTTACAAAATATATCTAGACTCCCTTCTTACTCTCCCTCCAAACTCCGAGCTTCCCCCATCTTCCTTCTTCCACAGATCTAGCCCTCATAATCATCCACAAAAATCTTCCCCTGCTTCTCCCCAGAAAAGAGCCATCCCCCCAGGATTATTCCAAAATTAGGGAATGGCATAGTGGGTTGGAAAGACAAAAGCTTCAAGTCTTTGAAGAAAGAAATGGAGAAAGCTCTCAGAAAATGGATAGATCTCACATGCTCTTAGATTGGTAGGCTCAATATAGTAAAAACGGACATCTTACCAAAAGTAATCTACAGATTCAAAACAATCCCTACTTAAATCCCAACAATTCTTTACAGATCCTGAAAGTACAATATTCAACTTCATGTAGAAAAATAAAAAGCCCATCATAACCAAAATAATCCTGAAAAATAAAAGAACTTCTGGGGATATCACTATTTCTGATATCTAGATGCACTACACAGCTAAAGTAATAAAAAAATGGTATTGGCAAAAACACAGAGGCATTGATCAATGGAACCATATCAATGATATGGACATACATCCACACCTTCATGGACACCTGATTGTGGATAAAGAAGTCAGAAATATACAATAGAAAAAAGAAAGGATCTCAAAAAAAATGGTGCTGGTTTAACTGGATATCTACATGTACAAGAATGCAAATAGATCCATATGTACCACTCTGAAAAAAACTCAAGTCTAATTGGATCAAAGACTTCAACATAAAACCAGATACACTGAACCTAATAGAAGACAAATTGGGGAATATCTATAACTGCATTGGCACAGGAGACAACTTTCTGAACAGAATACCAATAGCTCAAGCATTAAGATCAATGATTAATAAATGGGACCTCATGGAACTGAAAAGCTTCTGTAAGGCAAAGGACAGTGTCAATAAAACAAAACATTAGCATACAGAATGGAAAAACCTTCACCATTTCCACTTCCAATAGGGGGCTAATATCCAAAATATATAAAGAACTCAAGAAATTAGACATCAAGAAAATAAACAATCAAATTTTAAAATGTGAGGGATGTTTGAGTGCTCATAATATACACATGCTATCAATAGAACACTAGAGGAGTTCTTTATCAACGAAAACACCTGAGATGTGACACTCGGAGTTTCACTATCCTGTATAGGTGTTTGCCATGATAGTGGTTCCCTCTGCTGAGGTCTGGAAGGGTTTACATCTATGAAAATAGCTCCGTATCTTCCTCATTTAGCTGCCACAGCAGTGTACTGCTACACACAGCAACAGGTCAGTAAATTTTTATTATTATGTATCACTATGTAAGACTATGTCCTTGTTTTGGTCAATGCCTGAAACTTTTAGAATAAATGGATATGATTTTTGGAAAATAATGTCAAAATTCCAGGTGGGGTGACACGTGCCTTTAATCCCAGCACTTGAGAGGCAGAGGCAGGCATATCTCTCTGAGTTAAAGGCCAGCCTGGTATACAGAGTGAATTCCAGGACACCAAGAGTTACAACAGAAAAAATATGTTTTGAAAAAACCAATACAAATGAATAATAATAATGTCAAATAGTTCAGATAAAAACACTCTGATTTGTATGTAGAAACAATTACAAATCAGGCTAGCAATTATTAGTAATTAAGAAATCATTATGAAGGGCATATGGGCATTCTGTATATATTATTCTTAGAAATAATATTAGCGTATAAAAATATTTAATACCTAGAAATCATAGTTTTAAAGATATATCATAAAATTTTTGCCTGAAACAAATATTGAGAAATATGCATCAATGTACATGATCACATGGTAAACTGTATATGTATTTTATATTAATATATGCTTGAAATACATGCTGGGGAGAAAGATAAATCTACTTTGAACAAATATAGTATAGTATTGAACCTAGGTAATTTTGTAGCTCTACAAGCCTTTTGGGATGGCCAGATGACACAGTGGGTAAAGCTGCTTGCCTTATAAACTTTTGACCTAAACTTGATCTCCATAATCTATTTAGAGGTGGAAGGATATAATTGACTCCCAAAGTTGTCCTCTGACCATCCAGAGACACACATAATATACTCAGACACGCAATAATAATGCATTTGAAAAATTTAAATCTTTCACAGTTAATGATTAAATAATGAAATACACACCAGAGTGTATTCATGATTCCTTTATGCTCTCTCAATGAACTCAAGATATTCAAAATATCCAATTATCAACTAGAAATTAGTTGGTTTTGTACTATTGTCATTAATTAGCTGTCCTGTTGATGTGGTTGCTTAATACTTTTCTTTGATGCATAGTCTTTGTGTGTGAGCATGGCAAGGCATGCATGTGGAGATAATAGGACAACCTTGGGTATTGGTATTCCACTTTGTTTATAGTAAGATTTAATCATTGCTTGTGGCTCTACTGCCAATACCAAGCTAGCTGGACTATGAATTTCTAGGCATTATCCTGTCTCCCTCCCACCTTATCATAGGAGCACGATTATTATAGATGTATGTTATTATGCCAAGTTATGTGGGTCTGGGGCATTCAAACTGAGGACTTCATGCTTGTGAGGCATATACTTTGCCCACTGAGACACCTGCCCAACAGCAAACTTCGGATAGATTATTGATGGACAATCCAAGTAGACAGATGATGGATTGCTGTTAAATTAGATATATTGACAGATATATAGGCAGTCAAATGCATGGATTTATATTTAGAAAGAGATTCTCAGCCATATGACTCTTAAAGCTATTATACTACATAGAAATATGTGTTCATTATATAATTATTCTTCAACATACTAAGATCCAAAACAGTTTAGAAAAAATGTTATGAATAAAAAACTGTCATATACACATGTATACATAGATATAAGTATTCAGATTCACATGTGATTCAAATATGACTGATAATCTAATATAATTTTGACAGGAACTTTCATAGTTGGGTCTCAGCTACCACTTGATAGAGTAAGATTACTGAGAAACGTTCAGAACACAGACAACCATTTCTATATCATAGATCAAACTTTTATATTATTCATTTATTTATTTATGTATTTGTGTGTGTGTGTGTGAGAGAGAGAGAGAGAGAGAGAGAGAGAGAGAGAGAGAGAGAGAGAGAGAGAGAGAGAATAGAAACCATAGTATGCAGGTGGCAGTCCGAAGACCATTTCCTAGAGTCAGCTCTCCTGTAGCAGGATGTTTTGAATAATTTTTTGTCCTGTGTAGCCTTCCTTATTATGGATGCCATTGGAACTTCTGGGAACTGTGCTTAAAACATAAAGGAGGCAGTGAACAGTTGGCAGTTAGCATCTTGTGAAGTGGTTTGATAGCTGGCTGTCCTGCTTTGTAGCAGCTTCTGATCTTCAAGCATCACACAGATACGTATAGTAAAAAAGGACAGTGAATATCTCTTCCTCTCTCTTTTTTTCTCTTTCAGGGCAGCCTGAAAAGTACTTAAGATTCATTTCTATCTTTCCTTTCTCTTTTATAGTCAGAGGATAGAAAAACACTCTGGGAGTCTTTTACAAGTTAGGAATCAGTTACAAGTTAGGAATCTGCTACAGTAGCAATCAGTTTCAGGAATCAGAGTCCTGGGGGCTTTGGAGACTCTGTTTTCAGTTATATTCTTTCTATTGTAAGGTCCTAGAGACGTAACTGAGATCATCATGCCTATTGACGCCTAACTTTATCCAGTGAGCTATGTTATCCTGCCACCATAGATAATACTTTAATTTTTTTTATTTAGGTGTCTTACATTAACATTCCTAAAGAATTGATTTTAGAAAATAATCTTCCATACCTAACTTGAATGTTTGTTTTGAGACACTGATATGGTGGTGATAGTTATGTTTTGTGTTGTTGACTTTTTTTTGAGAATACAATTTAATTATAACCTTTCTCTTTTCCTTTTCCTCTGTCAAAATCCTCATAAATGACACTTTGAATTCTCCTTCATATTCATATATATTTCTAAATGTAAACTTCATGGTCTGCATAATGTTACTTTCATGTATGTTCTCAGGACTATTTGACACTGGACAACCAATCATTTTCCTCTTCTTTGGGGAAGAACACCTCTCCATTTCCCAGCTTTTCTTAGTTGCCTATAGTTTTTTTTTTTGGGGGGGGGTGGAGGGCTAGATTTGAGATCTCATGGGCTTTTCTCCGTCCAGTTTTGCATGTTTATTGTTGTCATTTTAATTCAGTTTACCTTTGGACAATCGTTTGATGAGATTTAATTGGTTAGATTCTGATATTACTAGAAGACAATGTCTCAGCAAATTCAATTCTCTGACTCTGACTCATTAAATATGACAGTGATTGAGTCCTTCATATATAACAACTTTCTTTAAGTAAATCATTTGAAAATAAAATTCTGTGTTCCTCATTGTGACCTGCAGATTCAGAGCATCAATTTTTATGGATTAATTAGAGCCTAGAAATATGGAGTAACTTTCCAACAACTTGAAAATATTTGATACAAGATATGAACAGACTTATGACAAAAATCAAATCAATTAATTCAGTAGTGTTTGAAGTGACAACACAACACTGACATATCTGGTAAATCACAGAATTCAGAGAATTCTGCTTTTTAGAAGAATTCTAAAACAGTCTACTTTTTAGAAGTACAAGGAGACTCTACTACAGGTACAAGTCACATACACATGTATTATAACAGAACAATAGTACAGAGAAGAGGGCAATTACTAGCTTTCAGTAGAAATGTAAAAGGTATTTCTTGGGGGAATTAAAGAAATTAAAAGATCCTATACACAGTGAAAAAAATTAACTAATCATGATAATGCTTTATATGTTAGTAAAATTATATAAGTATTTGAAAAGGATATTGAACAATAATCCATGAGGAAAATTTAATGAGAAAGATATTGTTTAATGTAAATAATGTGAACAAATGTATAGTAGAATAGGGAGACATGAATTTAAATCCAAAATGTACTATGATACTGTCTGTTTCATTGGAACAATTATTTTTAAAACATATATTGTCCCTCTATTAGTCAATATTCTGAAACTATAACATAGTACCTGAGAACAACATTAAAGAGAAAAGATTCCTCTTGGTTTTCAGTTCTCAGAGGTTTTGACTTCTGAAATGGATCATATGGTTCTATTTTATTCTTGCCTTGGTAGAAGAGAAGAGCATGGTTACAAGGGCTGCTACGGGAAACCTATGGTGAGAGGAAAAAGAAGACAAAAAGGAGGAAGAGGAGAAGAAAAAAGAGGAGAAGGAGGAGGAGGAACAAAGAAAAGGAAGAATAAGAGGAGAAAAAAATTACAGAATGCAGAAGAATGGAATGATTTCTGCAATAGTCACAAAATCATGTACTCCACAGAAAGCCTTTGCTGTTCCTGTTAATAAAATATATTTAGTATATTTAAAAACATTAAAGTCATTGAAAACCACTTTCCACATCAATAATTTAAATATACACTATATAATATATATGTACATATACACATAAGTAATATATGCTTTTATGTATTATATTTATGCATACATATGCTATAATGCTGATTAGTCCTATTAAAATAACTTTTTCTTAAATTCAAACCAAAGTTAGCAAAAGTTAACAAAAAGAGAATGAAAACCCAATTTATAACTGCTATGTGAACCATAAGATATTTTACTTCAAGGATCAGTTGTAATTGCTAAAACATTTTGGAAATTGCATGACCTTTGGATAGTGCTTGCTAAAGACCCCAATTTCTTTTAGGTAGTCATCTGTATAAATTGAGTTCAAGTCTCCAGGTGCATTTGCATTTGATCATCACATGCAATTTTTATATAATTACTAAAAATAAATAAATAAGAAGGAAATAAAGCAACCTAATACTCCAAATATATATATTTACACCCTGACCTGAAAAGAGCATTTTACACTAGTATTGCCTCTAAAATGAGGATATCCATCTAGCTGGACAAACAACACCAAAAATCAATGGGATTACAAGTTGTAGCTAAATCGCCCACAGATAACAAGGCTACAGTGCTAAAGGCTATGAGATGAGCAAGGTGAAATAACAGCCAAGATAAGGCTTCAATTGGAGTCACACATTAGCAGATGTGTCATTAGGTTGTCCCACAAAATACTACATTACACAATGTGAGATCTCACTTCATCAGAACAATGTAGCAGCTATCAATGAAATTGTGCTTGGTATCTGCAACCATAAAGATTACAATCAACTGGAAAATGTACTGTTCATGAAGAAAACCAAAGCTATTTATATAGAATGGACATTATTAGATGTGGTACATTGCATTAAATATGACTTTTCTCAACTCCTCCACCTCTCTACCTACCACCATCAAATATTCCACACACACCCCTCTAAAAAATAAAAATCAAATAAACAGAAAATAACCCAATAATAAAAATTGCCAAAACAAAACAAAAATATCGCAATGCCTATGGAGCCTACTTTTTGTTGGCCTACAATTCCTGACCATGAGGTTAGCTCTAGAAGTTGGTTGATAAATCTGATTAGAGAAAATTGATTTTCCGTTTCTCAGAGTTTATCTATTACAAAGCCATAGCAAACCAGCTGCAGATGGAAATTCCTCAAAACTTCCATTATTCACAGAGGCTATCTTTTTGAGTTTATACAATTTCTACATTTGGGAGAAGTAATGGACCTTCCTAAGAAGCCTTTGACTAGCTTATAAAATGAGAATAGAAAAATGGAGAAGGAATAGTGACACCTGGGACCTGTTTTCTTATGTGTGTGTTATGCTGTTTGGGGAACAGGTATCAATGAGTTCTCAGTGGAAATACAAGCCACATTTTCCAAAATGCTCTTTTGTTTCAAAAAAATTGTAGAATACCATTAGCTATGACAACTGTAATAGTTCGAATGAGAATGACCTCCATAGATTCATGGCTTTAATGTGCCCCAATTAGCAAAACTGTTTGGGAGGTATTACAAAGTATGGCTTTATTAGAGGAGGTGTGTTAGTGGGGATGGGCTTTAAGTTTTCAAAAGCCCATGGCAGGCCAATGTTTCTTTTTCTGCCTGCAGATCAGTATGTAAAAAACTCACCTACTGCCTCAGTGCCATGGCTATTTGCTTCCTGCCATAATGTGAAGTTTGTATTGCATTGGACACTCGAAGATGTTTGAGATTTCAGATCCATTGGATAACTGTCAAGAAGAGCTACTAACAGGATGTAGAACCAATCCATAAAGGAGAAGTGAGTGGCAATCAACAAAACTGAAAGAGTAGAATTATCTAATCACATGGATATCAGAATTAGAACTGAAGTTTGTGGAGTTTGTTATGCTGTTTTCAGTCTTTCTTTGGTCCAGTATTTCTTCAATATACCCCCTTTCCTCCTAGGAAACATAATGTGTATTTTATACCATCATGTGTTAGAAGTATATAATTTGTTTTTTGCTTCTGTCTTTACATGGGGGTCCAATTAGATTTCTCCAAGTCTAAGAAGAGACTTCAGATTTTTAAACAATCTTCAGAGTGAGAGAATATGGAAATTGTTAAAGATGGAGAGGATATATTTTTGAATTTTGTGGCTACAAGTCTATGAGGGCCAGGGAGAAGAATGTGGTGATTTGAATCAAAGTGACCTCTGTAGGCTCGCACTCTGATTTTGGACGTCAGTCAGTGAAACTTTTTGGGAAGGATTATGAGGTGTAGTCTTGTTGGAAGAAGTATTTCAATGGGATGGACTTTGTAGTTTCAAAATTGCATGCCAGGCCCAGTGTGTCTCTCCTGCTTGCTGTCTGTGGATCAGGATCTAAAACTCTCTAGTAGAATAGTAACAAAGACAAAAGTTTTTTTTTTTTTTTTTTTGTTTGTTTGTTTTGTTAGTCTTTTTTTTAACTGAAGATAAATACATATGATCAGCAAGGATTTAACAATGTATGTAGGTAGGAATCATTATTAACAGAAGATCATTTTTTTCCTTTTTTTTTCTTTTTTGAATAAAAGACTTCCAAGCAAGTGGTTGTTTGGAAAAGAGGAAGGATCCAGATTTTGTAATGAACATTTTGATCTAGATTCTACTTGAAGTACAATACAATACTAAGTCAAAATATGAATATGAGAGGCATGACTTAGAGTTTATGTACATATCTTCTCTATCACAATATGTATTCAAACATTGTATCACACTTATACAGATATTGAAGAAATTGCTAAGTTCAAACAACAGAGACAGGTGAGATAAATTGAAGACATTTAAGGAAAAACACAACAGGGAAAAAAGAATCTCCATGTGTTTTTAACATAAACATGTTGTGCTGCCTAACACACAACAGAAATGATGCACATATGAACTCACAGAGACTACAGCACCATGTACAAGGTCAGCATAGATTCAAGCCATCAAGGTCAAGTGTTGATAAGGGGAAATGGTCATAACACCCTATTCCTAACAACGAAGCTATCTCAGATTGGCACCTCTTTGCAAAGAAAAAACTCCAGTGGAGTCCAATTGGACCCCATTTGGTTAGGACTTAAGACCGTTTAGGTCTTATAAACACTTCCACAGTCTGAGTTCATATGTATATCAGTCCTTTTGTGTTTGAAAGACACTATTTCCATTGTAGCATCCATCTCCTCTGGCTCTTATAATCTTTCTGCCTTCTCTTCTACATAGTTCTCTGAGTTCTGAGGGAAAGGGTTCTATGAAGACATTCAATTTAGAAATGGGTGCTCCATGGTAAGCTACCTGTTTTTTGTTTGTTTGTGTGTTTGTTTGCTTATTTTGTTTGGTGTGTGTGTGTGTGTGTGTGTATGTGTGTGTGTGTGTGTGTATGTGTGTGAACTTTCTATCCTGCTACTTCGTTGAAAGGTTTTCCTGTTTATGGAAGTTTCCTGCTGGAGTTTGTAGGGTCATTTATGTATAAAATCCTACTATCTGAAAGTAAATATATTTTGATTTTTTTCATTTCCTATTTGTATCTCCTTGATGGTTTTCTGTCGTTTTATTGCTCTAGCTAAGATATCAAATACTATATTGCATAGACATGCAAAAAGTGCCGTGTTGAACCTTGTCATGTTTAAGATTTTAGTAGAAATACTTGTGTTTCTTCCCATTTAGATTTCTGTAGACTGTGTGCTTGCTGTAAATAATCTTTATTATGTTGAGACATGTCTCTTTTATCCCCAGATTCTCCAGGGCTTTGATCATAAAGAGATGTTAGACTTTGTCAAAAGCCTTTAATGGATATTATGAGATAATCCTGTGGGTTTTGTCTTTAAGTCTCCTTCTCAGTCCTGTGAGGAGAATTTTGAATGCTTGTAAGGAGAGGTCATGAAAACAAGAAAAGAGTCTTGTGACCTCAGTTTCTTCAAAACACAAAATTGCCCTTGGATTGTGTTTGTGTGCTCCTTCCAGGAGTACCATACAGGAGTGAGTTCACTTCACATTACTCGTTATAATCTGTTATTGTTATAAAACTGTGCTTTTATGTAAAAACAGTGGTTCATCTTTATGATTGCATACAGTTTGAATTCCTGAAAACATTACTCAGGTGATCTTTCTTAATCATCAAAGTATAAATTGTCAGATATTCTGAGTATAATTGGCTATTGCATGATAACTTAGTCTTCCTCATTTATCAGCTCCATTCTCCCAGTTTCTGCTGCATCTATCTTGGTAAACAGTTTGCCCAATTCAGTATGATTTTTCTTCAGCTACACATATAAATCCAACAAAGAAAGAAATTTACAGACTAATATCCCTTATGAGCAAATATACACAAATTCACAATAAAATAGCATATACAGTTCATATATATGCTATATATAGATATTTCACATATATATTTTATATATCATATTTAAATATATATTATATATATAATATTACTTTATATTATGTAATATTGTTATATTATGATTATTATATCACTATATATTATATTATCATATAATATTATATATTATATATGCGATATATCTATATATCGCATATATGTGTGTGTGGATATATATACATATATTATATATATATTTCTAGTTTAATGGAGTACAGATGTTTTATTCTATGTCCATTTGATTCTCTGGATATCCTATCCATTTTAATGTCCACCTTACATATCTAATTTTATTAATTAATATCTCTCTCTATCTTAGAGTTAATTTGGCTAAGACTTTACCAAAATTATCATTTTTTTCTGGAGAACTAACTCTTCTTTTTACTGATAGTTTATATGAATTTTTACTTTATTGACTTCATCTATGAGTTTTATCAGTTCTTGCCATCGATTCCTTTTGGATGTTCTTCATTTTATTTTAAAGATTTCAGGTGTAGGCAATATGAAATCTCTCCAATTCTTTTTATTCAAACACTCAGTGATAGAACTTGCCTTTTAGGATCCATTTTCATGAGTGTCCTATAGGTTTCACGATGTAGTTTCTCATATTCATTCAATTATAAATGTTTTTCATTTCCTTCTTAATTTATGTCTTGTCATATTTTTCATTCAGTAGTGAATTGTACAGTTTACATAAGTTTGCATATTTCTGTTGTTTCTGTTGTTGTTGATTTCCAGTTTTAATTTATTTTGGACAGTTAGGATGCATGGTGTTGTTTTGATCGTCTTGTACCTTTTGATACAATACATGTTGTGTTCCAAGTATGTAATCAATTTTCAATAAAGTTCCCTGAGCTTCAAATAAGGCATATTATTATTTGTTTGAGCAAAATGTTCTGTTAATATCTGCTAGGTCCATTTCACTTGTGACATTATTTAAGTCTACCTTTTTTTTTTAGCCTTTGTCTGCATGACCTAATTTTTGGTAAAAGTGGGGTGGTCAAGTAGCCCACTATTACTGTGTGATTTTAGCTGCAGTGGTGTTTCTTTTATGTACTTGGGTGGCTATCTCTTTGGTGCATAATTGTTTATAATTGCAACATCTTCTTGGTAGATTCTTCATTTGATGAATATGTAGTGTTCTTCACTAAATCTCCTGATTAGTTTGGGTTTTATGTCTATTTGCTACACATTAAAATGAGTACATCTGCCTGCTTCTTCAGTCCATTTTCATGAAACATTTTCCATCCTTTTACTCTGATTTCTATCTTTGGTGGTTAGGTGTGTTTCTTGGATGTAGGGAGAAATATCATCTTTTCTAGTTCAATCTGTTGTCTCTGTCTTTTAATTGGAAAATTAATGTCATTAATATTATGAGTTATCATTGAGCAGTGTTTACAGATTCCTGCTATCTTGTGTTTATGGTATGCTTTTTTTTCTCTTCTTTTGATTTATTGGTTTGGGAGTATTTATTCTTTGTGTTTTCTTGGGTGCAGTTAACCCCTTGAAATTGAAGTGTTTCTTCTAGTGTTTTCTGTTAAACTGAATTAGTAGATAAACAATGCTTAAAGTTTGTTTTTATCATTAATTAATTTTCTTTCTCCACATATTATGATTGGTACTTTTGCTGCGTATAGTAGTCTAGACTTGTATCTGTGTACTCTTAGAGTTTACAGAACATCTATTCAGGACCTCCTCACTTTTAGAGTCTCCAGTGAGAAACCAGGTGTTACTCCAATGGGTCTGCCTTCATATACTATGTGGTGTTTATCCTTGCTATGTTTTATATTCTTCATTTGTTCTATACTGTTTTCATTACTATATGTTTTGGACAATTTATTTTCAAGTCCAGTCTATTTAGTGTTCTCTTTATTTCTTCTTGTACCTTCCTAGATACCTCCTTCCTTAGGTTAGAGAAATTTTCTTTCATGTTTGTTAAAAATATTTTCTTTACTTTTTGCCTGGATTTCTTCTATTTTTTCTTTTCCAATTATTTTCAGATTTAGTCTTTTCCTAGTGTCTCAGATTTACTAAATCTGTTCTGTTCTTTGGATTTTTATTCATCATGTTTTTTTGTCTCTGCTATCCATTTCTTCTACAAGGTCTGTAACACCTGAAATTCTTTCCTTCATGTCTTATAGTTCTTCATGAGTCTTACCTCTAAGTTTTGATTTTTCCAAATTTTTATTTCTGTTTTTTTTTCCATGATTCTACTTATTCATTAAATTCAACTCTCAATTCTTGAATTGTTTTCCTCATTTTATTTCACTGTGTTTATGCAGGTTTCATAGAGGATTTGTTCATATCTTTTAAAGACCCTTAATTTATTTATAATTGATATTTTGAAGTTCTTGTCTTATGGTTCAGCTATATTTTGCTTCTTAGGGCCTACTGTAGTAGGGCTACTTAGTTTTGATGAAGGAATATTATCTTGGCTTCTAATAATTGTGTGTATTATCCTAGTGTCTAGGCATTTGGGATTGACATTATTGATTTGATTCTAAGAGCTAATATTTGGTATTATCATCATTGTTGGGTGGTTGTTCTATTCCTTGGTTTTTGTTGCCCTTTTTGGGACTTAGGAAAGTGTTATGGCCTTGGGTTGCCTCTTAAGGAATGCTTCTGCTAAATGGTAAGTGGCAGATGGGAAGTGAGATAAGCTAGGGAAAAAAGCCAAGAAAGGCCTCAGAAAGGAACTAGGGGACCTCGCTCATACCTAGAGGCAGGGTCCCCAGATCATTAGAGATATGCTGAGAAGTGCCATCCTTTTAGGAGTTCACAGTAAAGCAAAGAATTATCTGGAGAGCCAGGGTTATATAAGGGCTAGGAAGAGTCTGAGACTGAGCTAAGATTTGGAGTTTCCAGAGAATAGAATTTATGTGAGAAAAGGGGTACCTCTAAGGAGGTTGTTATTGGACTAAGCCTGAGATTGGAGAAATACTAATGAAGGACAGGAAGGATACTGTGATTCACCTTCCAGAGTCTTTGCCTGTAGTAGCCACTAGGAGTTCCAGGTAGAAATTATTCCTAGATATATGAGTCTGACTTAAAGAAATGCCATTCTGCTAGAAGTGGGGCTGAGAATGTTCATGACATTTACTACTTCATTCTACATAAAAGAAAAATGACCAGCTTAATTGGCAATACAATCTAGTGGTGCCAATGATATAACACAATGTTACATACTATTTAAGTTTCAAAAAATAAAACTTAATTTTTACCTAGAATATCACAAAAAGGCACTTCTTACTTCTTTTTCCAGAGTAAGAAGCTAAGTTATATAGAAAAAGAAATTTATCCTTTTTTTTCATTTCTGTTTTTTACATGTATGCACCATCATCTCTGGATGGTATATATGTGTGTTGATTTTTGTTTGTAAGGTATACGTGCATGTATGTGCTCAAGTGTAAAAGCCATAGTTCAACCTAGGTGGCATTCCCAAAGAAACATTTTTTTTTCCTTAAAGATAGGCCTACTCATTGACTTGGGATGCTTTGTTTTGTTAGCTATCTTGTCAGCTGAGATATACACCGGTCTCTGGTTTCAAATTGCAGAGTATATAAGTACCACCATGCCAATTTTATAATGGTAAGAAATTTTAAATTCTCATGCTTGTATAATAAGAAATTCAAAAAGTAAAAAGTGAGCTATCTCCTCAGTCTTCACTGTTTATTTTTACTGATTATATGTTACACAATGTTATCTCAGTTACATATGCTAATATGCATTTAGTCTGCGCATGTGAGGGCAACAATGCCATGCATGTTAAAATCTTGTAATTTTATTTGATTTTGTAAATAAGCTTAAGTAAAAAATAAAATAATCGACAATTCAAAGTGCATATGTTCTCTGCAAATTAAGTTTAAGAATGTCCATATTCATTTTCAGTAAGAAATTGTCTCAAAGCCACAAAGAAGAGAGTGGTAAAGTCACAAAATTCACTCTGGCTCCTGTAGGCACATGCAAAATACACACATTCTACACACACCCAAATCAAGCATTTGTTACTTTATTCATTCTACTAGGTGTACAGTAATATTTTTAGTGGTTTTAGTTTGCATTTATCTACTGACTAATATTTTAAATACATTAATATGTGATTTTGCCATTGATATGTAATGCTTTGGAAAAAAAGTCTATGCCTGCTCTGAAATCTGGTGAATATTTTCAGTTTCTTTGTGTGATCTAGATGAAAAACCCCACCAGATGTATGCTTTTCATGTGTTTCCTACTACTCTGTGTCTTATATTTTCATCTATTTCAGTGTTTTTTACAGTGAAAATATTTGTGTAGTCTTATTTATCAATTTATATTATAAAATGTATTTTTGTGCCATAAATAAGTGTTCTGACTGAATTGCAGTCACAAAAGTTTTACATCAAATTTTAAACTATTATTTTATTAGACATTGTTTATTTAATTTTGTCCTATTTTTAATATAAAGTATTTTATATAAGGTTTTATATAAGGTTTAGGTTGAGATTCTTCTTTCCATGCATATGAACGGTTGCAAATATAATTAATTTAAAATTAATTGCTTTTATGTGATTCTTATATTTAAATATCAATTTTATGGTTCAATTTATGAGCTGCCTTTTAATCTCATTGACTAATATATCTATTTTTCACACAAAATTAAATTTAAATCTTTTATTTCTTTCAAAAAAGTCAATTTGCTCAGAAATTCTATATATTCTAACAAACTTATCTCTTTCAGTTTTTATATACTGTATGCATGTGTTTGCAGTGAACATGAAACAAGTCATTTAAATATGCTTGAGGAGGCTAGACATTCACTCCAGGTATCTTCTAGCTCTCTCCCCTTTAGTTTTAGAGACAATTCTCTCAAAAACAATAGCTGGCATTATATGGATTGAATAGGCAATATATATATATACACATATATGTATATTTATATTTATAATATATAATTATATATATATTCTTATATATGCTATTATATATATTTATATATATGTATATTATACATATTATATACATTTATGCACATATATTCCTAAAGTAAATTTATACAAATGTATATGTTTATTTTAAGAAAGTATGTGCAAGTACTTATATGTACATAAGTACATATATATTCCTAAACACTTACATATAAATATATGTATTCAATAACAATTAGTGAAAAAAGAGGCCATGAAGTGAAGGAGAGTAAAGAGAGTGGGAGATGTATGTGGGAGTGTTTGGAGAAAGAAACGGAAGAGAAAATTGTTTTAAAGTATATCTCAAAAAAAAAAAATCAAACCAACTGGAACCCATCAGTTATTGACCAGTGAGCAACTGTAAATTGCTAAGCTTCTGGTATCAATCGTCCTGTCTGTGCCTTCCTGGAATTGGTGATATGATCAGGTACCACCACTCATAGATTTTATATTGGTGCTGGTTTCTGAACTTAGATCTTTATGCTTGCTCAGTTATTATGCATCCACTGAGCTATCTCTACCACCTCATAATCCCACTTTCTTGTGGGATTTATCAACAACTTCTAATATACACCAAAAATTCTTCCATAATTATGATTGAGTCTGTGCATAATTTTATATCAGTTTGATTATGTTGACTATTTGACTTATCTAGTCTATGGACACATTAAAGTTTTGTTTTATTTGATTAACTGTGTTTTCTCACTTAAAATAAACACATAGATTAAATTAGTAAAACCAAGAAATAGTATTATTTATGTAGGCATATTAATGTCATAGAAATTTTGGCATAATTTAAAATTTTATGTATTCATAATAGCAATGTAGTACCTGTTCTAGATATAATTGAATATACTTAATAGTGACTCAATTAATTATTTTAAAATGTAATCATGGTAATTAAAAATACAAAAATAAGATAGTCATGCTCTAGTGGATGACCCAACATCCCATCACAGTAACAAAAAGTAGACTTATAAAATTAGAGGAACAGACCCAATAGGATGTAGGGGAAGATGTGGAGGGTGATTATGATCAAAATGATTTACATGTACGGGGCAAATGCTCCAAGTATTAATAAACCATGTTTAAATAAATCATATAACCACCACAATTTCTGAATGGTAGAAAAAGATGAAAACTACTAAATTAAAGACAAACAGGACTGAATTAAGCATGGTTAATATAAATATTCTAGGCACATTTATCCACTAGGAAATATTTATCATATTAGGAGGTGAAGAGATTTTTGAGAAAGTTTTCCCTTTTAAAGGCAATCTGACAGCAAAAAAGAAAAAATTAAAAACTTGTCTAAGTCAATAAAACGTTTCTGTAGATGTAACTGTCTTCTGAATTCCATGACTATCTTACTGTCTTATTTTACTATAACTTAAACACTGACTTTCTAGAAATGGAAATTAAGAGCCAAAGAATTATTTCAGAGATTACACAAAGTGGACATCAATCAAATTGAATTAAATTCCATCAATATAATTTTAAAATCATTTTAAAGATGTTTTGTGACAGCAGGAGCACCATTCTAAAAAAATAAAATTGCCTTATCTGTTGTACAAAGAAAGAATGACTATTGTATTGAAGCTATTTAGTTTTTATGAAGATAAATGAGATGTCCTTTCTTTTTCTAGACTTTCCATGGGGCAAAGAAAATTAAATTTACCTTCTAAGAACCAACCTATCTTTTCTATTTTAGAAAAAGTGACTCTTTTTAAATTAAATATAGTAGTTTTAATCTGTAGTTGGTTCATTTTCATATAGTTTCTAGCTTAAAGTCACATTTTAGTGTTCAGAAAGACATAGAAACCTCAAAGACAGAATTTAAAGTGCTTAGAAACAGGGACTGATCAAGTGGTGAGTTTAGATTCTTTTATATTTTTGTTGTTTTGTGGAAAATAAACAACAATTCTTATGCTATTGAATTATGGCCAATTTGGAATAGAAACTTCATTCTGAACAGTCAACATGACTTTTTTAGAGAGGGTCAACAGTAATTCATTAAGCTGTGACTGCACCAGTTCACCAGACACTGTGCTGGAATCTTCCACTGGCCCTGGATGAATCATGTTGGCCCCTTCTCCAACTCTCCTAGGATCTGAGTTGTGGGGCCTCCATGGCAGGAATGAAAGCCAGAAACTTATTCTACTTCCATGGACACTTAAATCTAGTTTAGGTCATCTTCATTTTTCATAATTTTGTAATTTTATTGATTTGCTTCATGAGTGTGTATGTACCTTGAGTGTATATATATACATCATGACAGTACAGGTGCCTGGGGAAGTCAGAAGAGGATACCCAATTTCCTGAAACTGTAGGTGCAAGTCATTGTGATATAATAGAATATTATAGTTCAATATTCAGTATTTTTGTATTTCCAAGTATGTTAATGATTAATTATTCCATTCTCTTCCATTTATGAAATGCTGCTTATATATTCAACAATTTCTCTATTGTAATATATCTTACTTTTGTTGATACTTAGAATGATGTTTCTGAAATTCTGTTGCATAAACTAAATCTTTGTTGGTTAAAAGTATCATATGGTCTATATTTACCACTTCTGAGAATATACATAAATAAACCTAAGTCTTCCCATGACAGAAATACCTGCACAGCTGTTTCATTGCATCATTATTTAGAACAGACAAGTAATGGAACCAGTCTTCAGGTCTATGACCAGGTTCATGGGTAATAATATGTCAAATTAATATGTAATAAAGCAATTTGACCATAAAACAATAATAAAATTATTTTTTGTCTGGAAGTTTCATTGAAGAACAATGAATATCCAAGATCTAATAAATATATTGAGTGATACTGTTTACTATATTTCAAAATTTTCTCTTTTTTATGTGCCCTGATTTCCAACTATATAGTACTTAGTAAATCAAAAGTGCTATCAGTCAGAATGGAGAATACTGAGTTAAATCTAAATTTTAGAGAAACAAGAAATATTTTTTTAAATAACCATCCTATAGATCTAAAATGTCTATTTCTTGTTTACCTAAAATTTGATTTAACTGACAGTTAATTTTTACTTCATATATTGTCAATCCTATGACAAGATAATGCCATGGTATTGTTGTATGTCTCGATAAAATTAATATGTATAATAGCATTAACAATTGCTGTTACACAGATGCATTGTCCAGATTAAAATGTCTATGTTGAAGATAATACATAAACTTAAAGTACACTAAAAACAATATAAAGTCAGGATAAATCAAAAGTAGAAAATTGGACCAAAGAAGATAATGAGATACTAAAATTTGCATATGGAATTTTTTTTTGTGTCTAGACATCTCTTTATTTAGAAAAAGATAATATGATTGAGATTGTTAGATTGTTAACCACAGATCCAAAATAGAAAGCTATAAATGATATTGGCTCAGTTCTATATAATCACTGAATTTTTTTACATTTTTCTTTTTCATTCATTATTTTCTTCTCTCACATAATACATCCCAACTACTGTCCTCCCTTCTCTCCACTCCTCACAACACCCCTTCTCATATCCCCTCTCCCAAGAGCTACTCTCCACCCTCATCCCGACCTCTCTCCAGAAAACAAAATTACTCCCAAGTTTACTGCTCAAACAAGGCACAACAAGATGGAACAAGATGAGGCACTAAATTCCTAACTCAAGGGTTGACTATGCAAACTAGCAGGAGAAGAAATATCCCAAGGCTAGGCAAAAGGTTCAGGGACACCAGTACCACACCAGCATGTGGAGGTTCTAAAAGATGCCAAACAAGGCAACCTTAAGACATACTTGGGTGACCTTGCACATTCCATGTCTGTCTCTTTAAACTTTAAGAGCCTCTAAGATTGCTCTCAGTTGACTCTATGGGGCTTGTTCTCCTAGTGTCCTTGAACCCACTTGACTCCACAAGCCCAGCTCCTCCTCCTCTTCCACAGGGGTCTGGAACTCTGCACAATCACTGGTCCTGGACCACTGCATCTGCTTCAAAAAACTGCCAGAAGAAGCCTCTCTGCTGAAGATTGAGCTAAGTACCAATCTATGAGCAGAGCAGGATATCATTTGAAATCATATCCTGGCTATCCAGTCTTTAGTTCTTGGCTGACCAGCAGAATTAGGCATGGATTCTTTCCTCCAGCATGGGATTCTGCCCTTCCTGTTTCCTAGAGGCTCTTGCTGGTCAGAGAGGTCATAGGTTGGAGGTTTTGTGGCTGGGATGGTGTCCAAGTCCTACCACTGGATGCTTTGCCTTGTTATAGGAGAGAGTCTGTTCAGGCTCCCTATTCCCCACTACTAGAGGTCATCACTATGGTCTCCTTTTTGTTTTTTTAGTGATTTTCCACTGCACTAGTACTCCTGATTCCCCCCCTAAATATCCTCCAATTCCAATCTTTTCACCATATATTCTCACTCTCAAGCCTTCTCCCCCAACATAGGTCCTTCTCTTTCCATTCCCATCCTTCCCCAACCCCACCTGCACCATCAGTTCTATGTCCCCTTTACCAGGAAGATTCCTGTGTCCTTACTGGGGCCCTCCATGTTGCATCTTCTCTCTGGGTCTGTGGATTGTAGCGCCTTTGTCCATTGCTTAACAGTTATCCAAATAAAAGTAAGTACATACCATGTTTGTCTTTCTGGGACTGGGTTAACTTCCTCAGGATAATATTTTCTAGTTCTATATATTTGTCTGCAAAATTCATGAAGTCTTTTTTTAATAGCTGAATAATACTGAATTTTATAAATGTACCACAATTTCTATATACATTCTTCAGTTGAAGGGCATCTAGGTTGTTTCCAATTTCTGGCTATTACATATTATGAACAAAACAGCTATGAACATAGTTGAACAAGTGTCCTTGTGGTAGAATGGAAGGTCCTTTGAGTATATGCCCAGGAGTTGTATAGCTGTGTCTTGAGGTAGGTCAATTTTCAATTTCCTGAAGAATCACCATATTGATTTCCATAGTGGTTGTACAATTTTGGACTCCCACCAGCAATGAAGGAGTATTCCCCTTGCTTCATATCATCACCAACATGAGCTGTCACTTGTGTTATTGATCTTACCCATTCTGATAGCAAGATGGAATCTCAAAGTTGTTTTGATTTTCATTTCCCTAATGGTTAAGGATGTCGAACAGTTCTTTAGGTTTTTCTCCTTCATTTGAGATTACTCTTTTGAGAATTCTTTGTTTAGATCTATACATCATTTTTTTAATTGGATTATTTTTTTCTGTTGATGTCTAGTTTCTTGAGTTCTTTATATATTTTGGGTATTTACCCTCTATCAGAAGTGGAATTTGTGAGAATCTATTCCCATTCTGTAGGCTGCTCTTTTGTCTTATTGACAGTGTCCTTTGCTTTACACAAGCCTTTCAGTTTCATGAGGTCCCATTTATTAATCATTGATTGTATTGCCTGAGCTATTGGTATTCTGTTAAAGAAGTTTTATCCTGTGTCAATGCATTTATGGCTATTTTCCATTTTGTCTTCTATCAGGTTCAGGATATTCAGTTTTATGTTGAAGTCTTTGATACAACTGGACTTGATTTTTTTGCAGGGGAATGGGTATGGGTCTATTTGCATTTTTGTACGTGTGGGCATTCAATTAGAGTAGCACCATTTGTTGAAGATGTTTTTTTTTTCCATTGTATATTTCTGACTTTTTTATTGAAGATCAGGTGTTCATAAATGTGAGGATTTATGTCTGGACCATTTATTTGGTTCCATTGATCAATATCTCTGTTTTAATACCAATATTATGATGTTTTTATTACTATAGCTCTGTACTACAGCTTGATACCAGGAATACTGGTACTTCCCAGAAGTTCTTTTATTTTTCAGGATTATTTTAACTCTCCTAGGTTTTTTTTCCAGAGGAAATTGAATCATATTTGGGCTTTGAAATTGAGTAATATTGGATTTGTTGAATCTGTAGGTTGCTTTCAGTAAAATGACCACTTTTGCTATGTTAATCTTACCAATACAGGAACCTGGGAGGTCTTTCCATCTTTTAAGGTTCATGAACTTCCCTCTGTAAGACCTTAAAGTTTTGTCATAAGAGTCTTTCACTTGCTTGGTTAGAATTAATCCAAGATACCATATCTTATTTGTGGCTGTTGTCAAATGTACTGTTTTCCTTATTTCTTTACTACTCCATTTGTTGTTTGTGTATAGGAGGGTTACTGATTTTTTTTTTTTTTTGAGTTGACCTTGTACCCTGGCACTTCACTGAAGTTGTTTATCAGATATATGAGTTCCCAGGTAGATTTTTTTGGGATCATTTATGTACACCATCATAACATCGGCAGATAAGGATAATTTGACTTCTTTGATCACTCTGATCACTCATTTCAGGCTGTATTACAGAGCAATACTTATAAAAACTACATGGACAGAGACTTTGATCAATAGAATAAAATAAGATCCAGACAAATACAGACACCTGCTTTTTGACTAAAAAAAAGCCATAAATACACAAGGGAAAAAAGAAAACATCTTCAACAAAAGGGACTGATCTAACTAGATGTCTGCATGTAGAAGAATACAAATAGATCCATGTTTATTACTCTGCACAAAACACAAGTCCAAGTATATCACGACTTCAACATAAAACCAGATACACTAAGCCTGATAGAAAAGAAAGTGGGTAATGTGGGTAATAGCCTTGAATGTATTGACACAAGAGACAACTTTCTGAACAGAACACCAATAGCACAGGCATTAACAACAATTGATAAATGGGATGTCATGAAATTAAAAAGCTTCTGTAAAGCAAAGGACACTGTCAATAAGATAAAACAGCCTATGGGATAGGAAATATTTTCACCAAGTTCACTTCTAATAGAGGACTAATATCAAATATATATGAAGACCTGAAGAAACTAGATATTAACAAACTAATAAACCTATTAAAAATGGGGTAAAAATCTAAACTGAGAATTCTCAATAGAGAAATATCAAATGGGTTAGACACACTCAATGAAATGTTCAACACCCTTAACCATCAGGAAAGTACAAATCCACACTGCTTTCTTATTCCTTCTTTCAGAATGGCTAAGGTCAATAACACAAGAGACATCTCAGGCCGGTGAGGATGTGGACCAAGGGGAAAACACCTTAATTGATGGTAGGAGTACAAAGTTTTACACCCACTATGCAAATCAATATGGTGGTTCCTTAGAAAATTGGGAATTAATCTACCTTAAGATCTAGGAATACTACTATTTGGCATATACCTAAAAGAATGATCCACTCTACCACAAAGAAACTTGCTCAATTATGTTCAGAGTGGCTTTATTTATAATAGTCAGAAACTGGAAACAACCTAGATTTCCATGAACCAAAGAATAGAAAAAATGTGGTACAATTTCACACTTGAGTATTACTCTCCTGTTAAAATAAATGGCAGCATGAATTTTGCAGGCAAATGGATGGAACTAAAAGAATCATCCTGAGTGACATAATTCAAAGCCAAAAAGGCAAACAAGATTTGTGCCTAGCCTAAATGTCACTAGAGAGACTTCCTCTAGCAGCTAATGGGAGCATATGCAGAATCCCATATCCAAACATTAGGCAGATCTTGGAGAACTCTGAGAAAGAGGGAAAGAATTGTAGAATCCAACAGGGTTGAGGACACCAAGAGAACACAGTCCAAAATAGAATCAACAAACTAGGCTCATAGGGCCTCGTAGAGATTGAATTGGCAAACATGGAATCTGTGGGTCTGTACTGACATCTAGCTGGAGTTGATCCAAGACACATTAACAACAAAAAAATTCAGGGGACCATGAAGATGATTTGACCTACCTGCCTTGAGAAGCATGTGTCATAGTTTTTTTCAAGTAAGAACTCATGGTTTCTGGGGGCACTATGTGCTTAGCAGTTCTTGAGAGATTGAAATAATCCTTCAGATAGTGGGGCATTAAGGACACTCTTTGTTTCTCTGTATGTTCCTCTAATAATTAAGCAAACATGAAAGTTTGATGGGACAATTGATGATTAGTCTTATATACTCTCTATAGCTTGCAGACTTCATTGTATCCTGACAACCATTACTGTATTGATCCTGGCATTGCTGTTATGTTCTATTTCTGATGAAGGTATAAAAGTCTGATTGTTCTCAATAAAATTTGCCACTGCATTCCCTTTGCCGTGGTATCCCCAACACAGGGCCTGGTAATCTTTCCTCTCTCAGCCATATCAGATAACTTTGGCCTAGTTAGAAAGTACAGGCACTTACAGAAAAACACAAAACCTTTTTTTACACACAAGGAAAGAGCCTTCACAAGAAAAATAAAGACCCTACAAGATCCTTATAGAAGCCAGACTCTCACAGGAACTCTCAAAGATACTAGGCCAGCCTCAGCTGCTGAACTACTGTTCCCAGTCCCACCTAACAGATTTTGAAGTCCAATGAATACAGATTAAATTATGTCAACTCTCTCATTTTCAATCATTGGAATCATTTTAGTGTTGCTGTGACTCTGAAACACAATAATTCTTAGCTCATAAAAATTAATAAATAAATGTCAAGATAATACATTTTCAAATGCTGTATTGTCAAAAATTATAGCCTAGTACCCTGCACAGTGGTTTAGAATAGAAAGAAATAGGAGTATTTGCTTACAATTTATAGTAGCCAGAATCAGACAAGCTTTTGGGAAATTTGGAAATCTATAATCAATAATGCATAATATTCATACATATATGTTGTGTGTGCATGTGTATACATGTTCATTTGAGTACATGTGGGTTTGTGAGTACACATGCATGTGAGATCACCTAGGGGTCAACTGTTCATCACATATATAATTCTTCAGGATTTTTTAAATGGGGGATTAATGACTCTCTTTGTTCAGAAAATAGAAGAATAGGCTAACCTGGTTAGACACTGGACCTCAGAAATCCTATCTATCTTTAACCAATGCTAGGAATTCAAGTAAGTGTCACAATAGTAGACTTTCCTTTAAATGTGTTTTCTGACTAATTCAAATCCTCATAGTTAAGAGTAAGCAATTCATTGAGATATCAGATATCTCCCCAAGCCTTAAACACAATTTTTTTAAACTTTTACATTAACAAATTTAGCTGGACAGCTTATTTATATTATTTTATTTCACATAAGAAAATCTCAAATGTGTTTCCTTGTATTGGTATAAATATCAAATAACGGTTTCCTAGTAGTTATTTGACATTCCACACCATTTTCCTATTGCAATTTGTCTTCAGTTTTGATTCAATTTTGAATAATTTAGGAGTAACTTCAGAAATTACTCTGTAAAACTTCCATCTACTCCAAAGATTTGGGGCATAGTTTTAAACATATATTAAACTATACTGCTAAACAGACATAGTATTAAACCAAGTACTAGTGACTTACCATTACACCTTAAATGTGTATCTCTTTATCCTCATCAGAGAAGTTTCTATTTGAAGTAGACAGAAATTACACAGAGACAATATGCAGTAAATAAGTGACTGAGCAGTGCTCAGCACTAAATGGGCTCTATATCCTACTTGTTCCTCTTTAAAGGTTCAGGGATCCTGTGAAGAAGAGTGACCAGAAAGGTAACAGTACTGTGCCAAAGAGAAAGAGGAGAATGGGCCTGCATTCAGGGATGGATATATGCCATATATATATACATATATATATATGTATATATATTCACATATACGTATATCCATATGTATATACATATATTCATATATAAACACACACACATATATTCATACATATGTAGTTGAATACTTGTATACTAATAAAATGTCTGTTTCTGTATTTTTCTCTAAAAGTTTAATATTCATTTAAGGATTCTATTAATCTTCTTATTGTAATTTATGTAAAATTTATTGCAAATATACAGCATCTGTCCAAGAAAACTCATTAGTGCTTTGTATACATAACTTTCATCCCAATCCATAAACTAAGCTATTTCTAATATCTAGGACTCTGTGCTTCAGGAATCATTTGTTTTCCAGAAGATAAAGTGGCCAAATCATGAAAAATTCTTTGCTTGGAATTTATCTATTTGAATTAACTTTTATGTGAAATGATATTTTAAATAAATATCATTAATTTTTCTACTGAATTCACAAAGTCGAGAGAATATTTTCAGCTATTAAAAAATGGAAATGTTTAAAACAAATATTTTATTAATATAAAATAATAAATTTAGAATTACTTTTCACTACATCATATGTAATTATTATCATTTAGATTTTTTGTTAGGTTGTGCTTTGATAAAATATCTCATTTACAAAAAATGAATAAAAGTTAACTAATTGAGCAAATTACCTAAGTTATTGGAAATGTGTCAACACCAACAAAACGAAAATAAAATCTTGATATTTGTAATAAAGCCAATTAGAAGGTTGCATCACCTACAGGTCACGAGGAAATAAAATAAAAATATCAACATGGAACATTCAGAAGAGAGAACATTTTAATAATAAACTCTGTCATATAGAACTGCTAAATAAGGCAGGTTAAATGACCTATGTCCATCATTTTGATATTTCTCCTCAGTATAATACTAAACATGTTGCTTTTGTTATTTTGGATATTGGAATTTTATGCATATATAGAATATCTTTGTTATAAAGTTCTGGTTGATGTAAAAATATCAAGCCATGGCCTGAATTAAGAAGTAAGAATGTTCTTTCCCCTTTAGTTGTATACACATATCAAAAAATATGGTTGTTGAAGTGGATAAAAATGGTTATCATTTCTGTATGAATCTATTTTTCATATATAAATGTTTAGGAGTAATACAACCTGTGATTCCTTCCTTACTAATATAACTATTGTCCATATAGAATTTCATATTTACTTGTCTATCTTATATCCAAGCATCTTAATTAATAAATTAGTTCAAAAATATACAGTTATAAAACTGGTTAAACTTATTAAACAAATTCCACTATAATCTGATATTTAGTTCTGAAGAGCTCTACTAAGGACTGAAATTCTCAGATTAAAGAAGAGTTGTTTCCACTGCAACACCTTGCAATCAACAAGAAAGGAAACAATGGAAAATCCTGATGGAGTGTGGTCATTATGTGAACATATGTTCAGATTTCAATCAAATCATGCAAACATTATCTGTGATTTCTATGTTTATTTTTATTTTCATAAAACAATACTCATACAAAATGTTGTTTTTGATGTATTACCTTCTATTTATTCTTTGGAGTTTTGTACATGTATGTAATGCAATGTCTTTGATCATATTCATACTACACACTCCCCTACAATTTTCTAACATATCCATTCCACATTTTATATATTTTGATAACTCATTGAGTTGAATCACTGTTACCCAAATACAAATGAATATGGTTCCATCTTGTTGAACATTGTCAACCTTTTTGGGACCCCCCCATCCCAAAAATGCTAATTCTCCTTCTGCTAACAACCCTCAACTGTCTAACAGTTAAATATTTAAGCTCTTATGTTCCTCCCCCATATATACTTGGGTACTGATTGGCTTATCCTGTTTATATGTTATGCAGAAAACCTCAACTGTTAGGAGTTCATGATTGCTATACTGTTGGCATACTCAGAAGGCACAGTCTTCCTGAACTTCTGACTCTTGGTCAGGTATTTTTAAGAAGACAGAACATAGCAATGTCTTAGTTTATGTATGCTAATATAGCAAAATACCTGAGACAAAGTAAATGATGAACAAGTATTAATTTCTTGTAGTGTTCTAGAAACTGGAGAGTTCAAAGTCAGTGGGCTTCTAGATGACAAGTACTGCCTTGACACATTATGAAAGATTGAGTGATAAGAAATCACAAGCACATACAAAAGATCAAAGAGGATCAATTTTGTCATTAGTGAGAACCCACATTGAGATAACCAATCTGCAATATAAATTCAAGAAGGGAGACTCCCATAACCTAAATATCTCTTTAAATTCTTATCCTTGTATTCTCTGTCATTTGGAATTAAGTTACAATACATAAACCTCAGTAGATATTGTCAAACCACCAAACAGTAAAACAGATGGGAATGCCCAGGTTTGTTAGGAAAAGCATCTGACCTCAGTTCTCTCGAATATAAAAGCACACTTTAACAAGTCATATTTTCTGTTCTCCATACCTTGTGTATATCTATACAATGATTCTGTGTATTCATTAACAATTTTAAAGTTTCACATTTGAATTTGTTTTAATAAACTGTCAACATGAATTATCCTTTGAAAATTTTCAATTTCAACTGGAAAAAAAAACAGATTTTTTTTTCTGGCATCATATACTCTTATATATTATTAGTAATATATATTACTACAAATTATATCAGAGAAAATGAAAAGATGCAATCTTATTTTGGATTCTGACTTTTTATAGTTTAATTATATATATGCTTATTACCAAATATGATTTATTATTCTCCTTACAGAAGTATTTGTGTACTTGAGTGTTTAAATTGTGGTATGGCCAGAAGAATTGTTTACAAATTCTGAACTAAGAATGCTATTTAATCAGCTATTGTAATTAACGTACTATTACTATTATGTACTATTACTATAACATACAATTATTATTACATAATATATATCTTGCCTATCAAAGTTATGAAGTATGATCCCCAAATTTTTAAATCTTGGAACTTCAGTTGTCCTATATGGTGTTATTTTTATTGTAAAATTTTCCTTTCCACTCTCTCTACATGTGTTAAATGTGGATGAGTGTCACTTGGGTATCTGTGAATGTGCCAAGGCCCAAACAGAACATTGATTATATTCTATTGTCCTATTGCTTTGGTTCTCTCATATAATTTAGCAGTATCCATCCTTAACGCTTTGATTACAAGCACACAGCCATGTTCTAGCTTTTATTTAGATGCTGGATACTCAACTCAGGGCCACATTCTTACTAAGCATTACCCTTACTGCTGATCCATCTCCCAAGACCTGGTTATACCTTTCAATCTTCTGTTTCAAACTGTGTGGGACAATTTACATTTTTGGGTCTATCATTTATTTACTACTGTATAAAATAAATTATGCATGTTTGACATACATGAATTATTTTTGAAAGATAAAACATTCATTTATAATTTGATTATCTTTATTAGGTTAATTTATTTGGTAAATTAAGTGACAAATTAATTGATTGAAATAGAATTTTTTTTTATTTCTATGAAAAGATTATACTATGGTTTCCCTGGTAATGAAAATCTTAACACACAAATGTCACCTATAATGTATAGAGTGAAATTTCATGAATTACAGTAAGGATGAGTGCCATTATAGTCTCAAATTTAATTGAAATACTCAAATTTCAATAAAAAGAAGTCATGGTTCAGATTAATTTTAATTTTTGGAAAGTCTTGGAAAATGGATAAATTTGTGTTAAAATGTATGCTCCTCTGATTATATAGTTTAGTGGATTCCTAAAATAGTCTTAATGTTTTCCCTCATATTATTAAGAGTTGAAAAATGCTAGGCATGTTTTTACTCTATTTTCCCTTGTCCTTCTAGTATTATGTATGCAGATGATACAAGATAGGTTTCTTCTGATTACATCATTAATCCTAGGGTTATAAAAATGAAAAACCTACTGTTCTCCAAAAATATCTCTCACATCATAGACTTATTTCTGCATCAAAACAATCCCCATTACACTCATGTGGACATTTCTTTAAAATTAAACAAATAAGACTTAAAACTTACATTTTGGTCAAACCATTTATTAAATTGAGCGCTCATGAACCACTGTGACCACTGGGTAACAGTATATTTGAGAGTATGTATATATACCTCTGTATGGATGTGTGTGCTTGTATGTATCTATGTCTATGTGTTTATGTTAGCAATGTTTATGTGTGTGTGTGTGTGTGTGTGTGTATGTGTGTGTGTTTCTATGTGTGTCTATCTTTATGTAAAGAAGGTAAATAGAGAATAAAAATGAAATATGAGGCTGACACAGTGTCATATCCATTTCATTACAGTAGGAAAAGTGAGTGATAATAATAGGAAGGTATTTCAGGCTGATAAGTATCATTTTTCATATGATGTAGGTACTTATTTTCCAATGATGGATAGATAGAATGAAAGTCATGCAGAGTTCACAAGGAGTAAGGTATGTTTGCATAATTGAAAATTAAAATATAGTGTTCTATGTTGAGTTCATTTTACATTTCCCCCCTCTTTATACCTTCTTTATGTAAAGATATACACATATAGAATCACAAACATATAAACATGTGTGAACATAATCATATGTACATAGATACAGAGAAGTACACACATACACAGTGGAAACACTTTTTAAGCTTTTTCACTTCCACTCATATATCCTTTCCATTTATTTCCTTTGACTCAAGGCAAAGAACCTGTTGACAAAGTAGGTTTCAAATATGCCTTGTGTTCATTTTAAATTTTTATTCAAGGAAATGGAGGCTCATGATAAAACTGTGGAGAGTTTGTCATAGAGAATGACGTGCAACCTGTGCCTTTTATGAAATATCATTTCATTAACATTTAACACTGAAAAAACATTAAATATATTAGTTCATGCTATTATGATTTAATTTTTCTTACTTAGTAATAAAGAATTTGAAAAAATAATATATCTATGTATTAGATTTGGAAGACTCTCTGTAAAATCAAACCAATATTTTCTACCATCAGGTTTGCATCAAAGCATTCAGTTATAATATCTAATATACATAGTCAAATTAAATTGAGTGACAAGAGAAAGCAACATTTCAAAACAATTTAGTTAAAAATATCATAGGGTTTCAGTCTGGAAAATAAAAGCCATTGTGACCCATAGATGCCTATGAATACTTGAGAGGAGTACATATTTACTAAATATAAAATGTGAGAGGCCCATGAGAGTTATGGAAAAGATAATTGATTACAAGGCTTTTTTGCTTGAGTTGGCATTTGTCCAGCGCAGTCCTTGCTGAGCAACATAATCTGCACAAAGCTCACATTTTCCAAGGAGTCCACAAATACTCCTGTACTCTGGGCATAAGTGACAGATGATGCTTCTTTTATGGCTTTCAGATCTGTATAGTTAGAGATCAGAACATGAGAATCCATTATTTGGTTTCTTTCAGCATACTGTCATCAGTGGAACTGACTAGACTGTGAATCACAATGAATGACACATTTGCCTGATTTACCCAAGCAGGTTTACTTTGAAATGTAAAACTGCAATAATAATCTGGGTTTTTTTTGCATTCTAAAATGTCAGTGAGTGTCTTTTTGTTGTTGTTATTGTTTCAAGACAGGGTTTCTCTATGGTAACTTTGACTGTCCTGGAACTCTCTCTGTAGGCCTTGAACTCATAGAGATCCTCCTGCTTCTGCCTCCTGAGTACTGAAATTAAAGACATGTACTACGACTGCCTGGCTTCAGAGGGTATTTTAAATTGTATTGTGATTTATAGTTTTTAATCTATATATTATTGCATATGAATTATTAGATATTATATATCATATATCAAAACTGTGCAAGTGTTTATTATATTATTTTATTTGCATTATTAATAAAAATATAATAAAGGCAGGAAATGGAAATTAGCATTATTTTGATTGTATGATTTGGATGCAGTGTATAAAACTGTAGAAAGCAATATATATTATTATCTGACAATAGAAGTTGTATTTACTATTTAGATTTAATTTGATATTTCAATATGAAGAGTAGATGCAGCTTCTATTTTTGAATAATAATATATATTGAAATCATATTTAATAATTTCATTATACATGTAAGTACAAATAATCATTTTTTTCTGTGGTTTTTAAGTTATTTTTTCTGTCCATATGTGTTGTGTGTATACATGTATGTAAAATCAACCCTCTTTTTCTTTTGATTTAATTATAAATGGTGATGGTGAACATTGAGTGTCAATTTATTAGGATATAGAATCACTTAGGAAACAAATCTAGGCATGCCTGTGTAAGGTTATCTAATTTAGAGCAAGTGAGATGCTAAGACTCATCTTGATTGTATGTGACACAGTTCCAAGGATTTGAGTGTCAGACTGCATGAAAAGAAGAAATCTAGCTGAACATAAACATCCATCACTCTATGCTTCCTGACTGGATTCAATGTGATTAGATGGTTCAAAGTCTTGCCCCTGCGTTTATTTGTCACAACAACCAATATTATCACAACGACCATCACAATCATTGATAAAAAATGTCTAAAATAAAACAAAAAATTCTGAACATCAACCTTATAAAACTTGAATTGTCAATTCTCTCTGCAAATTTGCTCATGTTAAAACACACAAAAGCATTTTGTTAGGGATTGTAAGAATTCTAGACATATTTCAAAATAAATTTGATGGTGAGCTGAATCGTGTGCCTGCACTATAGTATGTTGTATAAAAGACTGAACATCGAGGGATTTTCTTATCTTCACTAGGTTTTAGAGCAGTTACCCCCATGGAAAGAAATGGATTACTCTATGTATAAATATACATAATTATTTTTTTAATTTATTCTTCTCTCCTACATTACATCTCAACTGCAATTTCCCCTCACTTCACTTCTCCCATTTCCCCCCTTCCTCCCCTCTGCCCCATATTTACTCCCATATGTTTCCCTTAGAAAAAATCAGCCTGCCAAGTTATAGCAACAGAACATAGTATAACAAGATTCAAAGGGACTAGGCACAAACACTCATATCACAGCAGAATGAGGCAACCCAGTAGTATTAAAAGGGATCCAAGAGCATGCAAAAGGTTCATGGATCCCCTGTTAGGAATCTCACAAGAGCACCAAGCTACATAACCCTAACATATGCAGTCGACTTAGCACAGACCCATTGAGGCTCCAGTGATTGCTGCTTAAGTTTCTGAGAGCCACCATGAGCCCTGATGACAGATTCTTTGGACTGAGTACATAAAATTTAAGTTGTTGCATATAATTGTTCATAAAAATAGTATATCTAATAAAAAATTTCCATTTAAAACTTTTGGTAATATGAATGCTTACAGCTTATTTCTCTATAATTTACATTAAATTCATTTTGCTTTTTACATTATTTATTTCACTTTATTTGTTAGATTAGTGCCTTGTGGTGTAGTATGGATGAGTCTCGAATTCCTATTTCCATTCCCAAATTGAAGTACTTGGAACACAATAATCACCTTTGTGCTATGCCCCAAATTGAAGTTATTTCATACTTTCTTATCAAATTCAGGAAGCTGTACTTATTGAACATTGACATTTTCTTCACTGAGCTTATTATGTCTTTTATATACAATTTTATATTGCTAAATTTAAAGTGACTATAATGAGTAATTGTAGTATTTGTGCCTTAAATTTTCAAAAGAAAAACCATCAGTAAAAACAATTCTAATTTATCATGTATGTAGCCAAGAAATAGGTTTGTCCTAGTTTTTCGTATTTATTTTGAAGTCTTTGGATATTTTTATGTAACTTACAAAGACAGTGAAAAGAACACTACATGATAAAATGATGTTTTGAAATAATATATTTCCAGCTTAATATTTGATATCAAAATTATTAGAAAAAGCATACAGAACAAAGGTCATGCTTGCAATTAAGGAAACCAACCTCAAGGGATAATAAACTGGTCACATTACAAGTGGCTTAGGGTTATAATAATTCCACTTTAAGATGGTAGATTTAAAGTAAGTTTTTAAATCAGTTATTGGTTGCATTTTCTAAATTTTATGCACCTGTATGTTTGTGTATTTTTTTTGTGTGTATGAACCAATGTATTCTGGTGCCCTCAGAGACCTGAGGGGATCCTGAATCACCTATAGTTACAGTTATTGAAATTTTTTAACCTTCTAATGTGAGAGCTGGGACCTGCACTTGGGTTCTTTGCAAGAGCAAAGAGTGCTATTATAGCTGAGACATTTATCCAGACTATTTAAATCTTTATGTTATTTCAGATACTTGGGGTAAAAATTAGTTGGTATTATTATTATTTTCTCGTTCTCTGGAAATTAAAATGATTTTTTCAGTATATATTAATTGATAGTCATACTTTCTTATGTAAGGTACAGATTGGAATTATGATTATTTCACTCTCCAATAAGTATTTAAGAAAGTCTGAATCTGAGCATAGAAAAAGTTGCTTAAACTTAAAAGATACTACAGACTTCAAAGTTTACCAGTGTAATATGGGGCCGAGATGTATCAACTCACAATGTATTATAGCTAGAATACTAGGATGGTTTGTGAAGTATGAATTGAAAGGGGAGACAAGTAGCTGGTCATACATGAGTCTGAATCTTGGCACATAAAATTGAAAGCATGGTAGATGAATGTGATAGTAACTTTTCCTGATAATTGTTTGCCAGAATGTTGTTTGATTGGACTCCACTCCCCTTTTGTTGAAAATATTTTTTAAATGTAATATAATCTTGATTATGGTTTTCCTTCCCTCAACTCCTCTAAATTGCTCTCCATCTTCCCTCCCAATTTGATCTATTCCTCTTTTTCTCACATTAGAAAACAAACAGTTCCTAAGGGGTGATAATAAAATATCAATATAATAGGATAGAACAAAAACTAATATATTAAAGATAGCAATCCAAATGGAAGGAAAAGAGTCCCCAAAGGCCCAAGAAACAGATATAGATGCATATCTCACACTCAGTAATCCCATAGAAACACGAAACTGGGAGCCATATACATATATTTGTATATATTATATTATATATGAGATACTATATAAAATTGCATAATAATATTATATTAATCAGATTATATTATATTGTATTATATTATTATACACAATAATATAATCATATAATCATATAATATATTATATGTAATGTATGCATTTATATAATAATGTATATAATATATAAATATATGATTATATTATATATTGTACACATTATAGTTATATAAAATATAATATATACACACACACATATTGTAAATATATATATGGATATATAAATATACATATGGCTTCCAGTTTAGTGTTTCTACATATATATATATATGTGTGTATATATATATACATACATACATATATATGTGCATGTGTGTGCATGAGTCTGTGTGTGTATACATGTGTGTATATATATATATATACACACACACAGACACACACACACACAGATACACACACACACATATATATGTACATACATACATATATACTTATGTATATATACATATACACATGTCCTGTCCTGCAGGGCGACAATGTGGATCTGGAGAGGGTGAGTGGGAATGGAGAAACAGAGGGTGCAAGTGATGGAGACAAGACAGGTGTCTGATCAAGTCTCATTTATTGTAACCAATCATACCACTCAAATATTCTAAAACTGGGAAATACAAGCAAAAAATACACAAACTCAGTTGCTTAGCAATCTAACCATCCATTGTCGTTGTGAGCACATCTGATTTCCCAGAAACTCTGTCTTCAAGCAACAAATGAAACCTAACTAAGCTGTAACCTAGAGACCTAGAAGCTAGGTAACCTAGAAAACAAACCAATGCTGGAAAAATGGCAGCTTGTGAGGTCAACAGTAGGTCTGTGGCTTCCCACATACACACACATCTAAATATATATAAGAAATGCTAAACTGGAAGCCATATCTATCTATCTATCTATCTATCTATCTATCTATCTATCTATCTATCTATCTATCTATCTATCTATAAAAGCATACATATATGTGTGCATACATATATTTCATATATGTTTTATATATATTATATAATATGTATTATATAATATATTACATATATTACATGTATATGAACTATATGGTAAAAAGATAGAAGGAAAAATATAAAATGAAAATAAAAAATAAGAGTAAAGAATGTGCTGAGATGACATTATGAGAGATGAAACCTCCAAGGAAACACTTGGATTAATATCTGTTGGCCATATACTACTAAGCACTTAAGAATAATTTGTTTCCCCAGTGAGATTCTCTCAGAAAAAAAGCTATTTTCATTTACAAATTTCTATAAATTAGAAATATTTCAGGATTATGAATGGGTATATATATTCTCTTCTTCTTTCAGCCCTTCTATCCCATCTGGTGCAGTCCAGTGAAGGCTCTGTACAGGCTCTCTGTTTCTATGAGTCCAAATATGCATCAAGCCTGTTGACGAGAGAACCGTTTTCTTGGTATGATCATCGTCTCTCTCTCCTCCTTTGCATTCCCTGAGCCCTTAGGGGTAGGATTTAATGGAGATATCATTTTTATGGCTGAATGTTCCAAGTCTTTATTTCTTTGTTTATTGTCTGGGTGTGGTTCTCTATATTTCTTCATATCTTCTGCCATAGGAATCATCTCTGATGAATCTTGGCAAGGCACCAATACATGAGTATAGTAAGATTTTATTGTACTCTTTTAGTAAAACAGTATTATTTGGGTCTTTCAAAGGAGGACAAAATTTATAGTTCTTGTTGATTTAATGTTTCTGTTTCCACATTTCTCTTATGGCTATTGTTAATTTGATTGAAAGTAAATGTCTTCATTTGTTTATACAATTTTTTTTGATGAATCATACCTTAAAAAAGAAGATTGAAATGAGAAACTGCATATATAATCTGTCAAATATTATGTTATTTTTCTGTAATATCTTAAAGATTTCCTTCAGTCAGGTTTTGTTTGTTTGATTATTGCTCTTTTATTGTTTTTGTTCTAATTAGTATTTTAAATTTTTCCCAGTTATAAATTATTACAGCTTTAATTTTTCAAAAGTAAAACCAAATATAATTTTTGTACAAAATATAATTTTGTACATTTTCCAGAGTAAAAGATAAAGAATCCAAGGAACATATGATTTGAGATATTCATTAAACAATAGATTCTTCATTGCCAGTGTGAAAATTGATAGGAAAATTTTATTCATTATTTCATATAAATAAATATAGTATTATATTCCAGAATATGCTGTGGGGAAATACAAATTCTAATAATTTTCTAGTCTTAGAGAGAAATGTAGAATTTTTTATTCAAAGTGAAGGACATAAGAATCAAATATATCGTGGATAGATATATATTTTACAGACTTTTTTTCATTGTTGGCAGCAAAGATAACCAATTGGAGTCCAGATTAATTTGTATATTGCTCAAATATTTGATATCACGTTGAATGATTGTTAATTTGGAAATTTATATTGCTTGCTTAACCAATTGATACACAGAAGTTGCCAAAGCTAATTAATTCAGAATTATATGAATGCACTGACTTTTAAAAGAGTATGTCTTCAACATTTAAAAAGGTTTTCTTTTATTCCAATAGCACTAACTCTGAACTCATTTACAGAGAAAAAATAATGTAACCCTCTATTACTGCTGCAGCATGTATTTTCACAATAAAATACCTTCACGATTTATAATTGTGTCAGTATATTTAAGAAAATAGATATTTGTTTCTTTCTAAATTAGTATCAAGATACAAATTTCTGAAAATGTTAAGCTACAATCACTACTAACAGGTGATAGAATAATGCCACATTGTTCCACTGATAAAAAACTGAAGTGCTTATATTGTAGTGTTATTCTTACATTTTGAGGGATTTAGAGCTCGAGGAGGCTTTATTATAAAATGAAAGACACTGTTTCAAAGCATTCATTTACTTAAAGTTTGAATAACTATTAATCACAAAACACACAATGCTGTCATCATATTAGTTTCACTTTCTAGAAGTGGGAATATTTCACCATGAATGAGATTGCAAATGTCATACGCAGTTGAATATTCAGTGAAAACATCTAGTCAGTTGTTTAAATTATACTGTAAATGGTCTTCAAATATCCATGTGTGTACACTGTAAGGGCAATATACATGCTCAGAGCACCTGAATTGTTCTTGCTAAGCCTTTTACCTTAGTTTTTGAAATTGATTTCTTTGGCAAAGGAGCAATGCAGAACCCTCTTGGAGAAAATCCATTCCTTAGGGACATTTCATAATGAATAACTTGGTTTTTGTGAAAATGCTTGTACTATTTTGAGAAATGAATAAACAGGATGGGTGCCACAATATGCTTTGTTATAATTTCTGAAAGCCGGCTTCCTGTATTTCTGAGAATCAATTTTTTAAAATAGTGCTTCTTAAGCTGTAGGACTTAGTTGACATCATTTTTCTTATTGCTTTTGGAAACTACGTGTTTAATTACCTCATATAGCAGAATGCAAAATGAAAGTACATTAGGATATTTTTAACTGTCCATTTACTATTTTAACTGAAAAAATACAGTGTTAGTTGTAAATGTGTGCTGCATTTATTTCTTTTAAAGACTTATTTTTGTTTATTATTTATATGTGTATGTTTGGAAGAGTGCATGGCACTTATGTCAAAGTGTCCTAACAGGTAGAAGGGGTCTACAAATATTCTGGAGACAAAATTACAGGCTAATATGTGAGACATCCAACATGGGTTCTAGGATCAGATCCCCTGGAAGATTAGAAACTGCTCTTAACCACTAAGTCTTCTCCTCCTCACATATTTCTTAATAAAACATCAAAATTAAAGAATTCTCAATTTCTGCTAAATATACACAAACATAAGCAAACACACACACCTCATATGAGATCGAATGAACAGACTTAAACATATTAGACATGTACTCTATCTCTAGGAACTAGTGCATGAGTGTTTGCACTCACTGAATGAAATGTACATTTTATCTACTAACATACATCAAGAAATTTCCTTCATGCCATTTTTCTTTTACTGAACCCTTTTGTCTCCTTCATTGCCTATTATTATTCCATTTCTGATAGTTCTCATTAATTTTCATTTAGCCATTTGTGCTTTGTCATATCTTCAAATCATCTTCACCTTTATTTATAGTTCATTGATAGCAGATGTCTTTCCCATAAGAGAAAATAATGTTATCAATTTTATATTACTTTATAAAGAGAGAAAAGATCAGTTGAAAATGTTTAAGGTCTTTCTTAGGAAAATATTAGGCAGAAATATATTATAAATCCAGTCTATAAAAAGTAACTAACTCACTTTCTTTGTTAGCCTTCACATATATTATAGGCCAGGAAATGTCAATTATACTGATTCTCCTCATGGACATTTCTCAAGTTCTTCAATGTTTTTGTTTAATTACATATTTTGTCTTTTATGTTCACAATAGTCTATCATCTGGTAGAATGTTATCAACATTGACATACTAAAATGTATATGTATAAATAAATAAATATATTTTAAATATTGTTACCATATAGGGGTGAGAGATGTTGTCTCCCCTAGACACCATAGACTAGTAAACTAAAATCCCACAGCAAGCCACAAGTCATAGTTATTGGTAATTACAGTCCCAAAGATTTCTAAATACTGCAAGATATTTTCAATGAACATCTTTACCCTCTAAACTCTTTTTACCAAAGAAACCACATACATGAGAAAAGCTTTGTCACATTTATTCTTTATATTTTACTTTACTCTGATATATATACATATAATATATATGTATTTATATTGTATAAATAGTATAGATATATATAATTATATATATATATAATTAATATAATATATAATATACAATTATAATGATATAATATAATCAATATACTATAATAATACAATAAACATATGATTATATAATTTATTCAATAATCATTTTATAAATAATTCTTAATACTTTAAATTAAAAGAATAAAGATGATTTTTTTCTATTTAAGAAATAATTTAAGTCAAGTTTTGTAGTTTATTTAAATCTTTAATTAATGAAATAGGACAGTGCTCAAGTTGAGTTTCTGGAGAGTCCTAGACACACTGAGTCGCCTTGCTGTGTATTTAGGAAAACACAGGATTCATTTCAATTAAGTTTTTCATATTTTAAATTTCTAAAGGGATGAATATGAACAAAATACATAATGTTAAACATTATTCTTACCTAACAAAACATAAATGTCCTTGACCTCCTCACCTTCAGTCTTCCTCTTCCTCATTCTATATATTAGTCTATTTCTGATGATTTAAGGTTGTTGCAAAGACATGATTGAGCTTACTTATAAAGACCTAAATCTCATTTTGAATAGATCTTATATAAAAAGATAGAAAAAACATAAAGTTTCTCTAAAGCTTTTAGTTTAAGATCATATTACCAATGTTACTTAAATATAAAACACTATTTTATGAGTAAAGTACAAAAGAGCTACGTAATTGAAAAACTTTCTGAAACAGGATTAATTGAAGTATATTTTTACTAATTTGTCATATCATTCAGAACACATCTGTACATACTAAACATATTTTTCTTTTATTTGATAAGATTCAGTGATTTTAATTGTTTTACAAAGAGTTTAGTTGCCATGATAAAACATGGGCCAAAATCAACATGGAGAGAAAAGAGTTTATTTAGCTTAAAAGATAGAATTCATCATCAAGGATAGTAAGGTCAGGAACTTGAGGGAGGAACCTGGAGGTAGGGACTGAAGCATAGATCACAGAGGAACATAGCTTGCAGGCTACCCTGCATGGCTTGCTCAACCTGCTTTTCTTTATACAACCCAGGACAACCTACCCATGGATGACACCATCAATAGTGGGCTCATTTATCCCACATCAATCATGAGTCTGGAAAATTATCTATAGAAATTCCTATAAGGAAATCTTAATGAAGGCATGTTCTTAGATATGGACCCTTTTTACAAGATGAACACAGCTTCTGTCAAGGTAATAACAACAACAACAAAAAAATAATTAGCACAGTAGCTTAGCATAAGTAAATGTTATATTTTATCAAGATTCTCCTTAATATTCAATACTAAAGTAATACAATGCAAGAAAAATGTCAACACTCATAAAGCATACTTTGAACAATTAATTTCATAAACAAAACCATTCCACAACAAATTAAAATTATTATCTAGATGAGTTGATAGTTAAATGTAAAATGTATAAATTTATAGATTACTAGATTTAGAAATAATGATTAAAGTTAGTCATGATATAATTAGAACGAGTAAATATGTATTTATATAATTCTAAGCAAGGAACATAATATACAATGTAATTACTAGGCAGAATTAAAATTGAAAATGTTATAATTGAAGTGAAATATTCATTCCATTAATGTGAAGTAAAATATCCACAAATGTTAAAATCTCTGGTATAGAAATTATCTTTTCTTAAACTGGGAAGTTAGATAAAGTTGAAAATAAATTACAGTCTTCTATGACCTCTAATAAAATTCCACTGTGCAACACACAGGCAACAACTATTACTTAAGAAGCCTACATCAATCTATATGGTTTGAATCTTAAACGCCCCCTTGATAAGAATCACAGTTTGCTCACTTAATTCCAAAATGAGAATACTATTTAAGAGGGTTATGTCTATTTTGATGAAGTTAGAACAAGTTGGAGGACAGCAATCACTGATGACATACCTTTGTATTTTTTACCCCTGGTTGCTTCCTGAGACTCTGATTCCTGGTCCCAGCTTTTCTCTGCCATGTTCTGCTTAAATAAAAAATACCAAGCAATTTTAAGCCATGAGCCCCACTCAATAATTTCTTTTCTGTAGGTTTTTTGTATATTTGTTGTTGTTCTTATATTGTTGTTATTGGTGATTAAAGCTGTTTGTTTGTTATATTTTTTGTTTCTTTTGAGACAGAGTCTCATGAAGCCAGGATGGCTACAACCTCCAAATATCTGAAGATGGTCTCAATCTTCTGAAAACTATGGCTACACCTTTAAATGATATGATTGTTTACATGCACAAACATATCCATCTTTTAAAGTTCTTTATGCCAGATATTGGCCGTAGTCTTGCAAAAGCAACTACTAAATAGACCAATAAGAATGACATGTATTCTATTTCAGAGTATGACATACAATTATTATATATAACAAAATGAAAATAATTGAATAATGGTACTATAGTGGTAAAATAAAAAATGGATAGATATCTAAGCAAATTTAGAACTGCTATTCTAAGACTGACATAATGTAGATGAAGAAGTCATAGACAATCATTGGAAGTGTTATGTGCTGAGAAACAAACCTACTTCATAAATTTTCTCAGTGGTACTGAAAGAAGCTACCTCTCTGTAGTCATGTTCCTTTAATAAAAGAAAAAACTTTCATGGAACTGCTGAATGTGGCAAGAAGCTATTCAACTATTCACACCAGCCATGTTGACAGAAATCACTTGTTATCTCTTCCTTGAGGCTCTAAAAAGAGAAATACATGGTGATTTAGCTTGAAGATTAATGTCACATTTTATATAATCTTGCCAAAACTACACATCAAGATTTCAAGGAAGATGGACATCTTTTTTCAGTACCCACTATTTCAAAACTTAACAATGTACCACAAGACAGATGAGGTTTGAGTATTTATGTAAAAAAACAACTGTTCCTGGATTTAGTTACTCAGCTCTCTATCTCCCTATCTATAAATATTTAACTTTTACACAAATGTAAAAAATATTTATTTTGACTTTTCAGAAATGCATACATCTTACAAATAAAAAGCTCTCAACTTGGTGGGAAGTTTTGACACGCATGACAGTTACTGTACTGTCTTGTTTTGGAGACTATATAGTTTTATAAATTTATTATGTGTGTGTTTGTGTGTGTGTGCTCATACTCACACACCCCAGGAGTCATGTGCAAGTTAGACAACAATTTTAAGAATCAATTTCCTGATTTTACCCTATATACTCTGAAGATCAAAAAGAATCCAGGTCAGTAATATTAACGACAGTGCTTTTACCTGCTAAATTTACATTCTAGCCACGGAAACTGTTTCTTTAATTCACTATAATAAAATTGTCCAAAAAGTAAATCATTTGTCTGAGGAGATGGCTCAGTCAGTAAAGCATTTTCTAGGAATACATGCAGATGAGAGTTTTGACTTCCAGCATCTTAAATAAAACAAATTGTGGGGAAAGTGATGAATGTCAGTAATCCCAGTGTTGGAGAGATGGGGAAAGAAGCATCCTGTGTTTGATAGCCAGATAGGCAAATCAGTGAGCTCCATGTTCAGTGAGAGATCCAGTGTCAAAAATCAAGATAGAAAGAGACAGAAGATGACACCTGACATCCACATCTAATCTCTACATGCATGTGCACACATTTATACACACCTAAAAAATATGTGTACATATACAATAAAAAGTATCTGCAAAGTTATTCTCTAAAATTTTGTAGAAAATTACTATGTAAAGACAGAATAGGTTTGTTAATATTTGCTTCAAAATCAACATATAAAAATTATTGCAAACCTCATTTTGTAGTTCACCTTGCATAGAAGTTGCCACATGTATCTTATTTTTTCACTACACTTTTCATATCTATATTTTCTTAAAATATGATATTTTAGTTTATTTAAATAATAAAATACACAACCATTACTATATGCCCCAGACAGTAGAAAAGATGTACTATAAATGCTGTAAATAAATTTTGCTTAAGAAGCATTAAAATTCTGAAATGGCATGTAAATATCATTAAATTTGATTGGAAATTCCCAAATGAAGACATTTCATCCTTAAGACAATGACTTACATGTCAAGATCTCAACATTTACAATCTGAAAAGTGGAAATTTCTGAAAGGAAATAATATCATTTAATCCATAACTCAACAAAACTACTATACCTGGTAAAAAATGTTTTAGAAAAAACACTATGCAGTATTGTATGTTTTGTTTGTTTGTTTGATTGATTGATGATTAGTTTGGATGTGGGTAAATACAGAATTATTCATAATTGCTTCTTAGCCCTTGGTTAAAATCAAGTATAGTATCTGAACTTATGTGTTTAATAATATGAGAAAAGCCTCCATATGAGATGAAAGAATCACGTATCAGTACTTAAACAAGGTAGAAGAATTGCATCATATAGCCACAGTGAACCCACAAAAAAAAAAAAAAAAACCGCAAAAAGAAACATGATGTAACACTGGGACATTATAAAATGAGTAGACCTATAAATGGTAGATATAGAAAAGGAGAGGAGAACCAGCTCAAAGTACAGAAAAATTTGTTAATGGAATCATAGAACAAATCTTCCTTAATCTAAAGAAAGAAATCCCTAAGTCCAAGAGACGTAGAGATCAACAAATATATAGGGCTAAAAAAGAAACCTCACATACCATATGATATAGTAAAAATAATAAACATACAAAATGAAAAAATGGATACAGAAAGCTGCAAGGTACAAAGACCAAGTCAAGTACAAAGACAGGCCCATCAAAATGAAAACTGATTTTTCAATAGAAACTATGAAAGCCAGCCAGGATTGGATGTGATCTTCTACAAATTATGAAAGACTATGAATGCCAGTAAGCAATCACAATCAAATGGGAAAGGAAATTTTTCTATTAAAAAATAAAGAATTTATGACCATCAAGCCAGCTATGAAGACTATACTGGAAGAAAAAAAATAGGTTTGAAGAGTAGATTAGCATGCCCAAGATGGAACGAGGAGCAAATAAACATTGCAGAACACTGAGTCGAGAGATTTAATAGAACACCACAAAATCAGTGAAATGATCAATACACAACATTCAATAATTTTTCATAATAATACCCTTGCCTCTCCAGTTAAGGCATATATATATATATATATATATATATATATATATATATATATATATCAGATCAGATTACAGGATTAATATTTTTGCATTTTTTAAGAAAAACACAAAATGATCAATGAGAGATACCACTTTAGGGTATAAAACTGGAAACAGTATTTCAAACTGAGGGAACTAACAGTAATCAGACTTTACAGTTCAAATATCAGATAAAATAGAGTTCAAACTAGACCTAATCAGATGAGAAAAGGTGGAATATTTTATACTCATTAAAAAACCATTAATCGGACTTTACAATTCTTAATATATGTGAACCTGACACATGAAGACTCAGTTTCATAAATAAACACAATGAAGTTTAGAACAGCAAACGTCGTGTAGTCCCTCATGTAGTGGTATTGCGTGATTTCAATACCACACTTTCATAAATAGACTGACCAGAGAAATATTTATACAATAAATTTGACTAAATCTTCCAAAGAAATGAAAAAAAGGTTTCTGCATTTTAACTGTAATCTTACCATTCAGCATCCATAGATCTGTTAACAACTGATGACAATTAATGTCTTTGACCTTTTAAAACTTGAGACATTTGTGTATATGTGCTGGAATGATAAACAGATGTGAAGGACTTTCAGTGAGACGGTATCAATGTCAAATTGAGAAAAAAACCCAAACTTGAGCATAATTACTGTAAATATGTTCATATATAAAATAAGCTATTTTGAGGAAACAATAAAGCAATAAAGTATTATTTATACTTACTGTATTTCAATGACTGTGGATTTATTTAAAAGATTATAGATGTTACAAAGTACAAAGGAGGACCAAATGGTAAGGTTGGAGTAACAAGATATAAAACTCAACTGAGTAGAGCGACTCAAGTAGATTAGAGCAAGAGGAAAAATAATCAAATTTGAATATAGACAGATTGAATTACTACAATTTGAACGATAGGAGCAAACTGAAAACAAAACAAGATAACAATGCTTCATAGACATTTGAATCTGTTGATAACACCAACATATGGCTAAAGGAATTATCAGAAGGGAAAAAATGGTTTATAAAAGCAGCTAAAGATTCTAAAATTTTAATTTGAAAGAAGAAATATAAATATTTAATCATGCATACAACTCTTAGTAGGATACATAAGATTAATAGCAAAATGTATTACAATCAGTATTAAATCACACAAAAAATATTGAAAGCAACAAAAAAGAGTTTGTTACATAGATGGCTTCAATAAGATGAAATAACTGATTTCATGAAAAGAAAAAAACCAGAAGAAACGAAACATAGATCAATCTCTTTCTCTCTGATTCCCTCTTTCTCTCTCTTTCTCTCTCTTTCCCTTTCACACACACACACCCATACACACACGAATCAAAAATCTACATTCTGCAAATGATGAATACAAAATAAAGACATTCATTGTAAAATAAAAACTCAAGAAAATTTTCCTTATTGACAAGAGAAAGTAACATTAGGCAGGAAAATTCATTCACAGGCTTCAAAGTTTGCTGCTTTTATTATTGACTGAGCAGAAAATTATATGATGTAATCACATTATCTGTTATTAGCCAATTTAAAATAAATTACAAAATATATTGATCATCTGTAATGTTGTGTGTCTATAACATACCAGATTTTCTATATAATTGTCCAGATATAACATTTTACATAATACTTTAGATTAGCATTAATTATTAAAAAGTGAGTGATGCTGAAGTTATATTGTATCAAAAACTGATATTATATGTAACTTAAAATTCATAGGAATAAATAGAAAAGATCAAAAATTACAAATAAGTTTGGCACCAACTCCAATCTCCCAATTTTTTTCTTTTTTTTCTTGACATCTTTCAAAGATGTATATTTGTATATGAAGTAGCTTTCACATATATTGACTTATTCATGAACAAGAACTCAAAAATGTGTTTTGAAGTGTTTAGTATAAATAGTAAATTATAAATAAAGAATGCTATCATATGTATTAAAACATGTGAATTAAACTATAGTGAGATGATATTATTATCTTATTTTATCCTGAAGAATAACTATGCAGTGAAATAATTAAGGGTTTGACAGACATCTGCCACAGATCTGGAGAATTAACTGGAATAGCTCAAATTGAATATGAGTTATGATGTGTATGAGGAAAAACAAAAAAATAATAATTGTGAATATCAGATGAATCAAAACACATCCAATAGAAATTGATAATATTTCTCTTGGCATAAACCAAGCAAAATTAAAACTTTTATTTGATAATTTTGGCTAATGAAATTTCAATACTTCATTATTTCAAATTTCTGATCATTCTGTGAAATATTACACAAAGGCATAGGTACTATTCTAAAATGTTTTATTAACTTAGTTATAGAAATGAGCTCTTAGGCATTGTAGAATCATGCAAGTTCTGTAAGCTTTCCACAGTAAGTCATTCCACACCATTAAGGAAATGTTCATATTCAAAACAACTGTTAGAAAGCACTGTATTATCTTTAAAGAATTGGAAGCATGAAAATGATCACTAAGTTTAGCCGGAAAATAGAGAAATTTCCATATGTAGTATTGGTTACAATATTTTAGTCTTTCTGAAGAGGGAGCTATCTAGAAATGGGTCATGTGCTTTTTATTTCTTGGGTTACTGAATCTTCCCTATTAGAATGCTATGAAATTTTGGTATATAAATTTCAGTTATAAAATAACATGTGTCAGATAAGTTTTTACTTACGTGATAAATCATCACAAACACAAGCAATCTGGAAAGAAGTAGATTTACTTCATGCACAGTTATGAAGTCACATCCATTATTGAGGGTTATCATGACAGGAACTCAAAACAGGAACCTGGAGATTGGAAGTGAGCAAGGCTACAAATTAGGATTACTCATGAATGGGCTTCCACCCTGTGGCTTGCTCATTTATCCAGCAACACGGGAAACAAAAATAGCTGCCATAATCCTGCACCCAAAAACTTTAATCCTCAAATCCTTGAAGATGATATTTACCTTTATCTGGTAATAAATAACACAATAATAAGCAAATAATAATAAATAGCTAAATAATTCAGAAACAAAATTATGCATCCAAAAATAATTTGCATCATTTTTTTCTGTAATTCACTAAGAATGAAAAATCTTCCTTAAGAGTAGTGTGTGTGTGTGTGATTTTTTTTGTGTGTGTACATATAGTCCACAGTGAAATATGGAGCTCAGAAGAAAATTCTTGGAATATGTTCTCTCCTATCTTTGCATGGGTACCTAAATCAAACTCAAGCTACCAGGTTTGTGTACTAGTTTTCTTTGTCTGCATAACTATACTATACTATACCCATCATTTTAAGGACTTCTTATTGATTCTTATAATTCTTTAATTGAAATGTCATACTAAATTACAATACTAAGACAAATTTATAACATTATATGTTAGCTGTTTTTTATTGAATGTACCCATAGCATTAGATTAAAAGACTATTTTTCCTTTCAAATCATGTATACAGATCTAAATCTTAAATACATTGTAAATTATCAGAGAACTTATAGCTATTTGATTAACATAGAAATGTGACAATTATTTAATTAACATTATGGCACACTTTCAACAACAAAATTCATATTTACTAAAATATTTTTACTCTAATCATGCACTGCTGATTAAAAATCTCATGTTCTTTCTCCTATGAGGAGACAGTCTATCTGATAAAATACATGACTTAAAAAACTTAGAATATTTAATAGTCAAGGGAAATTTATAGTAATTGAAAATATTTTGACAAGATTTATATAAAGAGCATATGATAGTATACTAAATACAAGAAATAGTATATTGATAGACAGTTTGGAATTCATTTAAATGAAATTTTTAAGCAACTTGGATTTTTAGTTTCCTTTTTACCTAAATGTTTACATTAGGAAGATAAATCTAATGTGTTAGAATACATTCCATTTTGTTACATAACTTTTTAGATTTGAGCATACTGAACATTATTCTCTAAACAGGTGTGTACAGTTTCTAGATAGCAAAACTTCCTGTTTGTCAATTTCCTCCATAAATATTGTCAGCTTGAATTTATATTTCTATCAGATACTGTGAATGTTGAACAGGATTTCAGAAAACAATGTCAAAACTGGGAAGTTAGACTACACCAAATTTCTGTTGGGTTTTGAAAGAAGTAGAAAGTGTTAGGAAGGTAAGGATTCTCTGTGCATCTAAGTGAGGGTAGCAGTTAGTCCTGTTAAAGAAGAATTAACATTGTATAAAGAGAGTGGCTCACTTTATAACCATATAAAAATAGTGACTAGTACTGAGAACACACTAGTGATTTCCATTATCAAATAAATAATTAGAGTAATGCTAAACTTTGATAGTTTGAATCAATCATTAAATTATATATTTGCATTAAATGATATCTCCTAGTATTTTTCATACTTCAAATGCAAACATAAGTGCAAAATCATAGTACCTTTTCCCATTATTCATTTTCATCATTGTTGAAGGTTAAATTTTAGAATATTCTTTGACAGACATGTTTGACATGGATTACATTTTTAAGAAGCTGTACCATTATGTTTTCATCTCATTTAACTGTCATACATTTAATGAAAGGGAAACATAAAGTCTTAAACCAATTTAATATAACTCCGATAATAATTTGGTTTCAACTATGAGATAGTTAAAACATTTAAACTTCATTAATCACTTACCCTAATGTCCTGATAATGAGAAAAACTGTAGTGTCAGTGCGTTGACATGTATTGCCAAATTAATGTTTTCATCATTGCTAAATAGATGCTTCAAATATAATAATGCTTTCCCATTTAATTAAGGACTGATTCATTTGTGAGGTCCACTATGAATTAGTAAAAACATAAATATCAGAAAGAAGATATTGTCACTCATGGTTTTGGCTTCAAGAAGTAAAATATGTGAAAGTTATCAGAAACTATAAATATAAGAGTAGTTTAAGTTGACAAAAGTAAAAATCAGTTATTCTTGCTAAATCAGGGAGGCCTTAGGTAAATGGAAAAGGGGAATCAAAGAGAACAAAGTAAAAGAACATGAAATGAAGAAAGTAATAAAATAGATAGCAGAAAGTAACATTAACAATCATTTTACATATGAATGACATAATTCCACTAAGTAAAAGACAGATTATGCATAAGCTAGAAGGCACAGCTGTACTGTGTTCAAAATATCAGTTAAAATATAAAAAATATGGAAACTGGAACAAATGAGACGTGTAGAGAATTATAGATCACTTCGTGTATAAACTGATAGTGAGATTAACAGAAAAGAAAGGAAAACAGAAACAATCTCACAACACTCATACTTAATCTCTTGAAAAATAAGGGCAAAGAAAGATATGACAAAGCTAGAAAAAGTGAAAAAAACACTCTAAAAAAATAAGGCTAAAATCAATATTAAAATTTTCTTTAAAAAGCATTTATCTGGGAATAAACAAGAATGAATCATTTGAAGTGTCAATACTACACAAACAAGTATTCTGTATCCAGTGAACTTAGTATATAAAGATAAAGAAAAATTATCTCTTCCTCAGACATTAAAAGTACAAAGGAACATGAAGCCACAGACATGATTTCTAAATGAAGCTAGAATCTACATAAAGAAAGAAGAACATCAGAACATGCACATAAATGAAATGAAAGGGTTCAAGTAGGTAACATTTAGAGATGAGGAATATAGGGAGCTTGATTATATGATTTAAATAAACATATGTGTTTCTATGTATGACAGGAAAAGTGAGAAACCCAAATATTTATAAAATATCATTGATATATTTTTAATTCTAATCTGTCCTACTTAGGACTAGGATATTTATGAATAGTTTATGGATTTACATTGAGCAGAATGTTTAGTTATCATTATAAAGTCTTAATCTCAATATCCAATAATGAAAAAATGCACTCCTTAAAAATAGCATTCCTATCTGTTCAACTTTGTTGTGTTAATTTAATAATTTTATAGCATTATTCTATAGTAGTGGGTTTTTCTAGTATTACTACAGACTGTATAGAATTATGGATGGATTATATAACTGTGCCTATACTAATTGTTTTTGAAATATTTGGTTTTATAAGTTCTATTTTTTTTCCTTTTTTTGTTTATCGTTTTTCTTTAAAAGGGGGGGTTGTTCTTCTATGAGTTGAGAAGGAGGAGGGACTGAGACAATGTAGGGAAGAGGAAAAACTTTATCAGAATATATAGTATGAAAAAAAACACTTTTAATAAAACAGAAAACCAAAATTTTATTTGTTTTGAGGATACATTTTGCAATACTTTGTTCCTTTGTTATCTAATATTGTGACGAAGATTATAATTATCCTTAATTTCATAGCTTATTGTAAACTACGTTGTATAAAAATAATTTGTTTAAGATCCTACTATATAGCTAAGTGTTTCATATGCTTTCATATTTATATAGATTTTTGTTAAATTCACAGTAGTCATTATAGGAAAACAGTGATAAGCATAATAACACAGTGTTAAAACTATGCATCATACATGAATTGATATGCACAATGATCAGAGTGGAATAGAAGATATTCCATATCCTAAAACTGATGAGACTTTAATAACTAAAAGTCCAAGGCTCTTCAAACCATAAGAATACTTAAGCACAGTGGTATAAATGAGATTTAGGTCACAGAAAAGAAAATGTGAGTACCAGAAAAATTAAAGTTGAACTTCATCAGTAACTAGAAAATAAAGGAGAGGAAAGAAGAGATTCAGACAGTCAAGAGAAATAGCTTTCTATCTAAGTATGTAGAAAAAGAACTAGACAACAATAACAAATGTAGATGATATGGAAAATCAGTGTCTTCTTTCAGATGGTAAAAGTCAAGAATCATCAGGTTCTCCCTTTATTTTATTAAAATACAATTAGAGGATTTCTTCCCTGCCTCCTCTTCATTCTATATTTCTCATGCCTGACCACCTTTCCCTAAACATATGGCCTCCTCTTCTTTAACCACTGGTACATAAACAAATCCACATGTAAATTAAGGATATTGAGTCCTATAGGATTAGGTATTTATGATTTGAACATGATTTTATATATATAGATATATTTATTAATAATTAAATGTACACATATATATAATTTTAGAACCATTAATTTTTATTGACATAAGATATAAAATGAAATTAATTGGACATTATTGTTAATGAAATAAAATTCTGTTATTAAAATAAAGGTTGCTTATGAAATACACTTGTATTCACACAAGGGCATTAAAACCTAATAAACTGAATAACATAGATAAAAATACTTGAAGGAAAACTAAAAACTACAACACAAGAATACACTGAGATAACCTAATTTGACCATATGAAACAGAAGGGAATGAGGTGAATTGTCATTAATTCAGTCTAAAATAATGGATAAGCTGAAAGAAACAATATTATCATAGACAAAACACATGTACTTGTTAAAATTTAAAGTAACAATTCTAATGAAATGTAGATGCCTGCATGAATATGGGTGATGAGTAAATAGGTCTCCTGTGTGTAAGATTGAATGTGTTGACAATGTCAACCTTGAATGGAAATACAAGACTTTTTTCTCATTAAAGTGGATATAAGGCAGGATTTGTGGAGCAATGGTTATGAAGGAAAAATGGAAAATAATTTTGTAAACAGAATATTTTATGTCCATATTGTTACAGTTTTTGAAAAACTGATATATTCTATACTATTGGTGTTAAAACCAGGACATTATACAAATATATGGGCTTGCACATCAACTAGCGTCTGACAGAAGATATTTTACTCACTAAAACTATTGAAATTTCAACCATTACAACAATGTTAGTTAACTTTAGATTACAAGAGACAAAGAGGAAAGATATTCCAAAGTAAATGATTATGGAATCCTAGCATACTTGAAAATATTAGTATTTGAATACAAAAGCAAACATATTTTGTCATAAAAATGGTACCTTGAAGGATGAAATTTGAAAAATTGTAGAAACCTGAATCCTTAATTGAATTGAATTTCCTATTTTCTAATAGAAAATTGAATTGTTCTTCTATGAGATGCAAATAAAAGAAGTTTAGGTGGGAAAAATGTAACAACATTGTCCAAAATTATGAGAACAAATGTAACAAATACTAAATGACCCAGACAGTTATTAGAAATGCCTTTATGTTTTCAATGTTAAAGTCTGTGACTCTCTATAAAGAAAGATGAAAAAATAAGAATGAAAATCTTATGATTACTCAGGAAGCTTGTGAAGTGGATCTGGAGAGCATTTGGCAGCATAAAATGGTTGAAAGAGATATGTAAGCTATTGTTAGTCAAAACATAATAGTTTTGGAAATGAGATCAAACAAGGAAGTTCAAACACTAAGACCCTACTGAGGAAATTTGTACATTATCAAGGCTTCATGGAGGGAAGCTTTAGTGGCTGTTTCTGTGGTTAAGCATATTGCAATGAAATGACATATAAAGAGTATTGTCTCATTATTGAGATTCATGTGAATGTTTTCAACAAGTCTAAATATTAAGTTATAAAAACTAGCAAGAATTACGAACACATGTTTAATGACAAATAATGAAAAGAAAGTAGACAGACTTTAAGAATGAAGTAGAAATAATAAAAAAGATTATGTTTAAAAATGTTTTTTTTAATAATCTTGAGTCTAGAATTATATTGAATCCATCTTTTCACATACAGAGAGATAGATACAGCAATGCAGAGAGTGAAATGTCACACAGCAGTGATTTTAATTATATCCCTCTCCTGAACCATGCTTTGCCACTTCTCAAAACTTATTTATTGTAGTAATTTTACTAAATTTCTGTAGCTTCTAGCTATATAGAAATTCAGTAGAAAATATTTCCAAAATGACATCATTCCAAGATGATGAAAGAAAATAAAGGAATTAAATAAAATCATTACAAGTCTCAAAGTCGTAGTATGCTTGAAGTCAGTGTCTCAATGAATGACACATTGCTATGAATAACCCTAAGAGGTTTGAGAAGGGGAACCATGGACTACCAATGCACTGAGTGATCAATGTCTGTTCCATATAATTAGAAATATCAGGAATCCATGTGAAAGTCTAGCTTTGTAAACTAATAGAATCAGTCTCTTATTTTGAAGTAAAAGGAATTCTGCAAAGTTCAAGAGAAGCATGAATTTATACAGAAGTATAAAACAACATTTGAGATAAGATTATCGTGCTTTGACATTCTCTCATGAAAGGAGAAATTGACAAAATCTACACACTCTAATTATGTTGTTAAAATCTAAATCTAAACTAAAATAATTGTATATATTGATATATTCATTAATTCTTTTTAAAAATATGAGAAAGGTTTTTCAACCTCCACTTCAGCAGGCATTCCCTAGGAACCTGCAGGATAAGCCTACCAGAGAAGCAAGCAGATCAGTCAAGCAAGTGGGTGGGTTTCAGATCTTCATTCTCCCTCTTCTCTTTCAAATCCAATGACCGAGTTTACTCCCCAGCTTTGTAGGAAACTAACTGTGGTAACTTTTCCTTGCTGCCCTTATTTCTAAGGTACTAATAGGATTCAAGTGGAAAATTTGCTTTCCTCCCTCATGTTGACATCCTCAGCCACCCTCAGAGCCAATTTCCATTCCTAAATGTTAGTTACCAATACATAGAAACACATTTTACCTGGAAATCCCAGTGTTCACACTTATAAGGATCCCAGAAGATTTTCATACTAACAAATACACAGCAACCACACTTTTGTAAGAACCAGAGAGGGCAACAGAATCCAAGGAGCAAAACTCCTACCCATCAAAAATCGGATAGCACCAAAATTGTGGTCATCCCTAACCTAAACATCTCTAAAGCACCACCACCACCACCAACAACAACAAATCAATAGCAACCAGAAAAGTGTGTCTCTACCAGAGCCCAGAAACACGACTAGAGTAAACACTATGAAGTTATACAAAGCAGAATCATATCCTTAGCCATAAGGAAAATGTGGATCAAAACTACTTTGTGATTCCATCTTACACCAGTTGAATGGCTAAGATTAATAAAAAAAAGGAAAGCTCATGCTGGTGAGGATGTGGAGTAAAGGAAACATTCATCCTTTGTTTATAAAATTGGAAACTTGCTCAGGTTCTATGAAAATCTGTGTGGTGATTCCTCAGGAATATGGGAATTGATTTACCTAAAAATTTAGTCATACTATTCTTGGACATATGTTCAAAGGCTGCTCATTTATCCCTAAGAAACAATGGCTCAACCATGCTCATTTCTGATCTATTCATAATATCCAGAAACGGGAAACAAACTAGATGGCCCTCAATAGATGAATAGATAAAGAATATGTGGGACATTTATACAGTGGAATTTACACCACAATTAAAAATTGAAGTCGTGAAATTTGCAGGTAATGGGTGGAACTAAAAAAGAACATCATACTGATCAAGATAATCCATATCCAGAAAGATAAATGTGGTATATTTGCACATATATATATATATATATATATATATATATATATATATATATATATATATATATAGGTATTAGCTGCTAAACAAGTTACAATCCATAGAACAACAGATGGTTTGAGCCATACACAGAAAGGGGAGATAAAAACATAAAGAATAAAGACTTCCAGAGATAGATTGAACAATGTTTTATTGACTTTAAATTTTTTTTAATACTAGTGAGGCAGGAACAACAGCTGCTGAAATACACCAAATTGTAAAAAAAAAAAATACTGAATTAAATCAACTTATATACTATAAGGATGTGTTAATATTAGTATGGAGGTCAGAGAATGTGTTACATTGATGAAGAGTATTTGATTTTATTTCCTCAAGTGATGAAAAGCTATAGTTTCTATCAAAATTGATAACAATTAGATCTGAGTAAGAACCTTTCTAGATACCAACTGCTAACATGAAAGACGACCCAGTTCAAGGAAGGAAGAGACACAGAGAGACAGCTCAAGAAACTGGCTGAAGAATGAGAGACTATAGTTTATCAGACTGGAAAAACTTGATGCTGAAATGGACATTTGCTGGAGGAATACTGAAAAGACCTTGGCAGATGACCAGGACTTAGAGCTGTTTTAGTTATTGTCACAGGGACTGCTGAAGCGGATCTTCAAAAGGACATTCAGACTGTTAACTTGATGAGATTGATAACTGTTCCTATTGTAATAGTTAAACTGTGTTAGAGCTATTTTCAGCACAATTTATATATTAAACAATAATGGGGAGTATGTAGAGGAATATTTAATCCGGCAACAGGCCTGCTCTGGGAAAGAAATGCATTGAAGGCCTGTGTGATACTTACAAAGGGATCAAATCCAGGAAGGATCACTTTCAGAGATCTTTATGAAGAGTGGTCTGAATGAAATGTCACAAGAATGTAGTATGCATCTTTAATAACAGTATTCAGAAGATAGTAATGGTGCATGCTTTTAATCCTAGCATTTGGGAGACAGGAAACAGAGCTCAGAAGGAATCAGTATCATACAGGAAGTGACATCTGAGATGAATTAGAGTTAAGGACAGGAATAGTGACGTATCAGAATCAGAGAAAGAACTGGCAGAGTTAGTCAGAGTTAGGACACATCCAAATCTAATGATAGAAAAGCAGACTCTCAGATACAGAATCATAGGTGATAAGACACAGAAGTAGTCTGAGAAGTCTAAGGCAGAGACACAGAGGCAGTTTGGCAGAAAATGTCAGTTTGAGTTGGGAAGAGTGAGTCAGTTTGAAGCCAATCAGTGCAGTTCAGACACAAAAGTTATGAAAGTCAGTCAGAGTCTGCCACAGAAAGAAGAGCTCAGTTAGAAACAGTTAGTCCATTCAGAAGATCGATTTGAACCAGCAGATTCATGAAAAATTTGAGCCAGAACATTGAGTGAGTTGGCAAGTACAGCTCTGTGTTCAGAAGGAACTAGTCAGAGTGGCTCAGCCAGTAGTAAGTCTCAGAGCCTTAAATGTTCTAGATTATAGAGAGGCTGAGGAAAAAGCCTTCCAATTCTAGGCTTAAGACTAGATTGCACAAAAGCCAAAATGTTCCAGAACTAGGACCAGGGACTAAATTAACCAAAAAAAAAAAATGTCCTTTAACCTGAATCTATATCTATGTCATGAGTTCCAGAAACTAAAAGTGATTGCACAAGAAATTCTGTCTTTGTCCAGAATACTGTCTTTATGAAGTGAATGCATTAATGATAGTGGAGCAAGTTGACAGTAATATTCTGTTCTCCTTCTGGAAAATCAAGCAGGCATTAGGGCAGTATTTAGAATCCATTGACATAGTGCAATCACATATAATAAAAAGGAGAGAATCTTTTAATTTCTCTGAATTTCGTTTTGTGAAATTGCTATTTCTTCTATTTTCAGTGTTGATTTCTGAAACATTTTTAAATTTATTGAACACAAAACATTTTCATATCAAGGAGAGTACTGAACTTATACATCAGATAAAGGAACTCTATTTGATTTTTTTAAATGATGTAAAAAATTCATATTTTTTCAAAAGGATTTCCTCAACTATCCAATGATGGCATTCAAATATGGCACATGTAAATCTTAATGTGTCATTTCACATTTATAAAACGTGAAATAATATTATAATCTTATATCTATAAGACATACAGATAATTTAAACTTTATATTATACAGTGAAAAAATTAATGCCACATTCAATTAATTTCTTCACTAAGTGGAGTTCATACTGTGTCACCAAGTTGAAGGGAACAGAGCACATAGCATGAAACGTGATACATCACCTATGACTCAGGGCTCAAATTTTTATCTGTGAAAGCCACAGGAACCTAGATACAGACCTGTTTTACTTAATTATTTTTATGAGATTGGATGAACACATTAACTTGTTTAAAATTGACAATATCTCTTCTATTATCCAAATCATTTCTGCTCTCCTTGAAAATCATATAAAGAATAACTTGACATTTTTGAAAGCTTTTTCTACTTTCTACAAATGGCACTGTTCTCCTGTCAGTACTAAAAAATCAATTTCAAAGATTTTATCACATTAGAAATCATCTGCTTATCACCTTACCCTGGCCTTTTTCTCATACTGACTTTGTGCGTTTTCAGAAATGAAAGGCTGATTCTGTCCCTGGAAACTGACTATACAGTTTCCAGTTAGGTGATTTTTAATCTCCTTTCCTCCTTCCAATTCCAATTCCCTAGTCTAGGAAATCTGGGATATGATGAAAAGACAAAATCCAAGAGTAACAAAATAGAGAAGGAGAATGAACCTTGGTCAAAGTCACAGACAATAATTAAAAAAAAAAAAAAAAACAGATATAAATTGTCCTAACCTAAAGAAAGAAGTGTCTGTCAAGGTACAAGAAACATACAGAACAGAAAATAGATTGAGCCAAAATAGAAATTCCCTGTGACACATAATAATCAAAATACTAAACTTACATAACAAAGAAAGAAAATGAAAAGCTGCAAGGGGAATAGACCAAGTACCATATAAAGGTAGACCTATTAGAATAACACCTGTCATTTCAATAAATACTCTAAAATCATGAAATTCCTGGACAGATGATCTACAGACTCCAAGAGACCACAAATGCTAGACCAGACTGCTGTACCTGAGCAAAATTATCAATCACATGAGTTGGAACAAGAAAATGCTTTCATGATAAAACTAAATTTAAGTAGTATCTATCTACAAATCTATCTCTATAGGATGCACATAAATGAAACTTCTACCTGAAGATGTTAACCACACCCAATAAAAGTTAAAAAAATACATATTCTCAGACCAGTGAATCCAAAATGTGGGCTCCAACAATACCACAACACAATAACTAGAATCAACAAGCACTGGCTGCTTTTAACACTCAATAACGATGGTTTCAATTCCCCAATTAAAATACTAACAGATTATATACAAAATCAGGATATACCCTTCCTTTGTATCTAAGAGATTCATTATCTCAGAGCAAAAAGCTAGAAAAATGGTATTTCATCAAATGGACCCACGAAGGAAGATTGTGTACTGTTATTAATATGTGACAAAATAAACTTCAAACCAAAAATAAAGCAAAAAATAGGGAAGGATACTATATATACAAAAAATTAAAAATCTACCAAGAAGATACCACAGTTAAAATATCTATGCACCTACTTGAGGACTTAGGTTCATAAAAGAAACACCACTACAGATAATTTTTCATATTGACACTTCTAATAGTGGGGGATTTCAGTGTCCTACTCTTATCAATTGACAAGTCATCCAGACAAAAACCAAGTTAGCTGGAGCTAACTTATATCATAAACCAAATCAATCTAGCAGACATTTATGGAACATTTTCCTTCTTTTCACCTCATGTTACTTTCTCCAAAATTTACCAAATCTTGGGAAGTGAAGCAAGTCTCAACAGATATGTGAAAATAGAAATAATACCCTGCATCCTATCTGACCACCACAGATTCAAGCTGGATATCGACAATAGGAACAAAAGAACTTACAAATTTATGGAAACCAAACAACTCTCAGATGAATTAAACTCAAGATGAAATCAATGAAATGGAATCAATTAAGAGCAAAAAGACAAAGAATCATAGAAAGTCTTGGTTCATCAAGAAAATTAACAATGCTGACAAATCTTTAGCTATAATAACTAACAGGTTGAGAGAGGATCCAAATTAACATATTAGAGACCAAAAGGAGGGCATAATTACAGACACAGAGAAAATCTAGAGCACCATAGGAATACAAGAAAACTTGTACTCCATCAAAATGGAAAATCTAACAAAATGTATAATTTCAAGAATTTGAGCAGGTGCCCAACTAGGGCCATGGTTGTTACTAAGTAGGGCACTAGAAGATATTCTATTTTACCAGATGAAATTATAAACACCAATCTAAGTGTAAACTCCTTGGTCTACAATGGTGACCTGAATTCAAGATGTACTAGTGCAATTGTGGCATAAAACTTGAGGGAGTAACCAATCAAGATCTGATTGGACTTAAGGCCTACTCCATGAGATGGAACTCTATCCAGCACTGTTTGTGTGGCCACTATCCTGAGACTAGATATGCCCAGGAACCAAGGAAATAACAAATACTGGAATGGACTTTAAGGGCTCCAAACCACTTTTTGATATACTCATTGATCAATGTTTTTTTCAGTCATCATCAGAGAAGCTTCCTCCTTTAGTAAATGGGAAGAAATACAGAGACCCATAGCTAGGCAATGTACAAAGGTTTGTAGACCTTGAAACATTTTTCCTACGTGGGATGTTCTTTGTCAAATCCCTGCATTCAAGGCTCAGAGAATCTTTCAGAGGAGAAGGAAAGAGTGTAAGAGTCAGAGGGATGAAAAACACCAAGGAAATAAGACATTCTCAACACAGCATAAACAATGTACATGAACCCACAGAGATTGTTGAGGCATATACAAGGTTTTCACAAGTCTAAGTTTAATGGGAGTCCTACTGTTGAAAGTACAAGTGATACAAGGCCACATCTCTACCCAAGAAGCTATTTCCACTGATACACACTTAAAAACAAAAAATTAGATTTCACCATCAGAATTTCAATGTGTATATGAACCACTATTAAGGCAAGGCCTCTTGCCAAACAATAGATGGCCATTGTAAAACAAACTTGCAAGTCTTTTACTTACATATTATGGATATCAATATTGTGTTTTCTGGGACTTCTGTGTTTGTCAATGTGTATGTATCTGTTTTAAAGTTTTTCTGTGCTTATCCTTTGACTCCATGCTTTTGTTGTTGTTGTTTGTTTGTTTGTTTGTTTGCTTATGTTATTTGTCCCATTTACTTTTGGTGTTTTTAATTTTATTATTTTTCTTTTTCTTGTTCAGATGCTTTTTTGCTTTATAATGAGAAAGATACTAAGAAAGAATGTGGGTTTTAGTGGGTGTGGCCATAAGGAGGATTATGGAGGAGTTGAGAGAAGGGAAATCATAACCAGAATATATTATATGAAAATATATTTAATAAGAAAAAAAAGAAATGTCTTATGCTAATTTTTTTTCTCAGAAAATATTACAATAAGGTTACTGGATTTAGAAGAGGTATACTGTTTCATTGTTTTTGTTTGGATTTTTAGCTCCAGGATCTAGGCATTTGCAGTTATGACATTTGTGGTATATTTTAGTATGTTTATATGGTCCTGCCCTTATTAGTTGGGAGTTTAGTTCTTTGGCTGTTGTTTCTCCAGCCATCTAGCTTGTGAAATGATTCTTGGATTTCAATCATGGGCAACTCTCAGTTGTAGGTTCAGAATCTGACTGCTCCAAAGTCTGAAAACATTTTTATAATTAAAGAAAGAAAATTAAAGGCATATGTATTCACTTGAAATAAATGTTATATTCATAATAAAAAGTAGTTGATGTTGACAAATTATGTATGGCAAATGCCAAACAAAGCAAAACAGTATTTTTATAGATTTTTATCTTAATTATACATTACCATCCTCTATGTCTAAATGGTTTTTGAAGTTATTCTGCTTACAAAATGAATTGTCATTTTGTAGATTACATTCATATACTTCTAATTCTGTATAAATATACATAAAAACTCAAACTGTATTAATTGCAAATAGAAATACAATTATATAATGTAGAAGTTTAATTTTATGTTTATGTGCACATGTCATCATTATACAATATGCAATTTCAGACAAAATTTTTAGTTTATTGATTTAAAATAATTTACTTTTATACATGCTAAATTAAAATAGTGTTGTATCACCTTTCCCCTCCCTCCTGCCATCCCCTTCATTATAACCTGCTCCTATACCCATTTCTCCTATATTTTATATTCTCAGATTCATGGCTTCACTTTTCCTTGATTATTATTGCTACACACACACACACACACACACACACACACACACACACATATATATATATAGATCTACAGACATACAAGGGAGAAAATTCCATATGATCTCACACATAGTCACATAGGTAACTAGTGACTGCTAGGAGATTCTTCTCCCGAATACTGGGAAAGGGAGAATTATTCTCTTCCAGGGATTGTCCTTTTTATTGCTTTCCCAATATAGTGGTCAGTCTTGAAACTATTCACACACAGACACAGACACAGACACAGACACAGACACAGACACAGACACACACACACACACACACAAAACAATTTTTTGAACTTTAGTCACTTTGATGCTCATGTGTACACAAATGATTCTGTTTAAAATGAAGGTTTGACTCAGGGACCTTGTCTCTCTCTCTCTCTCTCTCTCTCTCTCTCTCTCTCTCTCTCTCTCCATATATATAAATATATATATATATATATATATATATATATATATATATATATATATATATATATTGGTCTATATGTCTTACAGATTTATTACAGATTTCACAGCTCACAGCTTGACTGGTCCTTATGCTTAGATAGTTTGCTTTTCCTGGTAGTTTATCAACTCAGTGGTGCCTTGTTGCCTTGCCTACTATTGTGTGTTAAATATAAAAATTCAACCTTCTATAGGGGTTTTAGGCAGACATTTTAAAATGGAGTTTTTACTACCCTTGAGTTACAGGTAACTTACTTTTTCATTCTCTCTGTTTAGCATCTTTCTTTCAAAACATAAATTTAACTCTGACTGGATGGATTAGTCGAGAAGAAATATTGTTATCACTTAATACTTTAACCAAATAGGTAGAGGAAGGTAACATTTATACTAAACTACTACAAAACAGCTATACAGAGTGTATGAAAAATTTCGGCTTTCAGGATTTAAAAGCAGTAAATATAGGGCTAACAAAAGATAAATTCCAAATTCAAATAGTATGACATTTTTTAATATCTTATCTACAAGTCCTATGAATACATGGCAGTGACCCATGTTACTGTGAAATATTTTTCCATTTTGATAGTGTATAAACCATGGGAAGAAAATTTTAAAACCAAGGTATAAGATAATTCAGAAACTAGGCAACAATAAGAGATGAAATCAAACCTTTCACTGAATTCTCTTCTCATTTCACCAAAGCAATTCAGTCCACCAAGTGTTATCATAAAAAATAGAACCCAAAAGTCAAAGTAATTATAGGAGAATGATGTTAAGAAGATTTAAATATATCCTAAAGTGAGACTCTGGTCCTGGTGTCACACTGTATGTCAATTTAATGCTTCAATTTCAGCAGCAGTGTATCACCAAACGATTATCGAATCCACTGCCCTCCTGTAGAATTAGTACAACTCTTAATGATCACATCACAGCTTAGGGGACTTTTGCAATGTTCTTTGAAGTCCAGAGCCACCTGGGGATTAATCACTTGGATTTGAAGTGATTGTTATAAACGTATAGAAGTTAGACTTTGAAAATCAACATCAACAACTAAAAATTTCCCTCCAGCATCATGATTAACCCTGAAATCTGGGTTCTATTCCAGTTCTCCACATGGGCTCCTATTAAACCAGTTCCTTGTACATGCTGAAGCATAAGCATGTGTGCACAATAAACAGTAAATTGCTCCCAGCAGCTGTGAACAGGTGGCAACAAATTCAAAAGATAGGGCTATTGGGACTTTAGACTTTAATGGAACTTCTAGGACAAATGCAATTTAAATTATCTAGGAAAACAAAGGAGATTACTCAGTTTCTTTCCTCATCTCAGAATTGATTAGGACTATTAAGATGAGAGTTACTGATGTTTCATGATTGCAATGTTTTGTGTTAGACAAGAGACATGTTCAGATTTCTAGTTCTTAACATGGCTGTTTCTATGTTTCTTTAAGATCACGTTGTAGAATACAGATATTTGACCTTTATCCAGATATTCATGAATCTTAGAAATTATCATTTTAATATGTCATACAAATAAGTCATAGAATTTCTATTATCTTTGAACTTTCTTTACAAACAATTCTAAAATATAACTTTGAATATTACATGTTCTTTTAATATGCAGCCTTCATTTATTAATCCTTATATATATCATAGAATATGGGCATGTATTCTATGATAAGTCAGTGGACTCTATAGCCAACTAAAATTATGAAACAAATATCTCTCTTCAATCAGTCTGAGCAGACACACAAATGAGAAGTGTCACTATTGCTTTTTTATTTGATGTATTTGAAATTGTACATTCATGCTAGATCAGTATAACCATGACAAAATATCAGTGTGAAGCAGGATTTCAAAGGCTATAAAACCATAATTCCTATTACTGAAAATACTTGGGTATGGATTCTTTATGCTAAATTATGAAATTGTAAATAAATAAATAAGTAAGCATTTATTACGGTGCATGCCTTTAATCCCAGAACTTGGGAGCTTGGGAGGCAGAGGCAGGTAGATCTCTGTGAGTTCGAGGTCAACTTGATTTACAGAGTGAGTTCCAGGACAATCAGAGTTACAACAGGGAATCCTTGTCTTGAAACAACAAAAACAAAAACAAAGACAAAAAGCAAAAACAAAAAATAAATAAGAAGAAACAAAAAATAAACAAAAGCAAAAGCAAAACAAATAAAACAACGCCGAAGGCAAAACTTCCTGCATACATCCATGTACAGAGAATTGCTAGTACCTAGATCCTCAAGAGCTGAATGCTCACACTAGTGGGTTTTACAATGAGTAATGGAGAACAAGCCCTATGAATTTTAGAGAGCATATTTTAGGGTGTCATAAGTAGCATAACAGTATAAACTTGTTCTAACACTTTTTCACATCAAGATTCTTCTCACTTTCCTAAAGATTCTTTAAAGGCAGTAACATGACCTTTACTTTTTCCATTTTTACCCTTGTTTATGAACTCCAAATAACCATCTTCTGTAACTAACTTATATTTTATCTGAAAGTTCTTAAAAGATTTTGAAATATTAGTCTTAGGAGAGATCTTCCAGGAGAATAAATTGTCTTCAATCTAGCTAACTTATTAGTAGTCAAAAAAAAGACAAAGAAATCTTTTAAACATATTGACATTTAGTAGTGAGTTCTCGTATTCATTTAGCAAGTTTTTGGAGCCAGATTACAAATAAAAAAATATTAAAGATATTGGGACCTGACTTTAGTCACAGAAACAAGAAAATTTATGAAACAAGTAAATCAACTTCATAAAATGGAACTCACACAATGTAGCATAAATGACAATTTACTTTCTAAAACTGCTAACCCTCAAGTTACTAGTACAAAAATGAACAGGCTGAAGAGATCATTCAGGAGCTGTATGAATTTGAAGCAGAAGTATCATGACCTCTATCATCAGGAGGAAGGAAAGTATGCACTCTGAGAGGTTTTCCTTTGACAGCCTCATATGGGTTGTTTCCATATACTCTCACAAGTACACATAATATACATAAACAACAACAAATGAATAAATGGGAAAATAATTTTGAAAGCTACATACCAGTAGTGACATTGTACAATTAAATGTGATAAACAATGAACAAAACTATAAATAAATATAAACACACTTAATAAATTATTTAATTAGGAGATGACTTTCAAGAAAATTATTTGAAAAATTTTAATGCTAAATATCTAAATTCATTTATTTTGATATATGTTATTTAATCTATGTCAGTAGTCCAAAAACATACAGGAACAAACTTCACTAACATTCATCTACAAGGTGAATTCTTAGATATAATCCTAAAAATACAGGCTAAGTATTCAAATGGCATTTTTCAAACTAGAATGTTTCTGAAAATCAAGCAAAGCTTTTGAAAACTTTATTGAGAGCAAAAATTGGTGAAACTACTCCCAAGTCACATGTACGAGAAAGTGAAAAATATCCAGAATTTATTATTTTCACAAATAGTTCCACTATTTCAAAAATATATTCCACTATAACAAAGCAAACAGTGTATTTAAAAGGGAAATTCAAAGTATCTGACTTGAAAATTTTACGGTCAAATGAAGAGAAACAGATTATTAACAGGATAATGACCTCATACATGACATTGCTAGTCATCAGGAGTTTGTAGAGGAAAAACACAGTGAAATATACCTTGCACATAACAAAATGGCTATTATACCAAAGGTTAGAGGAATAAACTATTATCAAAGATATATGAAAAGGAACACTTGTGTGCTACCAATAGAAATGCTAATTAGTGTAGCTTTTATGAAAGTACTAAGACGGTTCCTCAGAAAACAAAACAAACCAACAAAATGAAGCTTGCATGTGATTCAAAATCCTCACTCGTGGGTATAGATTAAAATAACTTGAAGTAAGTAAGGTGAAGGGCTGCCAGAACATCCTTGTATTTATGAAACTGTTTGCAATAACCAAGATGAGAGAACCAGCTGACCACCAGGCCAAAAGTCTAAAACAAGATTCTCCTGTCTAGTATTCTGGCTTTTGTTATGTGGTCTGTCTCTTGAAGGGAGGGAGTACCAGCAAATCAGATGAAAAATCTCATTAAAACAATTTATGTGTATTTATACAGGAACTATATGTTTTTGTGTATGAAATAGTTAATAGTACAATTTGTTGTTGGTTTTTCAGGCATTCTTGTTGTAATTTTATCCCTCCATCTTCTTCTGTACTTACCCCTTCTCCATAAAGAACCTCCTTTTTTATTTCCACAGATAAGGATGGTATTCATCCATCACCAAGTAAACTTTTTGGCATAGATGGAGATCACTACAGAAATTCACAACCAATCAAAATGCAGAGTTGTAGAGCCCAGTCCCTATAAATACATCTACAAAGTATTCCTGTACCTAAGGCTTAGGCAACATGTGGGAAAGTGAGGTCAGAAAAATTCTAAGAGCATGAGTATCATGGTGTTTGCTGTAAGATTATATATCATTGTGATGTAAGAATTTACAGCTCTAAAGTTTCAACAACATGACTATCAAAATGAGCTGAACAAGGACAATACAAATGGACATATAAAAATGAATGTGAAAAGCCCAAAAGGTCTCAACACAAAGAACTATAGAAAAGTGAAGGGAACTTTGAACAGGAGAGGTGATCTTCCCCAGGAAAGATAACATCAAATTATTGTCCAGTGCCAATAAATTATCCTGAAAGCATACATTGGAATAACATTACATGGACTGAGCAGGTTATATTTAGAAATCTATAAATGCAATATATAAATGTTAAAACATCAATGAAAACAGGGGCCATAACTTTGAAAAAAGAATATATATATATATATGGATTTGTAGTGAAGTAAAATGAGAAAATGTTGTTGTAATTATATTATAATCTCAAAAGATAAAATAGAATAAAAGTATAAACACTAAACACAAAAAATAAATAAAGCACAGAAAGATTAATAGCACATGATGCTTATATTGAAAGCTATAGAAGTCTAAATTTTAGAGGAAAGGAGATGGTCATCCAGAGCAGAATTGAGGAAAAAAAGAGATTTTGGTCAAAAAGCTCAGGAATTCAGAAGGAATGGATGCTACTTTGTAGTTAATAGTAAGATTCAGTTCATCTCAAAATTTCTAAAATAACATGTTTTGTATCATGCTAAAAATAAGTTTCGGAAGTGATGAATGTATTAATTACTCAGATTTAACCAGTTTATAATGTGTTTTTTATAAAGTTCCATTATGTTACACAAATATATGCAAAATTGTTTCATAAAAACACATTAAGGTGTATGTATATTAGAACATCTATAGTTGCAAGCTGAGTGTCTTCATTAGAGCACCTTCCTAGCCTATACAAGTTCCAAAGTATAATGTTTATCCTCGAATTTGTAGGCAAACAGAATAGAAACATCAAAGGCTATAATACTACACATCACTATTTTGTGAAATAAGTGGCAAATAAAAGTTGTACATTAAAGGTTTATGAATTCCTAATTTGATATAAATGTTTATAATGATATAATCATCTCAACAATGATATTTAGCTATCCCAACATGGTGCATGGTTGCCTTATCTTTTTTTCTTTCTCTGTGTGTTGAGAACTCTTTAGACCTGTCTTCTGAGCACAACTTTAGTGTTCTACAGAATTGTTTACTATACTTACGTTGCACAGAACTATTAATTTTCCTAAATTTTTACTGAACTATGATTGACAATAGTATTTTAATGAGGTAAAGGTATATAAAATGATAAATTGCTATTTTCACTTACACTGAAATGAGTACAAGACAAACAAATTGTAGTAATACAAATAGTTAATACAACAGATTGTAATGGCCTTGTTGGCCATACTGAGTGGACACTGGATCTTTAAGTTTATTCACTCTACAGGTTGAAGTTTACTCATTTTGACCTATTTCTTCCCATTTCCTTTGCCTACCATCCACTGGTAACCATCATTACTAATGATTTTAATTTATTTAGATTCTACATAAAATATTCTGAAATATTTAATTATCATAGAATTAGCAAGAGTTATTTGTTCAAAAAACAAGATTTCCCTAAAATATAACATTATTTGTGTGCCTACACACTCAACATGTGTTGGTGCACATGTGTCACTTGCCTGTGATTTTCCTCGTGTGTGTGTGTGTGTGTGTGTGTGTGTCTGTGTGTGTGTATTATGCATGTGAACAGGTGACACAGTGTGCCTATGGAGGACAGATCACAACTTACAGAAATCAGTTATCTTCATCATGCAGATCCTAAAGAGAGAACACAGGGCCTCAAACTTGACGACAAATGTTTCATGTAAAATCACTTGTCTCCTGAAGACTTCCTTTTATTAAAATAAATAATAACTTATTAAATATTCCATACATACACCACAATTTCTTGATCTATCTCTATGATGAAGGATGAAGGGCATATTATATTGTTCCTTTGTTTTATATTTGAGAGAGAAGTTAGTTATTTGAGATAGTTTCAATTATTTCATATTTTAACCAAAATTTGAATATCTGAATGATATATTAATTTCATTTAATTTGCTGGAAACTATTGAGACTATTTAAATAACATTAAACTTCTTTTGAAAGGGTAGAGTTCTTTCTTATTTTTGAAAATATTTGTTATGTATCATCATTTAAGAATAAAAAGAGAAGTCAGAGCTAATGATTGTTGTAGTTGCGTGCCTCTGCTGATATCTAACTTTTTTATATATTTCTTAGAAATTTGTATGATTTGTTTTGAGAGGGAAAATATTTTTTTCTTTGCCCCCTTCCTTCTTTCTTTCCTTTTTTAATAGTTTTGTTTCATTTGTTTATTTGATTGGTTGGTCGTTTCTCTGAGACAGGGTTTCTCTATGTAGCCTGGCTGTCCTTAAACCTGCTCTGTAGACCAGATTGGCCTCAAACTCACAGAAATCCACTTACCTCTGCTTCCCAAGTGCTGGTATTAAAGGCGTGCATTATTATTGCCTGCTCAGCTTTGTCTCTTTCAACCACATTGTATTTTGGGAATTTGACTGATTTGCTACGTATTCTTATGCTTTTTGGATACCCAACCCAAACCATCATTCATGGTTTGAATATATTCTCATTTCTTCGTTTGTCTTTTCATTATGATACCTTCATTGACTCTGTTGAAGAATTTTAGAATGCTATCCCTTTTTCTTATTTTTGCCTTAACTTCTTTTTTTAGTTATCTAAAAATCAGTAAGGAGATTTTCCTGTTATCTATTCTTCAAAGAGTTTTATGGTTATAAGTTTTTCATTTAACATTTAAATTCACATTGAATTTTTCCTTTAAATAATAATGTGATAGGAACACCATTCCAACTTTTCACATTGGGTCACACAATTTTTCCAACATCTTTTACGGAAGGGACTGTGATGGTCTCCTCTTACAGGCTGCTGCCTATTTCATCAATGCAATCCAGATAAATACTGTGATTGGATTGTCTTCTCTGCCCTCCCAGTACAGAACATAAACTTCATTGCACTGCATTTCATAGTTGAGTCAGCTTAGCATCAATCACTTTAAGACGAGCAGATAAAGTACAAAGCAAGGCAAGTAATTCAGTATTGAACTTATTTTAATGATCCTATATAATATTACATACTGAATACAACCAAAACAATGTCCATGCAAAAACATAGGAATAGGAGGAAAAACAAGATAAAGTCCTTGCATTTTTTTCCAATATTTTTGGATCAAAATACAATGCCATCATACCATAAGCCACATTTCATGCAACATAAAGTAAAAATGAAGAGCAGAATGACACAATCAACTGTTCAACCTTTGGTTATTTATTATTTGAACCCATAGTACAAGACAGATTCTGGTTAATCACGTAAAATAGAATTATCACAGTATTTGAAGGGCAGAGGGAGGGAACTTAATGGCCAAACTCATCTCAGGGTTTTTCTGTTTTTGTTGAGGTAAGAGATAAAGAAAACCATCCTGTAAACATAAAGGAGCCATAAAATTGTTCAAAATTAGGAGTTACTTGTTTTCCATGGAGATAAAGTAACAAAAAATCAAGCATATTCTGAATTTAGTTTATAATACAGAAAGGCATAATTGTAAATGGTCAGTGATAATTCTGTGACTCAAAAAGCAGCAGGTAGTAATTAGGATCAACTCTGTTCTGGACATTTGTCACCATAAGTATCCTTATGCTGAAATAAAATGTGCCATAATCTGTAGCACTGCATGTCCTTTAGTGTTCACAGTTCATACATGCTGAGAGAGTATAGAGAACATGATGAATTCAAGTAAACAATCATCCATTCCCAAAAATCAAATTTTAGTTGAAATAATTAAGTGGATTTATCAGGTTGGGACAAAGTTAAATATGTAAGAATAAGACTGATTTTGACAGTTCCCTGGTTATTCCCTCTTGAAGTAAAAACATATTTAACTTCTTTATTTTTATATTTTATTTTACAGGAACCCCAAGTTAAGACAGTTTGGAATTATTTTACTTTTGAGTTTTACAGAGATTTCTGTAGTTAGAGAGACTGAGTATTTTAGAGGCTTTTTATCTGTCCTGTTTAGAGAGGCTTGAACTTTGAATGTTTTAAAGAGAATGGACTTTTAAGGTTTTGAATTTTTTATTACAGATTTTTAAAAATTTGATAAATTTATTTTTCCTCTCATACAATACAATCCATGGCTGTTGATTCTGCTCTTAGGTTGACTTTTGTGCATTTGGGATCTGGATGATTATAGGTTTAGGTGTATAATTCCTGTGTTTCTTTTTTTGTTCGTTCATGACAGGGCTTCTCTGTTGTAACTCTAGCTTTCCTGGAACTCACTCTGAACTCACAGCAATCCATCTGTCTCTGCCTCCTACATGCTAGGATTAAAGGTGTGTAGCACCACTGCCTGACTAATATCTTTCCTATGCATAATTTCTCTGATGAGAATAATATGTAAAATAGTAAGCAGAAGTGATGGGAGTTGAAACTGTGAGGAGCACATTGTATTTTGAACAGTAGTAGTTTTCTATACTGGTCTCTGTCTGGTACAAAGAGAAGTTTCCTTAGTGAGAGGGGAGAACTACACATTTCTGCCAATATAAAGTGAAAATATAGTACAAATAGATATACATTTACCTCCCAACTCCTGTACTTATGCCCCAAGATTATTGCAGAAAGATAGCAAGAAGCAGAGGAACTGGCAGTTTGCTGTGAGATTGTGTCTACTAGAAATGTTACAAGCTACCACTATAACTTTCATCAGCATGGCTACACAAACACAAGTTCAACAAGGAGGACACAAATAGAAATGCTTATGTGAATATCAGGAAGCTCTTAGGTCTCAAACCTACACAAAGAACTACAGGCAACTAAATAGTATTAAGAGCAGAAAAAGGTCTTTTGAGGAATCCATAGTTATTGGTTATATAAAACTAAATGGCCTGCCATGAAAACATTACTCATGTAAGTAATATTATATGGATTAGGCAGGTTGTAAATAAATATTTATGAAAACACAAACACCCACCCACCCACACACACACACACACATGCACACAACCATTATCACCACCATCACCACCAACAACACCACTACTACCAACAACAATAAAAATAAGAAAAAGAGGCCATGTATTAGTAAGAATACAAAGAGTGTTCATGATGATGGAGGGTTTAGATGGAGGAAAAAGAAGGTGAAATAATGTAATTATATTATAAGCTCAAAAATATTTAAAAAAACTGAAGACAGTAGTCTCAATTGCTTTTTATCGATATGAAATCATATTTATGTCACTGTTCATAATGGTAGCTGTGAACTTTTCAGGTATCATCTTCAATATCTTTAGGTACATTCTTTTCTTTCAAATGTCTCCACAATTTATTATATTCAAGGTGTCAAAAACACAGAAAAATAAAATATGTAAGGGAAAATGCTAGTTTATAAAAGGAAAAATATCAGAATAACATCAACTCTCTTATTAGCAGCCATGAAATCCTGAGGAGCATGATATAATATTTCAGCCTCTAAAAATAAGACTGCAATATTTTATCAATCAATTTTGTTGCTGTTTTTATCATGAACTAGTGCTGCATTTTGTTAAAAGCTTTCTCTGAATCTATTGAAGTAATTATATAATTTCAGCCCTTCATGCTGTGAAAATATCATATCAAGTTTATGAATTGTCTTGTGTGTGTGCAAATTTGCATCCCAGGGACAAAAACATACTGGATCATGGTGAGTCATCCTTTTAATTAATATTCATTTCAGATTTTTTTGTATGCTTGAGTAGATTTCTTTTATATCTGTGCTCATTAGCAATATGGGCATGTTGTTTTTCTTTCTTTTTTGTCCTTGTATGAGGAACTGAGCCTCATGACTTTGGAAGTGTTTGATCATTCTAACATTTTTTGTAAAGACTTCAGCAGGACTGGCAGTGATTCTTCTCTTGATTTTTAGTGCAATTCCCAGGGAAGCCACATGCTCCTGAACTTTTCTTCCTTGGAAGATTTTACATTTCAGGTCAATCTCCTTCATTGCTTATTTGTTCAAGTTTTTAAATTCCTTGTGGTTCAGCCTTGAGAAATTGCATGCGTTTTCATATCTGCCCATTCACTCTGAGTTTTCATATTTGGTTTGCTGTTGTTTCTCCATTTATTTTAGGAAGATTTGCATTTGAATAATATCAATTATATCATATATTTTATTTGTAATTAATTGCATTTGCTTGAAGTTACTATTTTTCCTCAGTCTAGCTTGCTTTCCCTTTATCTAATATTTACAGACATTCTGTGCTTCTTCATTATTAATATTACATTTATACATTTAGGTTATTTAGCATATATATGTACATAGATAAATATTCAAATATCAAATCTGCTTGTTTGACTCTGGATTTATTTTGAGAGGGTGTTTTTAGCCATGGGTACCTGAAAGTAGCTAGAATAGGTTGTCTTTGAGATCACAGAGATCTACCTGCCTCTGCCTCAAAATCATTAGTATTCGAGACATTTGCAACCATACCTGGAACTTGATTGATTCTATCACTCTATAATACCCTTCTTTATCTTATATAATTGAGTTTTTACTTAATATTTTTAATCAAGTAAAAATATAAACATGCAAGTAGTACTCTGGAGTATATTTCTCAAGTCCTTAAAATGTATTTGATGTAAGTCATTAACGCAAGAGAGAATCTAACACTGGATAATATTGACAGTTATATTGTGGATCTCACTTTTCATTTTCTGTTTCTTTTATACATTCAGCCACACTATGTGGTTTGCTTAGCTATTTTGACCTGTATTCAACGTATATTTTTATTAAGCTATTACCTATTATTCATCCCTTTAAATAATTGTATACATTTTTCAAAATATTCATTCTTTCTCAGTTGCTCCTCTCTTTGTGTCCTTTCATGAACAAACATTTGATTTCATTCCAGAGTCCTTCAGCCTTTTATATCTGTTACAGCTTTTCAGTGTAGGATACAGAGATTGCATAAGATATCTTATAGTTACAATATCTTATTTTAAGTTAAAAATATATAAAAAACATATTTTATACCTATCTTTCTTTGAAAAAATGACATTTGTCTTTTGTAATTTAAACCATTGCTAATTTTTACTGGCTTGTAAGTAGTTACTTTGATATTTTAAACTGTTGAAAAACAAGTTTAAAGGTGCATATTCACTATTATTGAAATAAACCATCTAGACTTAGATTTTTAATGAATTTTTAATCATTTTCATACAGTTTTAAACATTTATATCTTCTTATATTATTAATTAGTGTTTATTTTCACTTATAAAATATTGTTAGCATGTTTTATAGGTCCTATTGTGATATATTAGTTTATCTTTTTTATGCTTTATAAAGTCTTTATCCCACTTAATTTCTGAAAGCTAAAATTCTACTTATACTCTTACTTGATAGAGATATTATTTTTGTGTATTTAAAATATAGCATTTCATTTTTTTTTCTAATGTGGTTTCCATTTGCTTCTGTATCTTTGAGAACATCATGTTTATTCTTCAGTTTCTCTAAAACACCAAGAAGTTCTCCATGAAGAGTTGCTAGTTTAATATTCTGTGAGGTGAATTGGTCTTAGTATCTGCTATTCTGCTCTCTTTCTAATGTTACATCTAGATACAGCACTCCTCTAAGGCAAATATATAGGGAAGTGTTTATAAGGATTTCCTAAGGCCAAGCAATAAGTAATTTGACTAAATTATTCAAATTGTATGAAATGCAAGGAAGAGTTATAACTAAAATACATTTTTAAAATAAGGAAACAATCCACATGCTGAGAGAAGTTATTTGCAATATATGTAACTAACATCATTCCACTAAACCATGCTTATTTTTAGATTCAATAAGTCAGTAAATACAAAAGAGCCAAGTAGAAAATTAATAAATAATATGAATAGTCACTTTAAAAAAGAACTCAGGTAAATACTGATATGGAAAATGTAAAATATTCATAGACAGAACCATTTGCATTTCAATTTATTAATATTATATACTTGCAATCGTCAAGTTTCAGTATAATCATGGTAAATAATAGGGACCACAGGGCCCTCTTTTGCATGTTAGAGAAAAACTTAAACAGAACCATCATGAAATATGCTCTTCTAAACTGTGTCCTTTCACTTCTGTGCTTACACATATTATGTGTACTAAAGTATGTTTGCTTGTTCCAGGATGAATAGAAAAGATGTTTAGAGCAGCAATGAATCAAAAATAAAATGCTCGCATTGATTAGTGGCTGAGTAAATTGATAATATATAATCATAAGATATTCATATATATATTCCTATCCCTATTTGTGACACAGAGTAAAAGCAAATTATTCATGGCAAAATTATGAATCAAAATATTACATTAATTTTAATATGTAGAAATTCCAAAATCAGTTTTTTTAAAAAAAAGAAACATCTTTCTGTGGTATTATGATAACACATTATTTTGTATATAATGCCAACGTCAAGAAAATTGAATAGGCTCTATTGAAAATGAAGGCTGGGTTCAAGGTTATTCATAATGTTAACTGATTAATTACGATGACTCATTCATGTGTTCTTTTACTTTTTGATGTCATACTTACAAATATACTATTAGTTCTCTTCCAAATTGCATCAGCACGACACAATACATATACTAGTGATATTTTTAATTTTTCATTATCTTGTCTTGATGATTTCATGCATACTAGACAGGATAAGACAACTGTCCAAAAGCTCAAGTGATATGATAAAAAAATAACTCAATATTGGAGAATAAAAGTAGAAGAGGTGCTATAATCACTTATAAAAGAAAAGTGAATTTTAACCCCTTTTCCCATAGAAGGCAGGGATATTCCATTTGCCTATCAATAATATCTGTTATTTGCCTACTTGAACATTTGAATGGCATCTATATTTGATTGAAATATACAGAGGATTATCACTTTATTATAGGTATGCATTACTACACTGTGGTGTATATCATATTGTACTATTTTTAACAGACCTACTCAGTGACATCACTTTAAAATATTTACAAGATATTTTCTTTGTTGTGGAAATACATATTTCTTTATTGATTAAGTTGACTTGTAAATCATACAAAATTTCAGTATAAAATATCTAACTCTAAGTAATATTTTCTGTCTCAGTATACTCACAAACATGGAGAAGTGGGCCACAAATATTTAGGCTTCATATATACAGAGGCCACCAAAGTATTTCAGTTATGGAACAGATTTTTTTAAAGATGTTTTATTTCTTTCTCTGTTCAGTCTTCTAGAGGTGACTTTTAAAGTTCTGGCATTTAAAAAATCTATTGCTTGAAATCTCTGACATTTATTGTTTAATGTATCAAATATTCTTTAATCTAATAAATATTAACTGATAAGTAATAATCAGCATATGCATTTCATAAACAACAATAAGTCATATCAATGATGAATTAATAGCACTGTAAAAAGATTACCTTTTAATCATGGCTAATCACTAATATCAAAAAAGCAATGTTTGGCAGCATAATAGACTTTCAATTATTTGAGTTAGAATTTTGATCCATAAATTTTGGGGGGAGTAGAAAAGTAAATTATAGTTCCAATAATAGCAAACTACCTTCTATATCATGTAGTTTGTCAAAGAGTCAAGCATGATAGGGGTGGTTGGAAGGTCATGGAGAGTAAGGAAGATAGATTGAGAGAGAGAAAGAGACTGAGAGAGAGTGACTGAGATTGAGAGAGGGAGAAGGAAAATATCAAATAAATTATGATTAATTTTCTGCAAAATTAGGACAATGTTTATATTTTATTTGAAGACAATACTTATTTATCTGATGGACTCTATACTGACCTTGGAGTAAATAAATCTATTAAACACAGACTTTTAAATTTTGCTTTTGTATTCTGTTTAAAGGGCAGTATACCTTTTGGCTTATAAATGACCCATCCTTATCTTGACCAAAATCAAAATATTTGTTGATTGATTAGAGTTGGCAACTGTGCATGAATTTTTATATTTGCATGACTTTGTATCTGACATTTATTATTCAATCTGCCTTTTGTAGTGAATAACATAAGGTAATATTTGCTTAAGGCTTAGCACTGAGTGAGTTCTAGTAGATATCATTTCAAATCTCTAACGCAGACTCATATTCAATCAATAAATAAACATTCTCCATCGTTTAGTTTACAACTACCTCCATCACATGTTGTATTTTAATTATATTAATATTGTTTGTGAGTTTAAAATTCTAGTATGATTTTTTTCTAAAATTATGCTGCAATATTGTATTTTCTAGCTATCTTTATAATACTTTCATTCAGAATCAATAAAGAGCTTTTTCTGAATAATTATATAAGTGTTTGCCTTCGGGGCTTAAAAGAATATAAAACAATTACTTCTTTGCTTATGAAGGTTGATTGAAGCATTTGATTTAGGAAAATTACTTACCCACATTTAGAAAGTGTTTACATAACATCCTGACTATTCAACACTAGGCATAGCGATGTTTTCACTCTACCAGCTGTTCACATTTAACATTTGCATAATAGCTTAAATAGTGTCTATAGTCATTGGTGTAAATTCATCATCTTTTTTCAGATGTACACTTTTATTGGAGTAATCACTTCCTTCATAAGTTTTGTTAGATCTAGTGTTCTCTTCTTGTGTAGCTATATGCTGTATGCTAATAAGTACTGAGTATCATTATCTACTGAGAATCGTATCAAAGTACAGTTCAAGGCAACACAGGTAAAGATTTTTTGGTTCAAAATGTAATAATATTCAATATAGTGCAAAACAGTTTATGTTTTATAGTTTTTATAAGATATCTAATATTTCTAATATTGTTTTAAAGAAGTTATGTTTTTGAAAATGCTAAAAATTTAATCATATGATAAAGAATTATTCACCATTCATAACGTACCTATTTACTATTTCTATACATTTAAAATTGTAATATGAAAGAATTACCACACAATTTTAGTAATATTATTTATTTAAATATTCTGTGAGAATATATGTTCATTTGTATGTATTTTGAAATTATATACGTATATTAATTTATTTTTACCCATAAATACAATAGTTCCATTTGGATACACATGGAATATGCATAAATATTTAAATATTAATAAAAATAAAAGTATAATAAATGATAAAATATAATCTGTATCTCCCACACGTTCTGCAGCAGATAATTGAAAGAATTATGACAACTGAATTTGTAGGGCCACTGAGCTTTTTCAAAACAATCTATAATCATTAACATAACAGAAAAATTAAAGGTCAAAAACAAGGAGAAAATTGATTGTCTAGGAGTGGATAAAATCCCCCAAAATGGACTAACATCTTACCCCACTCATAAGTGGCAGAATATGGAAATCTATAAAATACAATTTAACATTGATTCTAGGTAAGAAGGCTCACTGTGCATCTCATAATAATTCAAGAAAAACCAAAAACATATACAACCAATGCATACATATAAAATAAATTCAGTAGGCAAACCAGCTTATCTTGAAGCTGATAGTGCCTTGAATACATTCAATGGTCAATAGTCTCTGCATCATGGCAACTATAACACAAATACATCATAAATTTGAATTAACTCTAATTTTTTCAGGGAATCTGTATAACATTTAAGCAAGAGGGCAGACTAGAACAGTAGAGGATACAATCCACTATTTCTAAAATTGAGAGAGAAAAAGAAAGAAAAATGTCCCATGCAACCCACAACTATTTATGTTTCTAAGAAATGGAAATTAATGAATATGCATTATTTTGAAAAGGATTACTTACATGACACTATCAGAGTTAGGTACAATGGTATGCGCAGGTAGTTCCAAGTACCCAGGTGGTAAAATTAGAGGAATCAGTTGAATCAAAGGATGTGAGAACAGAGTACTCAGGACAGAAAGATTCGGTCAATAAATAAATAAATAAATATTAAACTTGGGAAATACAAAATAAAACTCATATTTTTGTGGCCATGTGTGTTTGTCAATGGGCGTGATGTCATATGCATGTATTTCAGAAGATAACACGAAGGAATCTAATTTTCTACCATGTGGATTCAGTGGATTGAACTCAAGTTGTCAAGTTTGTGTCTTTATGTGCTTAGTCATCTGCTTGACTCCTCAGAAACTTTTCAGTGATATGAAGGTACTTTATATCTTCATAAACTTGCTTATGTCCATTGATTTTTTTGACTGTCTTTCCCTTCGAAGAGAGTAGCTTTAGAGGCCTGGGGAAATCGTTCAGCAATTAAGAGCCCTTGATGCTTTTGCAAAGTAACTGGGATTAGTTTCTAGCAGATACACAGCGACTCACAATCATATGGTGCATATAATTCTGTCAGAAAATACTCATACACACAAAATAAATAAAACTTTGAAGAAATTATTAACAAAAATGCAACTGTAATAATATCAAACATAACTATTTGATATTAACATTTACTTTCCCTTTGTTTCCAAGATCATCATCTTTTTGAATTTTTGAGTCTCTGTTCAAGAACCATTTTACTTCTCACTGTGCACTTATGGGACTTCAAATAGTCCCACATCCTCAATTATCCTCTATATATACAGACCTTATTTGTCCTGTACTTCCCATCCTCTGAGATCTAACCCATATTTTTGGCTGTATATCTATATTTGGATTTCTGATTCAATTTTTATTAATACCTCTGGGCATCCTTATTCCTCTTTCACCATCCTTTGAGAATAAGTACCACCATTTTCCTGTATCTATAGTAAAGTAGCTTAAAGTCATTCCTAGATCTCAGTGAAGATTTGGTTCTCCTTTAATTATCCCTGGATAACTAGATCTTTTTTGTAGTGGGATGCTTGGAGAAAGTTTTATTATTTTGGTTCATTTAAAAATGTAAAATTGTACATTTTGAACTATGTACTTTAGTAACTAAATTTTGAACTATATTTTTGTTACCTTTCCAGGTGTGGGTAATTACGAGTTTGATTTGGATTGTTCGTTGGCAGTAGCTATAGTTTGGTTATGTGCAGTTGTTTTGCAATGTGTAGTTTGTCCTTAGGACTGAGTGCCACTTGGACTTCTGGGATAGAATATATAAGAGATGAAGCCTCAAGAGCCAGGGTTGGTTGATTGGGTGTTGGTTGGTTGGTTGGTTGGTCATTTGTGTGTTGGATTGTTGGTTATTGCTTAAAAGAATATCAGCTGGAAAAACTGGGTTCAAGAATCCTGAACTGAAATGCTAACCTGGCTCACTGTCAGCTTCTGCTCTCCAAACTTCAGACAGCCTAAAAAGGTTGTGAAGATTTTTTTCCTTTCTTTCCTTCTATCAAGGCCACCTAAAAGGGCGGTGAAGATTTTCCTTCCTTCCTTCCCTCTTTCCTTCCCTCTTTCCTTCCTTCCTTCCTTCCTTCCTTCCTTCCTTCCTTCCTTCTTTCTTTCCTTTCTTTCTCTTATTCTCCCATTCTTTCCTTCCTTTCTGTTTCCTCAAATTCAAGTAAAGACAATAGCCAACTGCTGTACTTTTTCATGTTACTTGGCATTGCTCTATACCTGCAGTGCCCACATGTGTCCCTTTAACTTCATTATCCAGCTTCCTAATTTGCTGCTTAAATGTTCTTATACTTCTCATATGTCTTTACAACATTGATCCCTGTTGATTTTTGAAAACTGAAAAGTTGATGTTTCTGAAGTATGAAAACACTTCTAAGATCAATATCTTTTAAATATAAAGTTAAATCTTTCAAAAATTGGCATTTCTATTCATTTATGTTTTCTAATCTATTAAGCCTTGTCAAATAGATTAAGCAACATTTTTCAATATTTTAAAATGTATGTTAAATAAGTTAAGTATCTTAAGCAAAGAAATGAGCACCTCCTACAGGACTATTACTTGCCCACATGTTTTGCAGGATGGAAAATAGATAAGTGTCTTACATACATTTAAAGGCATAAATGAATAGTTTCAAATAAATAAAAATATTAAGATATTTGCTTTATTTTTATGTGGATTATGTTTACTAAGCACACAATTTCTCACAAAAATCTACATTTGAAATAGAATATATACATCTGGATAAGACTTTTCCAACAGTCCTTGGAAACATGTGGCAAAAATCATCTCCCTATAGGCAGGGCTGTGATTGAAGGCAAGAGCACAGAAGCATACTGGTTTACTAATAATAAAACAGAAGTCAAGCTGAGGTTATATGTATTGTAACAAATGTGGTAACGTATGATCATTTGTAAATGGTCATTTGTTACACATCTGGAATTAGGCATTTGAAGGGAGATTTTATTACAACTTGGTTCATTGATAAAAAGAATTAGATACTGTTTTTGTTTGTTTGTTTTATAGGGAATAAAAGTGCCTTGACAGACTACTGAAATAAAGAAACAGAAAGCATAGCAAGCTGTCTTAGTTCAATTGCAAAACTAAAAACTAATGTGGCAGGTAAAGTATTTCCCACTTTCCAAATGAGTGACAGATAGATGGACATATATAATCACAGTTTATCTGAACAGAAACTCACTGACTGAAATCTTCACATAAATGTGCAAATGTTCAAAGTATATTAACCTGAAATTACAAAGTGCTGCTGACTCAGTGTAAACAAATCTTAGATAAAACCCGAAGAGAAAATAATATTGAGCTTGGGGAAAACCACTCTCGTGAGTTCTAACCCAGGAACTCTAAAAAATTAACTTGATTATCCAGGAAGGAGAAGAGACTAACACAAGGAATCACTTGGAACTATAAAGTTCTTAAAAATTAACTCCTTAACAAGACCTACCCTTGGGAGAAACTATTTTAACAGAGCCCTATATCCCAGGGTTTTTATCAGTGCCTACAGAGCTGGAAAGGTAGAAAATACCTCAAGCCCACTGTTTTAGTTACAGTTGTAGTGAAGAGACACCCTGGCCAATGTAGTGCTTAAAAAGTAAAGCATTTAGTTGGGAGCTACCATATAGTTTCAGAGAGTTAGTACATTTACATTTTGTTGGGAAGCATGGTGGTAATCAGGGGTGGGGGCTGAGACCTTATATCTTGATCTATAGACAATAAAGCAATAGAGAGAAAGAGAGAGAGAGATGCTGACTTAGAGTAGCTTTGGTTTTTGAAACTTCAGAGTCAATCCCCAAGTACACTCATCTTCCAACAAGCCATGCTTCTTAGTCATTTCTAAATAATTACACTCTCTGATGACTAAGCATACGAACTTAGTTAAACTACATCAGCTAAACTACCACATTCCACTCCCTATCTCTTAAAAGCTTGTATCCATATCATAATGAATAAATTCAATCCATTTCAAAAGTCCTCATAGTCTTTCAAGTCTCAATACTGGATAAAAACCTGTAGTCTCCTCTGACACTCAAAAATCTCTGAACTGTAATTCCCTGAAAAATCAAAACCAAAGAGTAGATGACATTCTTCCAACATACAATGGCACAGAATATACATTACCATTTCAAAAGTAAAGAAATGGTGTATAGTAAGGAAATACCAGACAAAAGCAAGACAGAAAACCGAGAGGACAACCTCCAAATTCTTGATCTTCATGTATGATATCAATTTAGATCACCTATTCCTTTCAGCTCTGTTGATTGCATCACACTTCTTTCTCTTAGCCTGGTTCCATACCCTATGCAGCTCTCCTCTGCAGGTATCCCAGTATTCTGACATCTCCAATATCTTGGGATCTGCCCTGTAATCCAGGCTTTACCTTCACAGTTTAAAACAAATGCCTTTCTGGGCCTCTATGCAGAGACTTCTTTGTCACATACTTGACTTTAGTAGGTTTCTTTAAATGCTGAGGAATTTACACAATCTTCTTCCTATTTCCTTCTAGAGTCTTAATTCAGAACTATATGTCTGAAATTTATAAATTTCTCTGCCTACTGAAGTGGGGCACTTGCAGAAGCTAGAAGTCCTCTTGGAGTCCTCCAAGGAATCGTTCTCCTGTCCAGATGAGATGCTCATAGCCTGTATGAGGGAACAGTGTCACCTCTGGTGGAGAGAGGTTGGGAATGTCTGAGGAGGAGCTGATTAAATGTTTGGTTATTGATTTGTTGAATTTGTTTGGTAAAGAAGGAGGAAAGGCAGTTAGGAAATAGATAGGTAAAAAGTAATAGAAGAATAAAGATGGAATGAAGCCTGCTTTCAGAGAAGTTTTTCAGAAAGACATGCTAGTTTATTAACATTTTTTGAATTTAGATTTGTTATATAAATTCAACTGGGGCATGACTACCATCCAGAAAACAAGGTCCAGTTGTATGATAAAGAATGTAATTTGAAAGGCTTATATTACATCAGAAAAAGATTTAAAATTTTAATCTTGTGATTAAGATAATAGTAGCAGTATTATACCTGAACTAGACGAGTAACGTAACATAACTCTATTGATTAATGTTTAAGAGGGAAAGGAAACCTTGAGACCCTTAGAACTTATATTCATGTACCTTAAATCACTTAATCAGACCCATGATGTTTTTAAACTTTCATATTCTCAGACATCTAGAAACTTTTAAAATATTTTTATGCTTGTATAACTTATATAACTTTTATAAACTAATGTTTATTGTTCATAAAATTTAGAAATCCTCTGAATGCTGTCAGCAAGGCAAAGTGTACATATGAAATGGACTGACCAGGTAATGTTGTTAATAAAACTACAGTTAACTGTTAATAAAACTACAGTTAACCATCAACATCATCAGAGATCTAAGAAGGATAAAAATTTGAGTAGGAAGTATAATTTAAATGTTTCTTGCTTTTGTATTAATCAAAGTGACAGGGACTTACATAGAGAAGGCAACCTAGGCTCCTGTGGTTCATTGGAGGTAGAAGCAGTCTTTGGCTGTCATACAGGAACAGCACAAAGACAGCTTTTGATTTTCAGTTATCTTGCAGAGTAGTATAGGCTTTAGCTGTCCAGATGTTCTTGTGGAGGAGGACTTGTGAAGCTGCCTTATTTTGACAAGTGAAAGTACAGCAGTAAACTCCAAAGTGTCCAGTGTGTGCCATGGCTTAAGCAGCAAACAAGGCATGAGGTCCAGTGGTTAGTATTATCACAGTCAAGGTGGAGTTGTAGTGTTTCATTGCCCATTTTCTTTGGAGGCTTCTTTGATAGTTATTGCTCGAAGTCACTGTTTATTGTGGAAAGCTTAAACATTTTAAATTTCATATTCAGCAGATCTCTCAGGAGCTTTAACACTATTTATTGTCTATCAAATATATCTAAGGCTTAACCTTGAAAACATATATAGGAGGCCGTATTAAGTAAAGCTTGTCATTAAATGAATTGAAATTCGAGTTGAAGATTAAATTGAAAATCTTTTAGCATCAACCATAAATCAATTCTGTACAGAAGCAGAGATCTTTAGAATATCACAGTCTCTTTGTATGACTCAGTTTTGATAAATAGCTATGGTTTGATAAAAATTAGAAAAGACAAAGATTAAACAAATATTTTTATTTTGTTATTATTAACCTGAGTACATCTTAGATTTTATAAACCTTATTTATTAAGCATACCTATATGTTTATTTCCTAAAGTCTTGGTGTTGGACAGAGTGAGCAAATACATAAGTGGTTTTTATGTTAGGTTTTGCTAGCCTGATTGTACCTTTATAATCTTAGGAATCATTTTACAAAAATACCATACCAATCCAAATGTTATGGAGATCTGTTGATGTTTCTTTAGTCTAAGAGAGATACAACATCAAACAGAGAACTCAGGACAAAGAAGTTTTATAATTGTTGTTTTATGTGATTAACTTATAATGGTGAAATCACAGGCATATATACCCTTTAACTTTAGTAAAAATAACTGCCAGCAATTTGATGTCAATTAAAATATAGTTTTGGATTTAGATTTTTTAAACACAAGTTGAATTACATATATAGTAAGTTGTAGTAAATCAAGATTACCTGTGTATTGATTTTAAACTATTAATTTTGACATTAGGAGTTTTAAGTTAAGCCTTTTGTGTAGCAAGTTGCTACCATGTTTTTTTTTTTTTGTTTTTTTTTTTAACCCTCTGGCTCAGGAAAGAGAAAGAAAAGACAGAAAGAAAGAAAACACATTCACACACCCCCTTTTGTAAAGGCCTTAAAAGAGAATGAGAAGGAAGTAAAGGAAATATTCACAGCGTTTTTTGGCTGTCAGAATCTCAGAAAGCAGGAGCTGATAATGAGGCAGACTAGCATAATCAACTACCCCACCAACTGCCCACAACCCCACACTGACTCTCTGGCGTATATTATATGCAAAGTTCCCAGAAGTGCAAGTGCCACACAACATAGGACAAGCTGCAGGTGACACAAAACTCTCTCAAAGCATCCCACAACACTTTTTTTTCTTTATAGATTTTTATAGATTTTAACCATCCCCAATATATTTATAAGTCTTGATGAATGGCAATTTTATGTAATATCCTTAAATATTTTGAGATTTGTACCTCAGCAAAGTTTCAGAGTTAAACCAAAACCAAAAGAGATGAGCAGCAGTAGCTTTTCTTATTGTGAATAGCTTGGTCCACTTATTTATTTATTTATTTATTTATTTATTTATTTATTTATTTATTTATTTATTCATAGTCTCTTTTATCTCTCCCAAAGTCAGGTGGCTGTACTGACATGGGACAATTTTGGAGGAAACCTCTAAAGAAGCACGCTTAGATCTGTAGGAGAAAGAGCCATATTCCAAACCCAGAGCCAGCTTTAATTAAGATGGGACAGTATAAGATAATAATTTAATGTCATTTATCACTAAAGGACATCTGAATACCTGTAAAACTAAATCTAGTAAACTGAGAACAAAGAAGGCTTATACATAGAATTTTTTGAGTCCTTTCTATCAAGAAGGAATGAGGGAGCTGGGCGAGCACTGTTGCTGGTGCTGCCTGTGGTCATGAAGTAGCAAGACACCCTGGGCATATCCAGGGAGGCAGACTTTTCCTGCTGCTGTGGCCATTGAAGTGGTCTTGGCTTGGACACCTGGGGCAGGGGCAGATGTGGAAAGCTATCATTAAAAGAATAACATTGTTGAGTTTAAGGAATTGTTCATGAATGTGTGTAAGGGGCTCATGGAGAGATCCAGAAGCAGTTAGAAAGAGGAAAATTAAGCTTTGGAATGTATACAGGTGTGAAGCAGTGTTGGACTGACTGTTGTTGTGGGAAATATTATAAAGGAGAAAATTATCCAGATAGTGAAGCAGTCCAGAGGGAATATGAGGAAAGCAGGCAATGTTCATGGCAAGTGTCTGGCAAAAGAGGTGGGGACTTTCCCTGAACCCTTGGGGAAAACAGTCCAGATTAGTTGTCAGAACTGTTGTGTGCCAAGATCTCTCTATGTGAAGACAAAAAGATCTTGGGAGTGGGCATCCAGGGATATTGGGAAGAAAGTGTCTTTAAGTTCTGGGACTGAAAAGTGATTGCTGTTACCTGGAATAGTAGAGACAGGAGCTACAGGTGTGTGTGAGTTAATCCTCCCAGCCTCAGTGAAGTACAGGCAGGTGGATGGGGGGCATGTTGCAGAGGCAGGTGATTGTTGCAGTGAGACAACTGGAGATTGTGAAGAGGCAAGGACAGTTGTTCTCCAGGAGAGGGTAAGTGGGACTCCTTAGCAGGGTCAAAAGATGGAGTCTCAGTTTCAAGAATAGAGGAGTTAGGAAGTGGGGCTGGGGGATTTAGAGCAATGAGAAATGGGAAGGTAAGCAAGAGGCACATAGAGAGGGCTCAGAGCAGGGTAAAGAGAGAGCAGAGACAAAAGATTTCCTCCCATTTTCATTTTTGCTCATAGAAGTCATAAAAATCTCTAATAATAAGATTTAAGGACCTGTTATGATGCCATTTGGACTTCTTTTCAAAGGGGTATTGAGGCCAAACTTGGCTATTATATCAAATGAGCTTAATTTGTTTACTGTCTGAAAGGTATAGCCTCTTGAGATTCTGGAGAAGACATCCCTAGGGTGAATCATTTGGGATGAAGGGCAATGACCTCATTTCTACTGGTGGCCAGGGGCCAAATTTGAATGCCAAGGGCATCTCTGTTAGGTTTTACTTTGGTCCATACTGCAGCCTCTGGAAGGGAGGGGCTGTCACCACTCACACCACGAAGTGGACACAAGTCTCTGACACCAGTGTCTGTAGAAATCTGGGATATGTCTGATAGGAGTTTTGGAGAGGCACTAATTGCAGAACAGAACCTGATTCTGGAGGTCCAGCCACCAAGTGTGAGAGTGGAACTGCAACCACAGCCATCCCCAAAAACAGAGTGATAGGGAAGAAGAACACTATATACTCAACAAAGGAAAACTCCACCAAGATGGCATTTCATCTATGCTCTCTAAAGGGGCACCCAAATTTGTAAAACACACATTGCTACAGATTACAACACAAATTGACCCTCCACACACTGATAGTGGGAGACTTTAATAGCCCTTTCTCATTAATGCAGGTCATCTATAAAAATAAAAATAAAATCTGGAGCTCACAGATGTCATAAAGCAAAAGGACCTGTTGTATAATTATACATCTGGATATAGATGTAGATTCACCAGATGTAGATGTTGACTTGGGGCAAAGACATTTATTCCTTTGCCAATTATATCACTAGTTCTAGCTTGTAGCCCCAGAGCCCTAGAGCATTTTATTCATTTTACAATCTAGTCTTAATCCTTGAACTGGATGTCTTCAGCCTTTGTATAATCTATAACATTTAAATTGGTAGCATGGACCCAGAAGCCTTAGCCTTCTGAGACATATTGCTGACTGAGCTACTCTGACTAGCTCCTTCTGAACTGTTACTCTTCTAGTTCAACTCCATCTCTCTTCTGGACTTCTTCTGCTCAGCTCTGCTGTGTCTCTGTGTCTCTCCCTGAGCTCTCACTACTCCGTTCTGCCTCCATAACTGATTACTTGAACTAACAGCTCTGACTCCTCTGTAACTACTCTTCAACTGACTCTTCTTAATGACAGTCTCAAGTAACTCTTCTACCTGCTACTTAACTGACAGTTCAGTCTGTTTCTTTACTGACTCTAATTCCCATAGTAACTCTCCTTAACTGCACTGAGAGCCGACTTTTTCTCATGAGAGCTGGACAAGTCCTTATTTGGCTAACTCCTCCTCTAATTAGTTACTTTGTCTGCCATTCATGCTGACTTATCTCAGATGTCACTTCCTGTGTGACACTGACTCCTTCTGAATTCTGCTTCTACTGTTTTTTATTCTAGGGATTAAGGGAATGGACCACCACTCCCTTTTGAATACTAGGATTAAAGGTGTTTCTACATTCCATCCAAACCACACAGGCTCCTGAATGTAGCCCCAGATTTATAGACCTTAGCTTCCACACAGGGCTAGTCCTCTATAGACCTAACAGATCTATACATAACATTTCACCCAAACACAAGAGAATGTATGTTCTACTCTGCTCTGTATGGAACTTTCTTCAAAACTGACCAAATCCTTGAACAAAAAGCAAGAATCAACAGGTTCAAGACAATTGACATACTCCCTTCATCATATCAGATCACCAGAGATTAAAACTGGATATCAGCAACAACTGACTGTTTCTATACTCTGCTTCTCCCGTGCTTCCTTCTCTGAACTCTGCCTATAGTCTTGGCTTCTCCCTCTGACCTCCACCTTTGCCTTCTAAGTGCTGGGATTAAAGACCTGTACCACCACTGCTTTCAGAACTGAGATTAAATATGTGTCCTACATTGAGACTAAATGCATGTAATAACATTCTTTCTACTCTAGAGCAGCCATGCTGCTGGATTAAACGTTTAAATATTCCTCTATGAGATAGAGAGATATATAGAAAGAGAAAGGGAGGAAGGGAGGAGAGAGGGAAAGCACTTGGAACTCACAGCTTTAATAACATGTCTCTATCAAACCCTTCTTGTCAGATCTAATGGAACCCCACAGAAGAGGAGATTGAAAGAGTATAAGAGGCAGAAGAGGGGGAAGTCACCAGAACAAGGCCCTCTATATAATCTTTGCAAAAGTCATATAAAATCACAGAAGACGGCACAGCATGAATAGAGCCTGCACAGGTTTGCATCAGGTCTTCTGAGAATGAATTATCAATTTAGTGTTTTTATAGATATTCTGATTATTCTAAGGAGAGAATCTCTGATTCTTGTGCAGTCTCTTGGGGCTCCTTTCCTTTTGTTATTTGCCTTTTTCAACTTTGATGTAATGGTTTTCATTTTAGCTTATAATTTTTTAAAAAATTGTTTTGTTTTGCTATTAGCTCTTAGAAGCATGTATTTTTAATTAAATTAATTAATTTATCTATTTATTTGTTTAATTACTTTGGTTTTTCAAGATACAGTTTCTCTGTCGTAACTCTGGCTGCCCTGTAACACAGGACTGTAGACCAGGCTGGCCTCGAAGTCACACAGATCCTCCTGCCTCTGCCTCCTGAGTGCTGAGATTAAAAGGGTGTTCCACCTTTTAAGCCACAACCACCCAGCTTAAAAGCATCTTCTTATCTAATGAGAGACAGAATGGAAATGGATCAGGGTAAGAGTGGAAGAGATGTGGAACTAGGAGGAGTGAGGGTGGGGAGAACTGTAATCAGGATATATTATGTGAGAAAATAATCTATTTTAAATAAAAGGGTAAAATATAATACATACAAAAATATCAAAATTGATGCAAAAGTAAAATGAACAGTACAATTAAGACAAACAAAACAAAACAAAAAATAAGACTGAAATAAAAGTCAGTAGAGACTAGAAAAATGTCCAGTACTTTAATTGCTTGATGAATACACATGAGGACCTGAAATCAACTCCCCAGTATCCAAGTAAGAAGCCAGGCATGCCAGCACATATCTCCAACCATAGCATAGTAAAACAACATTGATTAGCATCTAAGGGCTGTATTAGAACAGCATATACATGATTGAAATGATGAGAAACTTAACTAGAGAGTCAAGCAATTTAACAAAGAATCCAAAAGTAATAATATTAATGGAACCATTGTTCAAGAAATGAATAATACCCTTGAAGAGTATCTATAGCCCAGATCCCATTCAGAAATAGCAGATCTTGGAATAGAAAATCATATTAACTAGTCCCACAAACTAATAATCAAAGAAGTAAAGAACAAAGAAATAAACAGGAAAGAATACTCAGAAAAGTGAGTGAATTATGCAGAATATGGCCACTAGCAATGTTGTTGATGTCTTGTGACAAAAGCTCCTCCATTTTAGATTCAGACTTCATTTCCTGGCTTATGTTTAAGTTTCTCCTACCAAGGAAATATGGTGCACTACCAAGGAGAAAAAGTTTAAGTTTCTGCTGACAAGGGAATAAGAAACATAACTTGTTCTTTACCCCTCACCAGCCATGGTAACAAGAAATATAACATATTCCTGGTCCCTCACTAGCCAATAAAAATAAAAGTTGTTGCTTCATTGTTCTGCCCTCCAAGATTGGCCAGTCTGGGAAACCACCTGATTTTCAGCTTTTCCTTTTAGAAGCTGTATGAGATTCATGCTCAACAGCTCTCACTCCATCTTCATTATGAGTATGTGATTGCTCCTGGTACACCAAATCCTGGTGTAGTGGTATGTGTCTCTTTTCTTTCTTTTCGCTAAATAAATCTTGGTTTAAAATGTATTCAGTGTGTGAAAGTTACTGTCCAGTTGTGAACCTCAACAGTATCAGAAGAAAATGAAAATTTTATAACAATGAGGAAATTTGCAGAATACTACCAAATAGAGTAAATACCAAAGTATTTACACAGAAAGATAACAATTTATAAAAGGATTTTCAAAATACAAGAAAATGCTGATATGTTGGGCATACATGAGTGAAAATTCAGAATTTGGAAGACTGACACAGAGAATCCAAAGAAATGTGAGAAAAGTCTAGCATATAAGCTTAGTTCTAGTTTAGTGAGGGAAACACAGGAAAATACTTTTTATAAAGATTATAAAATAATTACAACAATTTCTTCCTTTCCTTTTTTCCCTCTAAGTCCTCCCATATTTCCATACTTGCTCTCCTTCAAATTCATACTATCTCTGTAGATGTTGATGTCACTCTGCCAAGTCTTCACTATGATTCACTCTCAGACTTGGGTTTAAAGGTATGTACTTACTCTGTACTTCCCTCTGCCTCTGACTTTCCACTAACCAGTTCACAAGCATGCCCTAACTCAATCTCCTTCCATTATCTCAATTTCTACTGCTTCTCTCTTAACTCTAAATTGGCTGAACTCTGAACTAAGAAGTATGAACTGAGAACCATGAACTGAGAATTATGACCTACTTCTGGACTGCTTCCTTTTACATCCCAAGAGCTGGGACTTAAAATTGTATGTAATCATTGCCTTCTGAGTTTGTTTATTTAAATGCATGTGCTGCATTCCAGCCAGATCACATAAGCCTTGAATGTGATCTTTTTCCAGAGCAGCCCTGTTGCTCAATTAAAAGTTTTAAGATTCCTTTACACCTCTTTTTGTATTAATAATTATTTAATTGAATATATGTTTTCTTGAATATAACTGTGTAGTCCCAAATATATAATGTTATTTGTATGTATGTCTTCAGGGATAACTATTTGGCTCTGGATATCCAATTGCTGTGATTTTATTCTGAATATACCTTCTCTGCTGCTCTCAACTTTCCTCATTTGCCTATAGTTCTTTTGTAGAGTTGAGATTTCATAGGATTTTCCCTGACTAATTTCACATGTCTATTGATGCCAACTTTGTTCAGTCCTATTTGGACTGTAAAATATTATGGGTGTACATTTTTATATTACTAGGAGACATAATTTCACATCAAACTCCCCAAATCTCTGGCACTAAAAATCTTTCTTTCCCCTCTTCTGCAATGTTCCCTGAACCTTAAGTGCTAGTGGATTTTGAAAATATATCAAATTGAAATGAGTTCAACAACTTTGCATTTTGATTGATTATGATTTTCCATAGTGCATCAGAATGAAGGATGGGGAAACTGATGAATCAGAGGAAGATTTAGTAGAGAGAGGACATGCCCAAATCTCAGGATATAAAAGTAGGCTCTCAGCACAGAGAGTCAGTTAGCGAGGCAGTATGGAAGATAAGACATAGAGAGGTCAAGACGCAGAGACAATGAAGCAGTCTGACTAAGGATAAGCAAGAGAATCAGAGAGGCTAACTGAGGCAGTATAGAGCAATGAGAGCTCAGAGAGGGACAAGACACAAAAGCAGAGGCACAGGAGTAGTCTGAGCAGTTGGTAGCAGTTTGGATGAAGAAATCAGTGTCAGACCGGAAGAGTGAATCAGTTTAAAACTGAGCAGAGCAGTTCACTCAGAGGCAATCAGAGAATTAGCCAGAGTGTGCAGAAGTCAAAAGAATTCAGTCAGAAATGGTTAGCCAGCTTAGAAGATCAGTTTGAACCAACTGATTGGAGCCAGAACAGTGAGTACATTGAGTTGAATCAAAAAGTCAGCTGAGTTCAGTACAACTCTGAGTTCTGAAGGAGCATGTCAGAGTGGCTCAGTATGCTGTAAATCTGGGAAGATTAAACATTTCTGTTTGTATGGAGGCTGTTCCACTTCTAGGATGAAGACTAGATTATAGAGACCAAAATACTCCAGAGCTCCAGGATGAGGACTGGTGAGTAAACTAGTCAAAAAAATAAAAGTATTTGAACCAAATCTACAGCTACAAGTTTAGAAAGCAGTTTGATTGTTTCTTTAAGAATAGAACATCCTAATCCCATAAAATCCAGCTATCACTTACTTGGCATTTATACCAATAAATTGAAAAGTTATGCTAATGAAAAACTTACAAATGGATGCTAAATTTTTTTTACACAATTATAGAAACATAGAGCCACCAGCATTATTTCAGTAGTGGAGCTGATAAACTACTGTATCAAGATAATTAAATACTATTTCATATAATTTTCCTATTCATTTATTTTTATTTTTTTAATTTAAATAAATGCCAAGGATGTGGTATAATGGGGTTTTCATATATATATATATATATATATATATATATATATATATATTTATAAATTCAGAGCTCCTGACTTTTTAATCATATTTAATATGGTATTTAAGAAAATTTACTTGGTTTGTATATATTTATGCAAGCTCAATACATTTACATGTATAATATAATGTAATCAAACCAGAGTAGTTACATTTTCCATTATTGTCTTTGACTATAGTGAGTTCTTCTTTTTTAGATAGTAATAGAATTTGTAGAACTGAAACTAATGTGTTATCAATAAAGTCATATAGGAATGTTCAATGCATGTTAATAAAATATGTTAACCTGTTACAAAAAACATGCTGTTATTATTTTTTGAAATAACTATTAGAATAAAAATCACTCATTGACACCTGAAACAGTGGAAACTATGTCTTATAGAATTAAAAATATAATTAATGTTATTCATTCAAACATGACGTTTTTTACCTATATTTATGTGGCAATAAATGACAACAGAAAATATCTTGTTTTAATTTTCACTTTTCTGATAAATTATACTTTAAGAAGGTACATTTTGTTTGATGCATAAGCATTTATTCACTGTTATATTTTAGATAAACAATAATATCAACATTAAAAAATGTACATCATGCTCTTAAAATTCTAAGTATAATCTATTCATGCAATCTAACCTAACAATTACCTAGAAAATTCTACAAATACAAAATCAATCATTGACAATTTAATGATGTATTCAGATCATTTCTAGTATTTAAACATTCTAATATTTTTAACATTTACCTCACACAATTTCTCATATCTTTACCAAATTATTTTAAGAGATGAACTCATTTATTAGAAAATACACCAAGACAAATGATGCAAAATATTATTTTCTGTGTTACTCTGATGATTAGTAGAAGTATTGGTTCATATAATATCTTCATTAATATCAGTTAAAAATTTACTATCATACCACATATTCATGCATAAATATATATTAATATACATTTATTAATGAAGTTATGTCTTATAAATAAATTAATTTGAATATAGTGTTATATTTTAGCATAATGTACTGTTGCTTAATGGTTTGTTTTAGAAATTCTGGTTCTCCATATTAACGTAATGTTAATAAAAAACAGGAATATCAGAAAGATAAAAGGAATGATAAAATGACATTTTAAACCAAGCAATAAGATGCCTAATTAGATTTGGTAGGTCAATATAGTAAAATGTATTAAAGTCACTCGTGTGTAACATCATGGCAGATTGTGTAATTTAACACAGTAATGGTTTGTGCCTAAGTGTTGCCCTTGAGCGTTTCTGAAACAAGGCTTTCTGAAAAAAAATTATGTATTTTATTATCCATCCTTCTTATCTTTCACTTACCAAACTTTGGTACTAATATTATGCCTTTGTCTCACCCTTTGTAAAGGTGAAATTGACTATACCTCCCCAATATTTTCATAATTGTTATAATTATTCATAAAAAATATAAGCAAATAATCTATATCGCTTAAATAATTTTATACAGTTTTCTAATGGTTTGTTTTAGGACATTCATGAGTGTGATTTTATATCCCACTCCTTAATCTTTTAGCAAGGCAGGATCTTTCGTCACGAAAAGTAGTGAAACAAATAGTTATTTTATTGAATAACTACTTACACATGTTTGGCAACGTGAGCTTCTCTGAGAATATCCTATTAAATGAGCATCCACTAAATACCTATTTTCCTAATAATTTTTTTCTTTTTGTATATCTTATAAAATTAAAGTCATTGAAAACAGTTGTAAGATTTTTTCCACTTATAGCTTGCTGTACCTTTGCAATCTCTTAATTGAATTGTCAAGTACCAATTGATGCCACACTTGAGTCAAATTGAAGCTGATAGAATATAAGAAGCACTTAGCATAGAAGCCAGTGGAAAAGTTTAGACATAGATTCAGGCTGAAATTTAAGCTCAAAGCATGTTTCTTCTTTGGCTAACCCAATCCCTCATCCTAGTTCTGGAGTCCTTGGGCCCTGGAGCTTTTCTGTCTCCATGCAATCTAATCTTAGGTATGAAAAGGCTTCAACCTCAGCCTCCATACAGTCTAATCTGAAGCCTATAACTAGAAGGCTTCAACTTCAGTACAATCTAGAACATTTAAGCCTTTGATATTTACTGTTGACTGAGCCACTCTAACTTGCTTAGTCTGAACTCAGAGCTGTACTGATCAACCCACTCACTATTCTTGCTCAAACTCTACCCCAACCTATAGGTACAGAATGACCTTTCGAACCAGCTGACTGTTTCTGATTGAATTCTTCTGACTCTGGATGACTCCCGCAACTTCTCTGACTGCCTCATACTGAATTGCTATGCTAGGCTTCAAACTCACTCATTCTTCCCATATGAAACTGATTTCTTCTGATGAACTGCATCTATGTCTTTGCCTTAGACTCCTTAGACTTCTCAGACTGCTTTCCTCATTCTCCTTCTGTGTTTTATCCCCCATGTCTCTTACCCTGGCTCTCTGAGCTGTTGTATCCTCACTTTGACTCACTCTGCCAACTCTGATTCATCACTATGCCTGCCCTTCACTCTGACTCATCTCAGCCTTAACTTCCTGTCTGATTCTGACTCCTTCTGAGCTCTGCTTCATGTCTATGAGCTAACTCTCTCTGATTCCTGTCTCCCAAATGCTGGAATTAATGATGTGCACCATGACTGCCTTCTGAACACTGGAACTAAAGAGGTGTACTACATTCTTTCTATATTCGATCTGGAACAGACAGGCCTCTGAATGTGATCCCTTCGATTAGAGCTCTGAGTGTGATCCCAGCATATGAACCCAGAATATGAACCTTTCCCAGAGCAGCCATGTTGCTGGATTAAACATTCCTCTACATGTAAGTACTGAAAATTTTTAGCATTACCCTTAATATAAACTGGTAGACAGAAAAATTGACATTTCTGATTAAGGAGATAATGTACTTTGTGAGTTGCATGCACATTTTGATACATATATTTGTAACTAAGTAGTTACTCCATATTAATAGCCAGATAATTTCTGTCCAATGGAACTACACAATATGAGATTAGGAAAGTTATGGAAAAATGGTAGGTTGATAAGTAACATAGGTGAATATAATTCCATACAAATAAATGAGAAAAAAGAGAAGGGAAAAACTTCTTTTACGTTTAATATAGAGATATGCATGCACTTTTCACTAATATAGTATTCATAGAATATGGAATATTTTCATTGAATAATAGAATATTCTTTAGAATATAATATTTAGTCTTTTTTGGATTTTGGCATTGTATTCATTATTGTAATCCTATATTTTATGGTCAAAATATTCTTAACACTAAATTAATCATAATCATTTTATTAACATTTAAACATGGAGCTGGGAACATGGCTCAGATGGTTAGGTGTATGTATTACATTCATCAAGCTCTGATTCTATGATTCATCAGCATCATATAAACTGGATATTTTGTTGCATACCTAAAAGAAAAGTAATTCTAATTACTTATGGAATTGGAGACCAACCTAGTATACATAGTACATGGCACTTTAATCATGATCTCTTTTTAAATTAATTGTCATTGCATTGATACACATATTTGTATATGCATTTACATTCCTAAATATAACCCGTTCAGCCCATATGTTACTTGCATTTTTTGTTCAGAGGTCATTATTTCTTCCCAGACTACCAACTGGAGTGCTTTTCCATGGAGAAGAACACAGGGATCTTCCTCCAAGCTTTTCTCATTTCCCTGGAGTTCTTTGTGTGATTTCAGGTCTTGTGGGCTTTTCCCTATGTACTTTGGTTTGTTTGTTGGTGTCCTCCTTGTTCAGCTCATATTTATGCAGTCATGCTGCTGAGAAATTACTGGTATAGTTTCTGATGTTACTAAGAGATACAATCTCACAGCAACCTTCCTGTATCTTTGGCTCTTAACACTTTGTCTGCCCCTCTCCTACAATGTTGCCTCATCCTTAGATGTGGTGCTGTATCTACTGGAACTGGGCTCGACAACTCTGTATTTTGGTTGTTTGTGGTTTTCTGAAGTTCACTCCATCTGTTGCAAAGAGAAGTTTCCTTATGAGGAGTAAAGATGCCTTTATGTGTGCTTATACAAACAATGTTTATATATTATTGTCAGAGATTTTTCTTGGATAGTGAATTAACTAGCTTTAGATTCTCCTTCAATAACTGTATCACTTGCACTGAGTAGTTAGCTATGCTTGCAATACCAGATATTGTTTCTTTCTTGTTGAGTGGGTTCAAGTCTTATTAGAGAACTGTTGATTACCACAAAGGTATGCTGCTGCTACCTTTAGGGTTCTCATGCCATGCTGGTCATTGGTTTCGTATGTTCAAAGGTTCAAAGGTTATTCATAGCTGAGTAGGATTGTTCTTTGGCTCCCTCCTTTTAAGTTCACCTTCTGGTACCAAAATAGTTCTCAGTGAAGAGCTATTTATATCAATTACAGGTAGGGGTCTCTGCATTCTGTGAAATGACTGGTGTTTTATCGTCCATCTGAGGGGAACTAAGTACAAAAGACAAAGTCTCATTGGCATCCTTAGCCATCAGCTAAAAAGGTGGTTTCTCAATTTTGGTTTTGTAACTTTCACTACGTGATCTTTGTCTTTTGGAAAGAAAACAGTAAGCTAGATGGGAAAAGTTAGTGTAAACTACATATTATATAGTTTTATATAGTTTATAAGTTATAAAGATATAACACGATATAAAAGATTGTTAAAACTGAATTATCTGCATTATAAAATTTGTTAGAGTAAATAATTAGTAATAAGATTGCTTGTGGCATTTTCACCCATCCATATTGTGCTTTTACTTCTTTATCTTTTTCTCCTGCATTTATCTTCCTCCTTCTTCACTAAGGAGACCTCCTTTGTAGATATAAATGTAAACATTGATTTATTGTATTAATCTCATGGTTTCATGGACGACAGCAGTTTATTCTTTGCTGATTCAATCCCTGGTCCTAGAGGGTTTCAGCCTCTATACATTCTAATTTTATGTCTAGACCTAGACTGCTTCAGCCTCTGAGACTTACTGCCAACTGAGCTCAATCTGACTAGCTGTTTTCTGAACTCCAAACTGTGAGTTGTAAACTGTCTGCTTCAGACTCTGCTTTCTCTCTTGGCTTATTCTGGACTGGTTCTATTCTTCTAAGCTTCTCTTTCTGATCTGTCTGCCTATGAATTGACTGCTCTCAAACTGCCTGACTAAATTATTGTTTTTCTCTGAGCTCTGTCTCATGTCTGCTTCCCGTCTTTCACCTTGCTTTTGTTTGAGCTCTGATTCCACACTCTGCTTCTACCTTGCCTCTTTTTCTGAACACTGATTTCTCTGCCTATATGTTTTGTTTCTACTTCTGAGCTCTGCCTTTGCCTCCCAAATGCTGGGATTAAAGGCATGTATCATCACTGCCTTCTGAATTGGGATTAAAGGCATGTACTAACATTCTTTCTACCCTAGAGTAATCATGCACTGAATTAAATGATTAAATGTTCCTTTACACACTTTCTCATTATACCTATCATAGCTCTCATATACTGATATTCCCCTCTACTCCTTTTTTTACATTCTTCTGTGTTTACTTCTATCCCCCTCTACTGTCCTGGAACTCACTCTGTAGACCAGACTGGCCTTGAACTCACAGAAATTTCTCTGCCTCTGTTTCCCAAGTGCTGAGGTTAAAGGCATGTACTAAACCTGCACAGCTCAGAAACTTTCCTAACATTAATTAAGACACAGAGATGATTAGCGATTTGGGCTTAGGGGTGAAGTATCCTATTATGTAGTTGAAAAAAGCTTTCTTTCCTCTTGAATCTCTAAAATGTAAACAATCAATTTATTAATGACACTGTCCTCCCAATAGAAACAACTTTCATGTAAATTGAAATAATGTCCTTACTATCTATAATATTAAGATTTTATAAAATTCAGAATATCTAGAGACTTCCCTAAAGAAAGGGTTTTGAAACCATGTACCATGAAGTTAGTCTATTATATGGCTTTGATCATATACTCTCGAGGTATCGTCATTATTTCTAAGATCTCTATAACATTTGTGGGAGCTTATAATCCATTACACACAGACACACAGACACACACACACACACACACACACACACACACACAAAGACACATCAACTATTATGTGTTACATTTCAAATATCACAATTTTATCACTGATAAAGTATGTAAGATTACACTGAATGTGTCTCTAAGTTTGATGAATAATACATATAACAACATTTTAATTTTTTTTTATAGGATAGGAAAGAATTATAAAACTCAATTAGGCCAGATGCAAAATATTACATGACCTCAATTTCCTTTTTTTAATTAGCATTTTATCTGTTTAAGTAATGGAAGAAAAGGCCAAGAATGTTTTCGTTGAAATGCAACTTTATTTCAAAGTACATGTATGAGTCATATTTAAATGCTAAGATGATAATGAAAGTGTAAACCTATCTATGAAAATGGGAAGTTTTTGAAGCTTTCATTTTATTCCATGAATTCATTGCTATTCAGATGCTATCTGGCTGAATGCTTCGAAAAACAATATCAAATTTATTTTATTTTATTTTTTATTAAAATAGATTCCTTTCTCATTCGATATATCCTGACCAGAGTTTTTCCTGCTTCCATTCCTTGCCACAACCCAAGACTTCTCCTCTTCCCATGATATAACTTTGTATCCCTAATCTCTACAAACTTTTATCATGAAGGAGTGTTTTAGATTTTGCCAAAGGCTTTTTCAGCATCTAATATGGTAGTCATGTGTGGTTTTTCTTCTTTCACTTTGTTTATATGATGGATTAAATTTACTAATTCTCTTATATTGAACCATCCCTTCTCTTCTGGGATTAAAGCCTACTTGGTGATGTTTAGTTGCTAGTATGAGTTCTCTCCACTTTTTCATTTTATGTAGGTAATTAGTGTTATTAACTTTCCTGTTAGTACTACTTTCATTATGTCCCATAAGTTTCAGTATGTTGTGTATTCATTTTCATTGAATTATACAAAGGCTTTAATTACTTTTTTTCATTCTTGACCCATTTTTCATTCAATATTGTTGTTCTATTTCTCAGTTTGTTAGCTTTTGATTTTTTTCCTATTGCTGTTCATATCCAGCTTTAATCCTTGATGGTCTGATAGTATGCAGAGGATTATTTTAATTTTCTTGTGTCTATTGAGACTTGCTGTGTGACCAAACATGTAATCAATTTTGGAGAAAATTCCATGCTGAGGATGGTGGTGTGTGTGTGTGTGTGTGTGTATGTGTGTGTGTGTGGATCTGTGAATTTGGTGTGTGTGTGTTTCCCTTCTTTTGCTTTTGTTGATGTGATGGATGTAGTTAACCTCCTTGGGTTGGACTTTTCATTCTAGTAACTTCTCTAAGGGCTAAATTTGATAATAGATATTTTTAAATTTGGCTTTATCATGAAATATCTTGTTTTTTCCATTTATGGTAATTGAAAGTTTTGCAGTGTATCGTAGTCTGGGTTGGCATTTGTGGTCTTATATAGGCTATGGGACATCTCCAGGCCCTTCTGGCCTGTAATTCTAATAGGTCTGCATTTATATGTTATTTGTTCTTTTTCCTTTGAAACATTTAATAGTTTTTCTTTGTTCTGTTATGTGCAGTATTTTGATTATTATGTGGCAAGGGGACTTTTTTTTTCTAGATCAATGTCTTTGCTGTTCTGTATGCTTCTATATATACCTCCGTAGGTATCTCTTTCTTTAGGTTAGGAAAATGTTCTTCTATTTCATTGAAAATACTTTCTGGGTCTTTGAGCTGAGATTCTTCTCTTTCCACTATTCCTATTATTCTTAGGTTTGATACTAAAAATTCCTGGATATTTATGTCAGAAAGTTTTTAGATTTACTATATTTTGACTGATGTATTTATTGTACCTTGACTCTATAGTTCCTATTTGAATACATAGATTTCTCATTTCCACTATTCTCTCAGTTTGAGATTTCTTTACAGATTCTATTTGCATTTTCAGGTCTCAAACAGTTGTATTCCTTTCCTGAAATTGTTGGTGTTTTTCTGGCTTTAAGGAATTTATTCATTTCTTCTTTAAGGACCTCTATCCTCTTCATAAAGTTGGTGTTAAGGTCTTTTTCTTGTGCTTGAGCTGTCTTGGAATATTCAGGGCATGCTGTGTCAGATAACTGGGCTCTGATGCACACATAGTGCTTTGGCTATAATTGATTGCACTCTTCAGCTATCATCTAGGCATCTTTGTTTGGGTTGATTACAGATATAGGTGCTGGTTCTGGTTTTTTCTGTGTTGGGTGAGTGTTTTTTTCCTTTATTAGGCTTTTTCTCTGGATTATCAGAGAGCATTTTATCTGTATGTTTCCTGTTTTGCTGGGCTGTTAGGCTGGTGTGTTTAGAGGGAATGCTTGTTGGTGTTGGAATTTGGGCAAAGGGGAGGTGTGGACTTGGAGATTGGTGGTGGTGTTCTGTCCCCCCACCCCACAAGGAAGACCCTTAGTATTGGATATGGTGAAACAATGAAGGTGAGGAAGTTTTTTTTGTCTGGTGGTCCCCCCTGCTCTCTGGCAGGCATGGCCTGTGATTGAGCAGGGGATAGCTGCCTGAGTTGAGGCTAGGACAAGGCAAGGAGTTAGCATGAGAAGATTGAGGATTGGGTCTGTGGGAGCAGAACTAAAAAAGTGGGAAGTTCTGTATGTGGGCAGCCTACCTATTCTTTGAGCTTGTATGACCTGTGGTTGAAGAGGGAATTGACCAAATTATTCTTAAAGACATGAAATGGCATAGTTCCTTCAAGAAAAAAGTTTAGAATTGTGAATTGTGTTTTTAACTATATTTCCCCAAATTTGATAACTGTTACTCAGGGTATATTTAAGAATATTAAATATACGTGGTTGTGGAAGAATGGAATTTAATATGAACAAAACAAATTAAAAAAACCCTAAAATCAAAACAATACTCAATCGACAAGGTAGATTTAACTCTCTCTTCTCTCTTACTCTTGTTCCATCTCTCTCTCTCTCTCTCTGTATGTGAGATAGAAAAATATGCCATTGATATAGCAGTATAAAATATATTAGTGGTTAAATATATATCTATTGATGATCTGAGAATCAATGTTGAAGGAAACAGGGAGATAATTTAACTAATATCATCTCATGAACATACTAATATGCAAATACAGTGTTGTCTTCATTAGAATAATTCATACAAACAAAATTCAGTGCAATTAATTCACAAATGGCGATATAAAAGGAAGCATGTATTATTATTCATAGCATTACTGACTAGCCTACTTCATTAATAATTTTTATTGTAGTATATACAGTATCAAAGTCAGTAGAGAGCACATCTTCGGATATATTACTTAATTCATATACTCACATGTTTTAAGCAAGGATTTTAAGGTGTTTATAAAATTCATGAGTTGCTTCTTGATAGGAAAACTTCATTCTGTTTCACCCATGTCAAATTTATTGCCATTCTGCTGCATCCTGAGCCCACTTTGATCAATTAAACTTTAATTTGCTTCACAACTCACCCTTTGTAGACAATCCCTGAAGCCCAGTAATAAAAGGTGCTGTAGTTGAGATGCAAAGCCAGAGTATCTGACAACTCTGTGAATGAAATTCATTTTAAAGGCAAACTTATGTCCAAATGAGCTTCTTTAAGTCTTAAAGAATTCTGTGACAAGAGTAAATGCTAAGTGTGGCATTTGGTGACATTATTGGCATTCATGAGCCGGTGTTACTGAGGAAATCTTATCTGAGACACTAAACTTATAACCGTGATGCCAGTTTATAATTATTTACAGAAAAACTTTAGGACATGCAGTTTGGATATAAGGTTTCATTATTCCTATTCTCCAGATTTATGTTGTTTTTGTTGGAATAATCAAACAAAAATTCAGGACATATAGCATGATTAAATTTGAGGTTTTGTAATTTAGGTTATCATACTCATAATACTACAGTTCATGTCAGAAATGTTTACTTAAAGCATCATGTGAAATCCTAAAGTGTCTTAAAAATCTATTAATGAGATTTAGTCTCATTGAATCTCTTTGAGAGTCCAAATATAATGTGGTGAAAACCTTTTACTCTAAAATTCATTCTAGAATAGAGAAATACTTTAACTATAAAGTTTATTCTAGAAAGTTCTGCAAAACCTACCAAAATTTCTAAAATGTTATAATTATTTTACACTAATATAAAGAGAACATATTTGAAATTTATACATTACACTTAGAAAAAAAGTTCATTTCATGCAGAAGAGAAGCTAAAGGGAATATTTAAAAATCACCAGAAGCCTGAAATCATTAAGTAGAAATAAATAAAACAGTAAGGTTTAACTCTTTAAAACATACGTTAGAAAAGAGAAATAATGGTATTATTGTAGATGTTTCATCTTGTATTGCTTTGTTTGGGCCTTTGGGTTTTTTTGTTTGTTTGGTTGGTTGGTTGGGTTTTTTGTTTCTTTGTTTGTTTTGTTTCGTTTTTGAGATAGGGTTGTCCTGTTGTAACTCTGGCTGTCCTGGAACTCACAGAGATCTCTACCTCTGCCCTCTGCCTCCTGAGTGCTGGGAATAGAGGGATGCGCCACCACCACCAGGCGTGTTTGGCCATTTTTTATGTTACTCAATTTCCTTATATATTATGTTTTTCATTTTGTATTTTTATGTATTTGTGTATATGTGTGTGTGTGTGTGTGTGTGTGTGTGTGTTAAGTTTTTTCTTGCCTTTTTTAAAATTATGATTTTTTTGTTTGTTCTTGTTTTCCTATTTATTTTCTGAAGAAAGACAGAAAGAAATAGAGTGGAATTGTTTGCATGGGAAGCTGGAGATCTGTGAGTATTTGGGAAAGGGGACACATTTATAAGAGTATATTGTATGGAAAAATATTTTTATTAAAAAATACTAAATAAAAAGAAATTTCATTAGTGAAATCACACTCATTTCTTTGATTCATCAATGATTTCTGAAAAATTAACTAATGCTGCAAATTCATTCTATCTGTTTGAATTATTTCCAAAACATTCACAAAACATTTTTATTGACTAATTAATAATTAAATAATGATGAGCTTCCTAGACAATGGCAGCTTACCAAGAGGGTATAAAACTATAAGAACATTTCCAATCATTTCCATTAAGAAAGTCTCACTTATCACTATGCCATCATAATTTATAGAAGATAGTAAATTCATTAATAAAATATGTTTAATGGTGAAATGGCTTTTATAGTATTTTAGTTACTTCATAACGTTATGCTGATGATTTAAAATAATATTTACAAAACAGAAAATATAATCAATAGTAAATAATGTGAATAATATATTCCATGCAATAAATGAAGAATGACTAGATTAATGTTTATATTTAATTCATACAATAAATTTCAAAAGCAGTTCCAATGTCATTAAAATAACATCAGGTGAGAAGAATTAAAGTGTTACATTATTTAATGCTAATATCATATAAAAATGAACTTTAAGATTGAGTAAATATGTTACAAATGATAATGCTAATGAACATAATTATTCACGTATAAATATGCTGTCATATTTAAATTTAGACTTGGATAATCTTAAGAAAAACAAGTTGGAATTGCACAAATTGCTATTATTTTCTGTAAATATCTCCAGCAAATTAACTTTCCTACAGTTACAGACATTAAAGTTAAATTATTTCAAACAGTTCTTATCTTCATATTCTAGTCCGCAATCTAGCTACAATCCATATAGTGCAAGGATTCTGACACTTCCAGATGAATGAGTTAAACTTACATAGAGATTGGATGTGCTATTTGCAAGAATTAAGTTACTAACAGGTCAAGGTAAGAATTACTGCTGATGCATCAACCTAGCAGCATCTTAAGAATATAGACAAAATGTGTTTGCAAAACAAAGTTTAGCTCAAGAGTGACTAATATATTTTGCCTTGGGAACAAAACTAATGTCTGAGTCAGACAGATTGTTAGTGCACTTGTCAGCAGTCATCCATCTGGAATTGTTTCTTCCCTGTTGTTTTCAGCTTTTTTATTTTTAAAATGGCATTTTCTTTTTGTTGAGAAAATGAGAAATAGCATGCATTTAGCATGAATATGCTCCCAGCTTATTCTTTGCCATTAAAGTAATGTATCTTTCTTAACATATTTATCAGAAACTGAAGTGGATCATATAAAAGCATACCTCTGACTTTAAAAAGCTGATTTAAAAAGCTGTATTTAACATTACAAGATCTATTATAATAGAATTTGTGACAATATTTGAACTGATATTTTAAAAGAATAATTGCATTTTTGAAGCAAACAATTAATGTGACAGAGTTCTCTTGACTCAGAGCTCAAGTCATTAAAATGGATCTCTTATTAATAAAATAATAACGGTTATAAAATATATGTGTTCAATATATTTTAACATAATTAATGATACAAATTAAACTTCATATTTATGTCATATAACAAAAATTATTACACATTATACCTGTACTTATAGTTATAAACTGAAAATAAATTTTCCATACAATGGGGCTATGAAATTCTAAGCTGAAATATTTAATTGCTATAATGTTTATTAATTTAAAAAATGTCATTTAAGGCCCATGAACCGAAGCAAGAAGCTCAGCATCATTTTAGACCCAGCCAATGGACTGACCAGGTAAGATCTCTATCTGCAGCACATTTGGTTCTGCCCTGATGATGGACCCACTCCTCCAAAGCATCTTTGGACTCTTCTCCAAGTCCTCTCCCCAACCTGGGGAACCCAAGAAAAAAGCTCAGAACCATATTAGACCCAGCCAGCAGACTGAGAAGGTAAGATCACTACCTACAGTGCATTTGGTTCTGTCCCCTAAAATCCCTCCCCTGAAGACCCTCTCCACTTCCTTCAATCCCTTTCCCCCACCAAGCAAGAAGCCCAGTACCATTGTGGACCCATCTAGTAGACTGACTAGAGTGGTCCTACTGGACCAGAGTCCAAGTAAGCCACCGGAGCTCCAGCCTTCAAGTCAATTGGAAACCCCCAGCTTGAGGCTACAAGAACAGAACACAAGAGAGAAAAACCAAGTTAAAAAAAAACAAGAAACAAAAAACCTAGGAACAAAACACTCATCCAATTAGGAGAACACAGGAATTACACATCCAAATCTACAATCATCTCAATCCCAGATACCTAAATGTCAATTTAAGAGCACTATCAAAGACAGGCAGTGGTGGCTCATGCCTTTAATTCTAGCACTCATGAGGCAGAGGCAGGCAGATCTTTGTGAGTTCCAGATCAGTCTGGTCTACAGAGTGAGTTGCAAGACAGCCGAAGTTACCATAGAGAAACACTGACTCGAATAGTCAACAACAACAACAACATCAAAGCAGAGTCAATAACAACTGGGGCAATATGTCACTACCAAAACTCAACTATTCTACTACGATAAGCCCTGAACATCCTGACACAGCTGAAGCACAAGAAAAAGATCTCAAAATCAACTTTATGAAGATGACAGAGGCCATTAAAGAGGGAATGGAAAACTCCCTCAAAGAAATAAATGAAAAGACAAACATATAATGGAAGGAATTGAGTAAATTCATAAAAGAAAACAAGGAAAACAACTAAAAAAATGGAGAAATGTAAATTCCTTAAAAAAAAAAAAAAGGAAAAACAAGCAAACAATTGAAAGAAATGAACAAAATTGTTCAAGACCTGAAAATAGAAATGGAAGCCATAACAAAATCACAAACAGAGGGAATTTTGGAAATGAAAAATCTAGAAAAGCAATCAGAAACTACTGAAACAAGAGAATCTCAGGAGTTGAAGATAGTATACAAGAATTGGAAGCATCAGTAAAAGAAAATGTTAAATCCAAAAAATCCCTAACACAAAACATCCAGGAAATCAGGAACACTATGAAAAGATCAAAGCTAAGAATAATAGTAATAAAGGAATTAGAAGAATTCTACCTCTAATGCCCAGAAAATATTTTCAACAACATAATAGAAGAAAAATTTCCAATCCTAAAGAAAGGGATCTCCATTAAAGTACAAAAAGCATACAGAACACCAAATAGACTGGACCAGAAGAGAAAGTCCTCTCACCACATAAAAATCAAAACACTAAACATACAGAACAAAGAAAGAATACTAAAAGCTGTCAAATAAAAAAAGGCAAGTAACATGTAAAGGTAAACCTAATAGAATCACATCTGACTTCTCAATGGAAACACTAAAAGCAAGAAAGGGCTGGACAGATAAGCTATAGACTCTAAGAGACCACAAATGCCAGCCCAGACTATTATATCCAGCAAAGCTTTCAATTACCGTAAATGGAGAAAACAAAATATTCAATGACAAATCCAAATTAAAATAAAATCAGTCCTACAGAAGATGGTAGAAGGAAAACTTCAACCTAATGAGAGTAATTACACCCATGAAAACACGGGAAATTAATAACCTTACCAACAGAGTCACAAGAAGAGAAACACAAGCACAATCCCCCCATCCAACCACACACACATGAATACAACCAACAACTACAAAATAACAGCACTTAAGAATCAATGATCATTGATATCTTTCAACAACAATGGATTCAATTCCTTAATAAAAAGACACAAACTAACAGAATGGATGTGAAAACTATCCATTCTTCTGCTGCATACAAAAGACACATCTTAACGTAAAAGATAAACATTACCTCAGAGTAAAGGGTTGGAAAAAGATTTTCTAACCCAATGCACCCAAGAAGCACACCAGAGTAGCCATTTTAATATCTAACAAAATAGACTTCAAACCAAAATTAATCAAAATAGAAGGGGAAGGATACTTTATACTCATCAACAGAAAATCCACCAAGACAACATTTCAATTCTAAACATCTATGCAGCCAACACAAGGTCTCATCTATGCAGCCAACACAAGGTCTCCCATGTTTATAAAAGAAATATTGCTAAAGTTTAAAACACACATTGGTCCCAAACACTGATAGTAGGAGATTTCAATACTCATCAATGGACTGGTCAACTAGACAAAAACTGAATACAGGAAACACTTGAGCTAACTGATGTTATAAACCAAATGGATCTAACAGGTACATACAGGACATTTCACCCACACACAAAAGAATATACCTTTTTTTCACCAACTCAGAGAACATTCCCTAAAATCCACCATATCCAAGGCCACAAAGCAAGTCTAAATAGATATAGGAAAGTTGAAGTAACCCCTTGTTATTTTATCAGATGACCACAGATTAAAGTTGGATTTCAACAACAACAGAAAAAACAGACGGCTTACAAACTCATGGAAACTGAGCAACCCTGAATGAACAACAAACTGAATGATGAATGGATCAACACAGAAATAGAGATATTAAAGATTTTCCAGAATTCAATGAAAATGATTCCAAAAGATACTCAAACCTATGGGACACAATGACAGCTGTGCTTAGGAGAAAATTCATAGCACAAAGTACCTACAAAAGAGAGTGGAAAGATCACATATTAGCAAATTAAATTCTAAGGCTGTTAAGCAATTTCAGTAAAATGGCAGACTACAAAATCAATCCAAAGAAATCAGTAGTCCTCCTATATACAAATGACTAATGGACTGAGAAAGAAATCCAGAAAACAACTCCCTTCACAACAGCCACAAATAACATAAAATATCTTGGGGTAACTCTAACGAAGCAAGTAAAAGATTTGTGTGCCTAAAACTTCAAGTATTTGAAGGGAGAAATTGAAGATCTCAGGAGATAGAAAGATCTCCCATGATCCTGGATTGGTAGGATCAATATTGTAAAAATAGCCATTTTACCAAAAGCAATCTACAGATTCAATGGCATCCCTATGAAAATACCAACATAATATTTTACAGAACTAGAAAGCACTCTCACATGGAAAAAAATAGTCAAAGATAGCCAAAATAATCCTGAAAAGTAAAAGAACTTCTGGAGATAGCACTATTTCTGAGAACCATAGTAATGAAAACTTCATGGTATTGGCATAAAAACAGACTTGTTCATCAATGGAGCTGAATACAAGATCCAGATATAAATCTGCACATTTATGGACAACTGATCATTGATAAAGAAGCCAGAAATACATACTGGAACAAAATATGCACTTTTAATATATGGTGCTGGTCTAATTGGATGTCTATATGCAGAAAAAACCAAATTGATCTATATTGATCTACTGTTTGTCTTTGCTTCACAGTCAGTATTAACATATAAGTGAGTATGTACAGTTAGTATTAACATATAAATGAGTATGTACCATGCTTTTCTTTCTGAGACTGCATTATGTCACTCAAGTTAATTTTTTTCTAGTTCCATCCATTTCCCTGCAAAGTTCATGTAGTCATTTTTTAATAGCTTAGTAATACTCAATTGTGTAAATGTACCATAATTTCTTTATTCATTCTTCAGTTGAGGAGCAGCAAGGTTATTTCCAACTTCTGGCAATTATAAATAAACCTGCTATGAACATAGTTAATTAAATATCCTTTAGGTAGGATGGAGTGTCTTTTAAGTTTATGCCCAAGAATGGTAGAGCTGGATCTTGAGGTAGGTTGATTTCCAATTACTTGAGGAATCGCCAAGTTGATTTCCACAGTGGCTGTACAATTTTGCATTCCCACCAGCAATGAAGGAGTATTCCCCTTGCTCCACATCCTCACCAACATGAGCTATCTTTTGTGTTCTTGATCATTCTGACAGGTATAAGATAGAATCTCAAAGTGTTTTTAATTTGCATTCCCCTAATGGCTAAGGATGTTGAACATTTCTTTCAGTGTTTTTCAGCCACTTGAGATTCCTCTTTTGAGAATTCTTTGTTTAGATCTATATATCTATATCAGTTTTTTAATTGGATTGCTTGCTTTAATGATGTTTAGTTTCTTGGGTTCTTTATATATTTTGTACATTCTCCCTCTATAGGAAGTGGAGTTGAAGATTTTTTCCTACTCTGCAGGCTGCCATTTTTCATTGTTGACAGAGTTCTTTATCTTACAGAAGCTTTTCAGTTTCATAAAGTCCCATCTATTAATCATTGACCCTAGTGCCTGAGCTATTGGTGTTCTTTTCAGAGAGTTGTCTCCTATGCCAATGCATTCAAGGCTCTTCCCCACTTTCTAGTCTATCATGTTAAGTGTGTCTTGTTTTATGTTGAGGCCTTTGATCCACATGGATTTGAGTCTTGTGCCATGGTGATCTAGTATCTATACTCATAGAGAATGTTTGCAACAAGAACGGTCCCAGTTAGAACACAGGGTTCTCTCTGGTAGAATGGAAATTGGAAAGAAAAACTGACTTATGGCCTATCTACCCTACAAAATTCTCATTGACAATGGAAAGGCAGAACTTTATGCCAAATCAGGGAACCCTTTTCTGAAACTGTAAAGCAGGCCAGGAGCTAGAGATTGGATAACTGGGAGATGGTTTCTAATGATGTCATCTTCTTCTCATGATCAGTACCTAACCCAATCCTCATCAGAGATGCATTAGAGTCCTTAGCAGCTGAGAGGATCATATAGAGAGGTCTAGGGCCAAACACCATGTAGAGATCTGGGAATCCTATGGAAGAGGGAAAGGAGGAATGGTGGAAACTAGAGGGCACAGGAAAACAAGTCCCACATTGTCAAGTGACTAGCACTCTTATGTGCCCAAAGACACTGAAGTCATAGACATTGAACCTGTAGGATCACCTAAATATATCTCATGACTGTCTAGATTTGTGTGCTTGAAAAACTCCTACAGGCTGGAGTGGGGGTATCTCTTTAGTTTACCAGCCCCTGAGATGCTTGTCTGGCTTTCTCTTGCCTGGCTGCATGATCCACCCTTGATATGATTGATGCCTGGCCTCATTCCATCCTAATATGCCATGCCTGGTTGTGCTATAATCTTGGGGGTATGGTTCTTTCCTGGGGAGAATGGAGTCTTTTTGTAGGTGGTGGTAGAGGTTAGATCTGGAAGAGAGGGAGGAGCTAGGGAGTGGAGAGTAGGAAGGATGGGGGCCAGGATGTATTCTATAAGTTGTGTGAGAGAAGACAAATTTTTTTTAAAAAGTTATTTGAAATATACACATACAAAAATATATGTTAAATGGGGAGAGATGTTTAGAAAGAGAGAGTTATTCAAATTTAGGACCAGTAAAAAATGAAACAAAAGTCATGAAAAGGGTTGCAATCTGGGAAACTCAGTCAATCAAGAATTTGGAGGAGCACTGTTAATGAATAAAGGGAAGGAGGTTTGAAATAAGTCAAAATCCTAAAACTCCCCAATATTAAATATCAGAGACCAGAAGGAAAAGATAGTTCTAAATGGTACATGCAAATTTAGTAGAATTAGTATTTGAGAAAGAATAAGAAATATTTTCCAGTAACATACCCACAGTGAAATGTGCCTTTTTCTTTCCCCTCTATCTCTCTCTGCATACTCATCTATTCAGCTCTATCTATCATTGTATATCTGTCTATCTATAGAATACAAAGATTACACATTCTGCAAAAATATACGGAAGGAGTAAGGGTAGTGGACTAAGACAATTACATTTGTAGTGTGTGCAGTAACACTGAAGATGAATCAAAGGATACTTTTGATGAAGTTTTTCATAATCATAGAAATGAAATCATCACATATGTAAATTGAAGTTGAAGAAAAGGCCAGTAGATGGCAGATGGTAGGATCTATGTTTCTTACTAATGAAAAAGGAACTTATAGCTACTGTGTGAGACGAGGCTAGGAAGATGTAAGTAATTATGGCTTTGAGTCTTCCACTTCTGATGCTCACTTTGATATGGAGAGAATACTGTCACATTCTAGAATACTATCATAGTGTTTATATTAACTTGTGTATGATGAAAGATCCTTTGTGTTTCAATAATGCTATTTTCTCTGTCAGGTAAGCTAAATAAACAGTAGTTAACAGAGCAGAGACAGCAGAGACCAAATATATTTTTATTTGTATTTTACCATTTTACATTATATCATGTATTTTTATAGCAAATAAATTATATTTAATAACTGTTACTAATTTCTGAAGACAGTCAATTTTTTTCCAAAGGTGATGACATAAATTAATATACCAGTAAGTAAACTGTAAAAAGGTAAATTAAACAAAAGTTCCCTAAAATGACAATTCTTAGTATCATTCTTAATGTAAATTTCTCCTAGTAGACATGATAATAGACATGATTTAGTTTATAATTCTTTGAGAAACACTGGTAGCAAGTTAGGGTTAAAGTTAGAGGTTTACAGATTTCCTTCTTGCAATGTATTCAATCCTTAGGTGTCATTTTCTTTCTTCCAAGTTCATGGTACTGCATAATAATGACTTGTTATGCAAAGGGATAAATTTGACAATTATTTTTCCCAGAAATGAAATTTTAATTAAAAAGTGCAGTTTACAGCTTGTAACTTAAACAAATCCTACTCAAAGAAGAGTATACTCTATGGGTTTCCTATAGTCAGAAAATTGTATTACATTTGTCTTTTTGTTTCAGAAACAATGCATTCCCACCTACACATATAATGTTACCCACATTTAAAAGGCTACTGCTTGACTAGAAGTATGTGATATTATTGCTTCCTTGATAGTCTTTTTTTTAATGCAGTAAACTAAAACTTATGAAGAGAAACCCAGAAATTTTAAAATAGTAGGAGACCAGTAAAGTTTCTGCTAAAGTACTGTTAAGGGATGCAATCATGATATACTTTTGTATGAAGCAGTTACATAATATGACAATTAATTATCCTAGCCTTTTTAATATCTGGGCAATTTTGTTTGTTCTTTAGTATTTAGAGAGTTTGGGCACTTGTATTAACTTTTTCCAGGGTTTGATTATTTATTTATTTTTATTAATCTTGAAGATTTTTATATTTCATTTTTGAGTTTTAATATAAATAGAACATATTCCTCTTCCCTCCGCTTTCTCCAAAGCCTCCCATATAGACTACCTCGTCTCCTTCAAATTGACATACTCTTTTTTACTATACTGCAATTAGTAAATATGTAAATGTATATACAAATGTATTCCCAAATACAACCTGATCAGTCAATGTACTGTTCTTGTATGTATGTTTTTAGGTACTTTTCTTTGACTGGGCTCAGACTTAGAAGCAGAAGCACTCAGTAAGGACAGTCCAAGTCTTGTGACAATCTGTATATAAACATGTGAGAGCAATCTAAATGAAATTGCCAGATAAACAGGAATGCAGAGTTCCAAATGGATGTAACTTGTCACCAAATAAAGATTCCAGTAACAGGAATGGATTACAATTAATTGAATTGTTGGTCAAAGAGGTTTCATTAGGAACTCCCAAACAACCCAGGCTGTTGTTAAGACTATAGGTTGCTCTCTACAACTGACAAAAAGTCCCCATTGCTGAACACAACTCCTACCCATCTCCTTGAACACGGAGTATTGAAGCTGGTCTTTACATAGAGTCTTAACTAAAGTCTTAACTTTGGTACAAGAAAGTACTTTGTACACTACCAAAGGGCAAATATAGACACCAAGCCAGACACAAATCCTATGAGCTACAGTGGTGTCCTGCCCGCAAGATATGCTAGTGCAAAAGTTGCTCAAAGCTCTTAGGAGTAACCAACCAATATCCAATTTGACTTAGTCCCACTTCATAAGATGGAAACCATAGTCAACACTACATAACTTATAAAAACCTGAGACCAATTTGCATAGGGACTTAGAGTAAAACCATATACTAAGGTTCAATAAATAAATAAATAAAATTTAGTAATAAAATTACCCCTAATGATATGCTGATATTGTACTGACTGGTTTGGGGTCAACTTGACACAAGCTAGTCTGATGAGAAATGAAGGGGCTTCCTTGAGAAAATGCCTCCAGGATTTTAGGATAGGATCCAGCTTTAAGGCATTTTCTTAATTAGTAATCAATGGAGAAGGGCCCAGCCCATTGTAGGTGGTGTAATCCCTGGGCTAGTTTTCCTGGATTCTATAAAAAATCAGGGTGAGCAAGCCACAAGGAACAAGCCAGTACGCAGCAACTCTCCATTGCCTCTGCATCAACTCTTGAATCCAGAATACTACCCTGTTTGAGTTCCTGTCCTGACTTCGTCCAATGATAAACAGTGCTGTGGAAGTATAAAATGCATAAATTCTTCTATCTCCTACTTGTTTTTTGTTGTATGCTGTTTTATTTTCTCAGCAATAGAAAACCTAACTAAAATAGATATGCTCAGGAACCATCTGAGAAGCTTCTTACAGCAGATGAAAACAAATATAGAGACCTACAAAGACTCTACAAATATAGAGACCTTGGAACATTCACTCCCTAAACAAGATGCCTTCATCAAATCTCTCCCCTTGAGGCTCAGAAAATTCTGCCAAAGAGTCTACGAATGTAACAGCCAGCAGGAATGGAGGACATCAAGAGAACAAGGCCCTCTCAAACAACAGGATTGATACACATATGAAATCACAGAGACTGATGCAATATACACATGGCCTTCAATCATCTGTAGATGGTGCCCTAGAGCTGAATTAGAAACTGGATATATATCCCATTTCTAACCCTGAAACTATCATAATGGATAACCACTTGAAAATGAACATTTTATTTTCTTCAAGGAAATCTCACTGGGGAAACAAACTATTCATGTGTTTGTGTGTGTGTGTGTGTTTGTGTGTGTGTATATAGAATCACATATACATATACATATATGTATGTGTGTGTATATATATGTACGTGTGTATATGTATATATGTGTGTATATATGTATAAATATATATAGTAGTAGTTTGTTTAAGCATATACATGTATATTTTTGCATATATATGTATGCTTAAAATTACAGCTTTATTACAGTAAAGGTATTTAAATGGAATAGTCAACATGAAAGTCTAAGGAGGGCAGTTGCCAGTCATAGCATCTGTTGTTCACTGCCCCAAAATTCAGGGAGGAGCACCTTTCTACTAGTACATAGATGTGAGAGTAAATAGTGTTATGACCGGGGATGTTTGTGTGAGATCCTGTAAACATTGCTTTCATTAGGACTTCATTACAGAGGTACAAAGAATGATTCAGATGTGAAGCTGTTGAAGAGATTCCATAAAAATTGTAATAAAGATGCTGAGGTATTGATCTTCAAATTACTCTTAGAGGGTGCTTGCCCAGCAGTAGATGGCCAGCAGAGAAGGAACTCATTGACATCTGTGGAAGTTCCTTGTCTCTTAACGTTGTCAGATTATATTTTTTTAATTTAATTTAATTTAATTTAATTTAATTTTACTTTTTGTTTTGTAACATTCAAATCCTTTGGGTTTACATTATGTCTTCTAGTTTAGTGTTTTAATGGGATTTATTAGTGTGGGAAAGATTAGGTCTCTGCATCTATATTTATTTCTTGTGATTTTACTTGGGCTTTTTTCCTTCATTTTGTTTGTTTTGCCTTATTCTTATATCTTCATTTTTGATTTTATCTTACTGTATATATTATCAGTGTTTTCAACCTTCCTAAGGCTTCAACACTTCAATACAGTTTCTCATGTTGTGGTGACTCCCAACCATAAAATTATTTTTGTTGGTAACTCCATAACTGTAGTTTTGGTACTGTCATGAATCATAATGTAATATAAATATCTGATATGCATATGGTCTTAGGATGAGAACTGATATGTTATCTTATATTATACATTATCCCTTAGTACCTCTTTATTTTTTAATGAGAGACAGAATGGAGGTAGATCTGGAAGGGAGGCAAATGGGGAGGAACTAGGAGAAGTAGAGGGAGGGGAAACCATAATGAAAAAAATTATTTTTTATAAAATAAAAAAGGAAGCCATGTTCTTTGAAGAGAACAAGGAGGGACACATGGGAGGTTTTTTTTTTTTAAAGAAATGGAATCAAGAAAATTTGTAATTATATTATAATCTCAAATACATGAAAAAGTAAAAAAGAATTAAAGAGTTTTATTTTGCAGTGTAATGGTTTATAACTTTTTCAGGTATTTCTATGAAGATTTTAGTGGTAGAAATGAACAAAAAAGTATGACATTTATAAGTATAATAATCTTTAAATAATAGATGCAGGAAATAGAATCAAAGCAAATGGCAAGTGCATGGTATATTTAATAGTTACCATTTGCAGCTCCAAAAATATCTTAAGGTACTTAACCTTTATGTTTGCACATCTGACTTCAAACCTATTATTCATTAAATTCTACTAGTGCACATAAGAATTTTAAAAATATGATGTGTGAATTATACAGAATAATCATCCAGGGGTTTGAAGATATGGCTCAGTGGTTAAGAGTGCTCTCTGGTCTTCCAGATGATAGAAAGTTTGATTCTGGCATTCATATCAAATGGCTTTCAAGCAGATATAATTTCTGCTCCAGGGGATCCCATCTTCTCTTCTGGTACACTAATATACACATACACACACACACACACACACACACACACACACATACATACAAACACACACGCAGACACATGCAAATAAATCTCACAAATAATTTTGAAAGAATTTAAGAAATGCTTTAATTCTCCAATTATATATTTCAGAAATTATTTTCTAAAAACTACACTGACTAAGTTGGTAGGAATGTCAATTTTAGACACATTTGTTACTACTGCTTAATGATTTTAGTTTGAAATTCACTGTTACAGAATTTGTTAGCCATGGTAGTGAGAACTATAAATGTATATCCAGTGTCAAATCTTCTCTGAAATATTATCTCAGTGTAATTGCTCACAACAGCATTAGGGCCTTTTAGTATTGGTGATTTTTACTGGAAAAACAAGACATTTTCCCATAACTAAAATTTTTTTATTCAAAAAACATCTTCAAGTGACTTTTAACAATAAAGTAAATTTTAATAAATCCGACACATATAAGTAGAAACATTGTACCAACAAATAACATGGAAATAATACAATTCAGAAATCAAAAACATTATTTTCATATTAAGGAATCATTAGTCTCTTTTAGTTATTTAGAAATTATTATAGCATCATTAATTTTCTAGAAAAATCTATCATTGAAATTATTACTATATAAATTTTGAGTAGAATTAATCAGTGAATCTATATGGATTTACTATTATCTATGAAATTAAGTATAATTTATTTGTTTGTGGATTTCAACTATGATTACTCTAATCCAATTTTTTGAAGACATAAATTTTTTACTATAAATTTCTAATGTTTAGGCCACAAGAGAATTAAAGATAATATGATAAAGAGAACATATCATTTCTAACTCTCCCATTGCTGTGAAGCTTTATGAATTTCTTAATACATTTTTGAAACAATAACATAATTTGTCCACTTATGTTTTATCTCCCTGTATCTTGCTGCAACTACTACAATTCTAGTTTGTAGATTATAAACTGTCTGCTTGGTCTCTGGATAGCTCTGACAGATCTAAAATGAGCTGATTTTTCATCAAACTGTTCAAATCTTTACTAATTGCCTTCCAGACCAGATGCTGGGAGCTTGACAAAAAGGAAAAAAAAAAGACCTCTGAAGGACCATAAGACAAGTAACTGCTGCAACACCTAAGGTTTTATGGTAAGAATTGACCATGGAAAGTACATCTCTAGCCCTAGTGTTATTAACCATGTTTTCCATAGTTTATATCTGGGGTACAGTTTGAACTAAAAGTAAGTTATTAAATACACAATTAAGTTGGAAGACAGTAGTATAAACAGAATGAGAAACAGAGTAATTGACCTAATCTAGTTACCACTACAGCTCCAAATAGTAACCTTTCATTTATTATAGGAGTGGTTTATTACAGATCAAAAACAAGATACAGTCAATGTTTATAAATAAAGTTGGAAGTATAAGTGAATAAAACAATTAAGTAAAGAAAAGCAATCTTGAGGAAGAATGTGTGGCATATTTCAAATGATCCCCTCACTATTACTATCTCACTATATTCATTATGTGAATAAGTCTTTGTTCCTGAGACCTGCTAGACAGGGATCAAGGATCAATCATTCTTCCTCAGTATCAACAGACAGACAAATATAAGAATGTCATGAAAGTCGTTCCATTAATTTTCTGATAAGTTCATAATTATGTGGTGATCTTTCATGATTTTCTGAAAAGGCAGTATCTCTTTGACATATGCTAGTGATTGTTAGGGTTAGATAAATATATTTTTTGTAATATCAAATAATATTCTAAAATACCTGTATGATTGTTATGTTGATGATTGAGTCATGACTAATGAACATTCTTTTTTTACCATGGAACCATTTAGCTATGCTCATTGAAGTGCTAATCTGACCAGTTTCAGAATTTTCTTGAAGTTTTCATATTCTGTCTCTTTCTTATTTTGTGTTGCATAATCTGAGAAAGACTTTGGATCCAAAAGGACTAAATTGACTAAAACAGAATAAGTATGAAAAACTGAGAGAGAAAGACATTGAAATCATGAGAAAGTAAAAGAATGTGTGGTGAATCTGAATGAATATACTGAGACAGTAATGATGGGGATCATTTAAGGAGAAGCATGCCACAAGTTCTTTTTCAACATTGCTTTTATTTATTTAATTGCTTCATTCACTTGTGCTTCAAATTTTATTTATATATAATAGGCTTTATCATGTTTATGATATCACAGCTACTGAAGTCTCTCTTGAATGGAGAAGGAATTATTTCTCAGAAGACAAAAAGGAAATCACCACTGTACATGAAAAATAATACAATTTGGGGTGCTCAACTTCTCTTTTTTGAATTATGTTAGACTATGATAATTCAAATTGTAGTAAAATATTTTATACATTTGAATTTTCCAAATTATAATGATTTCAATAACATACTAGCTAGTTCAAAACTTTGTTTGTCATTAGAGATAATAAAACTACAGTACAATCTTACTACTAACATTCTATGCTGAATTTTATATGGCACAAATTTATGCTGTTTTAGTGAAATTTTTTTCTCATTGAAATATGGTTATTTTCTGTCTCCTTTTTTATGAGGACACTATCCTCCTGTAATAGACAATAAAATGGGGGGAAAGGCATGTTATATTCATCTTTGAGGGGAAAAACAATTTTAGTGTCTAAAATTCTTTTTATATACACAAAATAAGTACTTGTTAAAATGTGCTAAAAGAAGAGAATGCTTTAACATCAACCATCCTATAAAACAGTCTCTAAGCACTGATTTCAGAACTTTTTGTGCCTTTCGAATTGTGAATAAAAAACATATTCTATCCACACAGGCACATTCATTCCTTCATGAATTATATGCATATATTGAGCAAATTAAAAACTAACATACCCATTTTTTCTAGTGTTATGATCACCAAAATAATAGGACAAGATTTATGACATGTGAAGCTGCTATATTTCATGTTGAATAGGGTGATATAAGGTCTCATATTATCTAATGCATTTCATGGTTGATACGATAGAATGAGTTCCTATGTATCTATGTAACTACATCTATGTTCATAGATACAATGATTATGCTTTTGCTAAATTTGTTCTTAAAAAATATTTATTCCATGGTCATAAGTATTGCAAGGATTTTGTGATATATTTTTAATCATCTGAAAAGATTTTACAGATACAGGTAACCTAACTTTAATGAAAATCCACCTACAGAATTAACTGTATGATACTTCATGAAAATAAGTCTAATAAAGGTAATGTGTGCAATTATTGTACTATAGGACACAGGGACACAATATCAAATATTTATTCTTATTAACAAGGGAAAAATGTTCATGCCCAGGATCATAGTCATTTAAATGCTTTTCTAAAATGGCCTTATGTTGCCCAGGAACATGAGTGGGTTTATAGAAAATAGCACATAATAATTCTATTTAGCTTCCCATCACATATGAAATTGGCACATTTTAAACCCTTTTTTTGAGTGTGGGAATATGGTGTAAATGAATACTCACATTCCTGTTTTCCCTGACCTATGAATTCTGTAAAAATGCACACACAGATGACTGACAAAGCACAAGATAAAAAAAAAGTCTTAGAAAGAAAATTCATAGGATGTAAAACAAATTTGTACAAGTAAAGATATCAATTTGTTTAGCTGTATAGAAGTAGCATGGAGTTTATGCACTGGATTAGCTACCAAGCTGAGTATTTGAAAAATGTAGAGATCTTTTTTAATTGTAGATATTATTAATAAACTGTTCTGTAGTCCAAGAAGTGTGTGTATTACTCTGTAGTATGGGAATAAAAAGTAAATTATTTGTAATATTACAGGAAACAAATCAGCTACACTGTAAAAATGATCTATACAATTATTGCTGCCTTTGTAAAAGTAATTATATTGGATGAAATGGTAAAAAATTCAATGTCAAGTAAAATAAGGTGGACACAATAAGAAAAGTATTGCATGCCTCTCTCCTGGGTGGAAAAAAAGCAAAACAAAACAAAAAGCTTGATGCAAAAGAGAATCAAGGTCATGGGACTTGGGAAATGTGCCTAGAGGTAATGCCCATAAGGGTGCAAGAACAGTTTCTGTATCTGAACAATATAAGCTGTATATATGTATGAAATTATGTTTCCCAAATAGGCGTATATTGTTTATGTGTTAAGAAAATGTGTAGTAACACAAGGATTAAAAGAAAGTGAATGTGGACCTTTCATATGAATTGGTTGTTGATGTTATATTTCCATTTCATTTCTAAAACCTAACATTTTGAAGTTAAAATAAAATATCATAGAATAAGAATTTGTAAAGCATTTTTCTTTACATTATTTGCCTTCATTAAATAAACTTCATAGAAAATTTTAAAGTATAATTCATTATAACTACATTTACTCAGTTCCTCAATATGTCAAACAAAGACTCCAAAGATAGTTGTCAACACTGTATGAATATAAAATCATTGACTTGTAAATATGGATGTTCTGAGACTTGTCCTGAAGTGATGTGAGCAGTTGCCCCCACCAAATATGACACTGAAAATAGACCTAAAGTATGACTAGATTCAAGTCTAGCTTGATGAAAAGTGAGTTTATTGGAGTTATATAAAGAGGCCTGGATGACTCTGACAACTACATCATGACATGGCCATCTTAACATGTGTGAAGACTCAGAAAAGCTGCATTTTGGCTGTTTTTTTACACATCTTGAAACAAAGTATGCCATAGAAGAGCCCTTCCTCTTAGCCACAATTAACTAATTGCATAATATCACAGGAGGGTCCCCTGAATCTCAAAAGTTCTTAATGATTGCCTGTGATCTAGTTGTACCTGCTATTAGGGAAAGTTTTAATCTAGAAAAGACAGCTACAATGCAAGGAGAATTTTCTAATACTAATTTATTTCCCTTCTTTAGCAGATATTCTCACACTTTTAATCATTATCTGAATATTACTGTGTAAATACATTTTTTTTCTTTTTATAACATGGAAATGTCATTCCTCAGAACATTGGGGAGGAACTGGGAGGAATAGAGGGAGGGTAACTGTAATTAGGATATATTGTAGTCATTGATTTATTAAATTATTCTCCAGAGTTCAAGGCAGAAGACAGTCTGTTGTTTGCTAATTCAATACCCAGTTCTAGAAAATCTTAACCTCCATAAAATCTAACTCCCAAACCTAGACCTAGACTGTTTCAGCCTCTGAGACTTAGTATTGCCTAAGCTCACTTTGACTAGCTGTATTTTAAATTCTCAACTGCAAATGGTAAAGCATAGCTTCTGACTCTGCTTTCTCCCTTGGCTCATTCTAGTCTGCCTCTTCTCTTCTTGGCTTCTACTTCTGAACTGAAGGGTCTGTGAACTGACAGCATTCAAACTGCCTGATGAACTAAGTCTCTGCTCTCCTTCTTGTCTGCTTCCCATCTGCTTCCACCTAGCTTCTACTTCCTGAGCTCCTCTTCCACATGGTGCTATCACTCTCTACTTCTCACTACTGAGCCCTGTTTCTACATTTTGAGCCCTGCTTCTACTCTCTGATGTCTGCCTTCCCTGAATTCTACTTCTGTCTGAACTAACTCCCACTTGTGAACTGAGAGGCTCCATTTATATACTGAGAGTTGGGATTAAAGTTATGTATTACTATTGCTTTCTTAGTTGGGATTAAAGGCATGTACTACATTGCCTTAATCACAGAAATTCTTTGACCTAGTGTTAGCACAGAGGACAGAAATAGTCTGTCTAACATTCTTTCTGGATTTCATCTGGACTACACAGGCTTCTGAACGTGATTCCTTGCAAAAGACCTTTGGATGGGATCCCTTCCTAGCTATCACACATGTCTTTCAATGTGATACTTTGCTAGGGCAGCCATGCTGCTCAATTAAAGGATTAAATGTTCCTCTACAATATATTATATGAGAAAAAAATCTATTTTCAATAAAAGAAAAATGTTCTCAGGAAATAGCTTTAGAAAACACATTTTATGTATGTTCAATCACTGATAATAGATTAAAGATAATTTTCATAGAGCCAAAATATTTTGTGTTAAAGTTTTGATTCAAGAATGTTGTAGGTGATGATGACATGCATTTACGATTGTACAAATAAAAATCAGAGTTGAGTAAAAATCTTCAGCTCTGAGCTTTCCATTACACCAGGCTTTTCTTAGCCTCATATGTTACTCTGCTCATGATATTGTAACAAAATTAAATATCCTGTATACGAGAAAGCAAGATTTTAATGTGCCTTGTGCTAGAAGGTCAGAAGTCCAAACAATGGTGCTCATATATACAGTTCCTAATGAAATATTTTCTACTGGCTTGCAGATCATTTCTTTGACTTTTCTTTGAGTCTTGTCACCATGTACAATGAGAGAAGGGACACAGTATGAGAGACAAGAGTATGAGGAAAATGATAGGGACAGAGAGGATAATATTAAGATCTTTAATTCCACCAATATAACCTAATTCTCATAATATAGTCTTAATTTAAATATCTCCCAAACATTGCCATCTCCAATATCATTACATTAAGACAAGATATTGTAGGGACACAAATATTCAAGCCAATTAAACCTACTATAAAACCTACTACTGTCATTCACAAATATCAAGTCTCAAACTGAAGCTAATTCCATTTAAATGTCTGTAGTTTTGCATGTACACGCACACATACACATGCGTACACACACACACACACGCATACACACACACACACACACACAAGACATACCACATTTATTAGAACAGCTATGTAGAATCCTGTAACATTTCCAAATTATCTTTTCCTTAAGGTTTTAGAATAGTCAATGCTCCTATTACATATTAGTTGAGAGTAGCCCCCCGTCTGACTGAATATCCTGGCTCAAGTTGCTAAATACATAGGTTAATGTTTAGTTTAGGAACAGGATTCTATGAAAATCTAGTCACCATATTAAGTGGTTCAGTCTATCTCTTATCTGACTTAAAACAGATAAGACTTATCACAACATATATAGCTCATTCATAAAGAATCTAAGGTCAGTCTCAATACACTAAGTATTAGAGAGGCATATTCTCTGACTTGGATCCATGGGGTTGTAATAGATTAAACTTTATAGTAAGAGAAGAGAAATAAGGAAATTATTAGATTTAGACTATGAATGGTTTAATATCTGGTTTCTGCTAGCCCAGTAAATTATATGTGTGTATACTATACTTTCTGGAACTACCATTTATCTGTTACATGGACTTTGTATTCTACTCTGCTCTCCTGATAGCTTGAAACATTTGGACTATATTATTGATACTCAAAATTGAAAGGTGGAATTAATAAGGAAATTCAAATATAATGTGACATATTGTAAATTAGTGACTTGAATGTAAAATGGAGGAAGAGTTTCAGCAAAGAATCAGTGTTTCATGGTAAAAATCCAATTGCCTGAAACACACATTGATCATAGAACATGGAGATATCAAGTTGGAACTGATATGGAGATTACTTCCCTCCTGATTAACACTGACAGTACTGGGATGAGCAGGCTGCCAGGAGGGCAAAGTCTTATCCAGCTGTTGAGCCACAATGACAGGCCTGGCAAAATAGTTCTGTGGCCAATATTAAAATATGAATAGCATTGAAGTTACTATGTTATTGTATTGTGTTTAAGGCCAATTTTATAAGAGGAGTCACATATATGATCCTATAAATCTGGGAAAGAAATTATGAATAGATGCTAACAGGTTCCATACATAATATAATATCAAACTGCTTTCTGAATATCTACATTTTATATCTCCGTAGTCCTACATTAACGCAGTTCTCAAAACTCATCAGAGGAACTTATTTTCTTAGTAAATGCTAATTAATATCAAAAGCTCTCAACTGCTCATGTTGTGGAGAATAAGCAACTCTGGGGTGCTCAGCTATACATTGGGCAGCTCTATCACACTTTCTTCCTTCAAGGCCTGGTGTTGTACTTACTGTTGTACTGTTATGAAGAGACACTATGACAAAGTAACTCATATAAAAGAAAACAACACCCATACCTGACAATGTTATAAAGCCAACAACTTACAACTAGAGAGATCATAGACCCTAAATTAGAACATACTACTATTATTTTTCTACATACGCACAGTATTGAAAAATTCCTAATGAAAAATCATTATCTCCATAGATTAAGGCATATCTCAACTCAAATCAGAGAAGCTTCTGTTTTCAATATATTATGGATCAACACAGAGCCCTAAAACTAGCAGAGGTGAAGAGAATAAGAGACTGCAGAATACCACACCCGTTCCTGCAAAGGTTTACAGGTAGTTGCTGAAGAAAACAGAGTGTGAGAAACAGATGTGATAGATGACTGCAAGGAAAGAGTTTCTTCTAGACACAGCAGGGAACCTACAAAAGCAAACTTACAGTGATTGTGATAGCATGCACACAATCCTAAGAAAGACAAATTCTGATTGTGGAGAGGGTGTTGGCAATGAAGTTTGACCCCTATCCTAGGAGCCATTGGCAATTCTTAGCTGCTGGGTAAGTAAAAATAAATCCTCACTAAGGGTGTAGCCACTAAGATAAGGAAGCTCCAGAGTAAGGACAAATATCCAAGAATACTTGGGAATCACAAATGGTCTCAAAGGGATTAAAAAAAAAAAAAAAGGACACAAAGTTAGATGGAAAAGAAAAGTTGGATCTAGGAAGATTTTGTGGAAGGATGATAAAGATGATGAAATGCTCAAAGAACAAATTAAAGAATTATATACAATAAAATTAAATTATTTTAGTGGCAATCCTGTGCTTAATAATTATTTTCCTTGTAATGTAGCTTTTAATAATGGATTGCTATAATAAGTAGGCCCTATCAGAGGAACATTACAAACATGTATCTTTTGTAGCCAAAGAAAATATATGTACACTATTTCTCAATTGAATTATGCTTTTTAAAGATTGGGTTATCTCATCCATAAACTACTTTTTCTTCCTTAGCAGTAAGTTGAACATACAGTTCTTCACTATTCATTCTTATAATATTCTCAAAAGTATAAACCAATAGAATATGCAATCATCTATGGATAATATGTAGTCATACCATCTTATGCATTTTCTAAATTAGAATTATACTTCAAATTTTTTAATTTTAGTTTTTATTTATTTTGTTGTTTTTTAAGAAAATATAATTAATATACTAATATACATTTAAAATACAGAGTTTCTTTATAACTTTGCTATACACCTATAATTATTAGATAGATGTCTCATTCTTTTCTGTCATTTCTCTCTCTCTCTCACTCTCGCTCTTTCTCTCTCTCTTCTCTGCTTATATTTTAAGTACTAAGTTTGGATAAGCATTTCAACCTGTCTGTTTTGTACAGAGTTGATCATCGGGAGAAGAGGTAGGAAATTCCAATAAAATTTAGGGAATGGAACCTAGGAAAAGAAATCCATATCACTGGGAGTATATTATACCAAAAGCTCTGTGCCTTATTTCCCTCTGCTATTTTTCAAGATATGACTATTTCTCTTTTACATGTGCCTCCCATATGAGATAACTCACTAGACACCAAAACAATACAATGAATTTATCTTAGATATAAGCCTCTGTGTTGACTAGTCTTATGATAACCCAAACTAGAGTTATCTAAAAGGAGGAAATCTTAATTGAGAAAATGCCTCCGTAAGATCCAGATGTGAAGCATTTTCTTGACTAATGCTTGATGAAGAAGGACCCAACCACTTGTGGGTGGTACCATTGCTTGGCTGGTGGTACTGGGTTATATAAGAAAGTTGGCTTAGCAGGCTAGCACCTCTCCAAGACCTGTCCATTAGTTCTAGCCTCTAGATTTCAGCCCTGCTTGAGCCCCTGTCCTGACTTCCTTCAATGATGGATTATTATCTGGAAGTGTAAAAGAAAAAAACTTTTTCCTCTCCAATTTGATTTTGGAACGTGGTGTTTCATCATAGCAATAGAAACCCTAACTAAGACAGCCTCCCCAAATCTGAGTTAAATAATTTTTACCTTTATAAATAAAGTTCATAAGCTATTTCATTGCAGTGATGAAAGAGTAACTGATTCACTCTAATCTATCTTACCGACATTGATCTCACTATAGAATGTTTGGGTTTTCTAATATTCCACATTCTAGAATAATAATACCTTAAATATGTTCATTTAGCTATTTCTATTCAGCTTAGTTATTTTGAGATTCACCCAGATTTTTGAATGAGTAGATCACTGTTATTGATAAGAATATATTTGAATAATTTATACATTTAAAATTTTATTTCTAGTTTTGAAATATTACAAGGAAGAAATGCAGAAAATATATTTTTTTTAATTTCATGGCTATATAATGCTTTGCTGAATAATGATTTCCCAAATATATTGAGAATCTAGTCCTTGAAATCTGGAGAATATTGACCTATATCATAAAAGGAAATTAAAGTTGCATCCAAAATTAAAGCTTCTAACTCATGACCTTAACATTGAGATATTAATCAGTTATCTTAAAACCCAGTACAATCACGTGAATTTGTAGTCATGGTGTCCAGAAGACCAGATATGTTTGACTGAAATAAAATGAGTATTGTTCCTTGTTATAAAGAATGTATAAGGAGGGTAAACAAGAAATCTATATGAAGAAAAACATGGGAAAAGGAGAGAGTTTATTTGAGCACAGGGAAGGGAGGACAATACAGAATGAGATGGTGAGCTGGAAGGAGGAGAGATATATAATGTGAATAATGTTCGAAACACCCACAAGAAACCATAATACTTTATATTTACCTAAATTAATTATCAATTTCATAACACACACACACACACATACACACACACACACACACACACACACACATACCTGAAGCTATACTACTCAGGGTACCAACGACCCTCTAATAAACAAAAACTATAACAAAAACACCAGTACCAGATTAAAAAAATCTTATATTTCACAGGTCATTCCCACAAGTCCAAAAGACTGTTCTGAAATAATACTGTTGTCTTTGGTTTTCTCCCACTAGTTGAAAGTAAGTCCCTATTGTTGAAGATACGATGTATTTGTATACAGGACTCAGTTAAATCCAGCTTGAATTTACCCAAAACCTTTCTACCTGAGGACTAGTTTTCATACTAATGGAAGGTGTTATGTGAACTGCCAAGGGAAAGAAGCAAGAAATAATTCTATTCAGCTGTGATTATTATGACCAGGAACATTTGTGAGCCTATTAAAGAATCTCTAAAGCTAAAACAGTAGCACTTTTGGTTGTAACCAACAACTTTCTGCTCAACAAAAGGGAATCAAGTCTGGTACTCTAAATCTAGGTAGCTACTTGGGGCTGACATGATTTTCTTGACTTTTAGAGGAGAATCTACTACTGCCACTTTATTAAACTAGTTTAATTCCTAGCTGCATTCTAAATAGAGATCCCTATACCCATAGATGAGTGGAACTATTACCCCTCATCAAAGCTCTGTTTGCAGCAGATGGAGACCATGATAACAACCCACAAATAGTCAAAATGCTGAGCATAGCTGACCATGAAGTTCCCGTGCCCATTGAGACATCTAAATAAAACTCATAAAATTTAGGCCAAGGGAACATTGTGCAAGAGTAGGAAGAAAAAGTATAGGAAGTAAAGGATCAGGAAGACTATTGTGAAATCTTGTTTTCTATATATAACGGGGACACCATACTCATGAAATCTCAGCAATATCTGCCTAAACAATTCCTTAAGAATGATAGAACCAGTGGACAAGCCATTAGGGATGGGATAGTGTTATGGAGCTCTACCCCTAGATAAAGAGGTATAAGTAAATTAAATACTTCTGAGACATGGAGAATTAGTCTCTCCCTGGGATAGCCCTTTTATTGGTTATCCAGTACCAAGTGATGGATCATAATTTCAAGCATCGCTAAACAAAATCAGTAGATTGTATTTTTATTTATTCATGTCTGTACATAAACACAAACTATATATTTTTTGTTTATAATAAGATAATAATTAAGAAGTGGGGGAGACATTGGAGGATTAGGAGAGAGCGCAAGTGGAGGCAAATGATATAATTTAATTAAAATAAAATAAAATATGTAACAAAATCTAGCAAGTAGAAAGCACTAAATATATTTTCCTTTTATATTATAAAAAGGCAGAGCCTACAAATACTTTCATGTTTGAAGGGGATGGATGCTCTTGTTGTATTTATCTCCTAAAATCTATAAGATTTATATTTTCTTCATTTGAATTCACTATTTAGTAAGAATCTTATTTGCTTCATTTGTTCATGGAAAGCTGTCACAGTGAATTCCTTCATTTACAAATGCTAATAGGTGTAAGATATCTTTTCTCCAAGAAGACTTTTCAATTTTATGTATGTCACTTCTCAACATTACACATACTCTTATTTTTTTTAGGTTTTATTTTATTTCTCTTTTAGTGTAAGTATACCTATGTACATGAGTGCAGATATAAGGAGGCTAGAGATGTCATATATCCACAGAGCTGAAGTAAAAGCACCTATGAACTCCCACTGTGAGTGGTGGGAACTCAACTCCATCCACTGAAAGAGAAGCAGGTGTCCTTAACTACTTCATAAGTCTCAATATCTTTGATTCTTACACAACTAATTGTATCAACTGAATTAATTTATGATGTTTTATTTAAAAAGCTTCTGTTTATTCTAAAACGTGATAAATCCTGACTGATACATAGGTGGTAAAGGGGGAGAACTAGTAGACCAAGTCTTAAAATCCAGATGCAGGCCCATGCAGTTCATGTTGCCTAGTTCTGCCTTCCAGTTTGGAGGCTGCGTTTACTTTCTTCTTTTGCTGTATGATATATCAATACAAAATTTATTACAACTTAACAGTACTTACTACTATTTTTACTTACACAAAACAGTTTTATCAAGATAGGCTGTAACAAAACATCGGTAGTGCGTACCTTGACATAGCATAAAGCCATTTAATAGAACACTTAATATAATTGACATTACATTACTCTCAAATTAGAAATGTTGAGACTCTGGAAAATGCGTAGTTCAGTTTTAATGAAGGTCAATATATTTAAACGTACTCTCTTCATAGTGCTATATATTTCAGAATAACTGATCAGGAATCTAAAATCATAAGGATTAAAGGAAAGAAGATTAGAAGTTCTTCATTCTTGCTCACTATAGTTTCCTATAAACAAAATGGAGATACTTCATGTTATTAATCCTATTTAACTGAAACATTTTGTGGTTGATAGGTATGAAATACATCTTCTGAATGAAAATTTGATTGTCAAAACAACATTGGTACATATTTGAGACAATCATCAGCCACCAACTAACAATGATGATTTTCTGATTATTTTTGGTTAAGTAATTTGAACAAAGTATCATAAATGATGAGATAATTAATTTGGGATTTAAATCTAGAGACAGAAGCTTGCTTTGTTTCGGTGTCTGCCTTCCTTGTCCAATATTCATTTTCTGAGTAAAAGCAAACAAACACAATTCCAGTAAAGGAGAATTGATTTGCTGCAAAGGGTTCAGCTCTTTCAGCTGTCACTAATGATGAGTTCTAGGAAGCCAGTTAAAATTATGGATTGCAATTTTATATTTTCTTCTTTCTGCTCTCTACCACCTGGTGAAATATAAAAAATAAAACTCACAAATGTTTAGGTATTTTATGAGTATAGCATTTTTTTCGTGTTTTCCTTTCACCAACTTTGATTTATACTTGTTTTTAAAGCATATTGAGACTCATTCTCATCTCAATAGCAGGAGGAGTATCATTCATAAATCCTTGATGCTGCCAACTTACACAAAATAAAGGATTGTTCTGGATAGCATGGCATATATATCATCTCAGAGGCTGGAAAAACATGGATGGGACAAGAATTCTGTATTTTCTCTATGTATAGAAATGTATAGATAGTACACACTTTGTTTGGAAGGATAAATCAACTGGAATCAATTCCAGTACTAAAACAGTGAGCAAGGAAAATTGTAGGATTAAAGGGTATATCATCAAAATTTAGTCTATAATTTTTCTTATCAATGATATTCAAATGCCACTGATATAATTTCCTTAATTTTGGATATAATTTCCTTAATTTTCATGAACTACTATAATGAATAAATATCTTATTATCTTTACCAAAGCATTTAAAATTTTTTTGTCTGTCAAGAAAGACACAGGTATATAAATATTGGCAATATTATATTTGAAAAAAATATATAAATGCTCATAAAATGCAAAGTTCTTCAGCAAGCATGGCATACTATCAAAGAACATTTGCTCTTTTTTCTCTGAGCAGTAACCGTGTATGCTTTGATTAGATCTGGGTAATTGGCAGGATTATATAGCCATGATAAGTGATTTTTTTAATATTTAAAAGTGTGGTAAGGATTTATCCTACAAATTATGTAATCAGATCATTTCAAATATACACATAAAATTTAGGGAAATATTTTAATAATACTCACTGGTATCACTGAGTATATATCAATGACTAAAACTTGAAGAAATACCTTAAAAATATAAAGGTATTGCAATATACACAATGAGAAAAGTCCACATACTGATACATTTTAGTTGGTCTTATTTTTTCACATAAATCTAACAAAGCAATCAATATTATGTAAAAGAACACAGTTATACTTTTCTTTGTGGGGGTTCAAGGAAGAATGAGGTACTATCTAATCTTAAGCCTTGTGGTAGAAGGCTTCAGCCTCTGTGACTAACTGCTGACCGACTCACTAGTTCCCTCTGAACTCAGAGCTGTACTGAACTCAACTGACTCTTCTGGTTGGCTGATTCAACTCTCTCACTATTCTGTCTCAAACACTTCTCCAAGCTGACTGGTTCAAAGGACCTTCTGAGCTGGATGATTGTTTCTGACTAAACTCTTCTGACTCTGACTGACCCCCACAACTTCTCTGACTGAACTGCTAAACTAGGCTTCAAATTGATTCTCACTGTTAGCTGACTCTGATGAACTCATTTTTCTGCTAAACTGCCTCTGTGTCTTGTATGACTGATTCTCTGAATGCTGTTATGGAAGTTTATTTTTAGTTATGTATAAAATAATTGTTTTGTGAACTGTTGGGTGAGGGGCTGCATAGATCTTGGCATTTTGCATTGTTTACAGTTGTTTGATTTATGTGAGGCGTATTGATTGCTAATGATCTGCAAATGCTACCAATAGGACACCAGAGTATTTCTGAAACTGACTGCTTTCTTTTTACATCCTGAGAGCTGGGATTAAAGGCAAGTGCTAACATTACCTTCTGACTTGGGTTACTTAAAGGCATTTGTTGCATTCCAGCCAGATCACACAGGCCTTGAATGTAATCATTGTCCAAAACTTTCACATTGCTGGATTAAAAGATTAAGTATTACTCTACAAAAGAAGTCACTCATTCATTGGAATTTTCTGTTCTTCTCCAGTCATGATTATAAATTATCAAGATTCTCTAATATCTACTTTAGTTAGAAATCTTCCCAAGCAATGATACAAGATTTCTAAGACAACTTGAATATAACTTTATTGGGAGCACATAGTATTCAAAAATTTTCCAATTATTTATTAAAAGCCATGTGACCAAAATTCATAAGTTAAAGTGTGTGTGTGTGTTATTATGATTTTCATGTAGCCACAATAATTATTAAACTAAAATAGAAAAAAGAATTAAAGAAATATGTTTTGTCTATTATTTTTTTAATAGTTGTTAATACAATAATTAGTAACAGCAACAAAAACAGAACCCTCACCCGACTTTTAATTGCAATTCAAATGCTTCTAGTTGACATTGTACATATTCATTGCAGTAACAAAATCCAATCATCCCATGTCATTCATTGTGATTCTGACAAGGCCTGAACCAGTTGTTGGGTTGATCTATGTATAGGAATTAGTCACAGGAATAATGCTTAAGCCATTATTTCAGTTTAATTTTATGAAACTAGTATTTTTTTTTTGATAGAGTACTGAAAACGGGTTTGTTGAGAAAATTTGTTAGGTGGAATGACTTCTGTATTATGCATTAATTAAATATAGAAGTACATGTAAGTTTCTAATATTGGCATTGGTGTTCATATGTTCAAACGCTATATGTTATATAGCCTATTTTCTCCCCAAGATTTTATTTATTAATTTATAATGTTATAAACCAAGACTACATACCACAGTCACCTGCTGTGAGTTTTCTAATTGGGCAATTCTAGTAATTCTGCTTATATGGTTGAAAAATAAAAACTGGGAAAATATACACTTTTGTGTTCTTTCTGTTCTTGTTTCAAATTAAAAGGTGTCTGTACAAAGGAAAGAGAACCTCCAGTCTCCATATTTCAGAATAATTAATAACATGAAGGTTGTGGTGTCAATGGGTCTTCTTAATTTCCTATTTTGGCATCCTAATCTAATTTAAGATACTGGAGTGCATTCTTTAGCTTTCTAGTTATGACAATTATTTTCTTTGCTGGCTTTTAAAAGGCTGTGTTCCATCTTTTCACAATGATGGCTTAATAAATCACTATTCCATTCTTGAGTTCAGTTCCAGATGTTACGGTTTTCCTTACATTGGAATCTCAACATCTCCTTTCAAATTTGAAACATTTCTGTGTATACCATTACTATATAAAATTGTCTATCTTTAGCATTAGTTTTATAATTTTCTTCATTTTCTGTTAACCTAATATTATTAATGTTTAGATATTCCACTATAATATTATATGTTACGTAGGGTTCTCTAATGTATATCTTTTAGTCACATCCTGTAACTTTCTGACTGCCGGGTAATTTTGAAAATATTGAAGGAGAAGAAGACTCATGTAAAGCAATAGGATTTTGTATACTGATAAAATTGGGACAATAATGATGAAAGTTGCCAGAAATTTAAAATTGTCTCTCTCTATATATTATACTATACTATATTATATTAGATATTTATATGTTATACTCCAGAATTTCAAAAGAAGCAAAAGAAAATAAATTTGTTTGTATATTCATTTGTTTCATTGAAAGTAAAATTTGAGATCATAAAGACTGTTAAAAATCGTGAATGTGTAGCAGAAAAAATTACCACAAAATATTCATTCTTTAAAATAAAATTTTACATCTTTTTCCAAATCCCTGCACTCAATTACACTAGTAAGGGTAATTTTCTATTCTGAATCTCATCACATGCTCATCACCATAGTTCCTAAGACACATGATTTCACAGGAATGAACTTGGAGGGTCTTGTGGGTCCTGACTTTTATTAATGGACATTATTTTGCATTACTATCTAAGTAGTGAAAAAATATAGGTGATTATTTTTGACCCAGAACAGTCATGGAAAAAAGATACTGGCTGAGTCCCTATCTACTATATGTACCTACATATATTAGTTGAGGAGCTATATTCATCTGCCTATTTTGTGTATCAAAGAAACTATGAGCAGCTATACAATACCTACTATTTGGTTATTGACTCATTCTCCATACAAGGTGTCAAATTTTGGTATGTGTTATCTAGAAATGGGAAGAGACCAAAATCCTGACAGTATTAAGATGTTCTTATGCACCCATAAGTCTCATATGCATTCTTGACTTAAAGCAAATCTCAATAAGTGTATTCTTTTCTCAGTAATGTATTATATTTTGGGAAACTGTATTATATAAATTAAAATGAAACATTATATTAGTACCACTCAACACCTAAATAAAGATGTTATCTTCCACATTATCTATTTTTCCTATTGTGTTATAACTATAGTCATTTTATTGGCACTGACAAATGCTATAACAAAGAAATCCCATTGTGAATGACTTACAAATTTAAATTTTATTCCCTAAAGCATATGATACACTGAAGTAGATAGGTAAGAAATTGGCATTGCCATGAAGTACAAATATCTTTTGCTCCAAGGGATATTTTAGTGAAAAAATAGCATGATGGAAATAGGTGCACATTAGCTATACACAGATTTATGTATACTTAAGTCATTTTAGATATAAAGTTCTTCTCATTTTAAAGATTTGCACACCTTCTTAGAATCACACTAATGATGCTGTTATTTTATATATTAAAATGACAATTAGCTTTGCTCCTTAATTATAAGTTATTCATATTTTCTGAGCTACATCTGTTTAATCCATATTTTAAAGTTGAAATTAAAACATCTGTTTTAATATGTGCCACCATTTTAATTTACTAGAAATTGGTATGTAATACTAGCCTATTAATAAATGAGTAGGCATATGTGCCTTTCTAATTCCTCTTATGAATGCAATGTTCTAGTCCAACATCACTGGTGAAAAACATTGACTCAGTCCTTCACTCATTTGTATCCATTTAGTCTATTACAACGTGTATTCTTAATTTATTTTTGCCTTTTCATTCTATCTTAGTACTTTTACAACACAGTGCGTATTTAGTCTCCTCTCAGCAAAATATTTTCCAACTATAATTTCTCTTCAAATAGATTTTAAAATGTCATGCATGAGTACAGAGCATTAATAGCTGAAATAAGCAAAGCTTTATGAAAGTGCAATTATAAAAATTTAAATAGTAATGGCATATAAAACTAAATGTTTTGGAAAAGATTACAGCTCATATTTGCACTTATTATTTACTCTTTGAATGGTTTATTTATATTAATAAAAATAATTTTTTATAAATTATCTTCACTTTCAAATATAGATTTATATATAATTCTCACACCTGATTTTTAAAGAATAACCTATTTTCTATAATCTATTATCTATCTGTTATTATTATCTATCTGTTATTATTAAATATGATTACGTCATTAATATAGCAATATGTTGAGGGCATGGTACCTGGCTAATGGTTTTATTTTAAGATGTGCCAGGAAAGTAAGTCACTGGGGAAGAGGTGTGGGAAGGCAATTCTCAGCAATACACTGTGTAGGTTCCCAGATTTGTTTTATCCTTTCCTTGCATTCCTTCTGCCATGTGCCTTGATCCACCACTTCCTTCCACCTTGCTATTTGACTTACTTACCACAGATCCAGAAAAAATGAAGTCAGCCAACTCCGGATATGAACTTCTAAATCCATAGATGAAAATGAATCTTTCCTCTTTTTAAGTTGTCTTTCTCATTGTCTGTTACACTATTATTTCTTTATTTATTATTTGTCATGTAAGGTTTAGCTATAACATTTAATTACTGTTAAGAAATTTTCAAAGAATGAATTACTTAACATTGTTAAATTCAATTGTGCTAGATATTTATCATCTCACAGAAGATCAAGAAGTTACTGAGCTGATTTTCTGGATGATAGATCTACTATGGGAGAAATAAGTCATCAAATTCAGGATGATGTTTTAAATGCATAAGAGTCAGAACTATTTTGTTTATTTTATTGATAGTGTTAGAATAACTAAGTTTATAATTTTGGAACTAATTATATGCATTCATTTTGTTAGGCCATTATATCTTTTTAATTCAATAAAATAACTTCCCAAATACGTTTCTGAGATATGTTGCTTTCAAAAGCATAAGAAAGGATTGGTTAAAAACTCTGAGTTTAACAGTTAACATAATGAATAAAGTAACGCAAATAGTAAGCAATTAGCACTCTCCTATTCTATTTGTAAATTAGGGTTGTCTATAATTCCCAACAATTGTAAAAGTTCGTAGAAGATATACAACAATACAGAAAGTTTATATTAAAAATCAATAGGAATGTTATCTATTTCTGGACAGATACAAATACTGCTTAGTAACAGAAAATCCATATAACTATGACAGGTTAAGCCTAATTCATTTTATTAATAAGCATGCATAAACAATATATTATATATCAATTATTAAAATAATAATTATACAATTATGTAAAATATACAACTGGAAAAAGTAAATGGTAGTTATTCTAAGAGACAGACATTTATAATTTCAACATATAAATCTTATTATACATGTGAACGTTAGCATATGTGCTCCTGTTAAATTCCTTGGTATTAGTTGAGTGTATCATGATGGCTATAATTTTACATTGTTATTTACTTATAAAAATATTCCAGGATACAACAGTCACTCTTTGCTATCAAAGAATAGTAGTTTTTGACTTCACTATGAACTGTTTCCTCAGTTGATGTAAATTGTCTTCCCATAATTCAATGATATGGGTTAGTTTTGTCTGGAGCATTAGACTTCTTTTTTAAAAAATCAAAAAAAAAAAAACAACAACAAAAAAAAAACTAGGATTTCTTTATTTTTCACTGGGCCTATTTTTATAAATACCATCTTTCTCAGCATTTGTTATAAAGAGACACTGACCACAGCAATATCTTTTATTTTAATTATTTAATTTATTTATTTTTTATTTTATTTTATGTATTTATTTATTTATTTTATATTTATTTTATTTTTTATTTATTATTTTATTTTACCTATTTATAATTAATTAATTTATTTTTCTTCTCTCCTGTAATATACCCTGACACCACCTTCCCCTCCCTTCAGTTCTCCAAGTTCCCCCCATTTCTCCTCTCCCCCATATCTACCATCTCCATCCCCACCAATCTACCCCACACTCTCCCCCAAAAAGATCAGTTCTCTCAAGGTTACTGCTCAAACAGGGAGTAACAAGATGAGTAAAGGCCTGGAACTAATCACTATATCAAGGTTGGACTAGGCAACTCCACAGGAGGAAAAGCATCCCAAGAGCAGGCAAAAGAGTCAGCCCCACTGCTCACCCCCCATTAGCTGTCAGAATTGGATGAAGATTGAGCTGTACACTTATCTATAGTAGACCAGGATACCATTAGAAATAATCTCCTGGCTATCTAGTCTCTAGTTCCTGGAGTACCCTGCTGTATCAGGGATGGGTTCCCCCCTGTGGTATGTGGTTCTGCCCTTCCATTGTCTCAATGTATCTTCTAGGAAGGATAGGTCATAGGTTGAAGCTTTCTGTGTTGGGGATGGTGTCCCAGTCCCACCAGTAGTCCTGGTGAATGGTTATAGGAGAAGGTTTCCTCAGAGTCCCATTCCCCATTGACAGAGGTCCTCACGAGGGTCTCCGTCATGGTCTCTCTGGGTCTGTGTATTGTAGCACATTTGTCCTTTGCAGAATAGATAATATCCACATATAAGTAAGTATATACCATGTTTGTCTTTATGGGACTGGGTTACCTAACTCAAAATGAATTTTTCAAGTTCCATATTTTGCCCACAAAATTCATAAAGTCATTGTTTTTAATAGCCGAGTAATACTGCATTTCATGTACCACATGATGTACCACAAGTTTTTGGGGTTTTTTAATTTTTTTTTATTTTATTTTTTTATCCATTCTGTAGTTGAGGGGCATCTCAGTCACTTTCAGTTTCTGGCTATTATTAATAAAGTTGCTACGAACACAGTTAACCAAGTGTCCTTGTGGTAGGATGGAGTGTCATTTTGATATATACTCAGGGATAGTATATCTGGGTCTTGAGGTAGGGTTCCCATTTCCTAAGGAATTACCATATTGATTTCCATAGTGCTATACAAGGTTGCACTCCCTCCAGCAAAGGAGTGCTGGAACATTAGACTTCTTTGTGATGTTCAGCATACACTTTATGCTGATAATATTGCTTTATTAATTACAAAACACATAAAATATTTGGTTAAGTATAATTTTAATATAATTTGTGTTTTAAAATTTAGGTGAACATATAAAATTTACAATATTTACACTTACTTCACTAAAAGAATTGTCTAATATGCTCTCTGACCTTGTCTCTCTCTGTCGCTGTCTATTTCTCTCTCTGTTCTCTCGTTATCTCTCTCTCTCTCTCTCACACACATACACACACCCAAACACACACACACCTTTCCCCTCAAACATCAAGCACTCAATTTTATAGATCAAAAATTAGAGATTTACATAATTTAATGGCTTTGTAACCATTACAGAGAAGGTCAGTGGAGACCTTCTAACTTGAATGCAAATCCATTGATTTCCAGGCCACTATACTCTGTGATTTAACTCATAGTTTTAATGTGTTTAAAACAGAAATTTTATTACAAAGCCAGGAATAGTATTTTCTTGCCTAGATAGAAAACTGCTTATAGAGGGGACAAAGAAAGCTATTTTATGCTACTGTGCATCTTCATATAATATATGGTAATAAATGGCAGTTGAGAAACTTAGTTGAATAGAATGAGAAGTAAATAATACAAAATACAAAAAACAAAAAGTAAAGAAGAGGAATTGAAATACTTCCCTGTGGGATAATATACATTGTAAAATCATCAACAGCTGAGAGGATAATAGATGTCCTATAGCCATCTGGAACGCCAAATGCAGCACATATAGCAAGAAATAAGGGGAAACAGATGGGTGTTTTGCCTTCCACACTGTATTCCCAAGAACCACAAGATTCTATTTGAATTGCCAAGGGCACAACAACCTAATATAATAGGAGAGTCAGTAGTCAGTAGCAAACAAAATCAACAACGAAGAGATTGCCAGTGATCAAAAGAGGGTATAATCACAAGGTATAATTTGGGAGTAATAAAAAAGAAAAGAATAGAGAAATATTTTTATGCAATATTTAGAGTAATTTTCAGAACCATTGACTCTTTAAATTTGTAATAAGATTAATGGTATGGGTTATCAATTACTACTCTTCCATTTTAATCCATTGATTTTTAAACTGCTTAAAATAATATACTTCAATGTTGAGATGATGATATAAACTTCCCATTAAAATTTTCTATTTAATAAATAATTTTTAAAAATCATCTGTTACTAAATATCATTAATATTTGATATCCATTTTGTTTACTGATGTATTTAAAGTAATTATTAAGAATATCCAGTTATGAAAAATTGTAGTTACTATAAACAACAGAAAAATAATTTTATTTGAAAACTAAGTCAATGAAGTAAGAGATGATCCTAAAATTGAATGTTCTAGCATTAAAACAAGTTTTAGAGAAAAAGTCTTTGTAATATATTGAGTGGGTGGATCTCAGTAAAAATAATTAGAGTCTATTTGTTTCTGAAAATTGGAAAGTATTTATTAGTTTTCCCCACTTGTAGTTATTAGGAATTATATCCATATGATGTATAAAATATAAACTGTATTTATTTGGAGTAACCAATTCTATTATTTAGAATATAGTTATATTCAGAAAAAAAAATTAAAGTCAGAAATAAAATGAGTTTCCAGGACTTTCCAATTAAGACACACACACACACATATACAAACACAAAATAATGAAGTTTGTATGTGTTTGTTTGTTTGTTTGTTTGTATGTGACCCTCAAGACAGGGTCACATTACATAGTTCTGACCGTCCTGGAAATCTCTTTGTAGGCTGTCCTGGAACTCATAGAAACGCACATCTGTCTCCTGAGTTCTGGGATTAAAGGTGTGTGCCACCACTTCTGGCAAAAAAATTGGTTTTAGATAATAAAGTCAAACAAGAAACTAATATTTTAGTGATAATCCTGTACTTATAAAATTTTCTGATTGATTTCAAAAGACTAGATTTAAACTACAGTTTGCTGTGAATTTGATTCCTTGTTGTTTATTAATAAAAAATGTTCACTACTTAAAAGAACACTAAACTGGTTTTGACTACTGTTACTTGTTTATTTATTTATATATTTATGTGTTTATTGATTTATGTTAACAAGGAAACATTTGGAGAAGAAAAACAAATAATGTAATTATGTATTCTCATATGCCAATCATTACTTATCATTTAGAGCTCTTACAACCTCAAAGGTGATTTGAATAAAAATCACCATTGTAATGATAACCTTATGAAAAATTCTTTGTCTTAACCTGAAGTTGGAAGAGATGTGTTAAGTCTTTTAAAGAAAAATCCCTTAAAGAAAGCCAAGGAAACAAAGTACAATTAAAGAAAAAGAATACAACTGTTCAAGACCTGAAAATGGAAACAGAAATAATAAAGCAATAACAAAGGAATAAAACAATAAAGAAAACACAAACAGAAAATTATGTAAATGAAAATCAAAGATTTCAATAAGGATCTACAGAGACAAGCTTCACCAACAGAGTTAAAGTGATAAAAAGAAAATCTCAGGTGTTGAAGATAAGATAGATGAAAGAGATATGTTAAATCTCTTTTCAAATGTGTTAAAGAAAATGTTAAATCTAAAAAATGGCTAAAAAACAACATCTGGGAATCTGGGATTCCATGAAAAGACCCAATCTATGATTACTAGGAATAGAAGAAAAAGAAAAATCCAGCTCAAAGACCCAGAAAGTATTTTCAACAAAATCACAGAAAAAAAAAAAATCTTAACTTAAAGAAGGAAATGTCTTTAAAGATACAAAAAGTACATAGAGCATGAAATAGATTGGACCAGAAAAGAAAGTTCCCTTGCCACATGATAATCAAATCACTAAATATATAAAACAAACAAAAGATATTAAAAGTTGCAAGAAAAAGAAAACAAACAAAAAAAAAACCAAGTAATGTATCAAGACAGAACTACTGCAGTTATACCTAATGTCTCAATGGAGACTCTATAAGCCAGAAGTGCCTGGACTAATGTGACATAGAGTATAAAAGACCATATGTGTTATCCTAGACAAACATATGCAGCAAAACTTTCAGTAATCATGGACATTCCATGATACAGTCAAATTTAATATCTATCTACAAACCCAGCCCTACAGAAGGTGCTAGACGGAAAACTCCAACTGTAGGTAGTTAACTACAGCAACAAAATGACAGAAAATAAATAATCTCACACCAGCAAAAAAAAAAAAGAAGCACACATGCACAAATACACCACCACCAACATCACCACCAAGGCCAACAACAACAATGTAACAGGAATTAACAACCATCGGTCATTGATACCTCAATATCAATGGTCTCTGTTCTCTAATAAAATGACACTGACTAAACAAATGGATGAGAAATCAAGATCCATCTTTATCTGCTGCATACAAGAAGCACACCTCAACACAAGGACAGACATTACCTCAGGATAAAGGTTTGAAAAAGATATTTCAACAAAACGAACCTAAGAAACAAGGTGGTATAGTAATTTCAGTAGTTAACAAATTAGACTTGAAATTGAAAACTATCAAAAGCGATTCAAAAGGACACAATATGCTCATCAATAGAAAAATTGGCAAGATGTCATTTCAGTTCTTAACATCTATGCTCCAAACACAAGGATACCCACTTTTGTTAAAAACAAAACAAAACAAAACAAAAAAAAAAACTTCTCCTTAAATTGTAGATTGACCTTTTCACACTGATCATACCCCTCTCTCACGAACAGGCAGGTTCTCTAGACAAAAACTGAACAGAGAAATTTTGAAGATAATAGACCTTATAAACCAAAGGGACTTAACAGATATCTACAGAACAATCCACCCAAACACAAAAGAATATACCTTCTTCTCAGTACCTCAGTGATGTTTCTCCAAAATTGACCATAAACTCAGATACAAAGCAAGGCTCAACAGATACAAGAAAATTGAAATAACTCCTTCCATCCTATTAGACCACCATGGATTAAAGCTTGATATCAGCAACAATAGAAACAACAGAAAGCTTACAAACACATGGAAAAAAATTCTCTACTGAATAAAACATGGATCAAGACAGAAATAAGAAACATATTAAATAATTTCTAGAATTCAGTGAAAATGAATGCAAAGAATACACAAACTTATGGGATACAATGGAAGTCACACTAAGAAGAAAGTTCATTAAGACATGTTTTAAAACCTTTTACTCTGAAAATTTGGAAAGACTAAAAGTAATGAATAATTTTCTTGATAGGTACCACTCACCAAAGTGAAACCAAGATAAAAATTTAAATAGGCCTATAATCCCTAGTAAAATAAAAGTAGTCATCAAAATCCTCTCATCTAAAAAGGCACAGGATCAGACAGTTTTAAATAATTCTACCAGAATTTCCAAGAGTTAATGCCAATACTCCTCAAATTATTCCAAGAAATAGAAACAGAGGCACATTGCCCAATTCATTTAATGAAGCCACAGTTACCCTGATATCCAAAAAAAAAAAAAGAGAGACCCAACAAAGTTTGAGAATTATAGACCAGTTTCCCTCATGCTGGTGAGGATGTGGAGCAAGGTGAACAATACTTTACTGCTTTTTGGCATGTAAACTTGAACAGCCACTACTGAATTCAATATTGAATTCACAGGAAACTGAGAATCAATCTACCTCAAAACTTAGCTATACAACTCTTGCATATATACCAAAAGGACACACAATTTTACCAGAAGGAAATTTACTCAACTATGTTCAAAGTGGCTTTATTCATAAAAGCCAGAACCTGAAAAAAAAATCCCCCAAAATTGATGATCCTTAACCAAAGAATGGATAAAGGAATATGATATATTTACAGAATAGAGTATTAGTAAGCAGTTAAAAAAATGACATTATGCCTAGCAGTGTTAACAAAAGCCTTTAATTCTAGCACTAAGAGGCAGAAGCAAGCAAATCTCTGTGAGTTCAAGGGCAGTCTGGTCTACAAAGTGAGTTCCAGCACAGCTGGAGTAACAACTGAGAATTCTGTTTCAAAAACAAAGTGAAACAAAACAAAAATGACATCATAACATGAAAATTTCAGGGAAATGGATAGAACTAGAATAAAATCATCTTGAATGAGGTAACTCAGAATAAAAAAAAAATATGGTATTATTCACTTATAAAGGGATATTAGCTATTTAGTAAATGTTATTCACGTTTCAATTCACAGACCCAGATAAGTTAAGTAAAGAGGAGATCTTTCATGGGGATTCATTTCCCCTGGTTAGGGGAAATCGACTAGATTTTGTGAGTGGACTGGGTGGGTAGGGATGGGAGCAGTAGGGATCAAGTAAGAGAGGAATGGGATGGAATGAGAGAGTGCTTGGAGAGGAGACTAGTATGGGGGATGGCATTTGAGGAGGCAGTGTAGAAACCTACTAGTACAAACTTCCTGAAATATATGAGAGTGACCTTAGTGAGAATGCCTAGTAATGGCAGATATAGAGCCTGAACTGGCCATTTGTTGTATCCAGGCAAGGCTTCCAGCATTGGGCCTTGAATAGCAATACAGCCATGAAACTTTTAACCTACAATTGCTATCTGTAAGATGTGATTTGACTCGATAGTGCAGAACTTATGGGAGTGTTCAACAAATCTGCTTTAATTTGAGACTCACACAATGAGAGGGATTCCATGCCCATGCTAATTACTGCTTGGATGGCCAGGAACTCAAGACTGGTAGAGCCAAAGACCTAAGGTAGAATCAAACATGACTGGCCAAAAAAGAAAAAAAAAATCAGTGAAATGATTCCTAATAATATTTTGCTATATTTATATATTTGTGTCTTGTCCAATTTGATCAGAAAGACTTCCACGGACAACAGAGAGCAGCAGGTACAGAGACCCACAGACAGATATTAAGCAATGAATGAGTCTAAATTGGAGGTTTACATTTGGTCCCTCTTCTCTCAGCTAGGAAAAACCAACAGAAGAAGGGGAGATACGATTGTTGGAGTCAGAGGGAATGGAGGATGATAGGAAAACAAAACTTACAGAACCAACTAAGCAGGGCTCAAATGGGCTCAAAGAGATGGAAGCAGCAAGCATGGAGCCTGCATGGGTCTTCACCAGGTCCTTGGAGTATATATTATGTATACCTGTTAGCTCGTTTTTGTGGGACTCCTCTTACAATAGGAGCAGGTATGTCTCTTGAATCTTGCCTGCTATGTCACTCTTTTACCTCTATTGGTTTGCCTTGTTCAGCCTTGATATGAAGGCTTTGCCTCCTCTTTTTATATCTTGTTTTGACATATTTTGGTGTTGTCTCACAGGGCACTCTCTTTTCTGAAAGGAAACAAAGGATGAATGGAAGTGAGAAAGAGGGAAGGTGGGGGAGAGCAGTGAGGCTGTGAGGAGTGAGAACTGTGGTGCAGATATATCATATGAGAGAAGAATCTATTTTCAAATAAAAAAAACATGAAAAACATCTTTGAAAGAGTTATAATAAGAAAGAATGCTTCATTTTAAAAGTTGCTGCTTGAGTTACTTGAAATTCATTACAAAATAATTAAAATTTTTTGGCTTGAAGATTTTTAAACAATTTCAGAAATGGTTCTAGGTATAGTCCTTGCATTTACGTAGCAGGGTGCATAACTTTAATCTCAGCACTTGGGGGGCAGAGGCAGAGGCAGAGGCAGGCGCATCTCTGTGAGTTCGAGGCCAGTCTGGTCTATAGAGTGAGTTCTAGGATAGCCAGAGTTACAACAGAGACCCCTGTCTCAAAAAACAAAACAAAACAACATGGTCCTGGTACAGTTTGTACATATACTTATATGTCCGATATATTGTTGTGAAATGGAATTCTCAACATTAATCATTATAACATCAAAATATCAATATGCTATTTTTAGAAGTGTAAAACCATCATACAGACTTTAACAATTTATATATAAGTAAATAAGGACATTCATTTAATTATACTCAGATTTCCTTTCACCTTTAATAAAGTTAAAGTTTTATGTATAATAAGGAATTATTTTAAGATTCAATTATTTATTATCAATTCTTTCATTTGTATATCAATTTTATTTAGCTATATATTTTTATCAGACGAAAGTTTATCAGATGACAAAGGTTAAAAATCATAAAATATTCAAGAAGACCTGTTCCAACATACTTGTCTATTTGACAAGCCATCTTTTCATGCAAGTACCTAGCTCAATGTTGTGCTTTGAAACCATGTTTTAAAGTTTAATTTCTTTTGACATTTAAAGAACTTTGCATTTTTCATGTATTCATCACAGTATCAAATATAGGATATAGGAAAGCTGTTCTTTTTTTCACCAAAAAGAAAATCAATCAATTTTTAAAAATAGTCTTTATAAGTAGAGGAATTATGCAGCAAGAACGTAATCATTTGTCTTAGTAGTAACACAGTGTCGTCAGTTATCCCTGAAGACTAACATGAATGGTTAAACTGAATAGCAGTTTTCAATATAGAACTGTTGAAGAAAAAAATCCTTAGGAAGTAGAACAAAGGAAAGAAATGTAAAAATTCATTTTTATATAGAATATCCTTTGCATATATCTGGAATGTTGTGTCTGATATACTTTTAAATTATCCAAAGTCCAGAAAAAATGCAACCAAACAAGACTGAGTATTACTTCCCTGAGGTGATAGAACAACATGTCTTAATTTAGAATAAATAATGGCTCTTACACATTAGAACTGTTTTCACAGTGGACTATTTTAAGGTAAAACCAGTAATATTGGTTAAATGGAATTATATAACAGAATTTTATTTATTATCAGCAATATAATTCATTCATTTCAGAATATTTGTATCATGACTACGTTGATTAATTCTGGTGATATATATCTAGAAAATTCATATCCAATAAGTTAATGTGTCACCAATATTCTTGATTCTTTCAATTTTATTTGATCATGAATTTAATAAATTTTAATTTATAAATCATCTTTCTGTTTGATAGTACATAGACTTTCTCATTGATTAAAAATGGGATTACTTTTTATGAGGAACTGCCACAACTTGGTAATCATTAACCTCTGTTTTGTTTTATATTATCCATGCATGCTAGAACTAGATCATCTGTTCATGTCTTTTAATTAACATGCATGAAAGTGACATAAACTTAATAAATGCAATTTCATGAGCAAATATATTTTTTTGCGTATTTTAAGTAAGGTTTTTGATGCATTAGTAATACCTTTTAATTATTTCTGTTAAATTTGAGATTTTATAATTACATCTCTTTCCATTTCCCTTTACTCCTTCCAAACACTGTCATATAGCCTTCCCTTTTCTCTTTAAAATTCATGGAATTTTCCCCCATTAATTGCTATTACATGCGTATATGTACATTCATATGTATATATATGTATATGCATGTGTTCTGAAATTCTGTATAATGTTCAATATATACATATGTATGTGTGTGTTTTATGTTTTCACTATTTTATCTTCTATTGACATTATGGTTGCATTTTTAGATACATTAACCATATAAATATAGTATAATGTGGTATATAAGAAAAGCTTTTATTTTAATGTTTAAGAAATATTTTTTTCTCAATTTTTACTGTGAACATAAATTTCTACTTGAATTTAGGAACATTCTAATAAATATTCCAAAGTATTCTATCAACACATGTATCTTCAAAGTTTTAAATTTTATTTTATGTACATGGGTACTTAGACACATTCACTCTGCTACGTGCATAGAAATAATGTATGTCTAGCTTCTTTTATATAGAATCAAGAAGTTTTTTTTTCTTCTTTCTTGATTCACTTGTTTGCCCAATCAATAAGTTATATAAAACTGTTCACAATGGCTCGAAGGGAATGCTGTGGAACAAAACGTGTGTGCCCCTGTGGCTTCCCATTTTTTCAAACAAAAAGCCACAGGATCATGGTGCATGTAGTGCGAGACCACTGATGCTCCCTGGGCAATGTACAGAAGGTCAGGAGGCAGCACGGGTCTTTTTGTTGTTGTTAAAGAAGTACTAAATGAAATCTGTAATTTAGCAGGGTGGCAGTTTCAAGCACTCAGAGAAATTTCCTATGTGAAACAAAATGAGGAGAGCAACAAGTATGACTTGAACGTATGAAATGTTAGCTACATCTATTGAGTTAAAAACAATTGACTAATTGCATTCAGGGTGTTCTAGTTAAAAGTTTGATATTTCATTCATTTTCCAGCTTAATTCACAGCAAGCTCTTGAGAGGAACACTATAACCCTGCTTTAAAGAAAAAAAAATTTACAACAAAAATCAAAACTCTGGATAGGAAGTTCTTTGTTCCAACTAACAGTTGTTGCTATAAAAATTCAAATTCAGATTTTCATCCCTCTAAAGAAATTGCTTCCCATTTCTTTTCTTAGGGTCTAGTATAGTAACTACAACACTGACCTAGTGATCAAAATACAGAATTTCTATCATAAAAATTATTTAAATCTGAACCATATACCCAAAGTTGTGCATTGAAGATGTAATTCTCAGTAAATCTATGTTCAAACATCAGGTTTAGGGAGACAATTTGATTGTGAGAGCATTGACCTCTGACCATGACCATTGATCATTCTATGGATGAGTTCATCGTCTTTGGGCAATTCAGAAGTGGAGACTATTTGCAACTGGTCTGCTAATGTCAGGTCATTTTGGTTTTGGAGCAGCAACATTATTGTCATAAAACTGAAGTCAGATACAAAGTGAAATTTTGCCTCAGAAAAAAAAAACAAACAAACAGAAGTAAGGAAAAAAAACAACATTAGACAAATTGTGAATGAGTTTAAGAGGTGATCCAGATCCAAGGTGGTTGCATATCTGCCATTTTACTCACATGCCAAAAGAGATACTGAGATTGAGAGAGAGAGACAGAGACAGAGACAGAGACAGAGAATACAGTCTAATTCATAAGTATTCTCTTGAATACTGCATTTCTGGTCCCATGATTTCATATATTATGTCTTTACCATATTCTTGCCAGTTGCCCAAGAATGGACCTGTTGTATGTGACTGTACTCTTTTAATTGCACACATCACATCCTCAGTATACTTTAAGATCATTGAAAATTAGCCACATGTCTGATGCTTTGGTTTCTCTTTCTCCTAGTCTTCTTGGTAGCAAAATTCTATAAAATGTTAGGGTGCAACTTGATTCAAGTTATTGAGAATATACATAGTCCTAAATTTGTTCTAATTTCTAAACATGTGTTCCTTGGTAGATGATTTGTGTTCCTCACCTTGCATCCTGATGTCTGTTGCCTTCTGTCCAGCCTTTCTAACCACACCCTAGACCTTGATTTGACTGATAATCATTCAATTGAATACAAAGTATTTAGTCAATTTTCACTTGTGTGTTTTATCACATGTTCAAGGGCCCATTTTAAAGATAATTTTATTCTATCCTAAATGCATTTTTCTTGGCACAAAGCATTGATTCACACCTTTGAACAGAGTTCTTACACCTAGAATATTTCAAAAACTCATTTGAAGTATGTAACATTGACACATCCACTCAATTATATTCATATTACTATTATCACCTAGTGAAAATGTGTGAAAAGCCATAATACTTGCTAATGTCTGATTTTTAAAGACTCCCATAACTACCTTGATCACAGGAGCATTTTGTGAATAGCCTGCAGCAGCAGCAGTGAAAATGTAATTGCTAGCATCAGACAGCACCACTCTGTCATGGGAAACTTGAGCAACAGTGGTCAAACTGTGGTGCTAAAAGTAGCATTTACATTTAGTTGGTTGAATTCCATATCTTTTGTTATATCTTCATAACAGCTTTCATCCATCCTCAGGAAAAGCTGAAAAGGAAACTGGCATTCTGGATGATCTCAGACCAGCAAAACAGATATGCCTATGACTGACGTATATTAAGTCAACATTTAAGAAGGATGCTTTCTGTCATTTTGTTTGTCTATTTGTTTTATTTTTCCCATTGGTTTGTCTCCACTTTATGTGGGGAGCCAATCTTCCCAAGCCTTTTCCTGCCTCTATCAACACCATGATGTTAAAATGCTTAGGCAGTGAGTAGTTTTCCACCACTGGTCACAAGATCTGTTTTTCTCTCTTAGACTTGTTTTTTTCTCTTAAAGTTGTTTTTTCAAACAACTTTTTGTCCCAGTCTTTTTGTGTCTCTTGTCCCCCAAAATCCTCACTCTCTCTTCCAGGATCCCCAGTTGATGGACCTGCGGGCCAGGTCAACTTTAGGTAAAGATTTTCTCTCTTATTATATCAAAAATGAAAACAAACAAATATCAATAAAATAAAATAATTCACTGGCATATATAGAAATGATGTAAAAGTCATGGAATTCCTTCTGAAATATTTGTAAATAAATGTGAAGGTATGCATGCAGCTGAGTGTTTCATTGTTTGTTTGCTTGGCATGTGGTTCTTTTATGAATTGCTGGATAATGCTGATGTCCTTATTGGAATCACAGGCCATTAAATTCCTTATATGTTAGGCGGCTATTGGTTCTTGCCCTTTATTCTGATAAACACCAGATATACAGACTATCCATGAATGAAGCAGAAACAAAGAATACATATTCAATGCTGATATTTCAAATACATAACCATTGTGTCATCTTAAACAAAAGTGTTCATTCTATCATGAGGCATCTTGTATGGAAAAAGAACAGGAAAATAACAGTTATTACATACATGTTATTTCTGTGTTGTGTGAATTTTGCCAAAATAAAATATAATTGTGTTAAAAATGTAATATTATTTTCCAAATCAAAAAAGTTAAATCTACTGAAACATTGTTTGATATACTGCTCATATAAAACCAGGCTAAAATTAAAACCAGTTTGATAGTGTGGAGATAGAAACTTAACTCTGACACACACACAGTTATAGCTGCTTCAGAAAAAAGAATAGTAGGTGTTCTGCTCTATCTGCCAAGAAGAAGTTTTAGAATGACCATTCAAGTAAAGAATGGCTCTTGAATTATTGAAGCACTCTGAAAGGGGAATTTCTCTACAAAATTCTGTTTAATGTTATCATTACTTGCAAGGTGTCTTCTATTCTAATTATGAAAAAGTCTTAAAGTACACATTATTTTTCCTAATCCAGCAAGCTTTTGACAGTATGTGATTTCTTTTCTGAATCTTAGCAAATGATCCACTGAGAGTACCATCTGTCGTAATAAAGGCAGCATAGAAACATGACGGAAAATATTATGCTGATAATAATTTTGCACAGTGTTAACTACACAACAAACTAGGGAATCTGAACAAAGGTACATTTATCATTGATAGTTTCAATATTTGAAAGTGACATCAAAAGTTATTTACCTGTACTCAATTTCATTTCTTTGATGTTGGTGGTTGAATCTAGTACTATACATATTTGTGTCATGTGACTTAATATTAAGTTACTGATTACATGAAAAATCTGGTATATAGGGAACATACTAAAAGCATTGTGATGGATCTACGTCTATTCAGAAATTAATAAAAAACAAGGATCAGGAGATAACTTTCTATGTAATATAAGAAATGTGTACAGAAATCACATCAATGACCAAAATTCACACTAAAGAAAAGAAAATCTTCAACAAGAATTGACAGGAAAAAATGAATATCCACTGGTAAAAGAATGACAGTAAACATTTATCTTTCAGATTGCAGGAAAATCATCTCCAAATAGATCAACAACTTCAATGTAAAGTCTGAAACTGATAGAAGATACAACTGATACAAGGAACACCTTACAAGATATAGGTGTGGGAAAGAACTTTCTGAATAAGATACAATTTGCTCAGGGTGTTAGGTCAATAATTGACAAATGGGCACTCATCAAACTATAGCTTCTATACAGCAACAGAAGCAATTAAGTAAAAACGTCGCCCACAGACTGAGAAAGAATCATTATAATCTATATATCTGGTAGACAGTTATTATCCATAGTATGCAAAGGACTAAAAAACATGAAGAGTCAGGAAAATAAATTAATTTTTAATTGACAGTTATATGGTTGGAGTTAAGGCACACAAAATCAACTATTTGTTGCAACTGAGGTCTTTGACCTTATAGGAGAAACTACTAGTGACACATTCCTAAATATGCATAATCCCCAAATACCTTTGAAACAGTTATCTCTATACCCACACATGTGCAGCTTTCGCTCCACATCAAAAATGCTTGTCTTCAAAACATAAAAAAAAATTACAAAAGTACTTAACTGGTCAAAATTGAAAGGGTCTATCACAGACAAAGAACTATAGGTTATTAATGTACTAATGATTCATAAAAGAAAGAGTATTTGTTTTCCCCTAGAAATGGAATGCCACACTAGGTAGCTAATATGAAGTGTTCAGTCCTAAAACCATATAATTTGAGCAACATTAAACATAATGAAGATGCTATGTTATATACATATACATATACACACATAAATAATGTATGTATGTATATGTATATTTATGTAACAGTAATAATTAAAGAAAAGAGGCCATGGATTTATGAGGAAGGATCATGGGAAAGGTGGGAGAGAGAAGAGGAAGACAGAGAAATAATGTAAATAAATACATTGTGCATGTGTGTGTGTGTGTGTGTGCGTGTGTGTATGTGTGAAAATTAGAAAAAAAATGTTTCAGGGCAGTGGTGGTACATGTCTTTAGCCCCAGCACTAGGGATTCAGAGGCAGGCAAATCTCTGAGTTCAAGGCAAGTCTGGTCTCCAGAGTGAGTTCCAGGAAAAGCTAGAATTGTAACAATGAAATCTTGTCTCAATAAACAAATAAAAAATATAATGGTTTAAATCCTTCTTAGATAATTTCCAAAAATAGTCTCAAATGTTCTCTTATTTTCTAAACAGTGGGCTAATTTAAAATTATAAAAAACATGTGACATTTCCATCACCAAAGTAACTTCCTGAGCGTGAGTTTCAAATATGATAATTTGTATTGATTCTCTTCTCTAAGGCAGTGACTGTATTTGCACACATAACCTCATACAATGAAGCACAGATGAAGATAGACACATAAATGGCTAGGAAAGAACTTCATCTGTATAATGGTGGACTGATGTAAAGTAGAGATAGAAAGATATTTGAAGACATTTTGAGATTAATAATAATCAGCTGCAAGTAACATTTACCTGTACAACTGCAGAACTATTTCGACTAGGTCAGCAATGATTTATTTTACCAAATACTGATATTAATTTTTATAAAGCAGCCTCTCTCATAATAAATAACTCCTTGAGACACTCCATTTTGAAGTTTCTGTTTGGCTGACAGATTTCTCTGCCACTGACAGATCATTTCTCTGGGATCAACAGCTCATAAAAAAAGAATATTATTCTCTGTGCACCATCAGGTAGATAAGTGCAATGTCAAGACCAGCAGACATGTCTCCACCCTAACAAATGCTTACAAATTTTGAAAGATAATGTGGTATTTACTATAAAGTCATCATCAAATTGTGCACTTAGCATATGAATGCTATACAATATTATAGAAGCTGCTCATTTGGAGAGAATTTTACTTTCTATCTCTATGTAGTATTAAAAGTCTATTTTATGATGTAAAATATTAATTGGTCAATATTAACAATAATTCTCTCACAAGTTCTCTTTAATTCTTAAATTTCTCCAAAATTTGTATAACATATTTTTATTGTTGATGACTATTAATAAATTAAATGAGAGACAGCATTATAAATAATAATTTTTGAAAAAATATATACAATGCTGTAATCAGAATGCCAATGTCTTATAAGCATTATTTGTCTCTGAAAACTATTTTTTGCTTTGTTTTTCTGTCCATCTTTGATCATTATATAGTCTGTTCTTGAGCTTTTCAAGCTCAGTGTTATTCATGGTAGGAATCCCTAAGATTTCCAGGCAATTTCTCTTATACTTGTTCTTTTGAAGGCCTTATGAACATCCCTTCTCCATGTGGACTTCCCTAAAGGACAAAAAATGTAAAAATTCTCTTTCTGAGAAAACAAATTGAGGTTGATCCTTGCCCTAAATCTGTGTTGTGAACTCTGTATTACATACCTTATTCTTTGATATATCATGAAATATCTTCTTTAGGATCCTGCATGTTTTAATAAACTTTGAAGATGGTAATATTTTCTGCAATGTATCTACTTCCCTAATTTTGGATGCTTTCCAAATATTGCACTTTACGAATTGGGCCAAAATTTATGAATCTCTGAAGATAAACATAGTACACGATAATACAGTCATTTAATTTTCACTTGTGAAAAACATTATTTAAGCCAGGCAGTGGTGGCACACTCCTTTACTCCTATCACCTGGCAGGCAAAGGTGGATCTCTATAAGTTTGAGGCCAGACTGGTCTCCAGAGTGAGTTCCAGGACATCCAGAATTACAAGAGAGAAATCCTGTCCTGAAACAAACAAACAAATACAAAACATTATTTGGTTTAATTTTGTTTAATGAGAATTTCATTCATCAACAAATACCAGTTCAGACTTAATGTTGATTCATAGTTAACAATGAACAATGTTACAATTAAAGCCAATATTAACACAATCCATCATTTTATTTGACTGAGGGCTGTGAATAAAGGCAGGAAAATTAATATTTGAAGGAAAGTAAACTAAAGACTACTAACTTCTCAAGCCGTGAAATAAAGTATGATAAAGTTTATATTTTAGATTTGAAATTTTAATAAAAACTTATTTTATGTTTAATCATTTATTTGCCCACTTGAGTATATGGCATGTGTATGTGTGTACCTGATGTCAGGGAAAACGGGTTTCCTGAAGATATAGTCTTAGGCAATGTGAGTCATTTGATTTGGGTGCCAGGAATCAATGCAGATCCTCTTGAAGAGTAATCACTCTATGTTCTTTATTTCTGAGTCAACTCTCCAGACCAGTTTTGTCATTGTTTTAAATTAATTGGATAAACTGAAAATAATCTTTCAGAACAGCTAACAAAATATCTGTATGAGGAGTTATATAGCCATGCATGCGCATAGTGAGGCTAGAGGATTATTTATGTAGGGTACCTTTCTCTGTACCTTACTTTACTCTCTTTCAAGAGTTTCTCCCTCAACCTGAAACTCACCATTTTGGTGAGACAGCCTGGGGAGTAAGTTCCTGAAATCTGCCTGTCTCAGAACCACACATAGAATGCCTAGTTTTCACATCATTGTGAACTCAGATTCTTTTATTTTCACAGCAATACTTTTACCTTCTAAGCTAATATCCCATCCCTAGGACCTCTTATACATGGGATACCTATCTTGTATATTTGATCTTTATATTTGATCATTTATATTGTCACTCAAAATTGCATAGTATCTCAAAATGCCTATATTTATCTGGTTTAATAAAAGTAATAAAGAATACTTTTAGACTGATCAATAAAAATCAACAGTTGTAGTGCTCATCTATGAAGTCTTCAAAAATAAAATTACTTTAAAAACAACTCTCTCTCTCTCTCTCTGTATATATATATAGACATAGATATAGATACGGTTAAAAATGATATTTGAAAAACAAAGAGGATTTTTAAAAATAAAATGCTGATTTTATGATGTTATCTAATAATTGATCATGAAACATTTAGGATAACAACAATAACCCAATGAATGCTGTCAATTTTTAGTGTTTATTATTCCTTGTTATGATTTTTGTGTGTGTTTAGAATCTTTATGAGATGAATATCGAAGTTCATATCTATAATTCGCCACTCCACTCAGAGGATGAAACATGAGAAATCATAGTTCAAGAGCAGCTAGGAGTACTCTCAGAAAAAAAACAACAAATATCCTGAACAAAATATTTATATAAGCATACATACAATTTAAAAATTTTCTTAGTCTAGTCCTTTAAATAATTTTGTATTAAAAATTTCAAATTTTATAACCTAATTGATTATTAGTTTTTTCAACAACTTGTAATCTAAGTATTATATATAGGAATGCAAATGAGCCAAATCCCAAAGAAATTATACTAAAAATGTTTTAAAGATGCCAATTTTGCAATTTCATTTACATGACATTTGTGAATAACTGAAAGTGACACAAATAAGACAACGATTCACCACCACTGGGAGTTGGGAGACTTCATCACCCAGTAATTCTCTGATGAGGAGAAATGATTCTATAGTCTGATTCTGCAAAATAATACTTGGTTAAAACCCAGAAACTTCAGTTCTTTGAACATGTTAGTTTTCCAGAATTTTTGAAGAAAATTCAAGCACCCAAATCTAAAAACAAATGAGTGTATATTTTAATAGATATTCTTTAAAAACTTGTAAATGTCAAGTATGAAGAACAAACCATGGTAGAAATACAATAAAATTGATTAATTCACAGAGCTCATATAAATGTACCAATTAAGATAACTTCTCAGCTCAGAGGCTGGTTAATTCTAATATATTAGTGAGTTCAGTGACAGACATATGAAATTAAAATATATAATGCAGGAAGGGTAAAAAGACTCTATTATGATTTACATACAATATCTGGTGGAAATATTCACAGAGCAAGAGAATTTACTGCCAGAAGGATTTTTGAAACTTTTCCTCATAAAGTAGCAGGAAAGATTGATGTAAATGAAATTCTTTATTTACATTAGTATCTGCAGTGAATGGTGAAGACATTCATTTTATGGTCAAAGAGGCTTTTTGATTCATCTGTGAACTGCTTGGAAGAACCCTTCTGTGTTGACTCCTCTAGTATTTCAATATTAAGTAAATAAAAAGTATTACTTAGAGTGTTTTTTCCTGCCTCCTGGAGATGTTAATTGTTACAGAAGGGGATTAGATGTCAACTCAAAGAGGCAGCTGCTGCAACAACACAGTAAAGCTGGTATCAGTGTTTGGAGAATCGACTGGCTGGCCATGCACCAGAAGTGTCCAAGCAACTGGTGGTTTGGATATCCAAAGAGGAGACAAAGTACTATGAACCTGTGTGGAAAAGTAAACAGCACCATGGTGCACAATCACAGCAGGGGCCTTATATTTAGAGAAAAATATTTGTTCCAATTGATTCTAGTCTACTCTGTTGTGGATTCATCCTAAAACTTGGGTATTTATTTAATTGCAGTCCACTGAGGTTCATTCCATTCACCACCATTGCATCTGTCTGTACTGACTTCTTACAACATTGTTTTGAATTCCCAACAACATACCCCATTAATGTAAATATCTGTATGCTTTCTATGTTTTCAGTCTGTCAATTATTCTACAATTCTCATTTCCACAGACATTACTTTTGGTATTTACTTTGATCATGAAGTTGATCCTTTAAGAGATTTTCCTTTGATACTGCCACCTCTTGAATTTCTCTCATCAGAGATGGTAAAATACATTTCAGAAAGAGGCTTCTCTTCTTCAACCAATTTTCTGTTTTCTCATGCAATATGGTACTCACATAGTGCCCAGTTCCCCTTTGTTCATAACAGTCCAGAAAATAACTTCTCAATGAGATTCAAATTCTCCCTGGAGAGGGATTGTAATTGATTATTAACCCTATCTTGATGTATTTTTTCTTACCATAGGACCATCCAGTGAAAAGTGATCTTGAGATGTCTCACATGCAAAGTATGTGTGGTGTGTTTATCTGTCCACTCTTTCTCCAAGTATGTTCATATGTTCAATCTTTCCTCAAATACCTATCTAGTCATTATCAAATCTAGTGATTGTGTTTTCTCTTTACATCTAGTATTGTTAAATAATTCATAACCATTGACTATAAAAGCAAAGATTAGACAAAATTTACTTAGAATTGATGTATCTTCTTTTCTAAGAAGTTTTATATTTGTTTAAGTCACTGAATTTTTAAGCATACATTTAGCATAAATATACTTACTAAGTCATATGACATGTAGTACATACATATTAACTCTATTACCATAGATTAGCTGATCATATTTTCTGATGATAAACCATAATTATTAAATAATTGACAAAATAATCAAAACCCTTTACACTGATTCCTAATCTAAAATTTTTATTGACAAAAATTTTTAAAACTTTATTATCTTATGTAAAAATGCTTCCAACCCAATTCTCTAACTATGCATATTATGAAGTATACCAAGTAGGGTTGGTATAGTATTAGTTATTAATAACTAATAAATGAGGATTCATGAGATAATAAGTTTCTGTATGGCGTAGGTCACCATCATTCAGACAGATCAAAAGACTATAGAGTGTAAATGATTTTTAACAACTACACATTTGGTGTGATTCACTACAATCAGACACAACTGAATGCATTCATAATTATCTATTCACAGGTATGTATACAAAAATGATTGTTCTCAAACTTGCTTAGAAATTTAAGTTTATTTAATATTCCACATTGGTTTCCATAGGGCCTGCACAAGTTTCCTTCCTTATCAGCATGTAATTGGCCTTCTTTTTCCCCTGAATCCCCATCTGGATTTCCTTTCATTTTTATTTAATCTTAGCTATTCTGATTGGGTCAAGTACAAATCCCAGAATAGTTTTCATTTGCATTTTCCTCATGACTAAAGATGTTTTTAATGATTCTTATTCTTATTCTTATCTCTTTTGAGATCCCTTGAGATCTTCCATTTTTTTAATGGGTTTGTTAATTTTCTTCATGGTTGGGTTCTCTTCTTGGTTTTTGTTTTGAGTTTTCTATAAATTCTAGATACTAATCTTCTGCCAGATTTATACCTGATAATAATTTTGTTTTTTTTCTGTAGGCTGTCTCTTCACTGGAATTATGATGTTCTTTAATGTACTGTTCTTTAAGGTTTTAGCTTCTTGTAGTTCTATCTGTCACTTGTTGCCCATAATGCCTATCTAATAGGGGTCATGTTTAGAAAATCCTTTCTTATGGTTGTAAGTTCATATATATTGCCTACTTTCTTACCAACCACACTCAGTGTTTCATTTCTTATGCCAATGCCATTAATCCATTTGGTGTTGATTTTCTGTTAAACTTATAACAGTTTAGTTTTACTATTTTTTAAGTAGCTATCCAGTTTGACTAGAAGTATTTCCAGAAGATATTGTCTTTTTTTCAGAATGTATTTTTGGTCATTGTTAGATACATGTATACCCATAGAGGTATCAAATTTATGTGAAGCTATGTAGATGGAATATAGTATGATAAAGAGAGAAAGCAGAGTATTGGAACCATAAGAAATAACTGAGGTGGGGAAGGGAGAAACAGGGTAGAGGAAGAAATACAGGGATACATAATTAATAATAATGGCTTTTGAAAAAGACATGTTGAAACCTGTAACTGTAGTAACATATATATATGTGTGTATATACACATATTTATATGTGTGTGTATGTGTGTGTGTCTGTGTGTTTGTGTGAAGGCATACATATATAGATATACATATAGATACATATATATTAAATGAGTTTAAATGGAGACACCCTATAAAGGAAAGACAGTATCCTAACTAGACAACATATGCTATTAAAAAATAAACAAAAGAAAAGAAAAGAAAAAACAGAAACAGAAAACAAAATCAGTTCTAGGAATATGTTACCTTCTTTTAAACAGTCCTTGGGATTCCATAGAATTCTCATCTCCAAATACTACAGGTTATTTTCTTTCCAATTGGTTATCTATGAAAACCCTATTGTTAAAGACTACATTTACTTAATCATAAATGCGAAAAGTCAAAAGGGTACTGAGCTAGGAGTTTCAACCCTACTAACTAGTTTTCATGGAACTGGAAATTATGCACACTACCATAGTAGAAATGTAATAACCAGTTTCACCTAGCTATGAATAACCTGTGCTACAGTAATTCCTTGCCTGGCAAGATATCTCATTTGTATAATAGCAGCACAAGTATTATTTAAGTATCCAATAGCTTTCTGATTAGATATAAGAACCATAACAAGATGTGAAAGTCATATTCAGAATCTTTGAGGAGGCCAAGAACTGGTAGATAGATATGCCATAGGCCATAGGGGAGAAACTATTGGAATTATTTTGCTAAGTACAGTATCACAATGACTTCTAAAGACTTAGTGCTATACCCATAGCTCAGAACACATGCTAGCCCTCATTAGAGAAGTTTCTTTATTCAGTAGATGGAAATTAACACAGATATCTGCAATTTGGCAATATGCAGAAAACAAGAGACTTTGTAATGCTCTGTCCCCAAAAGAAATTTCTATATCATACCCCTCTTCTCAAAGCTCATGGATCTTCAAAAGAGATGGGAAAATAGTGTTGTATAACTTCATTGTAACAGTGTTTCCTGGATAGGATTCAACAGATGAATTTGCATATATAGATTCACAGTGGTTATGACAACGTGCAAAGTACCTGTGCAAGATCAAGGCAGAAATATTCCTGCGTGGAGACGGGATAGTCACCAAACTGCACCTATAGCTGAGAGGCTATTGTCAAGTGAGAGCTCCTGAGGGGATAGATACTTTTTATTGAGAGTGAAGGCTCTGGTATGACAACCATAATCCAGCAGATTTCCACATACCGAAAAGTACTTGGACAACTCAAATTAGACATTTTAGATTAAAATAAAAAAGAGTACACAATATTGTGTAAATAAGGAAAGATATGGTGGATTTGGGGGATGCGAGTTATAATGATCAAAATGTACTGTATCGAATTCTCAAAAAACTACTAAAGAAAAATAATGTTCTAAAGTTCATCATGCTTCTGTAAAAGAAACTGAGATATCATTTAATATTTTCCACTGTAGAAGTATCCACAGCTTGAAATTATTATTCTTCTCAATTGCTTGTGTAGGAAGGAAAAAATAAAAGACAAGGTGAAGAACTATGGATAGATATTGTGAAATTTACACTTCTCGTATGTCCAACATTGCTTTTAAAAGTATTTTTGTAGTTCTTGAAATTATTCTAAATAACTTATGATGTTATATAAGTATTTTACTTAAGCTTTTTGGGGGAGCCGAGACTATCGCTTTGCTGTAGAGTGCTTGCTTTCCATGTGCACATGCCTGGGCCCTATCTCTAGCACTGCAAATAAATTCTTTATATTTTTAACCATCTAATGTGGTTTAGGGAAATCAACTCAAGCTAAAAATATAATTAGAGCTCTAATTGTAGATCACACTAATAAAATATCATAGCTCACTGATATAGAAAGTAATTGGAGAGAATATTAAAATGATCAATTTTCAACAAAGATATGAAGCAACACCTGGATGTTATTAAAATAATTATTACTTGAGAAGAGTTGTGATTGCAACAGATTATTATTAGAAAGTATTGGGGGGGTAGTGTATTTCTCAGGGGCCAAGAAATTTCCTGGTATGTGCAAGGCTATGAGTTGGATCAAGAGCAGCATATCATGAAGAAAAATAATTAGAAAAAAGTATTTTATAATAAAATGACAATATGAAAGAAAATGGTCTTAGGTCAAAGAAAATAGAATATTTTATGCCTGATATACATAAGTTGTTGAAATTATTGCATAATATACAATAATTTTTATGAAATTTGTTATTAATATATCACTAAAATATTACAATATACAGTTTTAAATATTGCACACAATAACAAGTTAGCTGAAACAAAGTAGGAAATAAGAAATCTCAAAAATAAGACAAAAAAAGTAAATTTTATAAGATGAAAGTGTTATTTTGGTTGGTTTTTTAGTTAATTCACAATACTTGAAAAATTAATAAAAAAGATTGAATAAATATCTTGACATTAAGCATTTTGAGCTTTTGTTTTTGGATATAAACATTAAAAAATACCTAAATAATGAAATATTGTATATTTCCTTTAAATTTTAATAATAGTTATTGATCATCCTTATCATACTGCATTTTTAAAAAATTTAAATTTTTCTTCTGTGTAAATACATGCCTATGCACTTCCTCTCCTCCCTCCACAATTCTCACCTCCCTTCCAATATCCCCTTTCCCGAAGATCTATTCTCCTGCTTCCCTTCAAAAAACAGCAGTTCTCACAGAATTACTGCTCAAACAAGACGTAACAAGGCTGGGCACTAAACTCTATATCAAGGGTGGTCAAGGAAACACAAGCAGGAGAAAATGTGTCTCAAGAATAGGAAAATGGTCAGAAATCCACATCCATTCCAAATTGTAGAAGTCCTGCAAGAACACCAAGCCAGACAGCAATAGGATATATGGCTCCATATCTGCCACCTCAGTCTCTGTGTGTAGCCTCTGTATCTGCTCCTATCATCTGCTGGATGGAGCCTCTTCAATGAAGATTTGGCTAGGCATCGAACTATGAGCAGAGCAGGATATCATTAGAAATAACCTCCTGGTTATCTAGTCTCTATTTCCTGGCCTGACCTAAAGTAGCAGGCAGGGACTCCCTAGTTTGGCCTGGGGTTCTGCCCTTCCACTGTCCCAGTAGATCCTACAGGCAGGACAGGTAATAGAGTGAAGGTTTTGTGGCTGAGATGTGTCACACTCCCACCACTGGAAGCTTTGTCTATTTACAGGAGATGGCCTGTTCAGGCTCCACATCCCCCATTGCTAGGGTCCTCACTTAGGTTTCCTCTGTACTGGGTCTTCAGATCATTCCCCAAATGTCCTCCAATTTCAGTCATCTCTCTCTATATTCTCTCTCTCTATCCATCTCCCTCAATCTGGTCCCTTCCATTCCCATTTATATCCTACCCCGAGTGCCCTGCCACATCCAATCTATTTCCCCTTATCAGAGAGATCCAGATGTCCCCACAGGGATCTTCCTTGTTACACAATCTGTCTGGGTCTGTGGATTGTAGTACCTTTGTCCTTTGCTTAACAGCTAGTATCCACATTTAAGTGAGAACATACCTACATATCATGTTTGTCTTTCTGGGACTAGGTTACCTCACTCAGGGTGATTTTTTTTTTAATTCTATTCATGTGCCTGCAAATTTCATTTGTTTGTTTGTAATAACCAAGGAATACTGCATTGTTATAAATGTACAACAATTTCTGTCTCCGTTTTTCAATTGAGGGTGTAAGACTCAGGTAATAGGAGTCTATTTCTGGAGAGCCCAAATGAGAGCCAGAGACTAGATCCGATGCAAACTGCAAAAAGGTTTATTATCTGTCGCTAGGGGGCCAGGCTGCCTTAGAGAAGGAGTTGACACTCTGGGTCCAGACAACAGAACTTTTATGTGTTTTACAGAGGCAGATTTTGGCAACAGCGATTAATACAAATATGATTGGTTATGGTGGTTAGTTTTATAAGGTGATTGGAGGGTGGATTGCTAAGCTGTATCTGGTCCTATGAGACCTGTGTTAGCCTTGCGGTTTTACAGAGAATTGTCTCTCAGAGTCAAAGTTGGGGCTTTCCAAGAAGGGAGGTGGGGCAAGCAGACTAGTGGTGATACCACAGAGTCAAGTTGTGGCTTTTCAGGAAGGGAGGAGGAGTGCAGACTAGCAGTGAAACCAAGCAGTGGAAAAATTTTAAACTTCTTGCCTGAATTTACCTGAATTTATGCAACCTAAACTTGCCTTAATTTATGCAGCCTGAACTTATAACTAAAATGACATTATCTATAGCAAACTTAAACAACTTATTTCTTCAAGGGGAATTTAGGTTGTTTCCATTTTCTGGCTCTTATGAATAAAGCTGCTATGAACATAGTTGAGCAAGTGTCCTTCTGGTAAGACATAGCATCTTTTGGGTATGTTGTGCCCAGGAGTGGTACACCTCGATCTTGAGGTAGATTGATTTCCAATCACCATGTTGATTTCCATACTGACTGTATGAGTTTTCATTCTCACCAGCAATGAAGGAGTGTTCCCCTTACTCCACATCCTTACCAGCATGACCTGTCATTTGTGTTATTGATGCCATCCTGACAGGTATAAGATGGTATCTTACAGTAGTTTTAATTTGCATTTCCCTGATGACTAAGGATGTTGAACATTTCTTTCTGTATTCCTCAACCATTTGAGATTCCTCTATTGAGAATTCTGTTTAGGTTTGTACCTATTTTTAATGGAATTATTTGTATTATTGATAGCTAGTTTCATGAGTTCTTTATATATTTTGGATATTAGCCCTCTATCAGGAGTGGAGATAGTAAAAATCTTTTTCCCATTCTTTATGCTGCCGTTTTTCCTATTGACAGTGTCCTTTGTTTTACAGAAGTTTTTCCAGTTTCACGAGGTCCCGTTTATTAACTGTCGCTCTTTGTACCTGCATTATCAGTTGTCTGTTCAGGAAGTTGCCTCTGTGCTAATGAGTTCAAGGTTATTCCCTATTAGTATACGTCCATTGTTGTTCACATTAAAACTATTTATTAATACATTATATTACAAATCTCAGGGGTCCAAAACCTGGCAGCTTAGGCAGAGCTCATTCCAATGCCTCCTCATCCCTGCTCTCCTCTTCATTCTCTTCCCAAGTGTGTTCTTGCCACTCGTTGTCTGTCCTTTAGTTGTTGAACCTCTGCCTGGACTCTCTGTCCCACGTTTTCTTGCCACATGTTGGTGCGTTACTTGTTAATATACGTCCATTGTTGCTCGTATTAAAACTATTTATTAATACATTATATTACAAATCTCAGGGATCCAATACCCGGGCAGTTCAGGAAGAGAGCTCACTCCAAGGCTTCCTCACCCAGAGCTCTCCTCCTCCTTCTCATGTTCTGCTTCCTCCTCCCTGCTCCCTCCTTGCTCCACCCTTCACTCCCCCAGGGTTTTTCTTCCTGTTTTCACACAGACCCTCAATAAACAAATGATCAGGAACCTCTTGCTAGGGGGTGGAAGCTGGGGATGGCAAAAAGGTGTAAACAAGTAAAAAGCGAAACTTAACTAAAATATTATCCACAGCTAAAACATCCCATAACAATTTCCCACTTCTATCAGGTTCAGGGTATCTGGTATTATTCTGAGGTCTTTGATCCACTTAGACTTGAATTATGTGTAGGGTGATGAATATGGGTCTATTTTCATTCTTCTAGATGTGGACATCTAACTAGATCAGTACCATTTTTTGAGGATGCTTTCTTTTTTCAAAAATCAGGTATCCATAAGTTATAGATTTATGTCTGGATCTTTAATTTGGTTCCATTGATCAATGTCTCTGTTTTTATGCCAATATCACATGGTTTTTATTCCTATAACTCTGTAGTATAGCTTGAGATCAGGAATGGCAATACCTTCAGAAGTTCTTTTATTAGTTAATATCTCTTTAGCTAACCTGGGCCTTTGTTTTTCCATATGAAGTTGAGTATTGTCCTTTCAAGGTCTGTAAAGAATTGTATCATGATTTTTATAGAGATTGTATTGTATCTGTAGATTTTGGTAAAATGGCCACATTTATTATGTTAAACCGACCAATCCAGGAGCATCTTTCCATCTTCTGAGATCTTCAGTTTCTTTCTTTGGAGACTAGAAGTTTTATTAAAGAAGTCTGTCACTTGATTGATTAGAATCACCCTAAGATATTATATTTTGTGTCTATTGTGAAGGGTATTATTTCTCTGATTTCCTTCTCTGTCCATTTGTTGTTTGTATATATGAGGACCACTGATTTCTTTGAGTTGATCTTGTAGCCAGCTACTTCACTGAAGTTGTTGCTTTAGTACTTCCTTGTATAATTTTGGGGGTTGCTTATATATACTATCATATCATCTACAAATAAGGATACTTTAACTTCTTTCTTTCCAATTTGTTTCCCCTTGATCCCCTTCTGTTGACTTTTTACTCAAGCAGAAATTCAAGTAATATATTGAATATGTATGTAGAGTGGACAGCCTTGTCTTGTTCCTGATTTTATTGGAATTGTTTTGAGTTTGTCTTCATTTGATTTGATGTTGGCTGTGGACTTGCTATAAATTGCCTTTATTATGTTTAGGTATTTTCACTGTATCCCTAATCTCTCTTGGAATTTTATCATGAAGATTTGTTAAATTTGAGAAAAGCTTTCTTAGCATCTAATATGATGATAATGGTTTTTTGTTTTGTTTTGTTTTGTTTTGTTTTTCTTTCAGTTTGTTGGTATGGTAGATAACGTTGACTGATTTTCTTATGTTGAACTATCCTCGCATCTCAGTAATGAAGCCTACTTTGTCTTTTGGATAAGCTTTTTGATGTGTACCTTAATTTGGTTTGTGAGCAGACTTCTCACCTGGTCTTCTGACTTGCTGAAGAGGCCAGCACTGGAGCAGCTCTTTGCTGGGTTGTTAATAAGGAGTTGATAGCAGTGGCAGTGGCAGGAATACATAACAACTTTCAGATAAAATTTGAGACTTTTCACAAATAAAATAAATATGATTGATACTATTTTACTTATAATAAATTTCATAATATAATCACAATATTACAGAAAAAACTGAGACATACTGAATTTACTTTGGAAACAAGAAATTTTTGGAAATATATTTTTTTATTTAACAGTTTAACCACTGCCCTCTGATGCCTGTTGTGGTACAATGGTATTTTAACTGCACAGTTACTCAACTGTGATACTTAGTTACACTGCAAAATAATTATCACAAGGAAACAGTTTGTCTTTGTTGAATTTATTATAATTAAACTCAAGATAGCAGGAAATAATATTTCAAAGTATTCTAAGGATAGTCATGATTGGCATGTGCATACATATCTTCTGAAGGAGAGACAGGCCAATTAGAAGTTCCAGACCGTCTTGGGCATCATAATTTGAAGCAACCTTGCCCAACTGAGACGTTGTCTCTGAGAAATGAGAATTCAAATATTATAGGAAAAGAGAATAAGAGAAAATTACTTTTAGATTTTTCCCTAGAAAATGTTTTTGTTTTTCAGGAAAATAATGCAAGCGCATTAATTAGTAAAATTGTTGGATGCAAGCTTACACTCATACAGAATATATTAGTAAAACAATATATATTGTATTACAATATTTATGTGTTTACTACAGGGCATATATAGAAAATATTAAGCTAGAATAATATTATAAATTAATAAAATTATTTGGAAACCAGAGTCAAAGTAAAAAGAATCAACCTGCTCTATTTATACTAAATTATTTTCTTTGATGTATTTTCTAAAGTCTTGAACAAAATCAGTCATATATTTGACACAAAAGTAAATAAACTTAAAAAATCATAAGAATATACTATATAGAATAACAAAGAGAAAGCTACACTGACTTAATTGTCCTCTCAATACAATTTATTTAAATTTGTGTAATGGTAAATTAGTAATCTTTTGTGAGGAATTAAATTAATTAAATTAAATTAATAAATGGTAATATGTGCAAAAGATTATATAATGAATAAAGGTAATTTTGTAAAGAGAATAGAAACCAGAAACTTGTGAATTCCCTGTAATTGCGCTGAAACTCAGTTAATGTGATATTTTCTTTTGACTCTGATGAGGATTATATACTCAGTCCCCTTCACTAACCTGCAGTTGATTTCTGGAATAATTTTATATGCTGAATATTTCACTATACTTATGAGAAACCAATAAATATAAGCTATTCATACACTCCAGTTCCCACAAAGAGATGCCAGCATATCTTGAAAACTGAGATTCTTATAAATTGTACATTATTGTTTCAACTTGAAAACAAATAAAAATTGTTAATACATTTATAGAATTTTGAAATAATGTATTATTTGTCAATTATCCAGAAACTGAAAAAGAAGATGAAGACTTGGCAACAGAAAGAAGACAGGAAATCACTAAGGACAAAGGAAGCAAGTCTGCTAACTATGAACTAACTATAACATGAGACAGATTTAGAATATGGCACATAACTCTGCTGATGAAAGACCTATATAGAACCACAATTCTACAGCTAGAATATCTTTATTTTCCTGGCTAGATCATGAAGGAAAAAAGGCAAATTCTGACTAAAGAGTAAAAGTGGGGATTTTTCAATTTTTACCTTCATTTCCTTATAGTATCATATTAATTTCTGAAATTCTCATTATAAATCAGGAGTGGGTGAAAACATTTTGTAGCCAAATGTTCTTGGATTATTGCACAAGGTTGGTGCTGAAAAGCAAGATTCAGAGGTCAGAGTTTCCAAGCCATTTGGAGAGTATTATAAGCCTATATCACCTTTTCATAAATAGTATAGATGAGAATTAATGCACGTTAGAGATTTTTATGTTATAATTGACCTAATTCTTCTAAAATGTTTAGAATGTTTACTATAAGAAGTAATATTTAAAATCATAATACATATGATAAAATAAAAGGAATAAATAAGAATATAACCATTGTTCTATAAAGGAACTAGCAGATAACATATCAATTATTATAGAAGTAGTAAGTTTAAATTTAATATCTGTGTTGGATTTATTTATATAATCACTCAATGAAGATGAAATGTCTTTAGTAAATAATATTTTAGATAATATTAGGTAAGAGATTAAAGTATCTTTTTAGAGATATATGACCAAAAGTTTAATATAAAATTGATAAAGATATTGAGTACCACTAGTATACATTGCTGTAGACAAATCATAAATTGTATTTTGTATATTTATTGCTTATAAGTTACTATTCATTTTGCAATTCATGTTAGTTACACACTATTCTTATACTATTAATTCATACCAGTACTTTCTTATATTTTGTAATTAGTATATGTTAATATTTTTAAGTTATTTTTAATTAAATAATACACAGTTAAATCACTTCCCTGGTCCTGCTCTTTCTTCCAGTCCCTCCAATCTATATAACTCATTTCTCTCAAATTTAAAACCTATTTTATTATTATTGTTAAGCATACACACACACACATTTAAATTCATAGATACAACCTCCTAATTCTACTTAGTGCTTTTTGTATATACACGATTCAAGACTGACCACTGGAATTTTATAATCAATTAGGAGATTCATCCCTTGAGAAATTCCATGTTGTCTGTTGTTCTTTGTCTAGCAGTGGAGCCTTTTGAGATATCTCACTTTCACATGAACAGATATTGGTTCCATCATTTTAAAAATCTGTTATAGGCAGCCATTTTAATGAAGTATCAGAGTTGTAGCTTTCTTGCTATCTAAGACATATAATCTGCCAAAAGAGTTCTTTGTCTACTGGCTCTTAAAATATTTCTGCCCACTCACCTGGGATGTTCCAAGAGCCTTAAGTGTCTGGACCTATTTCAATAGTAGAAACTGGGGTTCAATGTCCCCAGTCAGTTTTTCTCCACATTTTGACACTTGTGGTTTTCTGTTATGGCTCCTGCTGTAATAAAGAAAAACTTTTGACATGGGTTGAGAGCTACACTTACTGAAAGTAATGGTATTATCTTGATTTTCACATTGGCTTGTAAATCATATCTATCTATATTAAGTAATAGGCCAAACACAGAGATATTTAGATTTACATAAATCTTATGCCATAATACATTACATTACTAACATTTAAAAATTATAAAATACAGGGTAAGTTTTGCTGCTATATTTTTGATTTCTAAAGATATTCAAAGACATCATGTATCAAGACATTCTTTGCTATCTGTGATCCTTTAGACATATGGAATATAATACTTTGTATTGCAGCACATTTTATCACGTGCTACAATATGGTAAAGTATGAGACTTAGAAAAACAAATTGACAAAACAATACATTTTAGTCCTTTTAAGCCCAGAGCTAAGATAATGTCACACAGGAAAACAGTTGCCCAGAAAAGATGTAATTTTCTATCACACAGTAAAAGAACTCTTCTCAAACTCTGATTCACCTGTGGAGGACTAATTATAAAGCAATGTCTGTTCTCAGAGTGTTAATCAAATGTCTTAATTTGTTCTTTTAATACTTTTGAACAACTGAACATTTTCAAACTTTATTAGAATCCCAATTCCAGAAAATACTTGAACATAGTAAGCTTCAAAATGCTATTACCAATGATAAAAGTCATTAATATTCATAGAATTTTTTCCTATAACTCACTACCAACTGCTTAATGAACAATAAATTGGATGAGTGCATCCAAGATTCAAATGATATCCATATCCATTTTTTCTATACTAAGAACTCTTAGGATCTCCAATACACTGTAAGTGTACAACATCATTATGATAACTAGGCAAGGAACTTCTGATCAGCCCAACTAATGTATTAGAAATGCTCTGCCAGGTCACCTTCCACCCTGACAGAGGTTTCAATCAGGTTAATGGTTTAATGGTTGGCACTGAAGAAAAATGCTATAAACAACAGTTTCATTTTAATAGCATATGTTCATGTTGATGGTCCATGAAGTCTTCCTAGTCAACTCCAATCTAGATTCCCCCCCTTTCCATTTCTATGTTTCCTTCTCTTTCACAAACATGCAATACATCTTTTATTATTGTTTGACCAACTATACTCTATGATACACAAGTATTTTATATTCATATATAAATATGTTCAATGAAAATTTATTGTTTATTATCATGGATGAAATTGACAACTATATAAGTATCTTTCAAAAAATCTACCACATGATTAGATATCTTCAAGATTTTTAAAACTTAAGCATGGCATATAAGAATGGGAATTTTTTGAACTAGAATTTAAATCTTATATGTAATGACTGAGCACACTGAAAATATGTTGACAGAAGTATAGTGGGGCAATGACTGAAAAGGAAAGATGGAGAGGGAAGAATAGAGTGAGAGAGTAAGGGGAAGAGAGATTGAAAGAAAGAGAGCTAGGAGGCTATCATTGATATGTTTGAAATTTAACAGATTTCCCATGACATAAGTCATTCTCTTCAACTCATTTAGAGCTTAATTTTGTCACTCTACTAATGACTCATAAACTATCAACAAAAGTTTTCACTTTGGAATTCAACATAAAGACACATATACTATACGTGTGTGTGTGTGTGTGTGTGTGTGTGTGTGTGTGTGTGTATTTTATTAATATTTTATGGAGGAGGGTCCAGCCCATTTGCACATTATGGGTGGTATCATTTCTGTTCTGCTGGTCCTGGGATATAAGAAGGTATTTCCTATTGATAGCTATAACCCGATCTGATGACAGGCATAAAGAGAGCAAGAGAGATACACTGGGCTTGGAAAGGGCTTTTGAAACATCAAAGCACACACCTCGCAACACACATCCTTCCACATCTCCTTATTCTTCAAAGCAATTAACAAAACTGGAGAACAAGCATGTAAATAAATGAATCTATGGGGCTATTCTCATTAGAGCCATCACACTATTATATTTTTTATACTGATGTCTGTATATTTATAGAAAGAGTCATATGTAGGAGGCTGAACTCAAATTCACAATCCTCCTGGCTCAAAATCCCCAGTATTGCATTATGTGTGTGTACCACCATGCTTATCTAGAATAACTTATTGTAGATTTATTTATTCTGCTCAGTTCATATTCTATCATTATTTCCTGAGTCTACTTGGGATTTGATGTAATGTCAAAATTAAATCCTAATCCTTTAGATTTCATATGTGAATTTGTTAGTTGTGTTTTGCAGACATAATATTTAAATGCAATTCGTCTGTTTTGCAAACAAAATTAGATTTTAAAATTGATTTATTCCTCACTACTGAAAACTACAATGAAATAATGAAAATATTTCATAAAAATTCAAATATGACCAAATTGATGTTGACTGATTTCAGCTTAGGCATGCTTTAATAAATCTACTTTAAACTTCAACAAGCTTTTTTGTAGAAGCATGACCACCCTATTAGGATATTGATATCAGTAAGAAACTGTGAAAAAAATTTATCTTCTTACAATGATTATCATCAAGGCAATAAAAAGAAACAATCTTAAATCATTTCTCTTTTTCTTTGATTACAAATACAGGTTATTTATATTTTAATGCTATTTAAATGATGTTGGTTCATTTTCATTAATGAATGAAGACTGGAAAATTATGTATATTGTCTTGTCTACTATCTTTGTTCCTAAAGAGACGGAACTTAACTTCAAGATCAGGGAGGACAATTTTTAAATAAGCTTGAACTTGATCCTATTAGCTCAATTTCATAAACTACTAATCTATTTAAACAAAATTATTTTCATTATCTAAACTCTATTAACTTATAAAATACATAGGCAGATTATGATCAGATGTAAAAATTGGAAAACTAATTCTGTGTCAATTGGATATTCGTCTGTATATGTAAATATTGAGAGAAAACAACTGTAGATATTTAAGATGTAGCACAAGATGGGTAAATGCTTGGTGGAAACCTGTACTTCCCTCAAATGAGTTGAGAAATGTTTTCTGTTTCTCCTTTATTTACAAATGCAAGCACTGTTGTTTACAACAAAATGTAGCTACAATAGATCATGTAGTAAAGAGAGAACATTTGAAGTCATCATTGCAGTGTCTTGGATCTCCTTCAAGATTTATAATTATTTATGTAGAAGAAGCAAAAAAAGTATCATCTTGATGATTCTTGGTTCTCCCTGTCAGTATATTATCCAGACACTACATTATTTAATAAAAGGTTATACAAAACTAAATGACTTTTTCTGCTTACAATATTTGTTAAAATTTGTGGTGAATGCTATCTTTTATTAAAAGAAAATAAAACTACTCACTTTTAATCAAGATTTTTTTCTGAAATTATATTAATGGTTTGAAATATTTAGCAACAGTTTTGATGGGAAAAATACCTTATTTCAAGAGATAAAACATGTTAATTACTAGGATACATATACATACCTTTAAGGCAGTTCAATCATATCATCAAAGTGTTTTATAAAATAGATGCTTAGAAGTTTTATCACCATTTCACTTAAATAAGTTGTCTGGAAAAGATCAACAATTTGAGGTCCTTGTAAAAAATCTGGGAATAAATTACTGAAAAAACATAAAGGAGACATACTTATTAAATTATAATAACAACGAAATATAGTTGGGGCAAATTAGTAGTGACAATGGAAGATGCAAAATTAATGTATTTCTTTCCAATCCTATGAAAAAAACATAGTTCAAAGTTATTTTATAGTTATGAAATATACTTGAAAATGGGTGCACAAAGAGCAATGCACTAGATTCGGTCCAATTCCTGCCGAGACATAAAGGCAAAAGTGATAAATCACTGGCTGCTGATGATGCCATACAGTGTTTTGAGTTGTATAGGAATAAGAAATAGTGAGTAGGGGACCTGGCTTTGTATTTGCTTTCCAAATGAAGAATGAGTCTCTTACCATTTAAACTAGAGAAAATAAATCCAGTAGAATTTGAAAATGTTTATAAAAATATATTTTCCACCCATAAACTAAGATTTGTGTTTTAATAAAAGTACAAATGATCTGTGTTGGTGAAAACACAGAAAAATGAGGTACTTCATACACCTTGGATGAGAGTGTAACTTGCTTTATAATATTCTCTGCAATGAATTTTCCCTAAAATACCAAAAACCTTGCTTTATTTTAATGATTAAATTATCCTGAATTTTCCATAATGGAATTGAATAATGTATATTTTAAATGAGAAGAAAGAAAGACAAGATTTGAAAATAGGATTAGTTAGGTCAACCATTTACTACATTATTGAATTATACTTAGGAATAATGAGCATTGTCATGGAAAGTATTAAATTAATTGTTTCACATGAGGAATAAAGTTAAAAATACTATAAAGAAACCAAGAAGCTGACAAACAGCAAAGCATTGTAATAGATCTCCACCCTGGGCACTTAGAGAATATTAAGTGGCTGTATAAAACTCCAAAGCCCCTGTTTTGTACTAATATAGAAATCCAAGATTTGACTCATCTGAATTGGTTTTTACTTTTTGTTCTTTTTTCTCAAAATATAAAAATAAACACTTTATATAAAAATCTTTTGATGTAAAGAAACAATTAAAACATGAACTTAAAGCATTTCCAATAATCATTTCTTTGTGAGTATTGTTGATTTTTAAATGAGATATTATATGGATAATAAATGAATTGGAATAATGAATCTCTGTGACACACAAGTATTTTATTTTTCACTTGCATGATAATGGCTGGAGTTGAGAATTTCAATCATGCTAATAAGGTGAAATAACTGGAAAATAAAAATTTCAGATACTGATGAGTTTAAAAATGATACAAGGGAGCTAGCAAGATGGCTCAGAAGGACCATAGCTTTTTGCTTCATTAATGAACAAGAGACCCTGCCTCAACCAAGGCAGAGAAGGAAAATCATGCCCCAAGGCTGTTTCTTCACCTCGTCACAAATAAATAACAAACAGATACACTCATACAAAAGCACTAGCATACATAAAGTTATATGCAGATTGGTCATACACACACACACAAACACATCACCAGCACCACCACACCACCGCCACTCCCACCATTGTCACCACCAATCAGATTTACCACATGATGCATTAAAATGATTAAATTCTACTTTTTAAAGTTTAAGAAATCTGAGCTATTAATAACACAGTGGTTGTATATACACGATGTAAAACCTGATGAAAAAGAGAGGCCACGAATTTGCAGAAAAAGTTGGAAGATTTATATGTGGGTGTTTTCTCAGAAGAAAGAAGAAGGTAAAAATTTAAAATACAATCTTAAAAATTCAGAAATAAACTTAAAAAACAGGAAAAATTATTTGCAAACAATATATCTCATAATGATTTGATCCTAAGTATCTTGGATCATTTTCGTAACTCAGTAACAAGAAAATGTGCAACACAAGGAAACATGAATAAGAACTAAATGTACGGGTGAGGTGTAATGCTTTTAATAAGAAAATATATATCAAACCGCACATAGGTGCTACTACATGTTTGTTAATGTTTAAGCAAAATGGACAACATTTTTTGTTAACTTTTGGTAAGAAGACATTGTTCACATAAAGTTTTAGGTTTCATTCTGACATATGACACAGAAAATATTAGTTGAAGTAAAATAATAGCACTTCCCACAATTGCCTGAAAGATAATGATGTTTCTTATGCTCAGGCAAACTTATTTGTAGCATCACTTTAGTATAACAATTTTGAGCCAAACTTTGTGAATTTGATTGCCTATAAGAAGCAATAATGTAAAAATATTGCATTACACTGTACAAAAATTTTGACAGTAAGTGAAATTCTATCACAACTATCCTGACATTTGTTTTAAACAAAAATGCATTCATGTGTTCATGGCATTCTTAGTATTTAGCATTTTTACTATATCGTGTATGTGTTTTCATAGAATTTCATAAAATTTAAAATTTTGAAGTTTAGGAATATAGAGGAATATTTAATTATTTAATCCAGCAACATGGCTGCTCTGGGAAGGGATCACATCTGAGGATCAAATGAACGGATATGAAGGGATCAAATCCAAGGGTTATAAAAGGGACCACATCCAGAGGTCTACATGAAGGTATTACATTCAGTGGCCAGTGTGTTCCAGATGGTATGTAGAAAGAATGTTAGCACACACCTCTAATCACAGCATTCAGAAAGCAGTGGTTGTACACAACTTTAATTCCAGATTTGGGATACAGGAGGCAGATCTCAGAAGGAGTCAATGTTAGAAGGAAGTGACATCTGAGATCAGTTAATGTGAAGAGAAGATAAAGTGGCAAATATAAAGAAAAGTTAGCAGAGTGAAGACATGCTGAATTTTCACAATATAAAAGCAGAATCTCAGCTCAGAGAGTCCAGATAAAAGGCAGAGAGGACAAGACACAAAGACAATGAAATGGTCTGACTGAAGATAAGGCAGAGAATCAGAGAGGCTGACTAGAGCAGTCTAAGGCAGTATGAGATAATCAGTGTGAGCAATCTGAGGCAGAGATACAGAGGCAGTTCAACAAAAGAAATAAGTATCAGATGGGAAGAGTGAGTCAGTTTGAAGTAGAGCAGAGCAGTTCAATCAGAGAATATTTGGAAGTCTGCCAAAGTCAGAAGAGTTCAGTCAGAAACAGTTAGCTGGTTCAGAAGTTCACTTTGAACCAGCCATTTTGGAGCCAGAACAGCAAGTGAGTTGAATCACAAGTATCAGATTTCAGAAGGAGCTAGCAAGAGTGGCTTAGTCAGCAGTAAGTCTTCTAGGCTTAAATGTTTTAGGTTGTACAGAAACCGAGGCTGAAGCCTTGCAGTTCTAGGTTTAGGATTAGATTGTACAGAGGCCAAAATGCTCCAGGGCTCAAGGACTGGGGCCAGTTTATTGAATTAGGTAAAGAATAAACCATCATATTCCCTGAATCAAGAGTTACATAAGATCAAATAAATAGCCTATAGATGCATTGAAAAGATTTCTCTCTGTGTATGTGAGACTACATAAATCACTCTCAGAATGAAAACTTTTCAGAATCTAATCAGTTTGGCTTCAGAGCTTGATCAATCTGCCTTAAATTTTATTTTTCTCTGGATTTAGTACAATTCTTTATGAATTATACTGTCACAAAAACTGACATACATAACTAGCAATTTTTTTCTCAATAATAAAGCAATCTTCCATAGAATGTCAGGGGTTCTATGAGAAGTTCTTAGCCCTATTGTAAAAATTCATATCTCCTTCCTGGAGAAAATTGCTGTCAGTAACTGAATGTAAGTAATTGGTCAGTTTCTTGTACTATACAGCCCCACAAGGTCACCCTACATTCAGATTTCACTATGGGTTTGACTGAGGTCCTCATTAAGATGGATTCATGATCCTAGATTCCTTTTGTTCCACCCTGAGCTGGTTTGGATTTTGTATGCATTCTGTAATGCGTGTTTTGGGTTAAGTTGTAAAATGGTTTCCAGGTTAGATATATTAACTACCTAAGCACCATAACATAGAAATAAAACATTATATAGCAAAGTAATGAAACTATTTTATAGACTAAATTATGAAATTTGATTAAGAATTCTTGAAATAAGGAATCTAACTTACATTTCTAGGGAATCTTCAATAGTTCTAATAAAACAAAAATTTAATCCCTGGATCTGATTCCAGGGCTTTACACATGTACATCTAGAAAACCATTCTACCAAGGGATTATAGGCCACTTATTTTGAAAAAGCATCTCTCTAAGTTACCTACCTTGGTCTTGGATGAAATCCTTAACCGAGAACACATTAAATCTTATTGCCTTGAGTCTTTTATCATCATCATCATCATCATCATCATCATCATCATCATCATTAATTTATTTTTATTTCTCTCATATAATACATTCTAACCCCAGGCTCCCCTTCCTCTCCTCTTCCTATTTTCACCCTCTTTCCAAGATTCACTCCTACCCCTCCACCCCTCACCTTCTGCTTCCCTTCAGAACACAGCAGAATTCCCAGAGTTACCACTTGAACAGGGCATAGCAAAATGGAACAAGACTGGGTTCTGGCGCCTATATCAATGCTGGAAGTGGGAGCCCAGCAGGAGGAAAGGGGTTGAAAGGGTTAATAAAAGGGTCAGAGACCCACCACATTACGGTTTTGAGGAGTTCTACATGAGTACTAAGCCAGACAGCAATAAGATATGTATAGGGGACCTTACAGGCTCGTTGTCTGCCACTTCAGTGGGTCTATAAGCCCCTAAGAGTAGTTGATTTTGTGGGGCTTCTTTTCCTGGTCTCCTTGACCACTCTGGTTCCCATCATCCAGTTCTTGAAAGCTGTGATAGCAAGCCTGTACCACCAGATGAGCTTCTTCTGGAAATGTCTCAAATTCTGCATCCATGCATGTGTTTGAGCATACATGCACATGCACATACATGTGTGCTAGCCTGTGAAAGCCAGTAGTAAGTAAAATATCTTCCACAATCACTCTCCACATTTTTTCTGAGACAAGGAATCTTGCTAAACGTGGGCCTCACCAGTTTAGCAAATCACTCTGCCCAGGCATCAGTGACATTTATGTTTCTGCTTCTCAAGTGCTAGTTTATCAATTGTGTATTAACCTATATAAAGGGGAAATCCAACTCACATCCTTATATTTGTGTATCATGGATTTTATTGATGCATCTCCTTATTTCTCCAATCTTGCTCCCTAATAACATTTTGATTTACTCTTTATAATTTCACATATTGTCAAAGAGATAGATAACTTTATGAAACTCAAATTATTAATAATACTATTATAAAAATAATTCATACATATAGCATGTTCTTGAAAGTAATAAAATTAATTTATGTATTCTTCCACTAGGTTGTTAAAGTGATATAACATCAAGTTATATTTATTACACTATATATGTATATTCACACATGCAAGTATATGCATCTTCACGGGAACACGCACAGGTATTTTATTCTTTATAAATGCACAAACTTACACTGAAATCATCCCTTCCAGTCAAACAGTGGAGGCTCATTTATACTTCTTTCCTTCTGTATTCATAACTTACATCTCTTGGTGAAAAACGAAACTTTCATTATCCAAAATATATTTAGATAATCATGCAAACCTTGAATAGTAAAAATGTAGTTTCAGTATTTCTTACTATGAGTCTTTGACAAACGGTCCTATTAACCATTGAGTTCATTATTTTTTAGGTTTCTTGTTTTGGGGCCTGATGATATGTCATGCAAATGATGATTAAAACTTAAACAGGTTATTTTTCTCCTACAGAAATCATTAGGGTTATGGTAATTTTTGAAATACAATTTAATGTGACTTTTCTGCTTGTTTGTGGAATTGTTTTCTCCCACTTCTACTGAAAATATGTTTGTTTAGTTTCACATGACATAATAATTTTACACATCCCAGTGGCAAAATGTGGTACCTCATTTCATGCATAATATAATGATCAATCAAGAAAAGTGGTATATCCATGCAAATTGATTATCATGAGTTTGCATTTTGGGCATTCCAAGAATTGTCTCACTAGCTGTTGTAATCTTAGATTCAAGATAGAGAACAGTTTATTTTTTGGCTAATTAAGTTTCTATTTCTAGCTTGGAGCCCTTAAGTATATTGTCCTCAATACAATGTATTCTTAAGCCTATAACTGAAAGGCTTCAGCCTCCAAACAAAATAGAGCAGTTAGACCTCCATACAATCTAATTTACATCTGAGACTTACTGCGGACTGAGCCACTCTGACTAGCTCCTTCTGAACTCTGACCCTCCTGGTTCAATTCAACTCACTCCTTGTTATGGTCCAAAATCACCTCCAACTTGCTGGCTCAAACTGAGCTTCTGAGCCAGCTGACTGTTTCTGACTGAATTCTTCAGACTCTAGCATATTCTGGCTGATTCTCTGACTGTCTCAGACTGAACTACTCTGATCATCTTCAAACTGACTCATTCTTCAAGTCTGATACTGATTTGCTGAGCTGCTTCTGTGTCTCTGTGTCTTTCCCAACCTGCTTGTTTCTGTAACTCACTGCTCTATACTGCCTCAGTTAGCCTCATTGCCTTATCCTCAGTCAGACTTCTTCATTGTCTCTAAGTCTTGTCCCTGTCTGTCTTATATTGCCTGCTTCAGACTGAAGCCTCATACTGCCTCTGTAACTGACTGTGATGTAACTGACTGTGGTGTATCTGACTCTGTTCTGTGCTGAAAGCCTGTTTTTATATCAAAAGAGTTGTGTGCATCCTCATTCTGGTTCTGACTCACTCTATTAACTCTTCCTCTAATTAATCACTTTGCTTATCCTTCACTGATTCATTTCAGATGTCACATCTTTGTGACACTGACTCTTTCTGAACTTTGATGTCTGTATTTGCTTCTACACTCTGTTTCTGTCTTAAGGATCAAATGCATAGACTACCATTGCCTCTGAATACTGGGATTAAAGGTGTGTGATAACACTCTTAACATTCTTTCTACATTCCATCCAGCCCACACAGACCTCTGAATGTTATTGCTTCATGGAGAACCTTCCTAGCTTTCACTCAGGCCTATTGTTCTACAAGCTGTTTTGAATTACACAATTAATTATTGTCAATCTCACTCTCCTACTATACTTGAGAAACTTAATTTTTTTCTTTTATTTGTTATATAAATAGCTAACAGAATCTCAAGAGAAAATAATGAAAAAAAATTATCTATGGCTAATTCTTGGAATAGTTAGAATCTAGTTTTCTTGCTCATAAAAACTATTTATAGAAAAATTTTAAAAAGTTATTATGAAATACATTACCCAATAAAACAGAACTTCTATAACAGTGCTTTTAACTGATAAGGAATGTATGAATACATAGACACTTCCTCCTCTGGTGTTTTTAAAACCTGAAATGTTTCAAAATCATTTTTGTTCTATAAACTTTTTATGAATTTATTTGTATATATTTATATAGTTCAAAGTTCTGTTTTGGCAAATGCAGGTATTAAATTATCAACCAAATTATTACAGATAATCTCAGTTTGAGATAATCAAATTAACGTTGGTATCACAAAGAAGAGAAATATTTTGCACAGTCAGAATTTACCAGTACCAGTTTTACAGTCTGAGTAAAATGAGACCAGCCCTATGCATGAACAGCTGAGGTGACTCTGTGTTTCATAGAGCTGGATCATTGAACTTTTATAGTCTGAGTAAATGAAGTAAAAATATAGACATTCTTTTATCCTATTAAATTTTAATATTGTATTTTTCTAGTGAATAATTCCTACTTTAAAGTGTCATGTTATCACTCATCTAGAAATATTATGTTTATACTTTGTATGTAAAAAATTATTTTATGGTAAGTAAATCTGAACATTTAAATTGGTATCAGGTTGCGCAAGTAACACAGACTGTCAAATATTTCATTGTTAAACATGATATACAGTATTGAAGGACACTCATTCAGTGTATTCACTTTTATATAAATACAGTATATTCACTTTTATATCATGACTTAAGTTTAGGTAGCCTATGTTACCTTGAGAAAAACAAGAAAACTGATTTTGAGTAAATGTAGAGAAATTTATCACCCATTGTGTATATTAATAAGGAGTTAAAATACAAAACAGCATTTTGTTTAGAATTGAAATATTAAAGCCATCTAGAATAAGTTGTGTACATTCATGTCTAGAATAAGTTTTGTATGTGTGTGTGTGTGTATATATGTATATACATATATATATGTATATATGGAGGGGGGGTGATATCACATTAAGACAAGACAGCAGATGAAATCTTGACAATTAAAGTATTTTTTTCTAAAATCTGTTTGTCTTGCTCGAGATGAAGAAGATTGTAATACATAAGAGACAAACAATGAAATAGTAGATGCTAGTGATGATATTATAAAATTAACTGAAGCATTGATTTTGAATTTTAAAGTTACAATTATTTAAATTATAAAAGCAACTGTATCCGTGTTGCTGTATCCATTGGGACTGTACTCCACAACTGTGCATTTTTGATTAATTGTAGTTTTCTGTAGTTGTCTGCATCTGTTGCAAAGAGAAATTTTCTTAATGAGGGATGAGATTACAATTATCTGTGGGTATAGTATAACAAATTCCATTAATTATAGTACTTATATCAAAGTTAATAATCAAAAGGGGATTGAATCTTGATTTATGAGCTGAAGAAAATAATCTGTTTCTTTTCAAGATATCAATAATATATTACTTTAGAACAAAAAACAGCAATAGAAAAATTCCTAATAACATTATGCTATATCTATAGATCAGCTTCTCAATTAGTTATCATCAGAGAAGCTTCCTCCTGCAGGAGATGGGAAATAGTACAGAGATGTACAATTGGACACTGTGCAGATAGTGAGATACTTTTGAACACTCATTACTAAATTAGACAGTTTCACCAACAGCCTACCCTCAAGGCTAAGAGAACTATGAAGAAGAGTAGGCAGAGAGCTTGTAAGAGGCCAAAGGGATGGATGACACCAAGGAAACACCATTTTCCAGAAACAAAAGAATTGATACACTTAATAACTCACAGAAACTGTGGCAAAATGAACAGAGCCTGCATAGGTCCTAGCCAGATGAGGTCCCAGTGTAGAAATGGGAAGGCTACCATTCTTAACCAAGATATTATTTCTAATTTACAACTGCTTGCAAAGGAAAAAGACATAATTTTCTCCAATAATGTCTCTCTGGGTATATAAATCTAACTTAAGAGCAGGCCTCATGTCCAACAGCAGATAGCTATCACAAAATGAACTCAATGGTATTTTTGTGAATTTTGTCTAATATTGCTTCATTTGGATATTTTTTATCATATTGATCTTTTTCCTTTATATTATGGTTTCTACGTTTGTGTTTTTATGGTTTTTATTTGTGTGTGTGTGCGTGTGTGCGTGTATGTGTGGGTGTGTGTGATGTGTTGCTTATTTGTTTTTTTTTTAGATACTTAAAAAAATCTACCTGCTTGTTTTCTAAAGAGAGATAAGGAAGGCATGAGTTGGATGGATGAGGAGGCAGGGGTGATCTGGGAGAGATGTGGGAGAGAAAATGGTGATGAAAATATAATGTGTGAAAAAAACTTGTAAATGAACTCTTTCTTAGGAAACAAACACCCCTCACCCCTAAATCGTAGCTGTAGATTCACACCAGACATAGATGTAGATGCCAGGTGTTGCCAGTGATTAGGGGCAAAGTCACCAGTTCTTAGTTCTGGAGCACTGTTGCTTTTCTGCCTCCATAAAAGAACAATCTATTTTTAAGCTTAGAACTGGAAGGTGTCAGCCTCGTCTCCCTAAAATGTAGACCCGTTAATCCTCCCACAACTTCTCTGACTAAACTTTTTTGACTCTGGCTTACTCTGGCTGATTCTCTGACTGCCTCACACTGAGCTGCTTTCTGGGCTTCAAACTCACTCATTCTTCCCTTAGGATACTGACTTCTGCGGAACTGCCTCTGTCTCTCCCTAAGCTCTTATTGCTCATAGTGCCTTAGTCAGCCTCTCTGCTTCTCAGTCAGACAACTTCATTGTCTCTGAGTCTTGTACCCTTCTGCCTGCTTCAGATTGCTTACCTCATAGTGCCGGCTGTAACTCACACATCTCAGACATCACTTCCTGTGTGACATTGAATTTTTCTGAGATTTCTTTCCTGTGTCTGCTTCCATGTGCTAAGATAAAAAGCATGCACTTCCACTGCCTTCTAAATACTGTATTAAAGGTGTGTGCCATCACTGCTTTCTGAATATTTGGATTAAAGATGTGTAGCAATGGTCTTTCTACCCTAGAGCAGCCATGCTTCTGGATTAAAATATTAAACATTCCTCTAGATCAAATAAATGTATAATTCAAACCAAAGATAAAACAGATTATAGGCTTTAAATCTGAATTTTATTTTCCTATTATTATAAACTTTTATATATTTCATGAATAGCTTCATTAAATTTAAAAACAACCTGCCCTTATGGTTCAGGGACCCTGAAAAAGTGAAGTAAAAAGATTTTAAGATCATCAGAATTGATTTACAGCCATGAAACAAGCCCTTTTAAACATTGCTAGACAAGTAAATATGTGAATTCATAGGGATTGGGAAAGCATGTATAGGGCCTGTATTGGTCTATACCATGTGTTCTGTGTGTATATTATGGAACCTAGTATATTTTTAACTTATTTTATGGGATTGCTGAGTGTGTGAATGAGGTTCCCAGTGGAAAGAGATGAACTGTACAAAAGCCTTCATCCCTAATCCATAAGCTATATCCAACTGATAGCCATTTGTAAATGAACAAAGTATTGCTGGGTTAAAAACAACTCTAAGGGCAAGCCTCATGGCAACAGTAAATAGACAACCTCCCAAAAAACTAAAGGTCAATTTGGAGGTTCAAGGCTATTCTTGACTTTCTCTTATATTAAGTATAATGTATTTAGTTTTAAATTGAAGTATTTGACCCAATTGGAGTTAATTTGTGTGCAGCATTACAAGTATGAATCTACCTTAAATATTCTACATAGATCCTTCCAGTTTGAGCAGCATCATTTGTTAGAGACACTGTCCTTTTTCTGGTGTGTATTTCTGACTTCTTTTTGAAAATTCAGGCAGCCATAGATGTGTGTGGATTTATGTCTTGGACTTCAGTTAGATTCCACTGATCCAAGTATCTTTGTGTGTGTGTGTGTGTGTGTGTGTGTGTGTGTGTGTGTCAATACCACTGTTTTTATTACTATAGCTCTGAAGTACAATTTGAGATTGGGGATGATGATTCCTACAGCAGTTCTTTTATTATTCAGGATTGTTTCAGCTTTCCTGATTGTTTTGTATGTGTGTTTCAATATGAAGCTGAAAATTGTCCTTGGAAATTCTGTGAGGAATTACATCAGCATTTTTGACAGGGATTTCACTGAATTCGTAGATTACTTTTGGAAACGTGGCCATTTTTACTATATTAAGCCCCTAGTCTATGATCATGGAAGATCCTTCCATCTTCTGATATCATCTTCAATTTCTTTCATCAAAGTCTTAATTTTTTTTCATACAAATCCTTCACTTGTTTTGGTGGCATTATGCCAAGATATTTTTGGAAGTTAATAAAAAAAAATTGCTTCCCTGATTTCTTTCTCAGTCTGTCATTGTCTACAGGAATGCTACTGATAATTATGTATTAATTTTATATAGTGCTTCTGTGTTGAAAGTGGTTATTAGATATAGGAGTTTCATAGTTAATTTTTTAGTATCAATTCTTCATATAATCATATCATCTGCAAATAAAGATACCTCGACTCCTTCCTATTTGCATCCTCTTGATCTCCTTTAGTTATCTTATTTCTCTAGTTGAATCTTTAAGTAATATATTGAATAAGTATGGAGAAAGTGAAAAACTGTGTCTTTTTCCTGATTTTTGTGGAAATGCTTTGATTTCTCACCCTTTAGATTGGTGTTATCTGTGGGTTCACTATAAATAATCTTTGTTATTTTGACATTTTTCTCTTATATTCCTAGTCTCTTTAGGACTTTTATTATGAAGGGGTGCTGAATGTTGTCAGAAGTCTTTTATGCATCTAAACAGATGATCATTTTTTTTGTTGTTGTTTTGTTTCTTTTTGATTCTGTCTTTTATTAGTCTGTTTATAAAGAGTATTAAATTTATCAGTATATGTATGTTGAGCCATCCCTGCATCTGTGGAGAAAGCCTACTTGATTATGGTGGATGATCATTCAGATGTGTTCTTCATTTAATGTGCAAGAATTTTATTGAGATATTTTGCATCTATGTATATAAGGTAATTTGGTTTGTAACTATATTTCTTTATTTTTACTTTATTTGTTTAGGGATCAGAGTAACTCTGGCCTTGTAGAAAGATTTGGGCAATGTTATTTCTGTTTTTATTTTATGGAAAAATTTTGGGAGTATTAGTGTTAATACTTCTTTGAAAGTGTGGTAAAATTCCACACTAAAATCATCTGGTCCTGGGCTTTTAAGCTGAAAGATTATAATCACTGCTTCTTCTCACTAGGGATTATAGTTCTGTTTAAGTTTCTTATATGATCTGGATTCAACCTTGGTAGGTGGTGTATACATAAAATTTTTCCATCTCTTCTGGGATTTATAGCTTGGTACAATATGATTAAAATTATGTTCTTACCATCTTCTGGATGTCTTCCATGTTTGTTTTTATGTTTCCTTTTTGCCATTAATTTTGTTAGTTTAGATCTTCACTCTCTACCCTTTAGTTAATTTTGCTAAATTTTTGTTAATCTTAACGATTTTATCAAAGGACCAACTCTTTGTCTCTTGATTATTTTAATTTTTTTGGCATGTTTTATTCTCCACTTGTTTTATTATTTGTCATATATTCCTTTTGGATTTTATATAATCTTTTTTTTCTAGAGTTTTAAAATGTGTCATTAAGTTATTAATATAAAATCTCTCCAACTTCTTTTTTCCTGTTTTTCTTCTTTCATACATGCTGATCCCCCTCCTCTTCCTTACCCTCCTCTCCCTCATCCTCCTCTCCCTCAATCCCCCCTCCAGGTCACCCCATTTCCCCATTCCCCCATATCTACACCCTCATCGCCACCCACAAACAACCCCCCACTTCTCCCCGTGAAAGAACAGTTTCCCCCCAGGGTTACCTACCACATAATCAGGGTATGGCATAGCCAAATTGGCCAGGTACCCATCCCTATATCAAGGGTGGGGCAGGCAACTTGGCAGAAGCAAAAGTTTCCCAAGGGTCGGTAAAAGGGTCAGAGACAACCCTATTACAGCCTGTAGGAGTTTTTCAAGAACACCAATGCAGACAATCATAAGATGTATTTAGGAGATCCTGCAGGTTCTATGTCTGTCCCTTCAGTATCTGAGGGACCCTCAGAGTGCTAGTCAGTTGACACTGTGGTTCTTCTGTTGTCCTCAACCCCTCTGGTCTCCTCCATTCCTCTTCTCTGTCTTCTGTGTGGTTCCCTGATCTCTGTAAGATGTTTGGCTCTAGGCATCTTTATATGCTCCTATCCACTGCTGGAGGGAGCCTATCTGGTGAGGACTGACTAGGCACAGATCTATGAGCAGAGGATGACATCATTAGGAATCATCTCCGTGTTATTCACTCTCTAGTTTCTGGCCTGGCCTGGCCTGGCCTGCAGTTTCAGGCAGAGATTCCCTCCTTTGGCATGGGGTTCTGCAGAGAAGATAGGCCATAGTCTGGAGGTTTTGTGGCTGGTCTGGTGTCCCAGTCTCATCATGGGAAGCCTTGCCTGGACAAAGGAGATAATCTGTTCAGGCTCCCCATCCTCAATTACTAGGGATCCTTGCTAGGGTCTCCCTCACAGATTCCCATGCGTTTCCACTATACTAGGGCTCCCAATCACCTCCTAATTGTGCACCAATTCCTGTCGTCTAGCCATATGTTTTCTCCTTCCATCTCTCTTCTTTCTGGTCCCATCCTACCCATTTTTGTCCTCCCCAAACTCAACTGCACCAGTTGACCAGGGAAATCATTGAGTTCTTACTGGGGTCCTTCTTGTTGCATAGTTTTTCTATGCCTGTGGATGCCAGTAATACCAGTACCTTGCACTTTTTCTTAAGTGTTAATATTCACATATATGTGAGTACATACCATGTTTGCCATTTTTTGGACTGGGTTACCTCACTTAGGATGATCTTTTCTAGTTCCACCCATTTGTCTGCAAAGTACATTATGTCATTTTTTTAATAGCAGAGTAATACTCCAATGTGTAATTATACCACATTTTTTTAACCAGTCTTTAGTTGAGGGACATTTATATTGTTTCTAACTTCTGGCTATTATGAAAAAAGCTGCTATGAACATAGTTGAGCAAGTATCCTTCTGGTAGGATGGAATAACTTCCGAGTATGTGCCCAAGAGAGGTATAGGTGGGTCTTGTGGTAGGTCAATTTCCAATTTCCTAAGAAATTACCATGTTGATTTCCATAGTGGGTACACATGTATGCACTCCTACCAGCAATGAAGGAGTGTTCATTTTGTTCCACATCCTTGCCAGCATGAGGTGTCTTTGTGTTATTGATTTTAGTCATTCTGACAGTTGTAAGATGGAATCTGAAAGTGCTTTTGGTTTGCATTTACCTAATGGCTAAGGATGCTGAGCATTTCTTTAGGTGTTTCTCAGCCATTTGATATTCTTCTTTTGAGAATTCTTTGTTTACATCTGTACCTCATTTTTTTAAATTGGATTATTTGCTTTGTTGAAGTCTAGTTTCCTGAGTTCTTTATTTATTTCGAATATTATCCCTCTATAGGAAGCAGAAGTCGTGAAGATTTTTTCCCATTCTATAGGCTACTAGTTTGTCTTATTGACAGTGTCCTTTGCCTTACAGAAGCTTTTTGGTTCCATGAGGTACCATTTATTAATTGTTGAGCTCAGTGCCTGAGCTATTGGTATTCTATTCAGAAAGTTGTCTCCTGTGCCAATGTGTTCAAGGCCATTCCCCAATTTCTCTTCTGTCAGGTTCAGTGTATCTGACTTTATGTTGAGGTCTTTGATCTACTTGGACTTGAGTTTTGTGCATGGTGATAAATATGGATCAATTTGCATTTTTCTGCATGTAGACATCCAATTAGACAAGCACAATTTGTTAAAGATGCTTTTTTCCATTGTCTATTTCTGGCTTCTTTACTGAAGATCAGATGTGCATAAAGTATGACTGTATATCTGGATCTTCTATTCAGGTCCAGTGATTAACATGTCTGCTTTTATGTCTATACCATGTGGGGTTTTTTGTTGTTTAGTATTATTACTATAGCTTTATCATACAGCTTGAGGTCAGGAATAATGATATCTCTAGAAGTTATTTTATATTTTTGGATTATTTTAGATATACTGGGTTTTTTTCCCCATATAAAATTGAGTATTGTCCTTTCAATGTCTGGAAAGAACTGTGTTGTGATTTTGATAAAGATTGCATTGACTCATAGATTGTTTTTGTTAAGATGTCCATTTTCACTATGTTGATCCTCCTAATCCAGGGGCATGGAAGATCCTTTCATTTTTGATCAATTCTAAAAACATTTTAATTTCTTTCTTAATATCCATTTTTCCCAGTTTTCATTCAGTAGTAACTTGTTCATTTTCTAGGAGATTATAAGCTTTCTTTTGTTTGTATTGTTGATATGCAGCGTAATTCTGTGGAGGTGAGGTATGATTGACAATGTTATTCAGTTTTCTTGTCTTTGTAGAAACTTGCTTTGTGTTTATGTATATGATCAGTTTTGGAGAAAGTTCCATGAGCTGCTGAGAGGTATGTTTGTTTTTGTTTGGGGAAATGTTCTGTAAATGCTTAAGTCCTTTTGATTTATAACATTAATTACTACCATCATTTCTTTGTTTTTGTTTCCTCTAAATGACCTGTCTATTGCTGAGAGTAGGTAATTGAAGTCACCCACTATCACTGTATGAGTATCAGTACATCATTTAAGCTAAGGTAGTGTGTTTGGGTTTTTTTTTGTTGTGGTTGTTGTTTTCTTTTTCTTTTTATGAATTTGTGTGTGCTTGTGTTTGAGTCATAAGTATTTAGAATTGAAAAATTTGATGGTTTTTTCATTTGGTGAGCATATGTGTCATTCCTATCTCTTCTGAATGATGTTAGTGAAAACTTGGCTGTTGTTGTTGTTGTTTTCAGATATTATAATGGCTACCTCAGCTTGCTTCTTAGGTTCATTTGCTTTGAATATATTTTTTCATCCTTTCACCCCGAGCTGATGTCTATCCAAGATTTTAAATATATTTCTTAGTTACAATAGAAGAAAGGATTCTGTTTGAGAATCCAATCTGTTAGTCTCTGTCTTTTTATGGGGCAACTGAGACCATTAATGTTGAGAGTTATCAATGACCAGTGTTGATTCTCTTTACTTTTTTATTGCACTGTGGACTTCCCTTTCTTGATTTGCTTACCTGTGTTAATTTATTCCTTATGTTTTTCTGAGTATGGCACCGCTTGGGGTTTTTCTTCTAGCACATTTTGTACAACATCATTTTAGATATAATCTGCTTAAATTTGCTTTTATTCTGGAATATCTTTCTTTCTCCATTTATTGCGATAGTTTTTGCTTGGTATATTAGTCTGGGTTGTCATCTCTGTTCTCTTACAGTTTGTTGAATATTTATTCAGATCCTCATGGCTTTAGAGTCTCCATTAAAAAGCCTGGTGATATTCTCGTAGGTTTATTCTATATGTTTTTGGTCTTATTCCCTTGCAGCTTGTAATATTCTTTCTTTATTTTACAAGTTCACTGTTTTGATTATTATATGACACTGGGATATCTTTTCTGATTCAGTCAATTGGAGTTAGGTATGCATCTTGTAGCTTGATAGGCATCCTCCTTTTTTGGTTTATGGACATTTTCATTGATTTTTATGGAAAATATTTTCAGTACCTTTGATATGGGTTTCTTCTCCATCCTCTATTGCTATTTTCTTGGATTTGTTCTTTTCATCATTTCCCAGATTTTATGGACAATTTTTTTAGTTTTTAGTTTTTATCATTTTCTTGAACAGAGATATCCATTTCTTCTATCTTGTCTTCAATGTCTTAGATTCTTACTTTCATCTCTGTATTTTGCTCATGTGGCTTCCTTTTGTGGTTTCTGTTCAATTTCCTAAATTTTTCCCTTCTTTTTACCTCAGTATGACTTTTCTTTATTGATTCTATTTCTGCTTTCATATTTTAAATGTTTTTTAAAATTTTATTCCTTAATTTCATTAGTGGATTTATTCATATCATCTTCAAGGACTTTGACCATATATTCAAAAATGTTATATTGAGTTTTTTTTTTCTTCTTATGCTTCAGCTGTATTTCATTTCTCAGGACATTTTGTTATAGGATTGATGTGTTCTAAAGGAGACATATTTTCCTGGTTGCTACTTATTGTGTTTTTGTACTGGTGTCTAGGTATCTGGGTTTGGGATGATTGTCCTAGGAACTGATATTATATCTTGGCTTTGTTGGGTGTGTGGCTGTTCCTTGGTTCATTTACTCTCTCTTGTTCTTAGAAGAGGTAGTGTCTGTGAGAATGCCTTGTAGAGAATGCTTCTGAGATCTTGCCAGATCATTAGTTGTTCAGGAGGAAAGGGGTTTCTGGGTATTGGGAGTTGACAATAAGCAATATGTATAGACTAGAAGAGGGTGTTAGTAGATCCATAAGAGAAAAGAGAAATGGTTCTGTCACCAGGATCTTTATAAACTTCTGGGAATAGGACAGAGAGTATGGAGAAGCCACAGCAGGTGGTATGTTACAAACCTGAGGATTAGGTTAGGAGTTAGAACTGCAGAACAAGAGAAAGAGTAAGAGACTGAGGATATCCTACCAGATTCCCCGGGAGGGTGGAAATTCTACAACTTTAATTACAAGATTTTATTCAAAACGTATTTAAATCTACTTTCTAATTCACTAATTCGCTAAGATTAGTTAAGGTAATTTACTTTGGAACTATTTTCACTTGACAATACTCACTGTTTACATGACTTTATTAAAATAGCCAAATTTAAATGCATTGCCTGATTTTTTGCCAAATGACAATGAATTTTAAAGAGCTTTTAGCACAACTCTGAAAACTGCCAAAATGGAAGAAGTGCTGAAAAGCTGCCTATTTTCCTTGCCAAATACTTGCTGCCTGTGCAAGTGAATATTCCATGGAGTCTTATTTCCTTGCCTGTCTCTCGCTTGTATTTCAGAGATCAACCTAGTATGCCTCCATGTGGAAGACACCATTTAAACATGTTGTACATTTCATAGATCGCACCTCTTCCTATCTTTTTAAGGGCACACAAGAAGACTCCACCGTTACCCACTCAACTCCACAGAATCCCTTAAGAGCTTCATTTTGCTAGGTGTCTTACATCTCACACTTGTGCTCTTGACTAGTCTTGTTATAACCTTTGTCCCATGACATTCTTCCTTTATTTTTTGGTATCTTTTACAGTTATAATATGGTCATTTCAACTACCCATCCATTCCGCCCTCTAAACTTTCCCTTATACCTCTCCTTCTCTTTCAAATGCATGACTTCTTTTATTCTCATTTGCTGTTGTTACATCATTATATTTTTATGTATATTTACATGCATACCTGTGTGTGTGTGTGTGCGTGTGTGTGTGTGTGTATGTGTGTGTGTGTATTTCTAAATATAGTTACTTGGTCTATTAGTTATACTCTTACTTATATCTTATATGTATGTCTTCAGGGTTTTTCATTTTGTATTGGGACTTAATTTGTGTGCTTTTCCATGGGGAAAATAATTTCTTCTGCTTTCAGCATACTTAGATACCTGCAATTCTCCTTTGTAAGAGAAATGTGAAAATGTCTAAGATATTAGATCAAGATGAAATACCTGTAATGAAGCCTAAAATTTTAAAATGGATGAATACTGAAGAAAAAATACATTAAAAAAAAACAAACAAGCAACTAAAACATTAGTTTGTGGTTTATATGTTATTGTTTATATAAAATCTGGCTGGTCAAATATATTCTGGTAAACTCCTGATCACTCTGCCTTTTACTTTTATTTGTGAGGTCTTTCTATGAGTATATTTTAATAAATCTACTGCAAAGGAATTTTGGCACCTGGGCCCCCTTTGAAAAACATAACTCAAATAGTTTTAGAGTATTTTAATTTTGTTCACTCAACTAAATCATTACTTAGGCTGTGTGGACACATGGACATGAAAATATCCAGATATTCAAACCCTGCTTCTAAAAATAGTTCTTATATAAATATAGTTCTTGTAAACCATATCAATTTAGTCTCTGCTGAGAGCTAATGCCTTTACATTTTATTTTTAAAAATAATTCTGTTTTATAGGAAATCAGCTCAAGTAAATTAATTTTTATGAAATCACATATTTACGACTTATGATATATATATATATATATATATATATATATATATATATATATATAGTTATTTTAAGTATTTTGTTTGTTTGTTTTCTTGAGACAGGATTTCTCTGCTGTAATTCTGTCTGTCCTTGAACTCACTCTGTTGACCAGGCTGACCTTGAGCACACAGAGATCTACCTGCCTCTGCCTCACAAGTACTGTGATTAAAGGTGTGCACCACCACTGCTTGGCCTATTTTAAGTATTTAACAGATTTAAATGTGAACTCTTTAATGTACTATATGTCATTTATCTTATTGAGAAATATATTACTATTACTATGAAAGATTCAATTTTTGTTTCCTTATTTTAAGTTATGGAATTCTTTTAAGTTACAGTATTTAAGATGATAAAGTTAAAAGGAATTTGGTAACAGTGATTACAAGCTCATAAATGCAACTAGTTATTATCCTGAGAATATTTTAGCATTAATGTAAAACAAGTTTTAGTATCTCTCTCTTTCTTTATTTCTATATATATATCATATATATGATAATTAGGGTTTTATTCATGTGTATAAGTAGTGTTTTAATAATATTGTGTTGCGACAAAATGGATTGAAGAAACTCAAACCCTTGACTAGATTCCGAGTCATCCAGGTCCAATGTCATGCTATCTTTGATTCTACCTATTTCTTGTTAACATGTGGCCCTACCTATGTGTAAACTATTTCCCTGATACCAATTGTCAGCTGCTTAAACACTGTTGGGGAAAGGGAGCCTCAGTAAGCAAATTTCTACAACTCTTCCAACAGCAAACATAAGGTTTTTGTACACATAGTCATAACTAATAGTACAGAATCATGTTAGTGGTAAGAACTACAATAGGAGTTTGAACTCCTTAGTCATTCATAAGGACTCAAGTAGCGAATGTCATTAAATTGTTTCTTTTATATTAATATATGCAATTAAATTTAATATTTTTGCAAACTGATATCTAAATGTTATTAAATATTCATAAATGACTCAAAAATTCTTTTCCCTACCAATCTAAGGCAGTAATTTTATTTTATTTCTAAATACTAAATTCTTTTTAAGTTTTCCTTTTTAAAAAAATTATTTTCTTGTTTTCTTTGTTAGACTTTTTAACGTAGCCCAGGCTTATCTGGGATTTAGGAATATGTGTAGAATTTCTTCTGATTACTGGAGATACAGTACCACTCTTGTCTTGAATTTTCCCTTTAAAATTGGCAAATCAACATAAAATATGCAATATTCCATTGTCTTGTTTTCTAATAACATTATCAGTGAGTTTTACTAAAAATCCCCTTAATCTTATAATTACCATTTAGTAAAATGTACATCAGTCATCTTTATCAAATAGTTAAAAGCAGGAATACTGTTGTGCTTATTTATCAAAATTATTAAAGCTCTCCTACTGAAAATACAATTAAATGTAAAATTTTCTAAAACAAGTTATAATATACATATTAATTCAGTAAAATTACTGATGACCAGCTTCCTTTATTTGCACATAGTTTTTTTTGTTTGTTTGTTTTTGTTTTTTAATTTTTTGATCTGATGCCTCATGGGTGTTTTCCTATCCAGTTTGGCAAGTTCACTAGTTTTTGTCTGGTGTCAAAGGGGAACCCAGAAAATATGCAAACACGTAAGATTATTAAACAGGTTAAATTTAGATTAAATATACATATATACATTACATCTGTATGTATGTATGTGCATATGTATATATTTCATGCAATAATGATGTTATAACTTTATATCCAATGCCAGTTTTAAAAAGTCTATGTATATAATGGAGTGTTTGGGGAGGGTATATGTGATGGTTTGGAAGAAAGAGACAGAAGGGTGAAATGTTGTAATAATATTATAATCTTAAAAATAAAATAAACAGATTGTGCATGAACAAGATATGTGAAAACTTGCATTCTATAAGCCAAGTAAAAATAATTATAGTTGTTAATAGAACAGAGGCAACATGAAAGAAAAGTAGGGATTCTACATATTTCAGTAGATATGGGGCAGGAAATAGAAGAGAGGAAGCATTAGGTAGCCAAAATGAAGGATATATGAATAAATTTTATGGTTGTTTTCTAATTCTTAAGCTAATTGAAATATAAATTTAAATAATTAACTAATTGATCAGAGGCATTATTTATGGGTAAACAACACAGTTACTGGAAGACATTGGGTTAAGTAAAATTTTTAGGATAGGCATTGGATAACTCCCTATATGTTGGTCAAGGAAGATGCCAGCAACCCAGAACAACATAAGCTATTGTCTTTGCATTGGATACCCACCATAATCAAATAGAATGACCAGATATCTAAAGACATCACACATTTTGGTTGAATGGAATTGAGAAATTAGACTCAAACTGACAGGCAACTCTCCTTCTTATCTAGATTTCATATTACTGGAAGAAAATTTCAGACTTCTTCCATCAGTGGTCCTATGCATTGTTGATCCTCCATGCTACAACACTGGCTTCCTATCACTCCTCCAAAAGAAGCAATACTAAAATTGTTTAGAGAGGTAAGTATCTGATCTCTTGACCGGATTTAGTGTCTGCTCAAAAGGAGGGAGTCCTTGTTGGATATTTTGTACATGTTCAAAATTCTTGGATGAGGTGATGAACCTACTGGTGTTATGTTGTTAAATGGTTTACTGCTCAGCTACCTTTTTTAATATTTATGCTCAGAACCATAGGTTTATGATCCTCTGTACATTAATTAGAGATGCTTCTTCTCGGTAGTGAATAGTGGTCCATGAAGACAAATCTAACAGTTCAAAATTATGAGAACCAATGACTATATGTGAACAGCTATGGATGCGAAATGAAGAAAATTACCAGGTATCAAACTCCTAACCTCCACATATACATACATGAAAGCACATGTACACCAACATACATGTGCATCCCTAAACATGTGAATATGCATAACTACACAACAGGGTATGCACACTTACACACAAAAATGTGTGTTTATATGGTTGTAATTGTTCAAGGTTTGATAATGAAAATAATTTCTGTTAAAAATAGTTGTTTGAGTAGTTTATGAACTAGACTTAAAAACTACCTAGGAAAATTAGCATTACTGATGATCTATGCTATCGTTAATCTAAGTTGACAATATTCTTGCCAGTAACAAAAATGTAGATCTTCTGAAAATGGCACCAGTGTTTTTGCTTTCATCCTTTCAAAAACGTGATTTATTGCATATTATCTAATTTTGCAAGAAGAAATTTTGCAATATCCTTAAAAGACAAAATTTAATCAGCTCTGCTCAATATTGATATAATATTAGGAACTGAAATTTGATTTCATTACTAATGTTACAAACTCAAAGAATATTTCCATTTCAAAAGAAGAATTTTTATATAGTAATGTGTATATTATACACTGGAAAATATATTTTATACTGGAAAGTTAATTCAGTAGGTTATTTAAAATAATAATGGATAATATTTATTTAAAATTGTTATATGAATTATTGCTATATATGTATAACATACCCTTTTAAATCACTGATTTATAGCCTTTGACTTGGTTCGCTAATTTTGGGCATTAAAAAACTAATTCAAGATGAGATTTCTGGCTTTCTTGTGCCTCACATTTTGAAAGGTCATACCCTATTTTACTATATACCTTTACTACCAGTCGTCACAGTTATGTACTCCCAAATTCTTTATTAGAGTTCTCAATTTCTTAACATCTAGATGTGACTTTACTTGGAAATAAGGCTTCTGTAGCTAAAGGTTTTAAAGATGTAGTTAGAGTGAATTGCAGTAATCTGATGACTGATGTCATTACATAACAAATATATTTGTACATTGGGATAGTTTGGGTGGAGGCGTGGATGAATTCCATATCACAGTGATTCACACCACCTCAAGACAGGGATTGGCTAGAAATATTGTAAGCTCTTCATGGAGAGGCCAATAGGAGGTCCACAGAGATCATTGCCTGCCAACACCTAGTTCTCAAATTTTCTGTCTAAAATTATAAAATGATGGATCTTTGCTGTTTAAACCACTCACTATGTAGTAAGTTGGCATAGCTACCTGAGAAAACTCACTAATGCTCATGTCGACAATCATGAATCTTCATCCCCTTATACGTTTACAGTTTTCCTGAAAATCCTCAATCTTTATATAATATGTTGAGATTCATATACAAATCTATTACAAAAAGTAATAATAAGTCTGGCTTACTTGGGTAAGATGTCAGCCCAGACTGAGGAACTGTGATTCACAGGGAAAAATATCTAAACCTCTATACTGATGTCTCTCTAATGTTTTAAGGACATAATTATATTTTCTCTTACTTTTAGATGGATGGGGGTCTACAATTTTACCTCCCATTTTTTTAGATGTTGCAGTAAAAGCTTTTGTAGTGTTTTAATTTTTTAGAGAAAAGCAATGATCCCATATATTCACAGATAAACATTTAACTGCTGAAAATATTAGAGATGCAGTTTTTCTGATTTTCTAATTTCCTAACCGTATTATAATTTTCAACAGCGCTAAGTAGTCATTCAAAACTAATCAATTTTCCTTTTAAAGTTAAATTTTACCTTTTTAAAATATATTCACAGAGTTCTTTAAATGTCATAGAGTCTAAATTTTAACAAGATTACTTTCTTCTTCAAAGAAGCTCCAGGTCCTTTACACATAAGTCCCTACTTATAAAATTTAGATAACTACTATATTAGCTTTTATCTGTGCATTCATCAACTTTAAACACTTTGTAGATATGTATTCACTTAATATTTAAATTTTTTGCTCTTGCTATTACTTAACACATCTTCAGATTTATCAATATTGTACCAAACATCAGAATTTCTCTGCTTTTTATGTGCGGTTCCTTTAATATACAGAGCAATTGTTTTTCAATAAATCAATTGGTAAGCATTTGAAATTTTTGTTGCTATTTGTTCCTCGTTAACTGCCTGCTAATAAACATGTGTGCATAATTTTATGTAAACATACTTTTTTTTTTATTTTGGGGTACATATTAGCTGCAGAATTATTGGATCATGGTATAACTAAATGTTGAAGAAATATGGATACTAATTCTCCGCAGTGCTTTCTTGGGTACTCTCACAAACAGCTTCAGTTACTTCACAATTACAGTGGATTGTGTTTATTTTTGTTTTACAAAAATATTTCATTTTATTTTAAAATATATACTTCCCACTTTATTAGAGGAAGTGATGTTTCCTTAATTACAAGAAAATCCTAGGAATATTTTTAAAGCTCAGTACTTCCAGATAGAACTTTGAGTTATTGCTATGAAGAGTTTCTGGTTTTGTCTATCTGTTTATTTGTTTTTGTAATAAAAAATTGTTGAATTCTGTCTACTGCTATTTTACTAAAAAATTGACAGGATTTTGTATTTGTTTAATTAGCCAGTTGATGGTATAAATTTTCTTTGAATTTTAAATTTTTAACTAACCGCAATTTCTTATTGAGCTGACCTATGATAAAATTTATACACATTTATTCAATCACCATTATTTGCTGAGAGTGATTGACTTATAGATTTTTGTTGTTGTTGTTGCTGTTGGCTTTTTTGATCTGTGTAGTGTTTATCAGATTTTACTATTTGAGTAAATTTAGGCAAACAATATAGTGAAAATGGGATTTCTTCACTGTGCTTTGGAAGAACTTCTGAAGAATTAATAGACAATCTTATTAATAATAAATACCATTCACCAGAGAAAATATACAGGATTTTTGTTTTATATTATGAAAGGTTATTTATTATTTTTATTTGTTAATTTTTCTTGTCTTGATTATGTTGATATATCATTTGGGAAACTGTATTTATTTCATATAAATTATTGCATATGGGATCCTAGAATAGATTGTAGCAGTTTAATTCTCTCCAAAGAAAACAATAACACCCTCTTAGCTTCTGATACTGATGAACGTGGAGACTAGAAGGCAATATGTCACTCAGATGGTCATGCAGTTACATGGTTGGTCTCTAGTCAGTGTAGCTATGTTTACGAAGATTATACATATTGAAGAGGTTAAACCACTTGGGGACAGTCTTTGAGGTCTGGAAGCCAGACCCACATACTGCTATCCTTCTCCATTTCTACATGCAGATGAAATGTGCCCAGCCATCTTCCTGTTCTTTTCACTAGTCAGTGTCTTCCAAGCCATAAGAACTCTATCCTTCTGAATACTTCAGTCAAAATAAACTCCCTCTTTTTTAAGTTGCTCATGGTGATGTATATTATCATATGCAGGAAAATATAATCTAACATCTTGAATTACATTGTAAATAATAAGCACACATATATCCTCCAAAGCTATGGTTAGGGTAGTCAAATGCTTTGTCTGTTACATTCTGCTTTTCTTGAAACATATGTTAACACTGTTTGCATGAACTGTAAAAATGTTTTCATAATACAATTGAAATTGTTCTAAAGTTAGTATTACAAACAAAATTAACAAGCACACTGAAAATCTAAAGAACAGAAAGAAATGACACAATTTTTGAGTGAGGAAAGAATGAAGATATCTAGAAACATTAGTCAGCATTTCAAAATAGCTTCTGTTTTGAAAATAGAAGAGACCTTGGGCACTAGTTCATCTGGATGTTAATGGATATGGTCCTTTGAAAGGAGAATTAGTGGTTTTTTTTTTTGTTTTTTTTGGTTTTGTTGTTGTTAAATGCCACATCTGTTGAAATAAAACATATGATTTTAAGATTTAATCTTGCACAGATCAGGCATATTGAACTACTATATGCTGCTACTTGGATCGTTCCTGTTATCATTTATTTTTGGTTTATTGTCATTCACTATTTGGTGTTAATATTTTAGCACAAATCTTTGACATATTTTAGGAAGACATTTTAACTATGTTATAGATTGTGACACTAAAATTACCATTAAATTTGCATCTTAAATTAAAAACATGTTAAACTCATAATTATGATAGTGATTGTAAAATTTCATTTTGATAAACAGATCCCAGGAAAAAATATGTGAAGATCTTTTAAATAAAAGCATTGTAAGTGTTGATATATGAAAAATTTCAATCCATAACTTTATAGTTTACATGAATTTGACTTTGCACTCACATATAAAAGTTATGATAGGGAGCTATCTGATTCAGCATATGAAACAAACTTTCTTTTGAAATATACTAATTAAACTAGATATTGTCTTGAGAGTTTTAATCGAAATTTATTATCTAGAACAATAAGACGTGTTTATGTTCAACTAGGTAGTATTATCTGTAATTGTCAGAACCTAATTTGTCTTATTTTCTGTCTGTAACCAAGTAACGCAAAGCGGAAAGCAAATAACCATCCTCCACTTGACCTCTTTTCACATCTAATTTGAGAGCATTGTTTCTGTGGAGATAACAGTCTCCATGGTTACTAGTTATAGACTTTCAAAGTTCTTTAACTGTGATAGAAACACCCATAGGGCCATCATTTGCATTTCATCAAACAAGTCTGTCCTATGATACTGCTCTCAGAAAAAAAAAAATGTGGATTAGATGAAGTACACTGTAATGCCTTTAACATCAGTGGTTATAAATGTGCACATGTGGGTGTTTATCCAATGAGAGACACTGCATCTGAATTGTAATTTGTCATAGCAACTGTTAGTGAGTAGAATTGAAAACTAGTGTCTGGAAAAATCAATATCACTGTTCTGTACAAAGAATATGGAGATAAATTCTCCAATTGGAGGGCTCATCTTGTTTGTGAATGTCAGAAAATGTCACAGTGTGAAGGGAAAACAGAAATGTCATTTAAAGACATCAAGTGGTACTCTACAAGTAAAGATTTTTACAGTTACAGTTCTGGCTAAAATGAATGTAACCTTATTTTTTTCTCATCCTATTATTTCTGGAGCAGAGCATCCAGAAAGAAATGAAAAAGTAAATATTAACTATTAAACATTTTAAAAGTCTTACCACTGATTTTATCCACTGTTAGATTTTCCCTAAACAGACTTATTTGCCAATGAACAATTCTAGTATCATATATTTAATGATTTGTAAGTGCATAAATATGATATTTTAGTATTTATAAGCTCAAAAATAAAAGACATTTTTCCTAGAAGCATCAAATGCTTATTCAGCCAAATTATTTAATTAAAAAACCATAGTGATTGACATTTATAAGTATGCCTTTCATTTATTCTCATTACATATTAAATTGTAGAAATTTGAACATTAAGACATCAATTAGAATCTAAAATTATTCAATGTATTTTCTTTTCATGTAGACATATTAGTCAGTTCAATTTGAATGCTAGTGATAACTGTATTTAAATAACAAACCACAGAAACAATCTTTAAAAAACACATCATGAAAGCAATCCTCTGGGTTGTTGGTGTTTTGTCTGAGATTTATTCTCTGCTGTTTCTCCTATCCTCAGAGTCATTCATTTTAATTCAAGAGCATACTGTCACATACTTAAATTTGTTTCACTACCAAAATGTCAGTACTTTAATCATAAATATTGATCTTGTTTTGTTCATTCAATCCTTGTAAAATTTAATCATGTTTTAATATGTATATTTATTTAACATTTAAATATTGGTCAAAGTAAGCTTTAATAAATATTCTAAACTTTTGATACAGCAAATATATAAAGTAAAAAGAGAAACTAGCAAATCAATCAAATATCTGAAAACAACTGTTGTGTTTATTGTTTATGCTCTTTTTATCTCTTTGTGTAACATTGTTACAGTTATTATGTTGTCATGTGTCAAATCCAAGGACTTGGGACACAGTGGCATCTTGCAGGATCAACAGACTGTAAGTCAAAAGTTTTATAGGTGTGTTGGTGAACCAGTCATACCACTGTGAGCCTCACCTGGTTACAGAAAATGGCCAGTTCAGGCTCCATATCCTCCAGTACTAGGAATTCCCAAAAGGGTCAGTCCCCTAGATTCTATGAATTTACACAGTACTAGGTTTCCACATCTTTCCCCAGGTTCCCCGCAATTCCAGCCATCTCTGCCTGTACTCTCCCTCCATTCTTTCCATCACCTGATCCCCCATTTCTTTCACCACCTACTCCTCATCTACCCCTGAATATATTCTATTTCCCCTTTCCAAGGAGATCCACACATTTGTAAATGGAGTCCTTGCTGTCATCTAGCTTTTCTGTGTCTGTGGATTGTAGCATGATTATCTTTTACTTAACATCTAATTTGCAGTTATAATTGAATGCATACTATGTTTGTTTGTCTGGGTCTGGGTTTCCTTACTCAGGATTATTTTTTTCTAGTTCTATTCATACTATAACTATGAGCAAGGCTAGAATTAGCTCAATTGGTAAAGGCTTTTATGGACAAGCTTTGTGATCAGAGTTCATTCAATGATGCATATCTTAGGAGAGAACAAATTCTTGCAAGTATTTCCTCTCAACTCCATGTGCACACTGTAGCATATGACCCCACACACATGTGTACACAGACATACAAATAAATACATGTAATAAATTGATTTTCCCTTATCATTAAAGCGCTTATTAAATTTAATTATCTTTGAATAAATTTATGTTTAAAAAAAAATATATATTGAATTTCTAAATATATTAAGCATACTAACTCTTACAAAAAAGTTTAACAGTATTTCTCCCAATGTTTGTTTTGCATGTATTTGGAATATGTTGCTTTTTTCTCTATTAAGCTAAAAGAATAACTAATTTCAAAGTATGTAGTCTCAATGTAGAAATCTTTGCCTGGTTATTAAAATGATCAAATTATAACTGGATATTTAGAAATATGTGTGTCTGTGTGTGTATGTGAATGAGTGTGGGTGTGTATGTGTGTGCTAACAATAAAAAAGAGGCCAGAAAATATGAATTTGAAATTAATGTAGGAGAGTATATGTGAGAGGTTGGAGGGAGGAAATGGAAAGAAGAAAATAAGGTAATGAACAAATTTAACTTTCAAAAAGGATTAACTAGTTGTAAATGATTATATGGTTGTAAAAATAAAGAATTATTTAGTTATAACTTCAGTTACAAAAAGTTACTGGTGGTCAAATGCAGAGAACAACTTCTACAACACAATCCCCATCCCTATTCACAAGGCTAGGAAACATCACAGAAGAGGGACAGAAAGATTGTAAAATGAGATAATAAAGTCCATTTTGTTTGATCCACATTCCCTTGGATATGTGGCATTATCCGAGAGTAAGTTTTAACTATCAGGCAGTCCATATATGCAGAAAACTGATTTCTTCTCTCCAACAAGCTATGAACTGCCTATAGCACCTCAGTGTAGTTAGAGCTTTATGTCCGTTTCCTCTCTTCATGCTGGGACTTTGTCTAGCTTGAACTTGCCAAGTGTTGTACATGCTGGTACAGCAGTTGTGAGTTTATGTTCTGCTGTCTCACGGATACACTATTTTCTAATAGAGATCCATCTCCCTTGACTTTGATAATATGTCTGTCTCCTCTTCTATTGTGAACCCTGAGCCTTGAGAGAAGGGGTTATTAATTGATGTCCCATTTAGGGCTGCTTACTCTTATTCTTTTCACGTTTTCAAGTTTCAAATCTCTCTGTGCTAACCAACATCTACTGCAATAGATAGATAGATGATAAATAGATAGATAGATAGATAGATAGATAGATAGATAGATATAGACAGATAGAAAAATAGACTTCATTGATAAGAGTTGAGAGATTCATTAAGCTATTGCTATAATGAGAAGTATAGGAGTTGGTTTAATGCCAATTTGACAGAATAATAGTAGTAGGTTCTCCCTTCGGAAATGTGACCTTTGTAGCTATAGGTTCTTGGCTCAATAACGGTAGTAGGCAAAGGTTTCCTTGTGAAGAGTTGTCCTTAAATTCAATTGGAAATTAACTGTTTACTCCTATTGCATTATAACTCTATTGTTAAGTGGTCATATTTTGGCAGTCCAGTCATTATTGATCATCATTTGTCTTCCAGAAGGGTGAACAGCAACTTCCAGCAGTATGAAAACTAATCAGTAGGGATAAAACTTCCAGGTCAGTACCAGCTCACTTTTCTCCAGGTTTTAGGACCCAAGTAAGTGAAATCTTCAGCATTAGGATAAAGCATTGGAGTATAACCAATTCAGGGGACCTCACTAGCCAGTAATAGAGATAATGTATTACCAGAATTTTAGCCAGGACATAGATGGCCCTTGTGGAGCAAATTAACATTTAACACTTTTTGTACATGGTGTGTGTGTGTGTGTGTGTGTGTGTGTGTGTGTGTGTGTGTGTGAGAAAAAATCCAACAGTAGCAATTTTGAATATAAGGTTTTGAAAGGCTTGTACTTTAAGCTTTCTTTCCCTGTGATGAGATGGGATGGTGAGTAATCTCTGTTTTATTATAGTTAGGACTATTCTCCTCCACAGAAATCTCATTGTTTCTACTGACCATCTAATTTCCTTATACCATTTCCATATATTCTTCCAGTCAGCACACATCATTATGTTAATATTGATTGCTTAACATTTCAAACATAATTTCATGGTCTTCTACTGGTTGTCCCTTGCTCTTTTGACATTTGTAGCTAAATTCTTCTCGAGGACATTTGGATGCTATTTCATAATAGAGTAATAAAGGTAGGAAGACATTTCCTTGACCTGGAAATAACTAAGATATAAAATGTCACTTTAAATATTTTGCCAAAACCACTTCTTGGTACAGTTTTCTATATATTTTAAAATGAGCACATTCATTACACATAGTAACTCACTTGTCTCATTTCATTAAATTAAGCTTTCATTTCTACACTTATTATATAAAATATGCATGCACATTCAAAAAGATTTGCAATGCTGCATAAAATCATTACAAAATTTTTAAGAAATATAAATAAAGTTATCATTCCTTTACTGATTAAAAGCATTCTATCTATAATTTAATTGAAGCATGTAGCATAGTTTAAAAGTCAAAAATGCAAGAATAAAACTCTAAGTATTTTAGACTATTTGTTATTGAGCACGTTTTCTGAATTCTTTCAAAACTTTCTCACCTAAAATATTTTCCTTCTTTGGTCCCATAAATTACCTTGATTTTTAAATATTGTTTGGCAACTTTATAACATTACTCACTGACAGAGAGTTAACTTATTACAACATACTGAATTGTATAAAAAAAGGTCAGAAATTTCACTTATGTCTCACACGGTATTTTCCAATATCCCTGAATTTATCAACATTGCATTTATCTTTTTCTTCTTCTTTTTAATTTTGTTATTGAAAATAAATCTTCCATAAAATACATTCTAATTATGGTTTCTATTCCCCCCTCCTCCATGTTCTTCCCAACCTCCTGTCCAGTTGGATCCATACCCTTTCTGTCTCTTATTAGAAAACAAATATCTAAGAAAAAATAATAGAAAATATCAAAACCAAATCAGAATATGACAAAACAACCAAACAAGAAAGAACCAAAGAAAAAGAACAAGAAAAGCAAGTGCACACAGAGTCACACATGTTTACACACTTAGAAATACAATAAAACCCCAACTGGAAGCTATAATAAATGCAAAAAGGATATGCAAGGTAGAAATAACATCAACTGAAAGAAATAACAAAATATAGAAACATCTTGACTTAACATTATGAGACAAAGATTTCTCAAAGATGTTCTTGAGTTCATTGTGTGTTGACTATTTACGATCAAGAATGCAGCCTATCCTTATGTTTGTTCCCCCAGTGAGACTTCCTAGGAGAAAACTAATGTTTTATTTTCATGTAGTTATCAATTGGAGATAATTTCTGGGTTATGAATGAAAAATGTGTGTCTACTTCTCCTTTCAGCTCTAGGACCCCATCTGGTATGGATCCATGCTGGATAGGTGAATTCATATGTGAGCCAGCTCTATTGTGTCCAGAACGTGCTGATTCCTTGATGTCCTCCGTGTCCTCCTCTAAGTCCTTGCAGACATTTTTTCCAATATTTCCCTAACATACCTTGCAGGCAGTAAACTATTGTACATAAAAGATTTATAGCTGCTTTGATGTTTATGTTTTTCTTATGATAGTGAAATTAATACTCTGGAACCTAGGGATGAATGCTCTGTGTAGGAATCAGTTCAACATCTCCATCTTCTATGAATTGTGTAGGTGTTGTCTTCAGATATGGAATCTTACTGTTAATTTGGGGAAAGCAACCTATTGTCTTAAGCAACAATCTAAAATGGTTGATGATTCTCATGCAATCCCTTTGGACTACAGTTAAATTTGGTGTAACCTAATCCCAGTAGTAGAAGCTTTGTTTGGTGATAAGAGATGTCCAGATAGGACTCTGTCTTTCCCATTATTTGATGATTTCACTTGGATGGCCTTCATACATGTATATATTTTAGGAAGTTTCTACTGTATTGGGCTTCCATACTGCCCATCAAATATCCCTAATTTAGCTCTCTCTCTCTGTCTTCAGCTTACAGCCCTTATCCCCTCCCCCTCCCACTAGATCTTCCCATTTCTAGCCCACCTCCATGTATCCAAAGTATTCTACCTCCCTTTTATAATGAGATCTATCGATTCCCTCTAATATCTTAATATATTTCTACCTTCTGGGTTTCTATGTTTTGTAGCTCAGTTGTCATTGACTTCATGGCTTGTATCTACTTATAAGTAAATACACACCATATTCATCTTTCTGAGTCTATGATATCTCACTTAGAATGATGCTTTCTAGTTCCATCCATTTGCTTGCGAAAATCTCCTTCAGCAAATATGGGAGCCCAATTCTATGGAAAGCTTGCAAAAATTTGGGAAGGGGGTGTTAGAAAACGTTTTCCACCTGCCTTTTGTGAATCAGCTCTTTGATTCCATGGCAACCACCTTAAGTACTCCCCAAGATTAGAAGACAATTGTGTGATCCTACTACCTTAGGGACAATTCCTACAATGGAAGGATGCATTTTATGATGAGGGAGAAACCTCGGGCGGGGAAATTGGCAAGAGGAGTCCAACCCCTCCTGAGGCTTTTCAAGGAGAAGGGAAATATAGCTTCCCTGCTACCCAGATGCTAAGACTTCATAATCACTTTGATCAGGTAAGACACTGTACCATGAGAGCAATAAATAAAACTACAGTTCCCCTCTCAGGTCTTAAGCAAAAGCCCAGTGAACATTTCTCTGAACTCATTTATCGAGTCACTACTGAGGCTTTGGCTGCTGTGTTAGCAATGCAGCTGCGCACATCTGATGGAGTTCCTCCCAAAGTGTCTGGCTGTTGGTCTTGCAGTGAGCAAGGACACTTCTCTAGAGAATGCCCTAATAAGAAAAAAGGAAAACAGGGTCAACGCCCCCCAATATGTCTCAAATGCTGGAAACGTTTTCACTGGGCTTGGAATTCCAACTCTGAACTAACCAAGGAGGGGGAGCATTTAGACTCCAGAAGGGGCAACGCCCAGCACAGCAAATAAAGGGGCCTCCAGGTCTTAGGGACCATTCCAGTGGGAATGAATCAGGCTAGGTTTAGATTAAAAATTGAGGAAAAAATTTGGGGGGGCATAATAGATACTGGGGCAGAAGTTATATGTCTATGAAAGGACAAAGTGCCCAAATCATGGAAACATTGCTCAGGGACAACCGTCAAAGCTGTGGGTGGCCACATTCCTTCCTGGAAATTAGGCAGACCAGTGACCTGGAAAGATAATGAGGGCAACACTGGAGCTACACAGCCTTTGGTTGTAGCTGTTTTACCAAGTAACCTTTGGGGCTGAGACATCTTAGATGATATGGTTGTGGTCCTTATCATGGATAGTAAAGCCTTTTATGAAGATTGTATAGTTCATGAAAAACTGAGACTAACGAATGGGATGAGGACAATTTAGTATAGAAGAAGAAGGATATAGAAATTACCCCCAATTCTAATGGTCATTGCTCCAAAGGATTCTAGTTTCTCCTTAAATTGACTTGGAGTTCCAATGAACCCATATGAGTATATCAATGGCAAATAGCAGGGGAAAAAAGAAGATAGAATTAACCAAACTTATACAGGAACAATTAGAAACAGGCCATATTGAGCCCACAACCAGCCCCTGGAATTCTTCTATTTTTGTGATAAAAGAGAAGTCAGGTAAACTCTGCTTCCTCTATGTTATAAGAGCTTTTAAAGCCACTTTACAAGCTATAGGAGCAACCCAACCTGGGCTCCTTGAATTATCAGCCCTGCTTTGGCAGGTGTATGTGTTTACCATTAACATTAAGGACTACTTTTTCTGAATCATTTTGCTTGAGGCTGACAAGCTTCAAATTGCTTTTTCAAGCACTGCAGGGAAAAACAATGTTCCCCTCCAAAGGTATAGATGGAGAATGTGGCCACAGGGGATGAGAAATAGTTCTACTATTGGCCAAATTTTTGTGTGGAACACCATAAAAGACATTGTTCCCTTTTGCTATCTTATACATTATATGTATGATACCCAAGATCCAATGATTCTGGAATTTCTCCAACACAGTTTACTCAGACTCTTGCTCAGTCCGGGTTGACTGTTGTCATGAAAAAGGTCCAGAAATAACAACCATATTTGTTCCTGGGACATGTAATTACTTAGACTACTAAGAGACCCCCAATATTACAATTTGAATTTCCCACTCTGCCCACTCTGGCTTTGTTACAAACTTTTTTAGAAAATTTGGCCTGAATATGTTCCTGCCTGGCTCTGACCACTGAACAGTTATCCCCACTGGTTGCCCCATTGTGGGTGCCCTACAGCTTCAACCGATGCTATTACCATTACTGAGTAAGCTAAAATGGGCCTAGCTAAGATCAATGAGAGGCTCAATGAGGCAGTACTCCAATACTTTGATCCTACTCAGGATGTTTTGGAGTTAATGGCTTCCCCACTGGGACTCTTTTCAACCTCTGGGAAATATTATTATATTGGACTCATATAATATATTACTATAATAACACATTATATATTATCATATTATATATACTATAATTTATTATTATATTGGACTCATATGGCTTACTCCATTGCCCACACCATTTCACCTTTTATAGATAGCATATTTACCCTGGCTATAATAACAGTTAAGATCTCCTGATTTTGATAAGATATTTGGTATTATGATTTTCCTACTTTCTCAAGACTTGCTGAGCTGGAACTTCAGGAAAAATTTCATTGTGCAGAACTTTCTTACAATGTACTCTGGAAAAATTGATAATAATTTCCCCAAACATAAAATTTTGTCTATTTTGCCCCTAATGGCTAATACACATAAAAGGCAATTAGTCTCAGAGCCTATTTCACAGGTGGCTTCTGAATTTTCAGACTCCTCCCAAACCAGATAGTATATATGTTGAGAGCTAATCATTAAAAAGGACTAAACCAAAGTTTGTCCCTTTCAGGGTTCAGTTCAAATTGCAGAGCTCTCTGTTATTCTTATGCTGCTTTGGGGCTGTCACCCACCTATTAACATATTTGGTGATAGTCAAAATATTGTCAGATCCCTGCCATTTGCAGTTATTAAGCCTCAGAGAGTCCCTTACACATAGCCATGTCTCAATTGCAATTGCTCCTTGACTTTAAAGAAATCCCCATCCATATGTATTCAACATATTCACTCTCATCAAGGCCTACCTAGAGTTCTCTGTTGTGGGAGATTTTAGTTATGGAAAATGTTCCAGTAAGCTGTCCTTGAAGAAAGTAAAGGATTCACTGCCTACCAGTAAACAAAGGAGTGGCTATACTGCTCTCCACAAGAATGGGACATTCCTTAGCCTTAAGGCAGATGAAGGGTAGGCTCCATTGATTTGTATTTTGGAAGGCTGGGTGGAGACAGAGAGGATTTGGAATAAAAAAAGAACTAGGGCAAGGGAGAGGGAGAGACAGACAGGAGGGAACAAGGAAGAAGAAGCTAGGAGCAGGAGGGAAGGAGGAGAAGAGTATGGGGTGAGGAAGCGATTGGAGTAAGCTCTCTGCCTAGCTGCCAGGGCATTAGAATTCCCTGAGATTTGATATGGTTTGTGATTAATGAAGAGCATTGGAAATTACAATGTCTGGACTCTCAGTTAAGCGCCATAACTTTATTTTAACAGTTCTCTCTGAGGGGAAGCAACTCAGAGTTGTGGACAGAGCTCTGTCTTCCTTTCTTACCTGCCCTCTTGATCAGGCTGGTAAGTTGCATTCTCACTTTCATTCTGCACATTCTCTCCATAAATTGTTTCCAGAATTAACTAAAAGTACTTGCAAACATTTGCTGTGTTCTTGTGCTAGGTGTGGACAGCTTTTACCATTTGGGCCCCTACGACCTGGAGGGATTAATCCCTGTTCCCTTAAGCCTAATTCTCTTCGGCAAATTGACATTACCCACGTCCCTTCATTTGGTAGGTTTACATATGTTCTTGCTATTATTGATACCTATTCTGCATTCATATTTGCTCTTGCACAGTCAAAAGTAAATTCACAGATGGCAATTGCTACCATGAAGGCAGCTATGCTCACTATGGGGGTCCTTATGCACTCAAAACTAACAATGGGCCAAGATACATCAGCTTCCCCTACAAACAATTTTGCCAGGAATGCTCCCATTTACAGGGATCCTCTATAAGCCTCAGGGACAAGCCATCACTGAACATGGACATTCAGTGTTCAAAAGACAATTGGAAAAGGAGAAATGTGGAGGGAACCATAGACATCAGAATAAGCTAGTTACAGCATTATTTACAATTACTTTTAAATTTTTTGATCATAAAAGCCTGTTGCTGGCCTACAAGCACTGGGGAACCCTCATATCATGGGTAACTCCACTGCCCCTTGTATTTTGGAAAGCCTATTGATGGTCAACAGAAGGGTCTCTCTCCCCTGATAACCATGATATGAGGATTTGCTTATATCTTCCCATAAGGTGCTGACAAGCCAATTTGGATACCAAGAAGAGCTGTCAAGTCCTACACAGTTGTTCCAGAGACCCTGAAGGATGGAACCCCTGAGGACTGATGCAGAATGCAGAACCTGTCTCTGAATAAGGAAGACCTAGCTATTTATTTCACACAGCATCAAGTCCATCTCAGAGTCTCTAAAGCTATGCCCTTGCAGGGAAAATATATTGATGGAATATGGAATAACTCCTTTCTTAGTCCCATCCATCAGCTCTGTGAGCATGATGTTCAAATTAATAACATCAAAGTTAACGTAGTAAGGATCTCTGATGTTAGTGACTTCTTTGAGGATATGGAAACTAGCCTCCTCAATTTCTTTTTGCCACAAAACTTATTTCTATATGCTACAATAGTACTGCTAGGGAGCGGTGTTTTTGGACTTTGGAAATACTTTCAGCGATTTAAACTCCAAACCAAATCACAAGTACAGATTCAAAAAGTCCCAGTGTTAGAAATTTGGAGCCTTGAAATAACAGAAAAGGGAAAATCTGTGGGAGAAGTTCAAGTGAGTCTAGCAGAGTTCAGTCAGGCAGTTTGAGTGCAGTCAGCTCACAGACATTCAGTTCAGAGAAGTAGAAGCCAAGAAGAACAGAGTGAATCCTGAATAAGCTAAGAAAGTAGATAGTCAGAAGCAGATGGTTTGCAATTTTTAGTTTGCAGTTCAGAAGACAGCTAGTCACAGTGAGCCCAGTCAGCAATAGGTCCTGCAGACTGAAATGTTTTATTTTTAGACTTGAAGATTAGATTGTATGGAGAATGAAGCCTTCAAGTCTAGGCTTAAAATTAGTTTTTATGGAGGCTGAAACCCACTAGGACCAGAGATTGAATTAGGAAAGAATAAGTGACCTTTGCCATGAACCTGTAAGTATAATTAAATAAATCAATACAACACATCTACATCTAAACCTACACCTACACGGATAAGGATGGAGAAGAAGAGTGGAGAGTGATACAAGAAAATCATAATTATCTAAAATTATCACAATGAAACCTATGATGATGTATTTTTAAAATATTTCAATTTCATAGAGACAATTTTTCCAGACATCAACTTATATGACCTCAAGGCATAAGTTGACGTACTTACCCTGCTGTCCTACTCTATACTCAAGATGTTAAAATTTAACCTGTCTTTAGGAAAATAACTAACTTTACTATGCATGGCTTCCTCATGTAATTACCATTACAGTCCCAACTTAATGCATAACTTTAATCTGAAGTTATACACACTTTAATGCTCCTGATCCAGATTAGTATATATATATATATATATATATATATATATATGTGTGTGTGTGTGTGTGTGTGTGTGTGTGTGTGTGTGTGTGTGTGTGTTTGTGTTTGTTTCCATGATCATTTGGTGAAAGAAGCAAAGAAGTTGAAAGCAAACCTAAACAAAACAAATATCCCATACATATTGGCAACAACATGCATATAGGTGCATGTTTATAACCCCTGTTTACAGTATTGAGTCCTATTCTGGATCTGCTGAGATCAGGAAAATAACATCTTTTGCAAAACTCTGCTAAAGATTTCTGTATAGAATTTCTCAATTCTTACCATATTGAATTTTCTGTACTATTCAACAAACATGGAGGAAACAATTTTGTTAGGGACAGATTCAGTAGACACACATAACCCATTGCATTTGGATGAGACACAGATAAATACACAGGTATAGGCAGAAATGACACAGGTACAAATCAAGGACCAACAGATCAGACATGTATGTCAGGCATTCCAATCACTACAGTAACCAAATAATGCAGACAGATGCAAGGCTAAAGGAGAGAGGTACAGAATTCAAATTTATGCTCTCATTGAAAGTATCAGAAAGTCTGTGTTTTGACTTCTTAATGCAATATCAATGCAGAAAGCTATTGCATTTTAAATCAATAAAAAGTAAAATAAACATATGTTCATGACACTCAACTATTAGTATTGAGTTGATTCTTCCCTCTATCTTTCAGGACCAACCTCAAAATGGCTCAAAGGAAACTGATGTCTATTTTCACATCCCTCACACATATATGAGCTATTCATTTTTAAACCTCAGTCAAGCATTTAGTCTGTCACCTGTTTAGCTGTAGGAATACAATATGATAAGTTCCAAGTTGTTGGTAAAATATGTGGAGAAAATTGTCATAAACACATGCAGCTGTCCTGTGTCCTCTAATGCCATTTATGCCTATTCCAACTTAAATCATTTCAATTTGTCACTGGACTTACTATACATTATGAATCAACAGGTCAGAAGTATGAAGTCCTGGTGGATAATTATGACAGTTTGTCATTCACTCTGGAGTGAGTTTTGCAAGCTTGTTTGACTGTAAGCTTTATTTTCTGGAATGTAGGACTTATGTATCATAGAAACTTATGCTAGTATCTTCTAATAAAAAAGTTACTCTCTTTAGCCAAGTATGTCAGTAAAACAATGTGTCCCCCTTTGTGTATGTAAAGAAAAGCAAACAATATTGATGGGTATCTAATTGGCAATGCTAAATAATATTTGGTTGAAATTTACTACTGGCTTTCTTTGGTACTTCATTCCTGCTTCTGACCATTTACAATGAATGAATTCATCATTTTCTGAAAGAAGTGAAATGATATCCAGTGATATAGCTCAGAAGATAAGAGGTATTTTCAGTCAAAACTGAGAACCTGATTTAAATCTCTGGGTTCCACTTGATAGGAAGAATTGAGTCCCACAGTGTTCTTTGACTCTAATTTGCATAGTGTCATATATTAACATGATAGAAATAGAGAGAGATGGCAGTCAGAGACACAGACACAGACAGATAGATCAAGACATAAAGACAGGCACAAAGAGGCAGAAAATAAAGACACACAAAAACAGAAACAGAAAGACAGAGACAGAGAAAGTCAAAGAGAAACAGAGATAGACACACAGAGAGAATAAAGTGAAATAATATTTTAACAAGGAAGTAGAATGATATTCCAAGACAATAATTTACAAGTGAGATATGCTCTTTTAAGCTATGTTTTCATGATTTTAGCCTGTATCACTTAAATAATCTAGAATTTACAGAAGAAAAATGATCATGAACTGTAAGTTCTAAAATTTTATTGTACTTTAAAACTAATGTACTATATCATAAAAGTTCATACTCAAGCATAAGACACATACTTTACAGACCTATTACTTCTAACACAGGAGGCAACATATGGTTAATGCTCTTATCAAATCCTCTTGCTCCAAATTCCCTCTTGAGTTGATTTATAGATAAATCCCAGTGGTTGCTTCCCACTCAGTAGATTATGTCACTATTGAAGAAACTTGAGTGGAGAAAAATCTCAGTGCTACGAAGAAACTGCAAGCAAATCCACCTACAGTCTCCCTGGATTGAGACATTAACTTTAGCTGTCTGGTCAGGAAACAAGTGTGAAGCAACACAATGAGCAAGAGGGAAGCACTATAATATCCTCCAGTCTTCTTGCTATTAAAAGATACATATAATGTTATCTAAAGCAAATTCTTGTGATGGATTATCTCAGTGATGAGCAAGAGACCCATGAAAAAAATTTCCCAGAGAGTATGTGTGAGTGTGTGTGGAATGGGTTCTGTGTTTGTCAAATGAGTTCAAATGAGTAACTTCAGTTTAACTGAGAGATTACGTTCTGGTTTTTTTTTCCTTTGATACTTATATCTTTTGTTCCTATTACTTTTTTCCATGGAACTTCTAATCACTAGCTATACTAAAACACACAGAAAATGCTGTTTGATTTTCCAGCTGCTATAAAGAAAAAGCAAAAAGTTACCCATAGTTAATAGTTATTGAAAATAAAATTTGTAATGCTTAATCAAAGAAAGAGGAAATATAATTAATATAATTTTAATAAACTCATCTTGCCATATGCATACCCCCAAAATTTTCAGCAGCCTGAATGTTCACCTATTTCAATTCTCATGTTTCAATTAATATCTTCAGCTCCACTGAAAACATGTTTATGAATTTTCTACCGCACATAATTTGCATTTGTTTTAAAACTTCACATAAGAGAAATGTAATAATATTCCTATTTCTTTTTGAAATTTTTGTTCAGTGTCATAAATGTAAGATTAGGAGATATTTCCTTTTCATTGTTGAGTGGCTTTTTATTCTATTTTATGGAAATAATAAAATCTGATTATCCATTCACTTATAGTGAGAAATTTGAATCACAAAAGCCATAATAGACGTTTGGGGGAAATTGGTAGGTAAAAAAAAGATTTTATGGATGTTGTATAGTATATTGAGTAGTGTCAGCTGCAATCACAGAATAAACAGACTCTGGGAGGGATACAGTATGTACAGAAAGAGTGGATGCTTTAAGAAAGGAATACAAAGTATAGAACACATTAGCTTTAAAAGAAAATACACACAGTTTACTTTTGTAAGAAAATGCACAAGAAATATCTTTAGACCTAGAGACCCACTTGTTCACCACTCAGGAATCCAATAAAATCACCAAACTGGAAACTATAACATATATGAAAAGGACATGTAGGGTTGAAAGAGAGAAAAAAATACATAAATAAAATGAAAATAAAAGTAAGATAAAACTTAAAAAACCATTAAAAGCTGTGGGACTGTCCTTGAGCTAAGAGTGAGTCAAAGTTGGCCTGGAACCCCAGGTTTTTTCATCCTGAGAGCAGAAGGAGTGTGGCTGCTCCTCACTGTAGCCCTGATCAGAACCAAGCTAAATGTTAAATACTGCCTGCTTCATAGAAGCAAAGGAATGTGGCTTGGTTGATGTTTGTCTGTTCTGTAGCTGGAAGCATAGGGAGGCTTGAGTTCCACATGCAGATGAGGCTACTCCCAGTATCCATGTCTTAACCAATGGATCCCATCCTTGAGACCAATGACCCTCCCCTATCTGCAACTTATAGTTCATCCCTAACCCCAGAAATATGGGGAGAATGCCTATATGTCTTCCGAGTTCCTGTGCTCATTGGCTCACAGTGGCTCTGTCCAAAGACAGATGGATTTATGCTGAAGGATGACACTGCCTATGCTGCTCTTCCACCAGAGGGCAACCAGCCTCTGGCTATGACTGCTTCGTCAGGCAAGGAAAGCTCTGTCCAGGAATGCGAGTGGGTGATATTCAATACTACAGAAACTCTGATGTTACATTATGAAAGAAGAAACTTTTAAAGATGTCTTCAAATTCAGTTTCAGTTGGCCATCTACTGCTAGGCATGCTGTCTAGCCTTAAGAGTAGTTTGTTTCCCCTGTAAGAGTCCAATGGAAAAAACCAAAACCAAAACAAACAAACAAAAAAATCATTATTTCATTTGCAAGTGGTAATGAATTGCGTATTGCTTCTAGATTAGAATGGAGGCGTGTGTTTACTTCTTCTTTCATCTCTAGGACCCCATCCTGTATAGACACATGTAGGCCCTGTGCATACTGTCTCAGTCTCTGAGACTATATGTGCTTCAGTTCTGTTGTATTTAGAAAGCCTCTTTGCTGTCATTCATCCCCTCTGGAATTTTTACAGTTTCTGCCTACTCTTCCTCAGGTTTCCCTGAACTCTGAAGTAAAAGATTTAATGGAAACAGTCAATTTATGGCTGAGTGTTCCAAGGTCTCTCACACTTTGTATTGTGTCTAACTGCGAGTATTTGTATTTTTTCCTATCTGCTTCAGGATGAAGCTTTACTAATGAAGACCAAGCAAGGTAATGATCTATGAGTACAGCAGAATGTCACTCACTAACAGTTATTTCATTGGCACTATCATTAAGAACATTAGTATTTGGTTTTGCCCTTGTTCTCTGGGCTATCTAGTCTCAGGTTCTTGGGATCCCAAGCAGTATCATGTATGGATTACATTTCATGGAATGGACCTTAAATCAGATATTGATTGGTCACTCCTACAAGATTTGTGCCACAGATGCACTAAAAGAACTTGCAGCCAAGGATGCCACTGGGTAGACCAAAGGGTTTATAGTCAGATTAGAGTTTATGTTTCCTCTTTGACAGCATGCAGAGTACCTTCCAGTATCAAGAACAATACCTTCCTGTGATGAAAGCTCTAGGTAGGTACTAGCTTGACTTCTCTGGGTTCAATGAATTGTTTAGGTGTTGTTTTCAGCAATAGTGTTTTGCCCTCAGTAAGTGGAGAGGAATCTATAGACTTTGGAGTAGCTTGGATTGTTCGGTGTTTTGTTGAGGACAGTTTGGCCAAAAACTCAATTAAATGTACCCATTCCTGTATAGAAGCTATATAAGAAACTTCATTTTGCACAGGAGGTATCTAGTTTTGGCTCTGTCTTCCCTGTTATTTGTTTGGCAATTTCATTAAGATTGCCTTCATATATATGTGGATTTGTATGTTTCTCTCTCTCTCCCTCTCCCTCTCTCTCCTCTCTCTCTCTCTCTCTCTCTCTCTCTCTCTCTCTCTCTCTCTCTCTCTCTCTCTGTGAGCTTCTATTACATTACTATATTGGGGGCCTTAAAAGGCCCTTAAGTTTAGATTTCTCTACTCATATTCCCTCCCTCTTCTGACTCTTTCCTCCCTAGCCCAGTTGATCCTCTGGTTTGTGTCACTCCCCCCATTCTAGCCATAACTATCTTTCCACTTTCCTTTCCTAAAGAGATTTACATGTCCTCAAACAGGCCCTTACCATATTCCTAACTTTTGTGGTTCTATGGACAGTTTGCTTATAGCTGACTTAACAGCTAATATCCGCATGTAAGTGAATACATATTCTACTTGTCATTCTTAGTCTGGATTACTTCACTCAGGATGATAGTTTTATGGTTACATCCATTTACCTGTAATTTCATGGTTTAATTTTTTTCAAAGATGAGAAATATTCTATTGTGTAAATGTGTCACATTTTTATCCATTTATAAGTTTTGAAAAAATTTGTTTATATTTCAGACTTTTTATAAAGAGAACATTGATGAACACAGTGGAACAAGTTTCTCTCTAATTCAATGAGCTGTCTTTGGATATACAGTCAAGTATAGTTTAGCTGGATCTTCAAGTAGATAGACATAACATCTTTCTGAAGAAATGCCACATTGAATTCCACAGTGGCTGTAGAAGTATATACTCCAAACAATGATGGACAAGAGTTCCCTTCCTCTACTTCTTTGCCAGAATTTAATATCATTAGTTTTGTTAATCTTAGCCAAACTAAATGATGTAAGATAAAATCTCAAAATGGTTTTGATGTACGTTTCTATGATGACTAAATATTTTGAAAAGTTTTAAGTGTTTATTTCAGTTTCTGCTTTTGAGAATTCTCTATTTAGATATTACCCCATTTTAAAATTTCATTATTTGCTTTCTTGATGCACAGTTTTTTAGGTTCTGTATATAATTTATATATTAGCCCTCTGTTAGATGTGTAGTTGGTAAAAGTCTTTCCATTCCTGTTGCTTGCCATTTATGGAAATCATGATGCCCTTGGTTGTGCAGAAACATTTCAATTTCTTATTTATTAATTGTTGTTCTTAGTGCCTATGCTATTAATTTTCTTTTCAGAAATTCTTTTTTAGTGTTAATGAGTTCAAGGCTATTCCTCACTTTCTACTCTCTAAGGTTCAGCGTATATAGTTTTATGGTGAAATCTTTGATCCAGTTCTAGTTTATTTTTGTGCAGGGTGAGAATTATGGATCTATTTGCATTCTTCTATAAGTAGCTATCTAGTTTGACCAGCACTACTTTGTTGAAGATGCTATCTTTTATCCAGTGCTCAATGAATATATTTCCATCTTTTGATATGTCTTCAATTTTTACTTCAATGCCTTAAAGTTTTTGTCATACATATCTTTCACTTGCTTGGTTAGAGTAATCCAATGTACTTTATGTTTCTGATGCTATTGTGAAGATTTTGTTTTCCTGATTTTTTAGTCTATTTCTCCATTGTATATAAAAAGGCTACTTATGTTTTTGAGTTCATTTTGTATGAAGCTATTTTGCTGAAAGGGTTTATCAGCTGCGGGAGTTTCTTGGTAGAATTTTTAACATAATTTATTTATATAATCATATCATTTGCAAAGAAAGATGCTCTGATTTCTTCTGTACCTATTAGTGATTATATATCTGTTTAAATTGCATATCCCATCTGACTTTTTGTTCTGATAATTTATTTCTTTTAGATATTACAGTCTGATAGGATACATGTTTTCATAATATATCTTTATGATTCTCTGGATTTCCTTGGTGTCTGCTGTTATTTATATGCTACTTTTCATCTCTAATTTTGTTAATTTGCATGATTTCCTTTCACCCTTTAGATAATTTCTATAGGCTTTGTAAACCTTATTAATTGTCTCAAAAGACCAATTTGTATCTTTGTGTCATTGACTTTTTTTTTTTTTGATCATCTTTATTTCAAATCTTAGCTTTATTATTTATTGTCATCTCCTCCTTTAGGTTTGATTTATTCTTTTTGTTCTAGAGTTTCCAGGTGTGCTGTTAATAGTATGCAATATTTCCATTTTTGTTTTTAATGTAGGAACTTAATGCTAAGAACTTTCTTCTTATAGAACTACCATGATTATATCCCATAAGTGTAGGTATGTATTATATTAGTTTTCATTCAATTCTAGAAGTTCTTTAATTTCTGTATTGCCTCATTTTTATTCAGTAGTGAGTTGTTCAGTTTCCATGAGTTTGTAAGCTGTCTCTTGTTCCTAGAGTTGCCTAGATATGTCTTCATTCCACAGTGGTTATAAGATCCAGGGAGTTATCTCAATTTTCTTCTAAATGTTGTGATATGCTTTGTGTCTGATTATGTAGTGAATTTTGGAGAAATTTTCATGAAGTGCTGAGAAGAATGAATATCCTTTGGCCTTTGGGTGAATTATTTTGTAAATATCTGTTAAGTCCATTTGATTTATGACATCAATTAGGTGTAGGGTTTCTCTTTTATTTTTTTGGCTGAATTGTTTTTCTACTGGCAAAAATGAGCTATTGAAGTCTCCCACGATCAGTGTGTGAGGGTCAACCTGTGATGTAAGCTGTAAAAGTATTTATTCTACTTGGGTGTCCTCGTGTTTTTGGAGTATAGATGTTAAGAATTGGAATGTACTCCTGGTGGATTTTTCCTTTTATAAGCATGAAGCGTTTTTCCCTATCTCTTTTGATTAGTAATGGTTTGAAGTCTATTTTGTTACATATTAAAATGACTAGAGCTGGTTACATCCTATGATTTGCTTGGAATTTTTCTATCCTTTTTCCCTGAAATTATATCTGTCCTTCATGATACTTTCTGTTTATTGAATTCAGCAGACATGTGGATCACATCCAATCTGGGTTTGTTCAGTTCAATGATGTTGGAAATTATAAATAAGCAGGTAATTTTTTTTGCTTTTGTTTCGTATTTTCTGGTGTGTGTGTGTGTGTGTGTGTGTGTGTGTGTGTGTGTGTGTGTGTGTGTGTGTATGTGTGTGTTTTCCCTTCTTTTAAATTACTGGCAGAGGATTTTTCATTCTTTGTGTTTATTGGGTGTGGTTAACTTTTCAGATTGATTTTTTTTCTTCTTGTGCCTTGTATTGGGTTGGATATGTAAATAGTTAATGATTAAACTTGATTTTATCATAGAATATCTTATTTTATCTATTTCTTATGATTGAACATTTTACTGAGTAGAATATGCTGGGATGGCATCTTTGGTCTCTTAGAATCTATAGAATATTTTTCTAGGCCATTCCTGCTTTTAGACTCTCCATTGAGAATTAATGTGTTACTCTAATAGGTCTGTTTTTATGTGTTACTTGAACTTTTTATCTTGCAGCTTTTAATATTTGTCTTTGTTCTGTATATTTAGTGTTTTGATTATTATATGCTAAGGTGTATTTTTTTATTGTCCCATCTAATAATGATCTCAATGCTTCTTATATGTTGATGGATGTCTTCATCTTTATGTTAGGAAAATTGTCTCCTTTGATTTTAGTGAAATGTTTTTCTGTACCTCTGATTTGAGTTTCTTCTCCTTCCTCTATTGCTATTATATTTTGTCTTCTTATAATGTCCAAGATTTCTTGGAATGTTTTGAGTCAGGATTTTTTTTTTTTTATTTAATACTTATGATGATCAAGGTTTCGGTTTCTATCTTGTCTTCAATGCCTGAAGTTTTGTCAACCACTTCCTCCATTCTGTTTATTTGTTTTATTTCCACTATCAGGTTTTGAACTGTTTTATTTATTTCCTTTCATTATTTGTGTTTCTTATAGATTTCTTTGAGGGATTTATTCATTTCCTCTTTAAGTACTTCTATTATATTTATAAGGGCTACTTTACAGTCTTTGTTTCATGCTTCAGTTGTGTTAAAATAGACCCTCCTTCAGTAAGGTAGCTGAATGTTATTGATTGAGTCTTTATGCTGACTTATGTAACATCTGAGTCATTATAATTCTAGGTGCTGATATCTGTTCTGGTCTGAGTGGATATTTTGTTCCTTGAATTCTGTTTTTCTTTTTTTTTCTTAATACTGTGTTGTGTCTGTATGTTGCCAAGCTGGAAATTCTTCCAGGATCCTCCTAGGTATGGCCAGTGTGAACTCAGGGTAAGATGTGTTTCTATATATTGGGAGGTGACACTTAGCCATTGTAATTAGCTAAGGAGAAGGGTCTCAAGGAGTATACAGGAAGAGTAAAAGCAGAGTGCTCTCTCAGTTTGTGCTTAGTTCCCTGGGAATAGGGGCAGAGGGTGAGGAGAGGTTACACAAAGTAGTTTGCTCTAGAACTCTGAAAGAGACTAGAGGATTGAATTGGTAGGGTTCAAGGGATAGTGATGATCTAAAGCTTGCCTCCCTGCTTCATTGGCCTATTTGCTTCTCTGGCAGGCTTGGCTGGTAGGTTCCCAGAGAGTGCTTACTGGTGTTGGGGGTTAGAATAGCAGGATGAGTAGGGAGGAAAATTGTAGGATACGGATCCACATGATCCCCTGGATATAGGACCAGAGACTTGTAGGAAGATAGCACTATGTATTCTGCTACAGAGTTTGTGGGTGAGACTGTGGGATGAGATTTGTAGGAAAGAAGGGAGAGGTGAGGATTTGCATATGACTTCTCCGGTTGGAGTGGGCTCTTGGTTCCCAAGGTATGCCTCCTGGGTTTGGGGACTGGGATAAAGCAATAAATGAGGGAAAGGTAGGCAGGAGGGTGGATATGTGTGATCTCCTGGAGACTGGGGCATCGGGATTGCCACAGGTAGTCTACTACAGAACTAATGGTGAATTTGGAGGATTGGATTTGGAGGAACGGAGGGAGAAGTGAGGCTCTGCAGTTAGCCTACGTGCTTCACTGATCGGACTGGCCTGTAAGTACTAAGAAATGCCTGCTGGAATTGTGGAATATGATAAATTTATGAGTTGGGATAGGAAAGTTGGGAGTGGAAGACCTATGTGTGGGCATTAAAGATGGGGTGCAATAGCAGAAGGGTGGTTGTAGCAAGTGGTCTACTGCAAAGCTGAAGGTGAGACTAAGGAATTGGATTTGGAGGGGAAGAATGAGATATGGACAAATACAGTTAGCCTACCTGCTTCCCTGGCCCTTATGTTGGTTATTATTTATTCTCAATTTCTACTTATCTTAGATATAACATACATATTTCTATTTTATATCATAACATGCTGGTTATTTTTCATACCACTGAGACACAATATATACAAAAAGAAACATACAGAATGAAAGGTTGTTTCTTATTTGTGGATTGAGAAGATATAGTACACAAAGTTAGGGAAGGCATGGCAGGAAGATTGAAGTTCCTGATTATCAGTAGTAGAAACCAGAGAGAGATGAATACTCATGCTCAGCTCATTTTCTATATTTATTTTCTTTTTCTTCTCCAGGAAAAAAAAAAAAAGTAGCCAATGAAATGGTGCTGTTCCATTCGGGATAGGTAAAACCTCTTCATTTCAACCTCTCTGGATATACCCTAATGGTGATGTCCAGAATTTCTCTTCTATGAACATCTATATGTAGGCAAGTAGAGAGTCAATGTTAACTATCATGCCTACACATTTCTTTCTTAATATGTACATGGCTGTTTTTTTAATTTCTGTGCTTTATAACATTATGTATAAATTAACATGAAAATAATACCCTTCAGTGAACTACAGAAATCTCCCTAAGATTTTTAATAATGACCTAACTTTTCAAAACCTTTAATTTGGAACTTAACTAGAAAAATACATAACTATATATATATATAGTTATGTATATATATATATATATATATATATATATATGGCCTGATTTTTATGTAAATTTGAGCTGTTGTAGTCAAAATTGCCAAGAAAAAGTTTATGTAGTAGTCATACAATTTCCTCAATACTTAAAGCAATTGCCAGTACTCAAATTATTGTTTTTCTTCCTATTTCTCAGATTGAATTTTGTATTCCTGGTTATGTTTGTTTCCTTCTTTATGCTTTTTAATTCATCTAAACTCCAATTTCTGGAGTCAATAGAGATTGTGTGAGCTTATCCAGAAAGACAAGGAGAAATTCTCATATATACAAACCCTGCCAGACCTCAGAAGAAGGAACCACCTGTCATGGCAAGCACCATACTAGACATTAGAACACAGATATTCTGATCTCCAGTGCTTTTACTGATACAGAAGCTCCTCAGCTGTTCTACTGATACAAAAACTCTGCCCCCTCTTCCAAAGGCCTATTTGTGTAATATAGGAAACATGTAGCCTTGTCTCATCACACAATCCTTTAACAGCTTAGGTATGTCAATTTTACAGTGGGGGAACTCAAAGATTACAGGAAGTGTTATATACTTGTTGCCAGAGATAGTGGGAAAAAGGACTAGAATTCCTCCACAGCAACTCTGCTCTTTTGACAATGTCTCTGCTAGAAAGCAGTTAGCAGGTGATCATAGGAAAGCAACTATGTTAGTGTCACATTTCCATAAAGACAATACCGAAGATAATGCAAACTGCCAAGATTTAGGCAGTCCTTCCTCCAACAATGTACAAAACAATTATTATAAGAATAACTAGAAATAAGTTTCTCCAATAAGGTCTGTTATTTATTTATTCATTTTTTTACTTCAGATATCAAAGTCCAAACACATTCAAAATGAAAACTACAAACAATACTTTCCACCTGAAACAACTAGATTCACTAGCATATAATGATTCTTTAGCCATTATCTTCTTTACCTGCTAAAGCTAAGATGGTAAAGCCAATTTGGCTGAAGCAGTTCATAAGAGTGGAAAATTACTATCTCAAATAAAAAATAATCAGCAAATAACAGTAGAAGTAGTCAAACAGTTTTACAATTTCACTGATAATTTGAAAGAATATTAAAATATTCTTCAGTACAGAAGTGAACAATTACCAGAATATGTTTCCACACTTTTAATGCTTTATTTGTGGCCTGTAAACACTGAAAGCTTTTAGCTCCAGTTAGCTATTACACTTAATGTTTTTCAATTCTTTGGTTGCCAAGAATAGTTTTCACAGTTTAAAGGGTCAGATGTTGAAATGGATTTATTTATTTATGTATTTGTATATATACACATATGCATTAAGACGATGACTGCTGAGAGCAATCATTTCAGTCCAAATTCCTTTTGTGAAGAACAAACACATATAATGATAAAAAAGAAGAGAAGACATTTTTTTTCCTTGCAGTCAGCATAATTTTAAAAATGTTTACCCCAGGTTAGGTATACAGTACATACCTCTGATCTCAGAGCTTAGGAGTCTGTGGCAAGAGAATCCCTGAAATTTGATGCCAGTCTACATATTGAGTACTTGTTCAAATGGATTGCTCATTAAACAAAATCAAGACCTCTTAGTTCAACTCAAATTTAAAGACATTTTAATAACATATTGAGAAAATTTATATTAAGATATTACTCATAAAATACTTTTTCTTTATGGATTATGTTATCTGTAATTAAATTCATAATAAAACTCGTGATATTTCAAAGAAGTTAAGAAATGGTCAGATTATGTTACCTAACATTATATGTATATCTTTTTTGTTTGTTTGTTTGTTTTTATTTTGGTGGTTTTTTGGGAAAGGGTTTCTCTGTTGCATTTCTGCCTGTCTTGACACTCACTCTATAAATCAGGCTGGTCTTGAACTCACATAGATCTGCCTGCCTGTTTTTTTTTTTAAATATATATCTTTTAATTTTTAAGTTGTATTTAACAAGGTAAATGACATACCATTATTTTAAAACATTTTAAAATTTTATATTAATTTTAAAATTTGTTTTTTTTTCAGTTTTTAATATCTGTGTCTTTCTATGTCAATGCATATGCACATTAGCTCCAGGGCCTTTGGAGTTTAGATGTATTATATTTTCTGGAGCTAGAGTTGCAGAGGGTTGTGAACAATCTGACTTGGGTCATAAGACCCAACTAGGATCCTCCACAAGAACATTGTGTCTTCTTAACTGTTGATCCATCTATACAGCCCCTAACCTTTCTTTCAAGATCAACACCAATAACAAAATCTTGTACTAATTGCATTCCACACCTAAAGCCAGGAATTCTTCATTATGAAGGACAGGTTATATTATAAAGGTAGAAACAGAAACTGATAGCCAAAACATTTCCTAAATTCTATACAAAGACCCATTCAATGAATTACTAAGCTTCAACTTAAATCACTAGTGAATCTGAAATGTGATGTAGTCCTTACAGGTTTATCTTTTCAGTGACAACTATACTTCAGTAATCATTCAGCTATTTGATGCTGCCATAAACCTCTTGCTTTACCAAGATCACATGCTGTTTTAATTTTCAAACACAAAAGCAGATGTAATGTTTCTATTGAGTCATCACAGGACTTCATGTAAGGACCCTTAGAATCAGAAAGTATATAGGATTCTAGAGAGTGAAAATTAAGTTAACATCAACCTCAAATGTGTGGTTGAACAATTGCATCAGAAATTACACTGTCTCTGGAATCCAGACAGAGTCAGAAGTAAAAAGTTCTCCCTTTTAACTTTAATGTGTGAAGATGTAAAGTTTATTTTACAAGATTAATTTTTACAATTATTAAATTAAATGGAATCTCTATGAGATTTGCTATTAATGTAATATGAATTTCCATGATTGTTCTGCTCCATAGGAAAAATACATATTTTATTACATTTTTCTGTTTTATGATGAGGTTATATTCAAGTAGTTCTCGATCTTCCTAATGCTGTGACCATTTAATACAGTACCTTATGTTGTGGTGACCCTCTAACCATAAAATCATTTTTGTTGTTACTTCATAATTCTGCTACTGTTATGAATTATAATGTAAATATTTGATATGCAGTTGTTCTTATACAAACCCAGTGAAAGGGTGTTCAATCACTAAAAGGGTCATGACCCATACTTTGAGACTATACTGAGTCCAGACCTACTAATTTGAATTTAATGGACTATGACCTCTTTCTACTTTTATTACTGGTCATTTTGGAGTTCGCTGTTGGTTTTGATTAATTCTGCCTAAGATATGAGTAATTAGCACTAAATTTAATTGTCCTAATCCTATTCCCTACACAATGGGGAAAATACCAGTTTCTGACAAGCTGTAATCAGAAATGATAATATCCTTTGGCTTAATTATCATGGCTTGGCTTGCTGTGAGGCAAATTAGAAAAATGGATTTTAGCATCGTGCAGAGTCTATCCTTAGTGATTCTTTATATCTTAAGATGAAGCTACATATCAAAATAGTCATGAAAAAACTTCAACATTTATCAATTATATTTGATGTCTTAGTTAAAAATCACTTGTAATTCGTGAAATAATTTTAATTGCAATTACTTTTTCTCCATTGACAATCTAAAAATCTAAGTTATATAAATGGAAATTTGCTATGTACTCCCTTTTGCCTTTTTAATAATTTTTTTTTATTATTTGGAAGTCTCATATTCAGTAAATGATTTGTTTGTTTTTTTTCAGATTGTTTCAAAAATGATAGCTGCTGAATTTATATTATTATTCAGTTTATATTTTAATGTACATGATTTATTGTGCTTGAAATAAGAAGTGTAATTACTTTCAACAAATAGAGGAGTTACTGGAGAGGAAGGACCCTTTCATGAATAGTCACATCATAAGTATTCTATATTTCCTAAATGTATATCATATATATTATAAATTTATTTTAAACTTTTGATGACATTGCCCAGAGTCCAGTAGGTGACTGAAACACAGTGACAGCCCTCTGCCTGAAGGCTTTTTTCGGGTTGATGAAATCACCATTTTTTCATATACACGAAAAGTTTTCATCCCTAAAACTTTGATCAACTAGTGATTAATTAAAATAATATACATTCTGGTTAGTTTTGGTGACATATTGTATACTGTATTTCCACATTTCTCTAGGCTTACGTTTTGTTATCTACAGGAATGCTTGACTGGTAATGGAATTCATTTCTGACAAACACTTTTCTTCATCACAATCTAGATAGAAATTACTTATAATTGCCTTAAAACAAATTATCACCATAATCATCGCCAAGATCCGTAGGACCCAATGCAAATAACAAATTGTTGTGTTCAGAAAGTCAGAACAGAGAATCCCTAGAGCAATTTTAGAAGCCAGAATAGCCTTAAGGTCAAACTGTGTATTTAACTACTAGAGCCGTGCTTGATTAAGGTAAAGAGATAGTAATAATGTTTTGCACGTTCAACCATAGCCCTCACAAACAGTATGTCCATATACACCCACACGTATGTGAACACACATACAACCTGCACACATATACATGCAAACAACAATAAAACAGCTTAGAGAAGCAAGACTTTAGGGTCCAGATCAATGTAGCTCTTGTGCATGAAAACCAGTTTCAATGTGCCATGATGTAAAAGATCAGCAGACAGATCTAGGTTGGAATGTCCATTGGATTAAAGTGGTACTCACTGACAGCAAGCAAAATGGATTCCTGAACTTTATGTCAGAGGCATGATTGGTTATAAAAAAGGCAAGAATCAATTTTCATGCTCTTAGATAAATGTGATGCCCAGGCATCTTTCTTTCACCAATTTCACTTGATTAAACTCATCCTAATGTCTTCAATACCTGACTTCAGGGACATTTGAAAACTTCACACAGAAAAAAAAAGAAGCTACTCTGGGACAATATAATACATTTACATGTGTCTGTCTTATGTGAACACTGGTTTTAACTTGAAGAATGAAGAACTACTTTGACCACATTTTCTTTTACATGACAATCTTGGCCAAGGGTTCTCTTCTTAGAAACCATATAGAAAAAGAAACAAAAGTTTTATAGGACTTAATCAGTATCACCAAGATATGATACATAATAACCTTCAGATATGATTTTTAAGTTAATTGAAAAGCTTAATAAGACATGTTAGACTTTCATATTAAATACTACAAACATATATTTGAATCTGTAACAGAAATAGTTTAGTATTTTGACTTCTCAAGGAAGGACAGATTTTGTAGTTATTGTGTTTTCCCTATTGTCTCTTTCTCTCCTGAATAAATTAGTTTAGCTTAGAATGTGGTCATTCCTGAAACATAGACTCAGTTACTAGAGCTGTAGGGGTATACATGTTTGCTTCCCTGACTGGGTGTTTGGACTGTGCAATTCAAAGAAGAAATAACTTTATGGCTTGCAGAAGAACATACCATTGAATGTTTTATAGGAACATCCAGATGAGAAACAAATAAATTGCTATTGGGATTTATTTAAGAAATTCATCAAGAAACATTTGAAAACTTGAAATAAACAAAATAAAATAAAGTAGTACAAAATCCTTCTTGATTGATTTCTTTACATCTTTTTTTGGTGCACTGGATACCCTTCATGTCTTAACACACATAGTTTTAATGTAACTTTTTCTGATTCAGTGATGGTTATAGAGGATAATAATTGTATCCAGAATACTCTTTTATCTCCAATTTTGGCAGGTCCTATTCTACCGTCTCTATACCTTCAGAAATCTGTCTGCCATTCCAGTATGTGAACTGTGGGTCTAGAGCTGATTTACAACTAAGCTGAAATAGCTTTATCTTTATCTTGAGGGAAGCCTCGGTGACTAGAGTTTGATTATTGGCAAAGATAAGTGCAAGAATTATGATGCTCAGTTTAAAGCTGAGACTCTCTACTGCTCTAGAAATCAGTGTGTTCCCTGATAGTTTTCCATGGCTCTAATCTGTTAGGTCAGCTTTACTTGATTAATGACTTGAGAGTGTTTAAGTTAGTCAGTAAATCTTCTCCTTTGAGATGCTTTAAAGCCAGGACGTCTCACACAGATGCTGTTGGTTCAAGCTGCTCTGCCTGCATAAATAAGAATTCTGAAAGATTCTGTAAAGAATATCAGATAACTTTGCTTCATTTTCTGTACAGTCTCTTTGCACCATATTGTGTGTCTTTAGTCGAAATACTCTCTGTAGTGTCCTTTTAAATATCTCAAATATGCAAGCAGGAAGTGGTATTGTGGGATCTTCATGGGTCTTCCATGGGAAGTTGGAAAGATTAAGCTCTGTAGTTCAGGTCAGCAGTCATTTTCCTAGTCCATTCTTAACATTCTTAACACATCAACACTTCTGAGAAAGAACAAGGGAATCCTCTCTGAGGTAACTATTAAATACTTAATGTGTGGGCTTGAGTACACTTGCCAAATCCTTGTAAGCATGTCACCCTCCCAAAGCCAAGGTTCTCATATCATCTAGCAGGTAAGATTCAACAAAAACTCCCCAAATGTTATGCAAAGCACTTAATTAAAAAAAATAAAAATTTGAGGAAAATCAATATTAATTGTTTGTATATTTGTTCACATATGAGACAAATATTTGGAAACTTGAAGTACATAAAACTAAATTAAATTATAATACCATACAGGAACATGTAAAGAACGGTCTCTGGAAAAGCAAACCATATCAACAGATTTTTTAAAAACCCTGCATCCATTAAGAGGATTAACAGAATATGCTCAGCACTTCTATATCTGAGAAAAACAAAACAGAGGGTCTTACTGCTTTAAAATTTTTAAATGAGTAACATGAGTCAATATGTTCAAATTAGACACAGTTGTAACTTTAGGAAATAATCCTATTTTATTTTTAAATATTTACAGAATTAATACTATTATGAAATGTAATATACTCTATTAATTGAATTTCTTACTTTGTATACTTATATATACTTATACTCATATATAAAGATTATAATAACTTCTGATCATAAAATCGATAAAATATTGTTGAATTGTTGTTATATATCTCTTTCTTTACTTTTAGAAATATCGTATTTAAGTAATAATAAATTCTGAGCCAGTATATAAGAGGTAAGTATGAAAAACAAGTATCTGCTAAGCTGTGATGGTACACGGCAGAGGCAGGGAAATCTCTGAGCTTGAGACCAGCCTACTCTACACAGTGAATTCCAAGTCAGCCAGGGTTACACAGATAAATCATGTCTCAACACCCCCAACAAAATTAAATAAATAAAAGAAGAAAAAGAAGTATCTGTATTGTTAACACATTTTTGTCCTTGTTCTAGTAAAATCAAGAAGGAAATCATTCTTCATGCAAAATACATTTTAAGAGCTATGACATGAATATAAACATATACACATAAACCATTATATTAAGAAAAATTAAAATGAACATATAATTAATTAAGTTATGAAAATGATGTGATGAATAAATGTGCTTCAAATCAAAAAGTATATTATATTAAAGAACTTAACTATCCAAATCCTATAAGGAGGTAGTAATAATGTAAATAGAATATTTCAAATATGATTATTAATAATTATAATGATTATTACATATAAAAACCCTCAAAGAATATGTGTTCATTAGTGATATTGGTCAATAGTTTTAGTTTGTTGTATCTTTTCCTACTTTGGGTATTGGAGCAACATTGGTTTTGTGAATCAAGTTTTGGAATGATTCTTCTGTTTATTTTTGTTTTCATTCTTTGTTTTGTTTCGAGAATTTAAGAATTATTTGTTGTAAATCTTTGAAAATGTGGTACAGATAGACGAGCATCCATCTGGGCCTGCACAAACAACAGAGAATATTTATATTCAGGATTTTGTTTGCTTACAGACTGTGCATGTGCTGTATATTGTTAGAGTTGTCTTGTTCCTATCCCTTCGATAATGCTGTTCATTCACTAGGGATATATCATTACTCTTTGATTGGAACTATGTTTCATAATCTCTTTATCATTTAAAATGACTCTATGGTATGTGAGAATGTGTGTGTGTGTGTGTGTGTGTGTGTGTGTGTGTGTGTGTGTGTGTGTGTTTTTAATAATAATTTAGTTAAGTAGTCTCTGATCTACAAGATTTCATTGATGTTGCCAAGTGTTAAATATCATGTATCATTGGTTAGAAAAGCTTCAAAGTTCACAAAAATAGCATACATTTTATCATAAAATTGTATTTCACTGTAAGTTATATAGGTTTGTCTGGTAACCTAATAAGCATATTTTGGTTGTTTCCATGTTTAGAGATTATTTGAATAGCTCTAATAAGTTGAAAATATAGTGCTTTGAGGTAATATGGGTTATCAAATCAGCATTAATTCATAGATTGTTCAGCAAGGTAATAACACTTCACTTAAGAAACTGCCGAACAAATTTCCAAATACTACCAATCATCTATATTAAAGGCTTTGATGTCCCATGAAAAATTAATAAAAATGCCATATTCTATATCACTGACAGTAAGTAGCATACATAATATCATAACTTTTTTGTATTTTAGATATTCTAATAGGTATGTAATGCTATCTCATTTATGTATTATTCACATTTACCTAGTGGCAACTTATGTTTGTGGCCTGAGTATTTGTGTCCTCTGAAAATATTTATGTAACAGGTCTTAACTCCTAAAATGTTGTCATGAGATTAAAGGAGATCATGAGTCAGAAACTCATGATGAGATTGATCTCTTACAAGAAAAAATACCTGAAAATTTGGTTTCTTCATATCAAACATGTTAGAAGGGAGACAAATGACATATGTCTACATCGATGAACAGTCATTATTTGGGAACTGTCCAGGGTCTTGACATTGGAGTATTCTGATAGCTGAGATATGAATTGTATAGTATTAGTTCAACTAATATATATTATCTTTTCCATGTAGACAATACACAGAAGTTTGCAATTTCCACAATAACTAATGGTTATTACACAACATCACCTATGATGTCTGCAGTTTTAATGTTTTTTGGCAAAAATGAGCATAAATGATCATTTCTTCAAAATTTCACAGACCAAAGATTTGTTCTTACCATAAATAGAAGCATCCACTTTATCAGATACTTTTTCCTTCCTTATGAGTTCAAGAACATTCAGCTATTCATTTAAATCAATTTACAACTTCACTTCATAACATCTAGTATCACTATTCTTGAGTTTTATGGTCAACATTAATCAAAGGATGATTATTTGATCAAATTACTGTGGCAGTGTGTATATCAAGAGAGATGGTGATGTTCTCTGCAAAGGAAATCTGAATTTCCACAGAAAACAATAAATCCTAGAGTTTTTAATAAGCTGTTAAGATGATTAATAATTTAAAAATCACAAATAGTATTATTAATTTTCTATTTAATTTATTTGGTCTTGTGAAATGCAGCAACTAAAACCAAGAAAAGTGAAGACACAGACAGGGTATATCTGTGAAGTTCTGTGATGTAAGCCTTAACATTTACTAAGGCAGTCTTACTGAGGGCATGTGCTGAATATCAAAAATAGGCCATTTTGATATGTTCATTATCTTCTGTAATTTATCAATTTTTATATAATTACCTATTATATTGGGTTATTTTCTTAATTTTTATTTTTGTTCAGTTTTACATTCACATATATCTTTGTATTAAATGCATTTTTTGGAAATGTTATTTCATTCTGTTGCTTTTCTTTGAATTCCCTTCATACTTGCAAAGCAGAATTTATAACTAATGAAATAGAGTTCAAGGCCAACCTAATATCCATAATGAGTTCCAGGACAGAAACCCTGTCTCAAATTAGTCAGTTTTGTGATTTGGTAAAAATGCTTTAGGTATTGAATCTAGAAGTCAATTACCAAATATTTTCTAGGATACTGAGGAGCTATGAATGAGCACATATGAATAAGCACTATGAATAACATTTTACATGATATGGGCTGTGCAGAGGGTCATTTTGTTTGGTTTAGATGTTTTTTTTTGTTATGAGCATGAAAATATTCCTGAAAAAAATATTTAAAAGACTGTTCTGTTTCTGTAATGTCTGTTTTGATCTAATACCTCTGTGGCTTTTCTGTATTCTTTTCAATTGATTCATATTCAATGTTTACTTTAATTCTATAATTTAGATTGCACAAATTCTCTTTTTAAAATATTAAAATATTTTCATTTGTTCAATGTTCATGATTGTGAGATATGAACACATTCTAATGAGTATGTTGAAATGTTTGTGAATGTGAATGTGAAATCCAATATTGATATCAAATGTCTTCTTCCATTTATTTCCAATTTATCAATTGAAACAGAGTCTTGGAGCTGCTAATTTGGACCACCGCACTTCTGAGACCCTACTACATCTGTTCCCATAGTGCCAAGAATATAGGTATGCACCATGGTACCTAGAATTCATATTGGTCTAAGAAAAGTATATTCTTATTCTCATGCTTTGTTTCAGATAACTTTCCCACTGAGTTATCCTTCCAGACACAAGTTTAAATCATCCATGTCTTTTATAGTTTCTCTGAGCATAATCTATTGTGTTTACTCTATGTAAAATTCAAAACGCTGTATATCTAAAACTGTGTTCTCATCATTAGACCTATAACTGTACTTATATGTTTTTCTTCCTTTTATTGAAAACAGATTTTTTTCTCACATAATATAACCTGATTATCTTATTGTCTCTCTACCCCTTTCAGTTCCTCCAGTATATTCCAAATTTACCTCCTTCTGCTTATTATGAGAAAACAAGCTTTCTAAGGAAAATGTTATAACACAATGTAATATAACACAAAAATCACACATTGGTATAGGACAAAACAAACAGAAAGAAAAGAGTCCAAGAAAAGGCACAAAAAACAGAGACCCAGTTGTTCTCACACTTAGAAATCCCATAGATACCCAAAACTGGAAGGCATAACATATGTGTAAAGTATCCGTAGGGTTAAAGAAAGAAGAATGAAGAAGTAAAACAAAAAAATATAATAAAAATTTAAAAAGCAAGAAAAAGCCCTGACATAGTATTATGAGACAAGGAACATCCAAAAATAACTTTTAATTCTTTTTCTGTTGGCCATCTACTGCCAGGCATCCAGCCTGTCCTTAAGAGTAGTTTGTTCCTGCTGTGAGACTCCCTCAGAGATAACTAAATTGTTATTTGCAAGTGGTCATCAATTGGGTGTCGCTTCAGGGTTAGGGATAGCGGTATGTGTTCACTTCTCTCAGATCTAGGACCTCATCTGGTGCAGACCAGTAAAGGCCTGTGCATGGTGCCTCAGTTGCTATTAGATAATAAGTGTGTTGATCATGTTGATCTAGACGGTATTGTTTACTGGGTGTCTTGTATACCCCCTGGCTCTTACTCTTTTTACCTCCTCTTACATAGGGTTCTCTGAACCATGAGGAAGGGATTTAATAGAGACATCAGATTTAAAGCTGAGTGTTCCAAGGTCTCTCACTTTCTGCATATTGGCTGGTTAGAGTTTCTGTATTTATTCCCATCTCCTGCAAGAGAAATCTTCTCTGATGATGGATGAGGAAGGCACTGATTTTGTGAAGATGGAAACATTTTTTGTCATTTATTTATTTCCATAATGACTATAAGGTTTGGAATCTAAACTGAAATAGGTGAGTATTCTTCTAACTCCACATCATTGACAGCATAAACTGTTATTTGTTTTATTGATCTTAGCCATTCTGATGGGTGTAAGATAAAATCTCAAAGTAGTTTTGATTTGCATTTCCCCAATGGCTAAGGATGAGGAACACTTCTTTAAGTGTTTCTCAGACATTTTAATTTCTTCTTTTGATAATTCTCCACATTTAATTGTTATTTGTTTTACTGATATGTAGCTTTTGAGTTCATTATAGTTTTTGGATATGAGCTGTCTATAGAATGTGTAGTATATAAAATTTGTTTTTCCCATTGTGCAGTTTGCCAATTAGTCTGGATGATGGTGTCCTTTGCTTTACAGAAGATTTTCAGAATGTCTTAATAATAATATTTACTAGATTGTTGCCTCTAAGAAGATTTTTACTAGTATATAACACATGCCCTTTTAAATATATTCTTCCTTCTTTTTTCTATTTAAGATTTATTATTTTCTTCCCATTATTTTTATATATTTACTCAGTTTTCCTGAACAACTTTCATTTCTTATTTCTCTACTGAATTTTGTCATCTAATTATTTTTATTTTATTTCATTCACCATAATATTATATACATTTGTGGGTTTTAAAATACTATTTAACACATATGTACAGTAGGTTCTGATATAACTGTGGTCATCATAATATCCATCTTCTTATTAATTTTAGTCTTGGAGGTTTGAGGTCTTCTTTTTATTTATTTATGGCAATACATAATAGTTCAGTGTAAGCCTATACTTTACTTTTACATAGAATATTTGATATTAATTCATTTTTACTTTTCCTATTGCTTTTTTAAATACCTAGGATGGCTTCATTAGGATTCATCTTACAAATCTCCAAATGTTCTTATCAAAGTTTCAAATATTATTAAGCTATTTGTCACTATAAATTATGGAATTTGTTTTCCTAAATCTTCCCTCTCTTCCTTTGTGTTGCATTCTCCTACAAATATACTACAAAATATGAAGTTCTTATGTCTAACACTACCCCAAATGTATTGTTACCATATCTCAATTTATATTGGAGACTTGACTTACATCTTTGCTAATTTAAAAATGTCTCAAAAGGGATTCTTCTGATTTTTTCTTTCTGTATTTGACTGACATTTTTATTGAGAATTCATGAACTTTGTTTCCAAGCAGCTGCTATTATATGCCATGCTGCTTACTGTGTGTCCTTTCTCTTTCTAGCTGCACCAAAATTTCATCTTTTTCTTCTTCTTTTTGGATTTTGACAATTTTGCATTTTCTTTTGTAGGTTAAATTTTACAAAGAGAAGAATACAGACATAGTTTCTTATGGACATATTATTTTGGAACATTTATAGTGGAAATAATTTTACTTTATAGCAAGCAAATGTGTTCCAGACATTAAATTAAAAGGTTTTGTTGCTGTGAAAGTACAATGACTACATTATTAAGCCATAAATTTCAGAATTACTAAACAAGATAATGTTTACTGCCAATGGTCAATTAGTATATTAGTTTCCTCAGTCATTTCAATGGCTAAAACAAATGTAATTTACTTGTTTTCATCCTCATAGAAGAACAATAATCTCTAAAGATGGAAAGTATTAAAGATAGAAATAAATCTCTATGTATATGTATCTTGATGCTCACTGCATTCTAGTTAAGAATTAATAAGTAAAACAGATTGTTATTATGAGAAAAAGTATTCTGTTTACTACAACTGAAGAGAAGGCATGACACGATTTAGAAGGTACATATACATATGCAGATATATAATGTTTATATATATGAATATATACATATGTATGTATGTACACACACATGCACACACAAGCATATATATTACAAGTTGTAAAACTCCACTTTGGTTTCAAATAATTAATGATCCTTTATTACATTCTTAAAAATTAAATTCACAATTTTAAATATTGGTGCAATTAGGATGGCTATATGATTCAACTTTTTGGTGTAGGTTACTAGTAGAAGAAATACACTACTCAGAATATGACAAAACACATTCAGAAAAAAAGGATGGCAGTGCATGACAGCACTATCAAGCAAATGACACTTATGTTCCAGATTTTTTGAAGTATTGGAGTAAAATCCTTGACAGTTGTACAAGCAATTGCATTCTTTACAGATAATTTTTTTTAATGTCTGTAAAGGAATTTTGACAGAATCTTGAAAACTAAAGATGTATTTTTTTTCATTTTAAATACCTTAATGATAGAATGAAAACATAATTTAGTATATATAAAAATACCTTTAGCAAATTTTCCTGGGGTGATTTATACATTTTATAACATGTTAAAACTTACTCATAACTTCAGTAAACTTAGTGGTCAAACACCATTGAAAAATTGACACATATACTATCAATGAGATGCTTCTGTTTTCACACTTAACAGGGGTTGACTTCTCTGCCCCAGCAAGATGGAAGGTATCTGTTACATTGGAAAATGAGGGGACAAGTACAGTGGCCTTCTGTTTTGTTCTCCAAAGTACTCAGCCATCTTTACATAATAAAAGCTTATTCTCAGAAAGCATGCAACTTATAGCACCTTGCACTAGAAAAAAAATGTTTATACTTAAGAATTCATATTTTAGCAAAAGAAAATGTTAAATCATTTGATCCCTGGAGTAACTATTACTTTATATGACATAGTTTGGCATATATTAATCTTTTTTTCTTACCAACAGCAATCATGACATTAGCTTCACATTTCTGTGTCTTTTAAAGAGAATTGTAGATTTTTTTAAATAATGGCATTATGATGTCTAGATGAACAGGATTTTTTGTACTTTTTTAAACATTGTCATAACATGAACTTTATTGTCACCCTTCAGTAATGTTGCTGTTTCAATAGACAATTTGAGAAAAAAGATTCCACTGAAATGGTGCAGTCATGTACATTGAATTGTAATACTTTTATATTATTAATCTATTTTAATGAATTCTTCTGTTTATTATTGTCCTCTTTATAATTATTTTATTTAATTGGAAGCAAAATATTACATCAAAATAATATTTTCTTTTAAGTTTTGAAACATTTTATTCTTTACGCTAGGATGACCTGGAACACATTATTGAGTGTCAGATGACATTGAACTTACAGTAGCCCTTCTTGTTCAACTTCCCAAGTCCTGGGTACAGACTGAGTCATCAGGCCTGGCTCAGAATAACAAGTGACCCTTATAGGTAAAAGAATTACAGACAACCAATGAATGTTGAGGGCTGAAGAAAAAGATTTTACTAAGGAAGATTACCACACCAATTTGTTTTCCAATACCAACTGGTCAGCCCTGAAATGCATGCTAGCAAAATTATACAGATTGAGATGGATATGTGTGTATATATGTGTATATACACACACACACACAGACACACATGCACACACACACACATAGATATATGTATATATATGCATTTATCTGTGTGTGTGTGTATTGTGTGTGTGTGTGTGTGTGTGAGTGTGTTTATATGAGTGTGTGTGTGGTGTGTGTGTGTGTGTGTTATACATTAGAATGCCACTTTTTTCTTTTTCATTTTTCTGGTATGTTTTACTTATGCTATCGTTTTTCATATATTGGTTAAATATGTCTCTTGATTTTCTGTCTACAAACTTAAAAATAGGAAAAAGATAAAAGAGTGTGTATATGAGTGTACATGTGTTCATTATAAGGATAGAGTTCTGCTTGGAGGAGTTTCAAAGTCTATGGTCTTGAATGATCCACCAACTCTCTTTTCAAGAAGAGCTATATAACACATTGAGCAATTAGTGCCAAATACAGGATATTCATGAAGACATCCTGTAAATGTCAGACTGATGCTAAATAGTCTCCTAGGAGTATTGAAATGTACATAAGAATTACTGTTGTTCTTTACTTCTTTTAATTTTTAAGATTGTAATATAATATAGTATTTAACTATTTGCATTCTTCCCTCCAAATCCTCCAATATATCTCTCTTTGTTCTCTTTCAGACTTATGGCCTCTCTAACTAATTGTTGTTACTTGTGTATGTGCATGAATGTACATGTTTTTTTCTTTGTGAATATATATATAAGTATATATATTTATAAATATATATTATGAACATATATTCTATATACTCATAAATACAACTTATGCTATCTATAATTTACTTTGCTTGTGTTTTGATATTGTATAAGCCCTTGGTCCAAATGAAAAAATTATACAAATTACAAATATCATATTTAAAAATAAATTTAAAAATTAGGGTAGAAACTTTACCTTTTTAATCTAGCAATAGTAAAATCTCTGAGATAAGGGTGTTAGGTATAATTTATATAGAGGACATTACTCATTGTTCTAAACATTATTAACCACTGTTTAATATAATATAGCAGAATTATCATAAAATTACTGTGAACTAGAATTTGGCAAAATATGTCAGTTAAGTTATTTCAGTACAGTATCTAGGGTTAAATTTTTCTGAATTGTATTGCTGAAACTATTTTCAAATGGTATTTATGGGGGAAATTAACATATAAGTACTTTGCTGGGAGCCATTAGACATCACTGATAATTGCACTGTGCACAATAACTGCAAAGGCTACAGTGTATTTTCAGTTAAATTATTAATAATTTATTTATTAGCATTGACTCATATTTAAATAGGATTATTTATTTATTTATTATCATTAAAAAACAAAGCATAAATAAATACTTCATTTTAAAAGTAAAATAATTTAATCTTCCTCAATTCATTTTCATTATAGCCATTGTTAAACACAAAAATTATTACACATATGGTCATTTATCAAAATTCAATTCTTCTTATTAACGTAGCTTAAAGAATAACCATGCTCATTCGTGCATGTGTCTGTTTTTGTATTTGAATACAACTTCAATGAAATTTTCTTATCATTCAAGGCAACAGTTCCACATATTTATTGTTAACCACCAAAATACTTTTAAATTTTAACAGGTGTTAACATATAATCATTTGAACTTAACAATAAACTCAAAATATATTAGTAATGAAAGAGTTTATCAATGTCTTTTCAAAATTTTGAGTTTCTATATAATTCTGATATAACTCAAATATATTCATTAAACTAAATTATGATCAACTTTGGAAACTATATTTAACCTTTTTAAATTGACTTACTAATGGGTCTAAAGTTATAATATTATCTGTCTGCTGTAATTATTCACCATGGTCTTGTGAAAGGCAAATAAAATAAATAAAATAAAATAAGCTATTCATGAGAATCATTCAATATTTAAAAATTTCACAAACATGTATGAAATGACTTCTTAATGAAACAAATACTTTGTTTCTCATCTATAAATAAGGAACAGATAGCAACATAATGAATTAATATTAGCATGGCTTTTACTCTAAATGAAATAAAAGAATAACATATACTTGATTATTCCTAGCAGAAGGAATAGGATTGCTGTGTATTGAATTTTGTATTGCACCTTTTGTTTTGTGTTAGTAGATTTCTTGACTTTCATTGCCCTTAAAGCTTTCCTATTTCAAGCACAATTTTCTGTCATCATCAAAATAACAAATTTTATTGATAGCATCTAAGCCCTAAAGAGAAGGTATATATACCCCCATGCAACTGGAATCATTGGTAAGGAGAGAGGAGAGGAAGTGTGAGATCTTAAGTTGGATAATGATGAGAAAACATCTGGATGCAGAAGGATAGGGGATATGAATTAACTTACAGAAGTTGTGACTACATGAATAAAAATTTGCAAGCACAGATAAATTCCCAACATAAAGAGTGAACTGTAGCATGTAATTTCACCGCTAGCCTTAGACATACTGGCAATTATGAGTTGAAAGAAGAGGCTGTGGAGAGAGAACTAAGAGTATAATCCATGAAAAGTTGACCATGTTCCAATGGAAGATCACACATCTAGGATCATTTGGGCTGCAAAATTTGGTCTTGAAGACGTTATTTTATTTTCTCTTAATCAAAAACAAGACACAAAATAAGGTGGGTAGAGAAGAGGAGTAATTGGAAAAAGTTGGAAACCTGGAGATGAATTTGATCAAGCATTTTGTATAAAATTCTCAAAGAAAGACACAGTAAAAAAAAAAAAAAAAAGAATTCCATGGCACTTTGTTTTCTTACATTTGATAAAAATAGCATGAATTTTAATATTTTATATGCAATGGTACATGTTCAAATAGCATCCCTCTTAATGTTTATGGAAAGAAACTTTTTTCCTTAAGAAGTAAGATGAGAGTCAGTGTGCTGAGTAAGGACTCTTTCATCGCAATGCTCAGAATCCATTTGTCTCATCACTTGGTCTGGATCTTTTAGAAACAATTCAATCTTTATTGCAGAAAAGGAAAGCATATGTTTCATTTTAGTACTTTTACAACTGCTGAAGTGATCCAGGGATAATTGCCTATATGTAATAACTTGCTTGACCCACTAAAAAACACTGTCAAATTAATGATCTGAAGAATAAACATATGTCAGTATCAAACCATGCATTTCTCACTTCATTTGAAAGAATATCTCTGTTGTCAGTAAGAATATCCAAACATTGTAATTAAAAATGAACAAAATAATTTTTTTTCTGTTCTGCAGAACCTTTGTGGTAAATGCTGCTGGCCTAGAAATTAGAGCTTAATGTTTAGTTTTGATATAACATTAAATCTTTCATTATTTTTCCATTATAATTTTCTAACATTTTTATTCATTTGAATATTCTGTAGGAATTTGATAATTTTAAAGTTAGTATTACACATCTCTTATTAATTATATATATTTAGTTACAATGATGTTTATATTAGATGAAACAGTAAACTGAATATGAATTATTTCTTCATTTTCTCAATAAATTATTTTTATTATTATGAGACTGCCAAGACCCCAAATGAAGAAATACAGAATCTTACACCCAATTTTTAATTTTTGTACTCAGGCCACGTTATGAATGTAAGTTGTAGACCATAAACATATGAAATATAAATTGGAGCTTTCTGAGAATTCTGTGTTCCACATATGTAAGTTATAACATAAGAAATATTCTCTAATCCTCAATGTTTTTAATTTAGCGTACATTGAGTAGAGATTATCACACATATCCACTGCTTCTTAATCTGAATTCTCTATGTATCACAGGAAAAAAGGGTAGTTATCAGAATGTTTCTTTTGATTGGGTATGTGTTTATTGAATCCTTCTACAAAATAAACCCTGTATGACCTGTTATCATATAAACAATTTTTTGTGAATATTTGATATAATAAGCAATAATTAGCATTAGTATTTATTCTCAACTTGAGTCATGAATCTTTATTGGTTGAGAATGGGCTCTCCTGTCCATATAACACAATCTGTACAATGGTGAGCTAGAGTCCTGTCCTTATGGATTACATGGATTCCTGTTAATATCTCTGAAAGTGGTTAGGAAATTAAGTCTGAAATAATGTCCATACAATGTATTGTTTGGAAGCCCTGGATCAACAGAAAATGAACTTAAAAGAGTGAGGTAAGGTTCAATAGAAAAGTATGTAGAAACCAATAACAAATGAAGAAAATTATTTGTAATATTCAAAGTACTTAATCACTCATTTCACCATTAATCATCTTCTTGTTCCACTACCAATAACATGGGAACATAAAAAATCCATACACAAATCAATATACACATGTATGTGTATATGTGTGTGTGTGTATGTGTGTGTGTGCGTGTGTGTGCACGTGTGTGTATAATTTTTCTTCTGAAAATATATTAATGTGGGCTTATATTACAAACTTAGATTGCCAGAATTGTGGATACATAGAAAACATCATTTACAATATGACACACAATATGTACAGATATGCCAGATGTAACTGCAGCAATCCAGAAAATTAACTTGATACAAGGTGTACCCTTTCTTATAAACTGTTTATTGAGAGTAAACTTTGTAATAAATATAATTCTGGGACATGAATTTGTGTTACTTTATGGTTTCATTCTTACTGAAATAGCTTTAATATGTAAGTGCAAGTAGATATTTATGTTAATTACATCAGTGTATAAAAACAAAGTTACACCTGAGTCTAATGGAAAATTTGGAATAAAAAATTTATTCCCAGGATAAAATACAAAATGTAAACAGAAATATCAGAGCATACAGAAAACATTTCATAGATATTTAAAATAATCAATGAATAAATAAAGTAGACAGATCTTAAAGAGCCAAACTTACAGATATTCATTATTTGAGGTTATTGTGGTTTCTGCAGGAAATTTTTTGAAGTGTTGTGTATAGTAAAATACTATACTGAATAACACAAATTGAAATAATTGCTTCAACAGATTAAGAATAGAGACATATGCACCATGTTTAAAAATAAAAATTAAGTAATAGAAAAAAAATGAAAGAAGGAAAGGATGGAGAGATGGAAAGAAGGAGGAAAGAAGAAAGGCAGAGAAAGGAGAAAGTAAAGTAATTCGGTCTCAGGTTTCACCAAGAAAGAAACCTCTGATGTAATTTTTTAAATGAATTTTTATAAATATTCTTTTTCCCCCTTTTTACTTTATTTATTTACTTTTCTTCTGTCCTATAATACATCCTGTCACTTCCTTTACTCATTCCAGCTTCTGCCACCTCCACACTACCCTGTATCTATCCTCCCAGCTCCCATCAACCCACCCTACCCCTGTGTCTCCACATAAAATAACATTCTTCCCAGGGGTTACTGCTCAAACAGTGCATGACAAGATGACAAGTCCAGGTACTCATCCCTACATCTAGGGTGGACTAGGCAAGCCAACTGGAGGAAAGAGTACCAAGGGCAAACAAAAGGTGAGAAACACCCTCGCACACTCTAGCTTGTAGGGGTTCTACAAGAACACCAAGCCAGACAACCACAAAATATTTGGAGACTGATGCAGGTTCCATGTCTGACACTTCAGGCACTGTGAGACAGTAAGAAAGCTGGCCAGTTGACTCGATGGGTCTTCTTCTACTGGTGTCATGGACCTGTTGGTCCACACAATTAATCCTCCCCTGTCTTCTGCTAGGTACCCCAAGCTCTGCACCATGTTAGACCCTGGACCTCTGCCTCAGTTCCCATCAGATGTTGGAGGAAGACTCTGATGAAAATTGGCCATTGACAAGGATCTTTGAGCAGAGCATCATTAGAAATCATCTCCTGGCTATACATTCTCTAGTTCCTGGGCTGCCCTGCATTATCAGGCATGGGTTTCTTCTTTTGGCATTGATTTCTGCCCTTCCATTCTCCCAGCAGAACCTATAGGGAAAATAGGTTATAGGTCAAAGGTTTTGTGGCTGGGAGGGTGTCCCAGTCCTGCTTCTGGAAACGGTACCTTGTTACAGGAGATGGCCCCTTTAAGCGCTCTAACACCATTTACCAAAGGGTCTCCTTCATTGATTCCTGCTAGTTTCCACTGCTTTAGGTCTCCTGATGCTCACCTAAATGACCTCAAATCTGCACATCTCTCCATATATTTTCTTCCTCCATCTCTCTCCCTACTCCTGGTCCCTTTTCTTCCAATCCCAATCTTCTCCAGCCCACCTGCACTGACTGTTCTATTTACTCTTTACCAGGGAGACCCCTGTGTCTACACTGGGGCCCCCTTTGTTGCATAGTCTCACAGGGTCTGTGGATTACAACATCTTTGTCCTTTGCTTAACAAGTAATATTCACATATAAGTTAATACATACCATGTTTGTCTTTCTGGGATTGAGTTACCTCACACAAGGTGATTCTTTTTCTAGTTCCACCCATTTGCCTTCAAAATTCACAAAAACACTTTTCAATAGCTGAGTAGTACTCCATTGTGTAAATGTACCATACCTTCTATGTCTTTTTTTCAGTTGAGGGGCATCTAGGTTGCTTCCAGCTTCTGGCTATTATAAATAAAGCTGCCAGGACTATAGATAAGCAAATGTCCTTGTGTTAGCATGGAGCATCCTATGGGTATATAATCTGGGGTGGTATAACTGTGTTTTGAGGTAGGTCAATTTTCAACTTCATGAGGAATTGCCATATTGATTTCCATAGTTACTGTACAAGTTTATACTCTCACCAGCAATGAAGTTGTCTTCCTCTTGCTCCACATAATTGTCAGCATGAACCATAATTTGTTATTGATCTTAGATATTCTGACAGGTGTAAGATGGAAACTCAAACGAATTTTAGCTTTCATTTCCCTAATTCCTAAGTATGTCAAACATTTCTTTAGGTATATCTGTGCCATTAGAGTTTTCTCTTTTAACAATTTTTTATTTAGATTTATACCCCATTTTTAATTTGATTATTTGCTTTATTAATGTCTAGTTTCTTGATTTCTTTATGTATTTTGGATATTAGCCCTGCATCAGAAGTAGATTTGAAGATATTTTCCCATTCTATAGACTAATGTGATTCTTATTGTTAGTGTCCTTTGCCTTACAGAAGTAGTACAACATTACTCAAAGATATCTCTCAGCATCAATGAACTCATTTTTCCATTAAAAAGACAATGACTAAAAGAATGGATGAAAAAAAAAACAGAATACATCCTTGTATTTCATACAAGAAACACGCCACAACCTCAAAGATAAACATTATTTTAGATTAAAGGGCTGGGAAAAGTTTTATAAAGCAATGGACCTATGAAGCAAGCTGGTAAAGCCATACTGATATCTGACAAAATAGACTTCAACCCTAAATTAATCATATAAGATGAGAAAGGATACTTCATATTCATCACAGGGAAAATGCACCAAGATGACATTTCAATTTCTAACATCTATGCCACTTAAACAAGGACCACCACATTTGTAAATGAAAGATTACTAAACCTAAAGTCACACATTGATCTTCATACACTGATAGAAAATTTCAGTACCCCAATTTCACCAATTGACAGATCATCAAAAAAAGTCCTAAATAAAAGTATACTAAAGCTAAAAGATGTAAAAAGCCAAGTATACCTAACAGATATCTGTAGAACATTTCACCCCCACAGACAAAAATAAAACTTTTTGCTCACCACCTCATTGGACCTTCTGCTAAATTGACCATATACTTGTCTCAATAGATAGATACAAGAAAATTTAAATAATTCCCTGCATCCTGTCATACCACCATGGATTAAAACTGAATTTCAACAAAAATAGCACCAACAGAAGGCCTACAAATTCGTAGAAACAGAACAATTATTTCCTGAATGACTACTGGGTCAGGATTGGATAAAAGAAAGAAATTAAAGACTTTCTAGAATTCAAAGAAAAATGAAACCACAACATATCCAAATTTGTGTGATACGGAAGCAGAGCTAAGAGGAAAATTCATAGCACAGTATCTACCAAATAAAAATGGAGAGATCACATAATTAGGAAATTAAAATGTCAGAAAGCTCTAGAATAAAAATAAATAAGCACCTCCAAGAAGAATAGAAGGTAAGAAATAATCAATCTGAAGGCTGAAATCGATGAAGTAGAAACAAAGAGACCAATTCAAAGAAATAATGAAATGAAGACTTTGTTCCTTGAGAATGTCAACAAGATAGAGAAACCCTTTCCAAACCAATTAAAAGATAGAGAAAGAATATTCAAATCAATAAAAACAGAAACTAAAAGTGGGATATAACCACAGAAACCAAAGAATCATTAGGTCATACTTTAAAAACCTATACTTCACAAAATAAGAAAAATAAAAGAAATGACTAGTTTTCATAACAGATCCCACCTAACAATATTAAATCATGATCAAATAAACAATTTAAATAGACCTATAACCCCTAGGGAAATAGAAGAGGTCATTAAAAGTCTCCCAACCAAAAAAAGTCCAGGGCCATATGGTTTTAGCACAGAAATCTATCAGACATTGAAAGATTTCAGGCCAATACTCCTTAAATTATTACACAAAATATAAAAAGAAGGAACACTGCAAAACTCATATCCAAACCACATAAGAGTTTCATCAAAGAAAGAGAATTACAGACCAATTTCCCTTATGAACTTTGATATAGAAATGCTTAATAAAATACACACAAACTGAATCTAAAAACACATCAAAAAGATTATCTACCATGATCAAGTACACTTCGTTCTAGAGATGCATGTATGTTTCAACATACAAAAGTCATTCAATGAAATCTACCATGTAAACAAACAGGAAAAAAAATGATCATCTTACTGGAAACCAAGAAAATTTAACAAAATCTAACACTTCTTCATGATAAAAGTCTTGGAGAGATTAGGGTTACCAGGGACATACCTAAACAAAATAAAGACAATTTATGGCAAGCCCATAGTGACTTTAAAATCAAATGGAGAGAAACTCAAAGTAATTCCAATTAAATCAGAAATAAGACAAAGCTGTCCAGTCTCTTCATACCTATTCAATATAGTACCTGTAGTTTTAGATAATGCAATAAGACAACTGAAGAAGATAAAGGAGATATAATTAGGAAAGGAAGAATTCAAAGTATCCTTATTTGAAGATAATATGATATGATGTAGAAGCTTCCCTCCAAGTTCTACCAAGGAACTATTATAGCTGATAAACAACTTCAGAGAAGTGGCTGGCTATAAGATCTACTGAAAAAAACAATCAATAGCCCTCCTATATACAAATGACAAAGGGCTGGAAAATGAAATCAGCTTTCACAATAGCCACAAATAACATAAAATATTTGGGGGTGCGTCTAACCAAGCAAGTAAGAACCTTGTAAGACAAAACTTCAAATTTTGCAGAAAGAAATTGAAGAAAATCTCAGAATATAGAAAGATCTCCCATGATCCTGGATTAGTAGGATTAACACAGTAAAAATGCCCTTCTTACCAAAATCAAGCTATAGATTCAACTCAATCCCCATCAAAATCTCAATTCAATTCTTTACAGACCTTGAAAAGACAATATTCAACTCCATGGAAAAAAGAAAAAGACTCAGGAGAGCTAAAATAATGCTGAAAAATAAAAGAACTTCCAGAGTTTTCAATTTTCCTGACCCCAAGGTGTACTACAGAGCTATAGTAATAAAAACTGCATGGTATTTGCATAAAAACAGGCACACTGATCAATGGAACTGAATAAAGTTCCAGACATAAATCCACATACTTATGCATACCTCACCTTCAATAGAGAAGACAGAAATATACAATGGAAAAAAAGAAAGCATCTTTAAGAAGTGGTGTGAGTCTAATTGCATGTCCATATGTAGAAGAATGCAAATATATTATATTTAACAACCTGTAAAAGACTCAAGTCTGGATCAAAGACCTCAATATAAAATGAAATACAGTGAACCTGATAGAAGATAAATTGAGGAATAGCCTTGAACAGAACATCAATGGTTCAGGCACTAAACTAAGGTCAATGATTAATTAATGAAACCTCATAAATAATCTTAAATATATGTAATGAAGGAGGTATATTTCTGTACTGAAAAGGCTGGCTTACCCTTATTTTATGTCATATCTAGAATAAACTAATATCGTCAAATAAGAGAAAACTACATATCTGTGGAGGAAGAAAACATCACAGAGGCATTTAGAATTACTTGAATATTGAAAAATCAGGAAGTTATACAAAGTTATACAAAGAGATCCATAAGTAAGCTAAATATATGAGCTATATACAAAAACTCTAAAATAAAATTAAATTTTAAGAAATTAGAAAACTAAATTATCTCCATAGAGAAAAAAACGTACAGGATATATTGGCAGCCAAGACTTAAAAATAAGTGAAATGGACAGCCAAGTAGTAGATATTATCTATGGTATTCATAAACCCAAAATAGACTGAATTATCTATAAAATATGTATAGAGTTAGTATGAAAACAGAAGGAAAAAGGTAGCTACAATACAGTTTAAAACATGAAAGACCTATGGAAGAATTTGAAGTGTTAAAATATGCAAGTACTTAAAGTCTCAGAATATAGAGGGACAAACTAAATTCTAAAAGCATTTTACAGCTTTGCATTATTATTTCAAATGCCTTCAATGATCAATTTAGAGACAGAAATATATTTGACTTATAGCTTTAGAGGTCTGCAGGCTTTATTTTTAGTTTTCAGTTTGTTTGTTTGTTTGTGTTTTTCTTTAAGAAATGGAAACCTTTGGGCTGTACCATTTTCTTTCAAATACTGAGATTGTGGCATAGAAATTTACAAGGATAGCATAATATTTTCAATATTAAACGAATGAAAACAACAGAAAGTGTACTAGGTAGAAACAATTGAGGATACCACAGCAGGGGTAACATCCTAGTAAATATGTCCCCACAGATATTAGGTCCCTCTCTAAACTGTTATTTTACCTTGTTTCTTTTGAGTTCCCATTAAGGAAGTAGTTGGTAATCTATTTAGGTCACAGTGTTTTCTCACTGTGTGGCACAATGTAACTGCTTTCAAACCATATCAAAGAGTAAGTATAATAAAAGCAAAATAGTGATGGCAAAGCAATTACAAAATGGGACTGAAAAGCAAAATCTCTGTGAGCCTAGCCTATGTAAAGGGAGCATGGACACAGAACAGGCATAAACAGTTCAGAGATGGTGTTAGGAAACTTGGCTGTCTGCAATCCAAGGAAGGAAAATATATACTTATTTCAAAACTTACATCAAACCAAATTCAACTTATTAATGATTTAAATATAAACTTCAAAATATAAAAATTCATAGAAACAAAAAAATGAGGGAAAGTTCTTCCTTCGTCTTGGCAACATATTTAAATTAATTTTTTATTATAACAATTGCTACGAAATCATAGGCAACATAAAAGATAGAAAACAGAATATTTGCAGATCTGAGGGAACAAATTTGATGAGACATGTCTCCTTGATACTTTTAAAACCATATATTTGATAATGAATTAATATAAAATATATAAGAAACCCAAAAAATCACATTTATTTTTAAGCCTAAACATCTATGACATATTAACATATCTTGCTGTTATATCTTTTGCTATTGAAATATATGCCGCCTTGAAAGTTTAATTATTTTCTGAAAATACAAAATTTTGCAGATTGTAAATACAGGTTGGTGGCAGAAGTTTTGTCTAACATGAACAAGATGCTAGGTCAATCACTAGCATAAAAAAAAAAACAACAAAATAACAATGTAAGAAATAAATGGTACTAAAATATATAATATAGGAATATATGTAATAAATTGATGACTATAAACTTTTTTCTCTAAATCAGCAGAGAAATTGAGGCAAGTACTAAATGGCTGAAAATAGTATGTCCTGCAATACACATTGATTATGAAAATGTCTAGATGTTGCAATAAATAAAATATTTTACTGTTTATACATATTCTAATCTAAAATGTTAAAATTTAATTTGATTTTAACTCTTTAAAGTAACACTAGTTTAAATTTCTTACACAAGCATACTCTCATATGAACAAGAAAATACATCCTAATTGATGATTAAATGGAGATTAAAAAGATGAAATATAAAATATAATATATCTAGACATACATGCACACTCATGTATATAGATGATTAAATCAAATATTTAGGTTGTCTATAAATCACTGTGGAGTGGAATCTATGAGTGTCTCTATGTCTAGAGCAGATAGTGCTGCACATCTGTATTAGTCATTTATCTATTGCTGTAATTAATCATTATGACCAAAGAAATTATTAGAAAGGTTTACTTAAGTATGGTTACATAGGAGAAAGAGTCATCACCATCATGGCGGGACAACAATGCTTAGTGTTCATTTGATAGATGTATCATCCTACCAAATTCCTTTTGAGATCCTCTGTGGAAACAGATATGGAAACTCTAGCTTATTTTCTTACATCTGTGAAAAATATAATGGATAAAATTATAAAGTATGTTTGTATTTGAAAAATTATGGTGATTGCATTAGATTTACAGTTAAATTCATGATGGTTATGAATGTATATTTTATAGATATATGTATTATGATAAGCCAATCACAAGATGGAGAATCCATATTTACTGTTTATATGGTTGTGATTTGGCATTCAAACTACAGGCAACTTTACTAGGTGAAAACATGGTGTCTGCTTCATGTGCTCACTTATCCTGTTAAATAACTTTTCAATGGAGTAATTCTGTAGAAGCAAATTACAGAAATGATTAAAAAGATTGCCTAAAGCATACTTTTTTACTTTTTAAGTATATTTCATTTTAAGGATATCAAATTTATTATACTATGATTTCTTCTGTATTTACTGCCAATACAATATCTTCCTTTCTATTTCTTCTACTACTTCCTCTCTCCTTCCCTCTTTCATTCTCATCTTTTTCTCCTTTCTTATACTCTCCTCTCTTCTTTTCTCTCTCATTCTTCCTCTTTTATCTCCCCCACCTTTATTCTTGATTATTAAAGGCATCTACTGTAGCTCAGTGTTGCCATCGATTGCTTCATAGACCACAATGATTCTCAGCTTGTGACAATTCTCCTGGTTCATTATTCTGAGTGATGAGATCACAATTTGGATCCACTTTGTCTATTTTTACAAAGAATATATTTCTCCTACTGATATTATTCTTTGCTTCATGTTCATAAGTTTTCAGATTATAAGAAGATTGTGGTTCTTAGTGTAAATATCACTACCATTTTGAAATGTGGAAAACTTATAAATCAGGACATAGCATTTCTGTTCAAATTGGACTTATAACTTTGATCTAGATCTTAAATAAATGCAAAAAATCTTTAAACAAGTGTTGGTATTTTTGTTTTTAAATTAAATGCTAAGCCTATTGCATGGGAAGTTCTTTTAGTGGTAGAGCACTATTTCTAGCACACATGAGTCCCTGAATTTTAATTATAGGTTGAAAAAAAATTACAATTCATTACTAAATATTTGGTTAGGATTTAAAGAAAACATTTGTTTTACTTAATTTAATGAAATCACATCCAAATGATTTCTAATAAGTTTTGGAAAATGTTTAAATTTTTATGTCTTTAGAAGAGCTAGAAATCCGTTATTTTTTGTTTGTATGTTTTATTTTTTATTGAAAATAGATTCTTCTCTCATACAATACATCCTAAACCACAGTTTTCCTTCCCTCCAACCGTCCTACCTCTCCCCTAGATTTACACTCCCTCCATTTTCCTTCAGAAAATTGACCACCAAGAGATATCAACCAAACTTGAAACAAGATACAATAAAATGAGGCACAAAACCTCATATCCAAGCTGAACAAGGCAACCCAATTGAACAAAATGGTTCCCAAGAGCAGGCCAAAAAACGTCAGAGACACCCTCTCTCATTGTGAAGAGACCCTCAAAATCACTGAGCTAACAGGCATGGATCAGTACCAGGTCCTCTGCATAATGTCAGCTGATCCATGCTGCCTCTGTGCTTGCCACTCCAGTTTCTGTGAGCTCATTTAATCACTGTTGGTTGATTCAATTGGCCGTGTTCGCCATCGTTTTCTGGAACTCCTCTGACTCCTACAGTCGCTCTTCCCCTCTTCCATGGGAACCCTCATGGAGACCTCAATTTAGACTCCCTCTCTGCATATTATCTGGCTATGGATCTCTGCACCTTCTCCCATCTGCTGTTGGTGGAAGGTTCTATGATGACACTAGGGCAAAGCACTGATCCTAGGTGTCTGCATTATCCAGTTTCCCATTCCTGACCATACAAGCTGTATTGTGTATGTCCTCTCCTGGCATGGGCTTCAAATTAAGCTAGTCATTGCTTGGCAACACCCATAAATCCTAAGCCACAATTTCCCCAGCACATATTGCAGGCAGCACAGACTATAAGTTAAAGGTTTTGTGAGTGGGTTGTGTTTTATGAACATATTAATCATTGTTAGACATTTTTTTCCATATTACAAATGTAAACAAGACTGTGGTGGTGCATACATTTAATCTCAGCGCTCAGGAGACAGAGGCAGTCAGATCTCTATGAGTTCAAGGCCAGCCTGTTCTACAGAATGAGTTTCTTGACACCTAGAGTATGAACAGAGAAACCCTGTTTTGAAAATCAAAAATAAATAAATAAATAAAACATATTACAAATGCATATAACGTTATATTTCAATTATTTTAGTACTCTCAGAATTGGTTGTTGAAATTAATGAAGCATAGTGATTCACTAATAATCAATTATACGACAGAATCATAGCAATTGATTAAAGTATAATGTGTAACAAATTAAATTCTGAAAAAAATGGCATAGAAAATTATTCTTATTAATGGACTTATAACTTTGATTTACAAAACCGACTAGCTATTAAATTTGCCTGTTAGAAAAGTCAGAGATCATAGTGGAAGAGTGGACAAAGTGTATTAGATAAAAGAGATATATGACTACAAGAAAATGTTTTTATGTACACAAAAGGAAGCCGCATATACAAATTCACATAAGTTGTGGCAGCATGCAGAAGTCCTGTGCAAGTCCAAGCCAGACAAACTCTTAGCATGGAATAAGCAGTTGGTCATCAGTACTCATCATTATGGTGAATGCCATAAATGGGAGAGTCAGTTTTCTCTAAGAGTATAAAACCCAGCAATTCAACTATGTTCCAACACATATAACCATGTGTTGGCATTGATGGCAAAAAGGACACAAAATATGATGGGTAGATGGGTAAAAAGCGAAGATTTGGGGTGTGAATATAATAAAAAGTTATAATATATATATATATGAAGTATTAGAAAAACTAGGTTTAACTACTAGTTTACATAGATATTAATGAAAATTCACTTAAGAATTGTTAAATAAATAATTAATTTAGTAGAAACAGGTGGTGGTTATTGGATGTGTACTTTATTTGTTACTGATTAATATACTTCCTTTCAAAACAAGATGTTTTATAGAATTTGGATCTCACCACTTTTTTCTTTAAGCGAGAAGATCATCCTGGAATCATATAAGCATTAATAGATAAAGGAATCAAGAAGAATTTATCACAACCAGAAATATTGCTGTAGGAAATAAGAAATATGTATGCTTTAACTGTATTTTTTGTACCTAAGTAGAAGAGGAAGAAGCAAAAAATTCATATTACTATATACAACCACTATCATGAAAGGATCGGAGCAGAATACCAAAAAATGCCGCAAGCAGTGCTTATGAGTGTTCAGACTGGAAAAATAACTGCAGGTGACATCTATCCCACACTCAAATGTCATAAAAACAATGGCTCAAAAGGACAGTCAGCACTGGGTCAGCAGATACTGAAGTAGATTTAGAAGATGTCAGCATAAATGTAGCAGTAAACTCATGAGCATGATCGATGGTGCCCTCAAGAAGCATATAAATGAATACAGATTCAAATAGAAGGTTGAATGATCCCTTCGTGATTTCTTGAAAAAGATGCTTAACATTATTTCAGTATAAACATATAACACGCTGTAAAATCTAAGAGTTGTAACAGGCTATAACTGTGTGAATTTTTATATAAAAGTGAAAAACTTCAATATTTTCCCATAGAAACTACTATCTATAGAGATTTTGGAAGGGAATGAGTTAGAGAAGTTTAAACCTAACAGTTTCTTTTGTTTCATCTTATTTATATAATGTCTACAAAACTAGTGATTATAATCTCACCATAAATACTATAACATTAAAAATTGAGAAATTCTTCTAAGTCACACTTGCAAAGTGGTGTTTTCAAACATTTTTAAAACAGTGAAGCAATGAAGAATTTATCAGTTTTGCTAGAACCATTAATTCTGATCTGTCAGTTAAACCTTTTATAGTCAATTCAATAATAGTTCATAAAAATTTCTAAGTACTTGTCCATTTACAAGGATTAACAGAAACATCATTTTTGCCAAGGAACTTATGTCTAATGTTTTTCCATTTTATTTTGAAATTAAAACTCCACAAAAATGATGAATTTTTCCTATAACAAGATTCAAACAATTAAATGTAGTTTGATATTTTAATTCAGTTTTCCTCTCTATCTTGTCCATTAAAAGGGAAATGATTTTATGTCAAACATCCCAGTGCTATGCATCTCCCAATTGCATGGGACATATGCATGTTTTAAACAATTACAAATAAAATAATGCCCTTGATGAAAATCAAAACAAATAATAACATAGATAACTCACAGCAAAATTTGATATTATTGACTGCTTCAGCTGACTCTATTTTACTTTCTTCTTCTGAGCAGAGAGCCTACCTTTTCTCTGAAGAATTGAGAATGTCCTTACTCTGCCACTCTTCCTCTGATTAGTCACTGTTTCTACCATCACTCTGATTTATCTCAGATGTCACTTCCTGTGTGATAATGACTCCTTCTGATTTCTCCTTCCTGTGCCTGCTTCCACGGTTTTTTTAGGGATTAACGACCTAGACCAATATTGTTTTCTGAATACTGGATTAAAGGTATTCCATCCAGACCACACAAGCCTCTGAATGTAGAGTGTGGAATGTAGACATTAGCTTTCATGCAGAGCTAACCCTCAACAGCTATCATTTTGTTTTTTATTTTAATTAAAATTTAATTATTTTGTTTTCTACCTTCCTTTTACTATCCCTAGCACCTCATGTAATCCTGTAATCCAATTTCTCCCATGTTTCCCCCTTACTCCCTCTGAAATTCATGGCATTTTTTCCTTTGAATATTATTGTTACATGCATTGTTATATATTGTTGTTATAAACAAATATATAAACACAGTCTGCTGAATCTTTTAGTGTTTCTTGAATGTACTTGATTTCAGGGCTGACTACTTGGTATTGGATAACCAATTAGGGACTTTGCACTTGGGACTCTGCACTCTCCTATTAGAGCACTTCTTAGTTTCCTGTAGTTCTGTGTCTAAGGAAATCCCCCCTACCATGTTGGTAAGGTTATTGGTGTTGTTCTTGTTAATTCTTTGCTTCATTTTGCTTCAACTGCCATATGCTTTTGGTAAAATAGGTGTAGTGTCCCTGTCATTTCTAGGAAACACAATCTCACAGCAGATTTCTTGATCTACTTGCAGTTACAAGCATTATCCCCTAATTCATGGATGTTTCCTGAATCTGAGATGTAGATGACATGTTTTAATGTTTCCATTGGATATGGGCACCTGTCCTTGCTATAATGAATCATCCTAACCAAAAGCAATTTGGGTAACTAGGTGGTTATTTAGTTTACATTCCATCCCATAGACCATCATTAAAAGAAGTTAGTGCAGGAAATTAAAAATTGCAAGAGCATAGAAACAGAAGCTGTAGCAAAGACTCTGGAGGAGTGCTGCTGACTGGCTTGCTCTTTATGCTCCTTATGGTTTGCCCAGCCTGCTTACTTATAGAACTCAATACCACCATCCCAGGGTTATCACCCACCCACCTTGAATAAGTGGCCCTTGAATATAACTTGACAGCTGTTGTTTGCCATCGAGATATGTGTCATTATTACACGATTTAGAATATCTTTCTTTGCTGATCATTATTTTGGGTCATAAGCATCACAGTTGAGAATCACTGTAATATAGTAAATAAGAAAATGTAAACATGCTGTAGAGCCAAGTAAGTCACTGAATGATCTAACTACTGCTCACTAGAGAAAGGAAATCAAATTAAGTGCCTGAAATGAGAAAATCAAGAATCATCTGGGAAGATAATCTATCATGTTTCCTATCTAAACACAACAGAAATCACTCTAATCATTTCCTAAAAGTATTTTCTGTGGGTGTAAATAGGACAATTGCCACCTGTAAGTAGTATGCCCAATTATCTCCAAAGTGTAAAGAATTTCATAAGGTTAAATATATGATTTAATCAAACTATTTTCATGGAGAGAGCTTTAAATTTCTTGATAGATTCTGAATAAAACCACAATTATCTAATTAAATACTTTTCATAAAATGGTAAGCACAGTTTGATCCAAAATATAGAGTGTGGAATCAAAGGACCCCAACCAATGAATGCAGATATTCTCTAGAAGCTAGAAGATGTATGAATTGCTGAATCATCACGCATGCTGGAAAGTGGCTTGCCTGAAGTGATTTCAGCATAGTACAAATCATCTTGGACATTAGTCATTCAGAATTATAAAAGAAGAAAGTTCTAATCTCTCAAGTCACCAAATATCTGATAATCTTTTATGCAAGTCATAGGAAGCTAATACAACATATTTTTCTAAAATGGGAAACTTTGTACAGTTTTACTACCAACTACATAAATGCATTAAATTTAATAAATAAGCTTAAATTTTGAAATGATTATTTAAGATTCTCAAATATAGTTTTAAGCATTATTCATACTTTATTCTAAAATATGATTTAATTTAAGAAATTTGATGTCTGCATCGATGTGAAACATGGTCAAGTTGCTTTGACCAAAGAAAACAAAGAGCCCCTATGAATATAAAATTTATATACCACCAGTGTGACTTAATAATTTTTACTAAAAGGTTACATTTTTGTGTTTCCTAATAAATTATTACACTTAGAATTATATATATATATATATATATATATATATATGTATGTATGTATACACACGCATTTTACTCATTGATTCAACAAATAGTCTGGAGGTATTTTCTTGGGTAGACAATGTAATAGAAAATGGAATGGTCATAATTTTTAGAGCTAAATATATGGTAAATTTTAAATAGATTATTTCTGGCTCTGTTTTCCTTTTTTAACAGAATCATCTATATCTTGATTATCTATAATGAAGTATTAGTGAGATTATTTTGTAATTAGTTTAAATGATATACAGAGAGTTAGAACAGTTGATTTAACAATGTTGAATTCAACTTTTATTTTCTAAATTAACAATTTATTAATTATGAAATATAAATGCTTAACCTGAAGAAAACAAATTTATATGTACATGATAAAATTAAATATTTTTAATCACTACCAGTGTTGAGTATTTATTATTATTCTTTTCCACACCTTCTTTGATCTTCTCCAAATATAGCTATCATTGTACTAGCTAGAACTTTGAGTTTGCCTATTTTATTTTCTATATAATCAGAACCATGCAAATATACTATCTTATATTTAGTTTTTCTGTGAGTTTCATAAATTTACACTATTAAATCATGATTTCTTTAAACATCAAGATGTATGTACTTTTAACTGATTTTTATAACACTGTGGTATGTTCGTATGTGGGGGAGGATTGTATGTTTGTGTATGTATTCATGTACATGTGTGCCCAAATGTCTTACTCAAATTCTCTCCACTTTACTTCATCGAAGCAGAGTCTCTCACTGAATCCAGAGCTTACCAATTCTTAACAGAATGGTAATCTAGTTTGCCTTGGAAATACCCTATCTCTCATTTACAGAATGCTAGGAAAACATACAGGTATTGATTGATATATATAATCAGTCTTTGACTGGGTTTTGGGCATATGAAAGCTCTAGTTTCAATGATTATTAAATTTAATGATTTTTAGATTTAATATAGTGACCCATCTTCCTAGTATTCCTCAATCCTGTTTTTTAGAAACATTGTTTTCTGGTAACTTTGTCTATTTGTATATGACTCTTAACACATATGCCTGTCATTCCTTGGTATTTGTAGAGGTATAGAATGAGTTTACAATAAAGTATGTACCATGGGATAAGCCCACATACAATAACACACATTTTCCCCAGTATTTTACAGTCATATCTGTGTTTTCATAAATCTACTTTCAAATGTCTTTTCTGTTGCATTAGGCTTTACTGAGACATAAGAATTCTTTTAAATATATGATTTGTCTACCCAAAACACAGTACCACCAATGTGATAATATATTTTATATTTTACTATGGAAAATATATTCCTGTGCCAGGAGTGGTGATCAATGTCTGGATTTTAACATTTAGGATACAGAAGCATGAGGACTGAAAATACAGGTCAGTCTGGGATACAAATATTTCTCATGGTCTCTCTCTGGCTTTCTCACTTGCTCTTCACTTACTCATTGCCTCTCTCTTTCTCCCAAACACACATATATACATGAAAATGCACATGTGTGTTTTGTCTCAACATACAATACAACATGGTTTTAATGATAGTATTTTCATTCTATTCTATGTATGAGATACTTACTCATCTTAATACCACAACATATTTATGGCCCTCTTTTATGCAAAATTTATTTATTTAAGTAAGAATCATGTTTTTCTATTATAAAATGGGAAAAGGCCCCACCTGAAAGAGGTGAGGTGAGAAAGGAAAACTCAATAAACCACAGGTGCATCTGCCTGCACATTAGCCCACTACCTATATTTTATGTAGAGACTGGGATACGATTAGGAAGAAATCTGTTTTCAGTTCGTGAAAACTTTCCATACACATTTCCCATTTTAAACAATCGTCTTGAATTCCCAATGTCAAGCCTCAGTCATGTGTCTTGGGAGAACATTGTCAAATGGAAAAAGCTGGGCGAAAAACCTATGTTCAGTCTCTGTATCATTTTTAGGATCAGGGACTTTGTCTAAACAGGAAACAGGCCAGTCAGTGTGTCATGATGTGAACACTCTGGCTTCGCACTGGGTGACTTTGTATACTCATCAACAATTAAGCTGCCTATGCTGTCATTGGTGAAATTGAGATCATCTATACATTGATACTACAGTTACTTGATATAAAGATTGGTGAAATAATACAGATAAAGATCATGGGTCATTACATACAACAACAGTTTAAATAGTAATTTAAAGGATATACCTACTCAGCAAATACATGTTAAAAGATATATTTAGACATTTTAATATTTCATTTTTTTGTTTAAGCTTTTATTATTCATGTATTTTAATTAGCTTTTACAATTAGTTTCTTTTATAATTTTTCCTTCCTACAATACATCCAGACTACAAATCACTCCTTCCATTCCTTACAGGACCCCACACACATCTTCCCCCTTCCTCAGATCCACTCCTCCTCCATTTTCCTACAGATAAGAAGAGTCCAAGGTATACAACCTGAATATAAGGCATAACAAGATACAATAAGGCAAGGCTCAAACCCTCATATCAAGGAGGGTTTGCTAAACAAGGCAACCCAAAAGGAGAAAAGGATCCAAAGAGCAGTCAAAAGAGTTAGAGACACTTCCACTTCCACGGTTAGTCGTCCCACAAAACCACTAAGCTAAAACCACAACATATATGCAGAGGCCCTAGTGCAGACCCTTGTAGGTTCTGTGATTACCACTTTAGTCTCTGTGAGACCCTCTGAGTACTGCTTAGTTAATTCTGTGGGCTGTGTTCTCTTGGTATCCTTGACCCCTCTGATTCTTACACTCCTTCCACCTTCTCTTCTGTGGGGTTTCCCTATCTTCAAAAAGGTGGACCCAATGGAGATCTCTAATTTAGGCTCTCTATGCCTAATGTTTGGCTGCTGGCCGAACACATGCTCTATAAGCTGCCAGAGAAAGCCTCTCTAATAATGATTGGACTAGGCAGTATTTTAAGAGTATAGAAGAGTATGTTAGAAATCATTTCATTTTGATTTTTTTCCACAGTTGTGTTTCACTCTATCCTGAGTCTCTGGGCTATCCAGACTCTGTTTCCTGGCCATCTATGCAGTATTGGGCATTGGCTCCCTCCCATTGCCTGGGTCTCAAGTTAGACCAGTCATTAATTGGCTACTGCCACTAGTTCTATGCCACCATCATTCCAGCACATCTCTCAGGCAGGACAGATTGTATGTAGAAGGTTTTGTGGTTGAGTTGATGTTCCCATCCCACCACTGAAATCTTTGCCTGGTCACAGAAAATAGGAAATTCAGGCCCTGAAGAGGAATATTTAATCATTTAATCCAACATGGCTGCTCTACCAAAACCTACATTGAAAGGCGGGTGTGTTAGGCATGCCTGTATTCCCAACTCTAAGGATATAAAAGGAGCAGTCATAGAAGCAGAGCTGGAAGCTGAGAGAAGACATAGGTGAAGAAGCAATAGAAGCAGAGATGGAAGCAGAAAAGAGATGGAGAGAAGAGACAGGCCATTAGTTCAGAAGGTCAGTTAAGATGGAGAGTTCAGATGTAGAGAGATACAGATAGAAAAAGAAGCTGAGAAGAGTAGAACCAGTCCAGAATAAGCAGACAGTCAGAAGCAGATGATTTATGATTTACAGTTCAGAGTTCACAATACAGATTAGAGTGAAAAGAGGTACTTCAGAAGATAGCTACTAAGAGTGAGCTTAGTAAGTTTCAGAGGTTGAAACATTTTATGTTTGCAGATTAGATTGTATGTAAGGTGAAGCCTACTATGTTAGGACTTGCAACTTGAAGATTAGATGGTATGGAGGCATAAGCTTTCTAGGTCTAGGCTTAAGATTAGATCGTTCAGATGCTTAAACCTTCTAGGATCGGGGATTGATTACCAAAGAATAAACTCTCCTCTGCAATGAAACCACAAGCATAATTAAGGAAATCAATGCTCACACCTATACATAAAGCAAATAGGCTGTTATTCTCCATTAATAATTCTTGTTAGGGATACCTTTATATATTCTTAGGGAGTTTTCAATACACTAGGTTTCCACATCCCTGCCCCACAAAGCCTCCAATTCCAATAGTCTCTCCCATTCATTCTCTTTTTCTCTGTCTCTCTCTCTCCCTTCTGTGTTGTTTACTTTTTATTTTTAACTTTTAGAGATCATTAAATACATATTTTAGGGTGATATGAATCTGAACCAACAAAGAATGAAGGCCCTGTATTAAAAAGGAGAATTAGTATTTATTTGGAAAGAGAAAGGGAAGATAAAAAGTAAGGAAGTTATGAGAACAGCAGAATAAACATAATCAAAGTGCACTGACATGCATTTCAAAGGAGTTCCGTGATGATATTTTTTTTGTGTGTGTAGGTACATCATGCTAAATATTTGAAAGTATTTGCTTGTTCTTCTATCTTATTTTTTTACCAGTGAAGTTCCTGTGCAGTCAGTTGAAAATAAATTATTTATTTTTCCATTTTGGAACATTCTGTCACTATTTTCTGTATAATTTAATCTCTAATTTTGAGAAGATGTGAAGGATTCTACACTTTTCTTCTTTATAATATTATTTTTCTCTAGTCCAGTTGGACATGCATGAAAGAATCAAATTATAAAATGTGACTATGATTCTATTGAATATACAGGAACTATAACATAGTTAGAAAATACGTTATGTAAAGAGAAATGCAACTGTGTGGGTGTGGGGAGAGTTATGCAGCTTCTTCTGTGTACTGAACATGGCTGATAAAGAGTGTGATTTCATATTTAATTTCTCAATTGGATTTCACGTATACCATTGTGTTATGTTTAAAATACTAAATAGTGGATATATGACACTCTTGCTTTTTTTATACATTTCATTGTTGGATTCCTTTCCACAAAACTGTACCTTAACCTTGCATGTAATATTAGCCTCATTGTAATCCGGAAAACATGATTACAGCAAAATGATAAGCTAAAAATTACAATTCTCATTATTTTTCATTTTAGTTCTACAGAAAATGAAGCAAAAGAATAGCTGAAGAAATGTAATCAGATTCACTGGGATTATAAGAAACCACATGTAACCTTGTACATCTGAGAAGATCTTCTTGATACTGAATATTCTGATCCTTTTAAACTCACTATAGAATACATATATCTGATCAGTGAAGACTTTACTTTCTTTTAGAGAAAGGATATATTTCTAGTTAGTTTTGTAGAATGTTTTTCTCTGAGAGAGAAAAAAATGTTGCAGCATTTTGAATAAGAAATTCCCAGTCTTGAAAGATTTCACAGCATGCCTCACTGTTAGCTAGTGAGACTTCCAATGTTTTGGCTTTGTGTAAAAGTAAACAAAAACCCAACACTTTACTAAAATAATGCTATACTGGTTTGCTTAAGAAAAATGAAATATTGGTTGGGTGATTAAAAAAGCAAGAAGAAAGTGAAAAACTATCCACAAACAACTAAGTTAAATGGTGTATCAACCCAGAATTTACTAATATTGATAACTTTACATGAGAAATTTAAGACCATTAAGATTACTGATATTTTTTGAGTTTTCTTAAAATTTGTGATAGATTGTGGTGCACACACAATCAGAAATAACCAAAATCAGGGTGTATACAATATCATTTTAGTCTTGTGACTGCCTGATATCCACTATTTATTGAGTTTATATATGAGAATGAAAGGTTCCAATAGTTACAAATACTTACCACTGTAACTAATATCATTGATAGTACCCGTGTTACTAGGTTAAAATGTCAAATAAGAAATTGAAAGTCACCAGGTAGTGGTAATGCATGTATTCAATCCCAGCACTTGGGCAACATAGGCAGGCAGATCTCTGTGAGTTTGAGGCCAGCCTGGTATATACAGTAAGTTCTAGGACAGCCAAAGTTACACCATTGAAACCCTGTCTTAAAGAAAAAAAAAATTAAAAGTGATCATAGTTTTAAATGTTTTAAATTGTAATACTATTTTTATTTATGTTTGAATTTTAGTAATTTATTTTTTATTTCTGTCCTTATTTTTGAGATTATAATATAATTATATCACTTCCCCTTTCCTTTCGCCCCTCCAAAATTTTCCATCTACCTCTCATTTTTCTCCCCCAAGTTCATTGCCTCTTAATTAATTGTTGGTACATGCACCTATGTATATGTAAATACAAATATATTCCTAAATATAATCTACTCAGTACAAATAAGATACATGGTTTTTAATTTAAAATTAAGAAGAATTACTGATACAAATTAACACAAAGAATCTAGGAATCCTACTTCAGAAAGCAAAACTGACAGAACTATTAAATAACAATAAATTATACATTGATTTAATAATTTTTTATATATAAAGTCATGAGCTAAGAAAGGCCTTGGACCATATAATTTTGCATTTGAATAATATCACTTTTTATTTGTAGTTAAATATTAAATGTTATCTGGGTGTTTCAAGAAGTACTTCAAATTCTACTTTATGGATTTACAATTATGAATCCTAATAGAAATACAATTTTGAAAGCAATTTTTTGTTTTTTGTTTTTTGTTTTTTATGACAAAAGTATCACTATTTAGTTTTCTGTAATATGTCATAATGAAAGGTATATAGACAATATACCAGGCTACAAATTTCTGCCTTGGAAAGAAAAGAAAAAACAATGATAAAATAGAAAGAAAGAAAGAAAGAAAGAAAGAAACAAAGAAAGAAAGAAAGAAAGAAACAAACAAACAAACAAACAAACAAACAAAGAAACAAAGAAATGGTAGGAAAATGGTAGAAGGTAGAAAGAAATAGTTGTCACGACTCACACCATTCACCACTCTCCGGACTCCATACAACATAAAGAATCATGCTATCTGATTTGAAAAGGGAGAAAATAGGTGTCCTGATCTTAGATTTGAAGATTAATATATGGCTACCTAAGTGAAGTGCAATGCCAAGCAGAACTCAATAGTTTATGCCCCTGGCCACTCTATCTGAACTGAATAATCAGTGTGATGACACGATCATCCTTCCTTCAAATGTGGGTAGTGGAGTCTGTAGCAGATTTCATTTACTGGGATTAAAGGCATGAAAGCTCATTCATATTTTACCTAAAAGCTGTTGCTTTACTCAATTGGCCCCATTAAGGCCAACAGTTAAAAGATGGAACAGATATCTAGATAGGTCTGCTGATGGTGCACACTCACTTGGAGTTAAACTCTGAAAGGGACTTTTATCCCAAAACTTCACAGGTTCCTATATCTTCAGTGAGTACCGTATAGTACTAGTTTTAAAACTCAGAGGACTTTCACCACTGTATCTTATTCTCTAGCAGCATAAATTTCCCATGCCAGCAAATACTCACATATTGAATTTAGAGTCCTGTTCCAGCCCACACAAAGACCTGAAAATTTAGACAGATCTATTAATCCGATATCATTTCCAGGTACAATGTGGGCCTGTCTTCATATCAGATATTATGCAGGTCTACCTCTCCATTAATGAAACACCAGTGTGGCCCACTTAGTTCCAGCCTTCGAGATCAGGGAAATGAAATGTCTTCATCAAAATCCTGAAACTTTCCGCACCACAGTGATAAAGTCTGTGGCATTCACTGGCAGTAAAGACAGTTGCAACTCAGTGAAAGAAGAGACCTAACAGTCTGGTACTTATTGCTGATATCCTCATGACAGCCTGTTTTAAGTTATCAGGTCTACAATAGTCTCAGGCAGACTCATGTAGCACTAATATACCTGTATATTGTTAACACTAAAAGATCAAAAATGATTTCAAGTGGTCTTTATGGCACACAATCAATTCAGGGTTAGTCAATACCTAGCAATGTTAGATTTAGTCACATCCTCTGTTGCAATGAGTTTAACAGGCTGTGTAGCTTCATGATGCACCAAGATATAGCAATGTTGTGGAGGAACCATGCTTACTTAGTCACTCCATAGTGATTCTTCTCAGAGACATAGAGAATTGTTCTTAGAAATACCATCAGATGAATGTTGATGAGGATTCTGGATCTACCCTGGTGCAAGCAAGGAAAAATTTCCCTCATTTGTTATAGAGCAGACTTACTTTACATGCATAAATACAGTCTTGTTAAACACTTCATTGAACAGATTTGAGACAAATCAGAACTAGGGTATCCCTTAGTACTCAGGTATTTGTGTACCAGTCAGGTTTCTATAACCGTGAAAAGTAACTGGGAGAAATGATTTTAAACAATAAAAGGTTTATTTTGGCTCATAGTTTCAGTGGCTTAAGTCCATGATTCTTTACTCCACAACTAGCAAACTGAGTTAAGGAAGCACTGAAACTAAAAGACAACATTCCAAGTGATAATATGTACTCTTTAAAACCAATTCATTATTCCTTTAATTAAACCCATATCTAAATAATCCATTCATATAGACTACTTGATTAAACCCACATCAATCGACTATTTGATTAAAAATATCAAAAACGTTTAGTTCAAATCATCTAAAAACAGTATCAGCATTTGGGAGAGTAGCCCTTAGATTTATTTGTGATCTTTTTGGCTGGCATTTTCTACTCAAACTCTAAAACAACAACCACAATAACAACCTCATGGAAAACCTGGAATCTGTGTATTGTCCAGTTCTAAAAAAGTGAAAATTATTCCAATATTAGAGAAATCATTCAGCATGCTTAGAATGAGTGACTTGGGTAAAAGGAAATGAAGAGTGAGGACAGAAAGAGGTAGGAAGAGACATACAGGAAGGGAGAGGAAAAAAAGAAAGAGAAACAGAGAGAGACAGAAAGAGGGGGGGCGGGAGTGGGAGAGGGAGAAAGAATGAGAATAATTTGCAAGGCCTAGGTTATATAACATATCATTAAGTATAAAAAGTTAGCAAGCTGTCATGACCTCATTTAATAATGTAGATAAGGCACTAGAAAACAAATACATTGAAATCTCTATGGATGAATTCTCAGTTGGCACTTTAAACCAGCTGTTTCAAGAAAATATAAGATTCCAAAGAACATAATTCAAAATCCTCCAAAAAAATTTAATAGAGAGATGAAAGGTATCACCTACAAATTAATAGTGCAGGACACAAGAGTGAAAGATACATCAGAATATGGAACTCATGCTGCCTGTTGTATCACTGGGAATAAAGTCCAGGAATCCTAGAATTTTTATATTAATGATCAATGAGAATAAATGAAGGCATTTGTGACATAATAGGAAATCCAAAATAAGTCAGATCCAAGAAACCAAAGAATTCATTATTGGTAAAACTTCTCTAAGAATATGGTATATATATGCCTTTCAATTATTTACAAATTTCAGCATCAAAAAAACAACTGTGTACCCTAAATAAATGATTCTGTTTATCTTGTTATTTCATTCTCTGGTATTCTCTAGTTTCTTTTCTTTCTTTCTTTTTATTGATTTAACTATGTAAATAATCAATGAAAATGGAATAGTATGTTGTTTGTCTCTTTTGTTCTTTTGTATGTTTATTATTTTACTTAGTGGTATGTGTTTTATCATATGTGTTTACCATATTTTACCCTACATCAAAGTGCCACTTCTCTTTATGGCATAACATCAATAAATCATGTCCATATATTGCTTATCCATTACTCTACTGATTTCCAATTTTTACACACACATATAGTTACTCATTTACTTACTGTGAATAAACTTTCATTGACATACACTAAACATTTCTTTTTCCAGTTTACTATTTTTTAAAATACTCTGAGTATCAAGACTGAAGTACAATTTTAGTGTGTGTGTGTGTTGTAGAAACAGAGATAAAAAGGAATAACATTTAAGGCATAAATAAAGACAGTGTGGACAGAAAGGTACTTATGTCCCTCTCAGAAATGTAGAGTTACCATTTTTAATTTCATTCTCTTGAGTACCTGAAAAATATACTGGTAATTCACTAAATTTCATGGCTAATTAATAGTTATATACAGTCTAATATATATAATATATAATATAAATATATTATAATTATAAATAAACATATTAAATTATAAATATATAAATATTATATACAGTTTAAATATTTTCCCTCTTTTTAATTTTATTATTATTTTTAGATTTTTTTTTTGAGACAGGGTTTCTCTCTTATAACTCTGGCTGTCCTGAAACTCATTCTGTAGACCAGGCTGACCTTGAACTCACAGAGATCAGCCTGCCTCTGCTCTGAGTGCTGAGATTAAGGATGGCAGCAACATTGCCTGGCTTTTTCTTCTTCTTAGCATATAATTATTAAAGGACATTATATTTGATATCTATTTCATATATAGACAGAAGATTTTAAGAAAGAAATTATAAAATAAATAAAAGTAGCATGCATCTGAAATGAAATATATACCAGACACTAGACACAAATTCATACGATAATTTCTATTAATTCTTCTAAAAAATTTATATTTGAGGCTGGAGAATGGTTAAGTGGTGAAAAAGGAAACTGTCCTTCCAGGGGACCCAAATTTAGTTCCCAGAACTCATAACCAGTGGCTTATAGAAAACCTGTAAGCACCTGCAACTATACCTCTGATCTCCAATGTCACCTGCAATCACATGCATATATTTACAACTTATACATACATTTACATATATGTATACATATATGTAAATACACATATTTACATATATTTATGTAATACATATAAATACATATATTTACAACTTAAAAAAGTAAGTATTCAACTTTATATATATGGTGATACATTTTGAGACAATGATAATTTTTTAAACAGATCTGTTAAAATATTGTTATTTATTAAAAGTATTACAACTATTTATTTTATATTGTTCTTAAAATTCTCATAAATATCTAGTAGAAAGGCATAATTTTTAAATTAATAATTTATGAAAATTGTAACAAAATATTTTAATTTCAAAAGCATTTTTAATAAGTAGATTGTTCATGTGTTAAAATATGGTTCATATAAAAATCCTTTTTTTGAGACAATGTTGTCTCTCTGGCTGTACTTGAACTCACTGTTTAGACCAGGCTGACCTCAAACTAACAGAGATCTGCCTATCTCTGCCTTCCAAGTGCTGGTATTAAAGGTGTGCACTACCACCCAGTGATTCATTTATTAATCTTTAATCTGCTAGTTTTCATGTCATGAAATAATCAACTTACTCCTATCAAGTTAAATGTTTGCCCCAATATAATTTCTCATTTATTTGCTTTATACTATAATATGCAATTAAATTCATTTTAGTATTTTATAAAATATTACATAGATTTTAAAAGTAGTAATATGCCCGTTTATATATAATAAAGTTAATGAATGAATTCAAGTGTCTATTGGAACTAGAAAAATGAAAGCAGAATCACCAATTGCTAGAAAATGAATTTAATACATAATTTCAAATATCTAAAATGAAAATTTCTATAACTTGCTAGTTACACATTTGTACAGAAAAAAATACATCACTACAATGCAATGCAGATATAAAATGAAAATAATCAGAAATGAACCTGTTAAATAATTTGCCATTTTAAATATTAATTCAATATTTCTTATAGGATATAATTTGACAAGTAGGGAATTACATTTTGCCACCCGTGATTTGCATTTAGTACTGAATTTACACCATGATTGATTAGCTCTCCCCAAAACATTAACAGCTCAACTGTTGATTTTTCACTCATCAGCTCTGGAACATTTCATACTTTTAAGCTTGTTATTATATTGCTTCAAAACATAATTGCCTTTGAAGTCTAAAATATCCAACTGTCAGAAAGAAAAGGCATTTGGTAATTAATTTAATACAAAATTGGACATCTGCCATGGCAATGGAAAGAGATAATTGTACATGCCTTCTGTAATGCTCACTATTTTTCAAAACAATATAATAAAATATTTTAAAATTGATTGATAGTTTTTATGACAAAATAAAATTTTATTTTCATGTATATATATTCAGTATGTAGCATTTACCATTTGTTTTTAGTGTGTGTGTGTTTGTGTGTGTGTGCGTGTAGTAGTAGTAGTAGTAGTAGTAGTAGTAGTAGTAGTAGTAGACTTGAGTTACTGTGTTTGTGTGTAAAAGTATGGTAGGGACATGTCAGTGAGTCACAATGAATAGGTCAGAGGTCAATGTTTAGTATCATCATTCATTGCTCTATCTGATGTTTTTGAGAGAGGTTCTCTCACTTTATCTGGAGCTTAAAAGGCTTTCAAGCATGTCCCGTGGATTGTAGTGCCTCAGCTTCTCCCTACTGGTATTATTGGTAAACACTGAAAATTCAGAAACCTGAACTTACATCTGTTTGTATAGCCATCACTTAACAAACTGAGCCATCTCCCAAGCTGCTGTTTTACTGATTTACTGAATGGACTGTTTACATTGTGCTACTATTGTGTATAATTAATATAAGCATAATAAACTTTATATCAGAAAGATTTTGAAAAAAAGAGAAAAATTACTATACCTTGGGACTCAAGTGTAACAGTCTCTAGCTTATGTATAGTGTTAGATGTTCAGACAAAAGAAGATAATTAAAAATGATAAGGCTGATAAAATTATTTTCCTTTTATATGATAACTGAATAACTTATAAAAATTTTATCTGATAATAAAGTTTTCATTTAATTTTCAATTTCTAATTTCAACCAGACAAACTTTAAACGGTCTCTTCTTAATAACTGTTACAGGTTATTAGATTAATGTTTACATATAACTAGTAAACATACATACTTCCTAAAGATTTGTAGATGTTTGAATATGAAATATGTCGAGAAAAAAATATATTCTACTAGTTATTATCATTGAAAATGAGAACTTTCTTTTTTGATTAATGTTGTGAGTCTTCTTTCATTGTAAAATGTATTAACAGTTTCTCTTATTTTCAATTTACTACAAATAAAATGTCTTTCCAACTATTTGTAGATGTAGATTTTTTTCAAATAAGAAAATGAAAAAATGTATTAATTTAATTCAAAGAAGCCAATAGCAAATAAGCAACATATGATTCTGTATAAGCAACATATTTCCAATTTATCAATAAATGTTAAAGATATGGGGAGAACAATTTGAACAGGATTTTGATTGTCTGATTATCAAGGACTCTGGTTTTCAAACATTGAAATAATTTGACTTATACAGATTATCTTCTAAGTATTGACCCTGAGTGTTCCAAAATTATTGCTGCTATATACAAATGAAATTAGGAAATTAATGTGGTATATATATATATAAATTTCTTTTTCTATTTTTCTGAGTTTAATGGTAATTATTCAAATGATCTTGGAAAAGACCTTGGTGTCTCTTGACCGCCCTGGTCTATAAGTTTAGTAGCTCTCATAAGTTAGCTTCAGAATATGAAATTTCCTATAAAATATAGAACACAAGAACAAAAGTTTAAACTTTGAGGTTTTTATCCCTATTTAATGTGCAAATTTTCCTACAAATTTGTAACCTTCAGTTTACAAATTTTATCATTCATATTGAACAATCTTTAGCTATATAGTATTTTTAAAAGATTTTTCTACCATATAACTTTTCCTATAACTCAAAAAATGCCTTCAACTTTATCTTCATATTTTTCACTGTTGTAAATAATTAATTGTCTTAAGTTATTGAAACTAATTTATTCACAGTAAGATGTGGCTTGTTTATATTGCCACATAAAAAGAAGGACAAAACTTTAAAGATCTGTCAAGTTTATAACATTGTAATACATGAGGAACTATGTATGAAAAGTTTAACTATTTAAAACTTTTTTGGGAAAGATGAGTTTTTTGTAGTTCAGTATGCTGTGCTTTAGCCATGAGGATACATGTTTTAACTGAAAAAATCTCAGGAAAAAAGTTAAAATGCTTTAACTTTTCTTATTATAATATTGATCCTTTAACTTGTGTTGATTTCAAATAAAGTAGAAAGTGTGATTTAATTAGCAGTTTGACAAACTTAATTTCTTAGAATTGAAATTGCATACCTTTCTCATATTAATAAGTGTCAAAAAAATTCAATATAGTGCATGTGCTATATTGATATATATCAGACTGCTATCATAGTCTTAGAAAATAATTGCATGGTCATATACTCAACACTCAATGAAGAATTCAGGAGAGATAGAAAATTTTGTGATATATCTCTGTATATTTATGTCTATCTCTCCCTACTAAATTTTTTCCACAATTCACAGTGTCCTCTTTTCTTGGAGGATATAGTTTTTAACTAGTTACTTTGGAAGTTAAGAAGTAATTCTTATCAAATATTATATCTATGAGTATCTTAATGTTGGCCTTCTCATAAGCAAATAGCAATATACACATCTTAGGTATGTTGTGATACCAGCACAAAACTATGGCTGTACCTCTTTAATGCCATACACTAAATGTATAATAATAATAAAGAAAACTCTAAGTTTTTTACAGTGCTAAATATTGCAAGTCTGACATCAGGGATGTCCCCTGATGAAATTTCTGGTTGAGCTTGCTCTTAATAGCTTGCTCAGTTTGCATTAAAAAATAAAAATAAAAACTGAGGACAACCTGCCCAGATATGTTATTGTCTACAAATTTCTGGGTACTCTTATATCAATCATTCATCAAGAAAAAGCTCCACGGACATTACATAGGTAATCTGAGAGAAACATTTTCTCACCTGAGATTACTTCCTCCCAGAAGACTCCAGCAACTCTCAAGTTGAAAACAAACAAAAACAAAAAGATTAACCAGCATAAATGGAGTTCATGCTATCACCAAAGTCCGCACTTCTCAACCTCATACAAAATTGATTCATTCTCGAAGGCCCAATTCAAAAACATCAGATTTCGAATTACACAGTAGGATTTGGTGAGAGGTGCACATTTTGGGATATACTGATGTGAAAAACTTTCCTCTGATTTAGATTCAACTGTTAGAATTGTAGTGGTTTTCACTGTAAATAGGACAAGAAACAAGTCACTGAGACACATTCAAGTTCAGATGCCTCTATGTTTCATATCATATTTGCAAATTTCTCAACTCTGATGTGACTATTAGAGTTAATTATTAATTATAGGTTCTTGCTGTAAAAATACTTTTGTATTTTAGTCTATATTAAAGTAGTATGTGTTTCAGTCCAGTGAATTGACAGAGCAATTATTTTAAAAAGTTTAGGCCTCATATTTTCTTCTAATCAGAGCAGCATAATCCATTATATTTCACTAGTCAAACAAGGATAAATTTGTTTGACCTTAAAATATACTCAACATCTTGTGAACACAGAAGAATTAAAGTTCTTACTTGTTCTTAACCAATTTAAACATAAGAGCCTGAAGGTTAAATTCAGTATTTTGAAAATTGTTTACATATTTTTAATTAAAACATAGTTGCATAATTTTCCCCTTTCATTTCTTTTCTTAAGGCTCTCCCGGATACTTTCCTTCTAACCTTTTCTGTAACACTACTCTTTCAAATCAATAGCCTCTTTTTGTTTGATTATTATTGCTTTACACATACATATGCATATACATATACAATCATGGATGAATGCACAAAAAATCTATGTTGAGTCTGTTCTTGTTGCTTCTGTATATATGGTCACAGTACTCTTCTCTTTTATTGAATAATCAATAAAGCGACCTCATACCTGGGAATTACTATTTCTTCCTCTCCCAGAACTCATTATTTCTTTGTCTAGAATTGAAATTTCAGGAAAGTTTCTCCTTCTCTGCTAACATGTCTTCACATAATTCCAATATTCTGGTCACATGTTTTTAACCCATTAGAATTTTTAGGATTAGTTTCCACTATTAAGTCTTCATTAACTGTAGCAGGATACTTAGAATACGTTTATGTTACTTTGCTTTCTTTAAAACTCAAAATGGAATTTGGACTAGGTTTATGTTCCCATCCCAGGATTGATTATTATTTTGGTTTGGGATGTTTAATGCCAGCTGCTATAATTTTGTTAGGTGCAGTTGTTTAGGCATGGGTAGCTTATTCTTTGGATTTTGTGCCACTGGGTTTATTTTAACATTTGCTTAGAGTATAAAAGGTTTGAATAACCAAGAACTGGAGGTGTTTTGCGGTGGGGTGGGTTTGGGGAGTGCGGGGATGTTGGTTAGTAGACCATTGGTTGGTTTGTCTGTTTTTAGTACGTTGATTCTTGCATAGAAGAACATCGTTTGGATAGATTGGGTTTGCAGATAGTGAGATGAAATGTTAGTCTGACTCACTATCAGCTAGTCTTCTTCAAGCTTAGGACAGCCTAAAAAGACTGAAAACATCTACCTTTCTTTCTTTCTCTATCATAGCCTGCTGCAAAAGTGAAAATTTCTTTCTATCCTTCTTTTCTCTTTCCCTAAATTGAGGTTAAAAGTTTGTAGTTTACTACTACAATTAACCATTAGAAATGATGATAAAATTTAAGCACACAGAATAGAAATGTGAACAAGACACTTATTGAGTGTCTGCCACATCCCACATAGTTTCTTTATTAAGAGTTGTCTATACAGTTCATTTTGGTTATCTTTTCCCCTCCTCCAAATTCTCCCAGATCCTCCCTACCTCCATACTGAGATTTATATTCTTTCTCTGTATATCTAAAAAGACAAAACAAAAAATACAAAAACAAAACCAAAATCAAAACAGAACACAGTAAGACAAAACAATGCCAAAAAGACAGAAATAAAAGTTTCCTCACACAAAACAAAGAAACAAACAGAAAACCATGGAATTAACATTGTGCTTGCCAAATACTTCTGGACATGGGGTCTGCACTTGAGAGAGTTGATAAACCCACTTGTTACTCCCACTGGTGAAAATTTGTTTTCTCTTTGTCAGCAGGGATCAACTGATGAGGATGAGATTCTTGGACATGGATGAGATTCCATGTTTACTTCCCCACCTCTTAAGTTCTTTGACTTGTCTGACTTGAACTTTTGCAGATATTTGAATGATGCCATAGTTTTAATATAAGTTCTCATATTCATCAATGAAATTAGGTCTGGAAAGCATAATTTTCTTGGAGCCATCTCTGTTTCTTATAGTCTTGCCATTTATTATTCTTCATACATCATTGGTCTTTGAGGACAGAGATTTGAGGAAGGCATCCCCAGTTATGACTGAGTGATCCAAAATGTCTCTTTTCCTCACTGTACATTGTACAGTTGTGGTCTCTTTGTTAATTCATTGCTACTGTAAGAAGCTTCTCTGATAAGGACTTAATGAGGCACTGATCTAAAAATGTACTAATAAGTCATTAAGAGTCATTGTATTCCAATATTTATTCAAAAGAAAAATATTGATAGCTTTTTTCTTAGGTCCATGACTTATCAAGTCTCTAGTTCTTATCCACTTTTGTAGTGTCAGGTATGTGTACCATTGTATGGACTGGGCCATAAATCCAATAAAATGGTGTAGGGGTTGGTTACTGTCATATAATTGTGTCACTAAGGTACCAGTATATCTTTTAGGCTGGTTGTCAGTGTGGGTTACAGGATTTGCAGTTGGGTGGTATTAATGCTTATCAATATCCTCCAATAGCATGCATAATAACTTCTTGAAATGTGGGAGCTTGTCAGTGGGAGTAAATGTTCTAGTTGATCCCTACCTTGACTTCTCTATGCTCAATATCATAAGAAATTATTGACTTCAGGAACAGGAACTTCCCATCAGATTGTAGAGAGTGGCTATTACTCTTGGCAATAGCCATGTTTGGAAGTGGTCCATGTGATGCTTTTTGGTAATAATTCAATATCATGTAGCCCATTGCTTGCACTAGACATTGTTGGTAGTGGTATAAGATGTCTAACTGAGGTATTGCCTCTCCCATTATATGATTTAGATTTAGATTTCCCATTTAGATTCCATATATATATATATATATATATATATATATATATATATATATATATATATATATATATATATACCTTAAAAAGAGTGTATAATTGTAAATTTACATATTTTTTTCCAAAGGCATTTAGTGTTAGTTGACCTTCCCCATATTCTCTTTTATCCCACTTGTCCATCCATCCTCATTTAATCTTCCTAATTTGCTTTCCCCTTTATATATAACACTGTATTCCATTTTTCCTTTCTTGGGTATTTGCATAAAAATACACAAGTTATTCAATGGAATCAGACTGAAAACTTATTTTTTTCTACATGTCTAAAGATATCTGATTTTAATAAAACAAAAATGGAAAACCCTTTGAAGAAATGACAGCATCTTTAACAAGAGTGCTGGTCAAAATGGATGGTTGCATTGTAGAAGCAAGCAAACAGATCCATATGTATCATCCTGAAAAAACACAACTTTAGATGAATCAAGGACACCTATAAGTATAAATAATAAATGATCTGATCCTGATTTTCTGCTTTCTCTCTTAACTTATTCTGGATTGGCTCTGCTCTTCTTGATTTCTCCTTCTGAACTGAACTTTGAGCTAACTGCACTCAAACTGCCTGACTGAACTATATATCTACTTCTCTCTGAGCTCTGCTTCTTGTCTCCTTTCCCATCTGCTTCTACCTTGCTTTGTTTGAGCTCTGCTTTCACACTCTGCTTCTACCTTGTTTCCTTCTCTGAGCTTTGATCCCTGAATTCTGCCTCTAATCATCTCCCACTGATGTCTGCCTCTGCCTCTCAAGTGTTGGGATTAAAGGTTTATACCACCACCACTGTCTTCTAAATTGTGATTAAAGTGTGTGCTAATTGTAATTAAAGCTATGTACTAACATTCATTCTACCTCAGAGCAGTCATACTGCCGGATTAAAAGATTAAATATTCCTTCTCAATGAAGAACAGTCAGAAAGCTGCAGAAAAATGCACTCAACAAACTGTGAGAGAAATAAATGGCCCTATACACTGAGACTATTCTTAAGCAAGCTTCTAGAAATGAGTCCTAGCTAGAGGTTACCAGAAGACAGCTAAAACTTCCAGAGTTACAGTGTAGCATACTCCTGTATTTTTTATTGAGAGGTGGTCTTCAGAAGATTGAAGTAGGTGAACTGGTGATTGAGGATCTGAAACTAGCAGACAACAAAAATGTGGTTCAAAATTTACTAAGCCCAGCTTCTCACATGAGGCACTTATATTTTATAAAGAAACCTGGGCAGTATAAAATTATAAGCATTCTCTGTACTAACACCTAAACTCAGATAAAATGTTAGACAAAGTACTATACCATGCGTAGGATTGTCTTATTGTTTTCATTTTCGATATTGGAGTAAAAAGAAACAGTACTTTATAATTTCAAAAATAATTTGCCCTATCTGGTGACTTATATGGGCTTATTAGTTAGTGGTGATGTATTTTAACATATAGTTTGCAACCAGGCATAGTGGTACATACATATAATTCCAGCACTTGGGAGGCAGAGAAAGATGGAAGTCTGAATTACAGGCCTTTATATTGAGTTCCAGGACACATAGAACCTCATAGTGAGACCCTGTCTCAGAAAAAAAGAAATATAATCTGCAAAGACATTAATTAGTTTAATATAGTATATGTTTTAATAAAATTATTTTCCCTATGGTGTTTTAGCTGTCATTTCTTATTTTTTTGTTCATAAATGTCAATCTCTTGTATCAACGATTTAATTATTGAAATCATGAATGTTTATTATCTTGTTCAATGATTCTTTAAGTACCAAATTGCCTATCAGTTTCTAAAGAAGGCTTTTGGAATTGCAGACTATATGAATCTATAATTAAAGGAAAATGAAAATCTAGCTTTCTTTTTAAACACAAAACCTCATTTAGAGTATCCAAGATATGCCTCCATGACTGTTTGTTTGTTTTGACTCAGCACATTGTTTTAATTAGGTCAGAGTTCAGCATGTTGGAAGGAAGGGAGGTATATCTCAAATTCATTTTAAAACCTTCAGCTACAAAATGGATCTCTTAAAGTAAAGAGACACAAGTTTCTCAAAAGTAATGTTAACCATCATTCTGCTGAAACAACTATGTAACAGTGATAATGGCCCAGTTACCTACTTGGTGCAATATATTAAATACAAGCTTCTGGGTTTTTTTTGGAGAAAACGCTCTGTAGGAAAGTCATCTAGCCTTTTATCACAAATGTATAATCCACATTTCCTCTTAAATTTAAGATTCAGAATATGTCTAACATAATGAGAAAGCAAAATGTAAAATTTGAGGATAGGTTATGAGTCATATAAATATGAATATTAGCAAATGTTCAGTGATGTATAGGAATATAAACTCAGATGAACTACTTAAGCCAATTAGGCCTTTGAATTATTAGCATTATAATATATGAATTCATAATATTCTGTATTGTATAGTAATTTTAATGCATAATTAGTAGAAATACTTATTTGGGTAACTGAAGCAATAGTGAATTTAAATTTTCATAGTATGATTTTCCCTTAAATGATACTTTTACACTGTATGTGTAAGTGTGTGTGTATGTGTGTGTGTGTGTGTGTGTCTGTGTATGAGTGTCTGAGAGAGAGAGAGAGAGAGAGAGGGAAAGAATTTCTTTTTTACTGGTGTGATTTTCTTTGTGCGTGTGTATGATGTGTATATGTGTGAACATGCTCTCACCAGTACATATGGTCAAATTTGTGTATTTTCCTTTATCTCTTTTTAACTTATGTCTTTTCTTTTTAAGACAGGGTCTTTTATTCAAACCAGAACTTGTAATTTAGCAAGACTTGCTGGCCAGGAAGTCCTTGGTATTGCATCTCCCTCTAACATCAGCTCTGGGGTTAATAGATTCTCAATATTAAACTTCAAGTTTGTAATTCTTTAGTGTTGTAAACTAGTAAAACCACAAGATAGTTGTTAGACTGACAATATCATCTCTAATGGGAAACAAATACTAACGGTTAACATATTTTATTAGTAGGAAGTCCGTATGTCTTGTGAAATTTAACTCTCTCTGGTTTCCAAACATACATTTTACATATTCATGAAAGTAGACTATCAATTAAATTTTAGATGAGTTGTATGAATTTAATGAAATTAACAAAATCAGAGTCATCTGCTTTCATGATATTGAAGTGTCAACCATTTAAATAGACAAAAGAGTCTCAGGAAGGTGTCTAGTTCAGAGTGTTAGTAAACAGTATAATGCCAGTCCATACCAAAGTTGGGGAAATTTTTCATTTGTCCCTTTTCTACCCTCCCTTCTGGAGTATGTGCTATGACTCTGCCTAATTTCCAAACCACAGTCTGTTATTTGGGTTCCTTTGATAAAGATTCTGGTGACTGAAAAAATTAGGGACATTCAAAATGGGATTACAATGACATCTTGTGTTTCTACTTTATGTAGGTTTTCTTTATGTTCATCATAGTAAGGCATTGACTCTTCTTCCCTTGGATAAACTATGAAATTTTCTAATCTTCTCCAATTAAAACATCCCTCCATGCAATAAATCACACGCTACATTTTGATAGATGTAGATATATGTATGCATGTACATAGATGAATGGATATGCTAATATATATGTACATATATATATTATATATATATATTATTCTAAGTGGCATGTGATCTTGTCACTTTATACCCCTTATTAAACTGCAATTAGTGGTTTCATCTGCTTTGGGGTCAGTTATTTTACATACTGTACCAGGTGGATACTGTAATTATTAGCCTCTTAAACACAGAGGCCAGGAAATGTAGCTCTTTATTTTGTTTTCTCTATATCTTCAGATCATTGCAAGAAGTAAATTCAGGGCAATTCCAAGAGGAGAAATTAAATGTGTGTGTGTGTGTGTGAGAGAGAGAGAGAGAGAGAGAGAGAGACAGAGAGACAGAGAGACAGAGAGACAGAGAGACAGAGAGACAGAGAGGGAGAATTTGACATTATCCAGCCAAAGTAACTCCATAATCGGTAAGGCATGCTGCAGTAACTCCAGAATCAGGCAAGGAATGCTACACCTGACTCTAAGACGCCCATGCTCAAGAGGCGCATACGTGTTCAATGGAATTTTTTACAATGATCCGGTAGAAAGGGCTTCAGCTTCATGATCAACTTGTGTTCGTTACTTCCTTGTGATTAACTTTCCTCCAACTGGTAGTAATTAAGTAATCAGGCTACGTTTCATAATTGGGATAAATTTGATTACAAAACCTTAAAGAAAAACTCAATATTTTTTTGATTTTTTTATTTTCCTGTTAGGTTTCATGGCTTGATTACAAGTGGGTAGACAACATTACAATATGAAATATTTTTAGCTATAATATTATTTTCCAATAGTTCATATGTTGTATAATATTAGCAATTGGTCCAAATATTTTATTTGTAAATTTATTCTCTTTTTGTAGAGAAGATTAAGATTTATATCATCACTGTAGGTTGGATTTAGAAATTATATCTCCCCTGTGTTAGACTGAGCACAATCAATTGTGTTATGTCGCCTCATTGGAATGTTTGCCTACATAATCTATAATAAAACCCTTGATACCCTTAGCAACTACTGGACAAACCATCCCAGTACCACCATATTCACAGTGCTGTAGTTTTGCTGTACCTGCTTGGAAGCTTTTGGAGGTTCTTACCTAACAAAGCCCACCAACCCTTCTCTATACAAGTATTTAAGCAAAGTTAATCCAGAACTGTGTCTAGGTAGATTATCCGGTGACTCTGGCACATACAGTTTGTAACACACTACCTTAAATAAGGAACTATCTTGGAAAGATTCCAATATTATTATGGAGTACAATGTCAGGATAATGAGATTATCAGGTTAGATGATATGCAGATGAGTTGCATAGAAACCCATAAGACCTGCAGCAGTAAATAGGGGCTCTAAAGATGATATGAAGAAACCCAACTTTTCATTTCCTATGTCCTTGAGGGACAGATTGTAGTAAAGTAATACCAGATAATCACTGCAAACAGGCAACTACTGACCAGAGACCCTGCTGCAGTTCTATAGTGCTTTCTGGGCTTTATGAAAAATTACACTGTAGCTAACCCTTCCTGATTTGAAAGAAAAATATTTATCTAGGACTGATTACTTACACATTCTGTTACTGTTATCAGGTGGAAATTACACACAAAAAATGCCATTATAACTAAAGACTCCCTATTGATGACCTACTAAATTCTGGTCTTCTGAAACCTAGGGGAAGAACAAAGAAAGAGGAGGAGGAGGAGGAGGAGGAGGAGGAGGAGGAGGAGGAGGAGGAGGAGGAGACTGAAGTTCTGAGGAATACAAATAACAAAAAGAAGATGGGAAACCTTGAGTTTTATGGGTTATTTTAATTTGTCCTGCCTGTAACTCTTTCTAGTAAACAGACCTGCAAACAAATGTTACCAGCAGGCAGGAAAATGAATGAAAAATTAGATAAATATCTTCCTATGATTCACTCGCTTCAATGTTACAACACTGGAGGGAACTAGAGAACTTACTTACCTGGCCACTGAGGGATTACTGGAGGAGAACATTCCATGTTTAAAATGAGGAAACTCGTGACTGTTTGATCTCCCAGTCAACCAATGCTATTATTAAGGGGCAGAACCTCTGGAAAGTTTTATAACTTGGCATATGACAATAAATTTTTAGCATGGTAATGCTCCCCACTACTCTGTTCTTACTGCTATGGTTGTTTGAATATTTGGTCTCCAGCTTATGGACCTTTAAGAATAAGGAAGTGTGTTCTTATGGGAGGTATGTCACTGGGGGTAGGTGCTAAAGTTTCAAAACTCCATACCATTTTCAGTAAGCTCTTTCTAAGCCTTTTACTTATGGATAAGGATGCTTAAGCTCTCAGTAACTGCTCCAGCATTGTGTCTGCATGTGCACTGCCATGTTCCTTACCATGATTGTCATGGAGTCACCTGCTGATACTGTAAAACCCCTAATAAATTTTTATCTATAAGGTGCATTTTTATTGCTGTCTCAGCTCAGCAATAAAAATAAAAAGTGATGAGATACCTGCTATTCTGGAAATTGGCCTCCAACACTTGGTGGAATGCAAGTGTTAATGGGACTCCTATGGTCAAATGCTTCATTCTATATTTCTGTTACTATTTAAATATTTATTCCTTGCTAATATTTTTATGGTAATACCTGTTTGTTCCTTTCAGTTATAGGCCAAGGACTTATGGATAAAAAAATGGTTTCAGATTAACTTCAATTCCCAACAACAACAAAATATATAATGGCCAAGATCACCTCTCTTGATGGAAAAATCTATAATTAGGAGCTCATAAGTCCACCCAATTAGGCCACAAGTATGGATAACTAATATGCCAGTAGGGCATGATTGTAGATATCAAATCTAAAATCAGATTGAAAGATGTTCATGATTTTGGTAAGTGTAAACATTTTCTCTAGCCAGAAGCTCAAGTAAGACTTCAACCTCTCGTCTGTAAATTCCTCTATAAGGAATTCAAATTTCCTCTCAGCTACCCTATAATACTCCAGTGCTACCTGTTAAAATGTCTAAGATAGGAGAAATTGGTGAGATAAGCAGATTCCAAAACAGGGTTTACTGTTGATTTATTTTCTTAAGAATACTATATATTGGGGCCAGAAAAATCTTCCAATGAAAATTTAATTATTCTTAATCACTGAAAAGCAGAATGAATGTAGGAGGAAGTAAAGCCTCCCTAAGAACCAGCTTCCAGGATTTTAAACACAGGCAGTGGTCGCATAGATGTGAAAGCAAAGGACATTTCACCAAAATTGTGCTCAAGACACGAATGGGAACAGGATGGGGGTTGATGAGGGATCATAGGGGGTATAAAGTGTGTCTTTTGTCTTGAACAAAGAGAGTTTGCTTGTCCACGCATCTCTTTGGAGTCTGGTCTTTTGATGCCACGCTGGCTCATCTCCCCACCCCTGGGCAGCAGTGGGGTAGACAGGGCCAGAGATTCCAGGAAGTAGCTAGGAGTGCCCCACAGGGTGCCCCTAAAAGCTACAAGGCAGGAGGAGCGCATTTAAGAATCAAGTTGACAAAAAATGAGTTTTTTAATTATTGTTACAATCACCATGTACAGGATACAATAAATTCATTGATAAAGCAGACTTTTTATATAATATATACAGATATATATTATATATATATATTATATATAATATATAGATATATTATATACATATAATATACAGATATATTATATAAAACACACCTACAGAAGATGAAGTATTAATAATATACATTTTCCTGTGTAATGAGAATTATATCTCTATGTCCAGTCATTTACCCAAATTATTTTTTATGGGATTGATCTTTACTCAGGACTACAAAGCTCTTTCAGCTGACATACCCAAGCCATCAAGATTTCCAAATCTGAGTATTAGGTAGTATGTTAGATTTGCTAAGAATTAATTTCCTTTGCCTTAAGTCTAAGAATCTTCATAAATTTTCACTAGATAAGAAGGACAAAGTTCACCTTTGCTTGGAACAAAATAAGAGAAATACTTAAAAATAAATTTAAATTTTCCCTTTCCTTGAATGTGGTCCTGCTTCGGGTTAACCCATCCTAACAAGCCATATAAGCTGCATGCAGTTGAATTCCAGGGCATTTCCAGACCAGTCCTATCTACTCAGGTCATCATTCAACCATTTCATATTTATCAAGACTACCTGGGCATGAAGCAGTAAAAGCAGACAAACAACAACAAAAGCAAAACAAAACAAAAAACAGGTCCATCTGCTCTTAATAGAAGGATCCTTCAAATTTATTTTAACTGTTTTTTTGGTTGTTGATATTTTGCATAACATAACTCCCTGTTGGAATGCAAAGGATCCTATTGTTTTACAGATGCTCACCTAATATATTATCAGGCTTTACTTCTTGACAATCTTTAAATGTTTTGACAACATGCTTCAGATTTTTTTTTTATTTACATCCTCCCCAGAAGTAAAATTACCTAAATAATGGGGCAATTTCTGTGACACTATTAATGACTAGCTTGACATTATTAATCTATTATATTTTAGTAAAAAAGAACTAATTAAACATTTTATTAGCTCTCAGATGGAATGTGGTTGATTTATGACAGTTTCTATAGTTTCTAAATTTTCCTATAGTTATTCGGCAACTATCAGTCAGTGATAAAATTATATATATATATATATATATACATATATATATATATATATATATATATATTCCTTCTCCAATATTCAGTCCTAAAGAAATTAACAGAGCATTATATAACTTTCATAGACAGAAACCAGACCTATATCTTAAATCAGTAAACACTTCAACCTTCAGTAGTCTATGCAGTGGAAAATCATTAAAGAATTACATGCTTATTGCTATCCCATCTAGGACTGATTATCTAAGACTTGTAAACAGATGTTCAGTGACAAAGAACTTTATAAGACTATTGATCAAATTTCACAGTGTTGTGCTTCTTGTACTGTTAATAATCCTGAGGGAACTAGACCTTCTGCTTACTAGCTATAGTTCAGTGGGATGAACGTTATCCAGATAAATATTGGCAGATAGTACTTAATCTAACTTCCTATTTATCAATAACTCAAATAATTGTTATTTCATCTGTTTCAACCAAACTAACCTGAGAAAGCTAAGAAGGTATCTGAAGCCTTGTTTCAAGAGTCTATTTTTTTTTTAGTCTGGCTATAGAAGATCTCTTAAAAGCAATAATGATTGTATCTTTATTTCCCAGACCAGATTATCTGTTGATAAGTCTCCGGTAATTATATATTATATTTGTTCTTTTCAGAGGAACATTGTAATCAAACATTAAAATTTCTTATTAAATGCTTTGCCAGGAGACTTATACTAACTGTAGGGCAAAACTATCAAATGTTCTCCTTAGAGTCCGTTTGACCTCTATTCACCTGTCTTCATACATCTTTTTGAGGAACATTATGAGCACTCTTCCATATCTTCAGTCTCCTTTCTAAATGGCATAGTCAAACTTTATGTCAATTTGGCTCTGAGTTAAATTTTTAAAAATGGATTTAAGATTGCCAAATTCCTCGGGCAGTAGTGGCACACGCCTCTAAACCCAGCACGAAGGAGGCAGAAACAGGCAGATCTCTGTGATTTCCAGGCCAGTCTGGACTACAGAGTAAGTTCCAGGACAGCCTTAGCTACAACAGAGAAAACCTATCTCAAAAAAAATAATTTACCAAATTAATTGGATAAACATGAATAACCATATTTCTTTTTAATATATATTAATTATATGTTATATATCATATAAATGTACATAATTATATATATAGTTATACATATAACTATATATATATATGTATATATAATGTGCTTCATACATATTTTATTGAAAATAATTTTTCATACAATATATTCTTATTAAATTATTTTCTTCCCCTTTCCCACACAGATTACCCAATCTCTCCAACTGTATAATTTCATGCCATCTTTCTCTTCCTCTGTAGAAAACAAAATCTAATAAAAAACAAGCAAAGCAGAATTAAACAACAAAAAAAAAAGAAAAAGAAGAAAATACAACATATACACACAGAAAAAAAAAAACCATAAAAAACACAAATTTGGAAACCATAATGCACAAAACAATGTTTTTTTCTACCAAGACGTTAGTTACTAATAACAACTTACTGAGTGGGGGGCATCAGCAATAATAGCTCCCCTTGGAAAGGCTTTCTTTCATTCCTCTCTTCTCTACAGCTGTCAAGAGAGAATTGCCAGCTGGATGCATCACTGATGAGACTTGGAGATGGAAAGGATACCCTCTGGAGTTAGCATCCACCATATGCTCTTGGAAAAATGACCATATTTATATCTGAAATTGAGCAGATGTATAAAAGATTTACTGGTGACTTGTTCCTTGATACAATGCCATGCCTTCTGTCTGGACTCATTTCTGACCCCTCTCTATTTCTGCTTTCATATCCCCTTGTTGAAAATACAGCTCACATCATTAATCCAAGCACTTGGGAGGCAGAGGCAGGTAGATTTCTGTGAGTTCAAGACCATCTACAGTACATGTACATCCTGGTGTACAAAGTGAGTTCCAGGACAGCCAGTGTCACAGCAGAGAAACTCTGTCTTGAAAAAAAAATTTTTTTGAAAGTAAGAAAGATAGAATTTATATGCACAGCTGAATCCAAGAAGAGGTTGCCTACATCAAATAGTGTCTTTATGCTGAGAACAACAAAACATCATCCCAATGATGTTGATATTTAGATGGATCTTTCCCGATTTACATCAAAACTTTACTTTCTTCTATTATCAGAATTATGAAATCTTTCGGAAATCTATTGGACAGTTACCCAAAGTTCTGTGTCACTAACCTTTAGTACTAATTATTGACAGAATGGTTTAGGAAGTTCTTTACCATTTCATATGGATGAAGAGGCAACAAATATAAACTACAATTCACCATGCTAATTTAGCTATTACATATCACAATTTTCCATTAGTACGATTACTAACCTTCTTTTCTCATCATAGCATAACATATCACAAATGACGCTTTGTAATAGAGCAATGCTTCCAGATATATTCAAAAGACTCTAAAGGATTCAACTCAGAGAATTTCTCTTAAGTTTAAAGTCCAAATGTTAAGAAAAAGTATTGTCATACTTGTATTAGTTTAGATATGTTCACAATCATTTTAGGATATTTACATCTTTATCAAGGTTCAATGTTAGTGTATATTTCTATCTATTCTTGATGACTGATTTTCTTTATATGATATAAAAACACAGACTCAAAACATTCCAGACAGTGTTCATCTTGGTCAAGAGCTTTAGCAGTTGATTTATATTTCTTGATGAAAATGAATTTTACCTATTACAACCATAAGGGTTCCCTTAGCCTTTGGACCTTTCATGATTAACTTATGTCTTAATTAAATCTCATCTACAGTTTATTCAACCTCAGATGGTCCCATGACAAGTACTCCTGATAATTTTTTCTGTGCAAAACCTGAGCATCTATTAAACACTTACTAATTAGTTATGCACACTTATAGGTCTCCTAATATATCTCAATTTCTAATAGTTAGTTAACCACATAGGGCTATTGACCACTTCTGAATAACCATACTTCATATTTTGTATAAAATCAGAAATTTATATCACAAAAGAAGGTATGTGCTCATTTTCCTATTCAGATGGTTTATATGTGAAGTCAACCTGAGGGATGAGGCATCCATTATGGGGACATAAAATTTCTCATCTTCCTAGCCTCACTTCATACTTTGTACAGTACTTCAATTCCTGTGTTATCCAACAAAGGATGAAATAAAAGGCATGTTATTAAAAATATGTATTGTCATTATTTGTTCCCTAACTCTTCACAAAGTAGTTTATCAGAAGAACAAGGGGTCTTGATGGACACAGAGCCAATAATGCTAGTTCAGAGGTACAAACAGCACTGTCTGTTATCTAAGGTGAGCCAAGATGTAGTACTGATATTTTATGACAGTCCTATCTCTTACTCTATACAAGGCAAGATTTCCATTGAGAAAATATAGAGTAGAGAATACTTTCTTCTTATGTAAAGAAATGACATGGATGATTAGATGTAAATAGGCATGTGTGTCTATTCACAAGCACATAATTCCTGAATAGCATAAATAATATATTAATCATTTCTATAATTGAAGAAAAATCTCACATTTATTGAATTCTGAGTATGTGCTAAGATTTATTCAACATTTTTTTCAATTATTGTTATCCTAGATAAATTTCAATACAAGTTATTTATTAGCATTTCCTCAAAACAGGAACAGATCTCTCTTGGGGCCCAATCTGAAATGACTGGGTATGTGTCACTTTGTGCATGTGATTCCCAAACACACTGTTCTCTAACACTACAGAAGAAATTTCCCTAACATTCTATATTGTTAGAAATAAATGCACATAATTTATACAGTGAATGAAAGTATAAAATCATAATACTAAAATCAAAATTTGGAGATTAACTCCAAATACAAAATATTTTCTTAAGAAATTTGAATGGAAAATGAGCTCAGATAGGAGAATATTTAAAACTAACAGTGAAGGCAGTTTTTTGTGATTTAGTCATTTTCATCATTGATTTTATATTAAGGGTTATCTATATTAGGATTTTTAAAGTATCTCAACAGTCACTCTCCTGAAAATGTCTCTGAATATGCATATGGAATCTGACCTTAGCTTACCCTTTTGGCATTTAGATGGCTCTGCTTTCTATCATTCTCCAAATTTTGCTGCAAATTGCTGCAGCCTCATGGTTTAACTGATTTTCCTAACCTGGAATTTACATTTCAGAGATACCTAATCTGGGACATGATTTTTTGATTTTGGAGATTAAACATAGTTTTAAAGTAATGACAATAGAAGATCTAATGCTTATAAATTTGTGAGGATGCTTTCTATAGCTGTGAAAATAAATTCTCTTTCAATCCACAGTATGTATGCCTCTATCACACAGGGCACTGCAGTTCCAAGGAAGATTCATCTGTAGATGGATGATGCATAACATCTCAGAAGAAGCAAGCACCATTTTCATTGGAAAGAAAGCACATTTTTGGAAGTCTACAAGAAATACCTGTTTTTGTAGAATCTACTGAAGCATCAACAAGTAATGAATTCTTCTTTGCAATTCTTATATATTTAAATTTTATTTTCATTTTACATGCTTAAGGATCTAATATAAGTATTTTGAATACATGAAATATATAATGATCATCTCAGACTACTTAGAATCTTTGTCTCCTTAAACATCTTTTAAATTTTTATTGACAAAAATCATTTTATTAAAAAATGCATACATATGCAAAAAATTATGTGTTATTTCATTGTATGTATAGAATGATAGTGATTGAATCAAGGTAATTAATATTTATCTCTATGCCATTACTTTATATTTTGTATTCTTAGAACTACTTTTCTGTAGTTATACTGAAAATGTAGTAATTTTATACAGACATGAAAAATTTATAATAGTCTCTCATAAATAAATGCACATAGACATGATCATCATTATACTGTGTAGCCAGATATTTACCAGATGTAGAGGTTGATTCAGGTTCAAATTAAATCTTTGGTTTACTCAATTAGTGATTCCAGTCCTTGAGCCCTGGATCATTTTGACCTCCATGCAATCTAGTCTTAAGCCTAGAACTGGAAGGTTTCAGCCTTAGCCTCCAAGCAATATAGACCTTTTAATTCCCCAAGATTTATTGCTGACTAAGCCACTCTGAACTATCTCCTTCTGCACTCTGACTCTTCTAACTCACTAAATCTTTTGGCCAAACTCCTCTCCAAGCTGACTGTTTTCTTGTGAGCCTGCTGACTATTTCTTATTGAACTCTTCTAACTCAATATTTCTGCCTCATAATCTTCTGACTACTTCTGTGTCTCTGTGAGCTTTCACGGCCCCATACTGCCTCAGTTGGGTTCTCTGATTCTCTACCATATCCCTAGTCAGACTGCTTCCTGTGCTTGTTTCTATACTCTGTTCTGTTTTAAGAATTAAAGGCATGCATGGACAACCACTACCTTCTGAATGCTAAGAATAAAGGTGTGTACCAACATCTTCACATTCTGTCTACATTCTATCTGGACCACATAGGTCTATAAATTTAGTCCCTTCATATAGACCTCTGGAATATAGACACTTCTTAGTTTTCACACAGACCTATTGTCTACATATTCACCCTCTTTGTTTAAGATATGAATTGTGCTATGCAAATAGCTCTAACACAGTTTAACTATTACTATAGGAACAATTATCAATCCCATAAACTTAACAGTCTGAATGTTCTTTTGAACATCCACTTCAGCTGTCCATGTGATGATCTTACATAGGTCCGGATTTATTGAGTTCTCTTCAGGGAATGTCCATTTAGCACCAGAGTTTTCCAGTCTGACAAACTATCATCTCTGTTTCTTCAGCCAGGTTCCTGAGCTGCCTTTCTGTGACTCTTCCTTGAGTTTTGCCTTCCACATTAGTAATCTATGAAGCTTCTCTTACTTGAAACATTAATTTTGTTGATAACCACAGTTTTGGGTTTTTTGTTTGTTTGTTTGTTTGTTTCCTGTGGAAATACAAATGGAAACTCTTACCCAAAAAAACCATATACTCTGACTTCAACTCTGGTGGTAACACATCGTTTTAGTATACAGGATGACTTAATTGAGTTTTTTTTTTTTTTCTACAGTCCATTGTCTTTGAACATCTGTTGCTTATGCTTCATTGGCATCCAAAAAATTAAAGTCAATAAAGCATCATGCAATCTATCCCTGGGAGTCCTCGTTCTTATTGTTATGTTTATTATCTTTCTGTTTTTCTCCAAGTCTAGGGCACTGCTTCCTTTTGTCTTAGGGAATTTTCCATCATTAAGCCATTGTCTCACATATTTCTTGGTGATCTGAATTCATTAGTCCAAGGGAGACCCTTACCTCAATTACTACAAATCCCAGGAGGCAAAGTCCTCCTTTCTGGATTATCTTTAGCTTTATCAAAGCTTTGCATACAGTCCCTTTGCAAATGGCCTCATTTCTCACAGATAACACAACAAATACTTTGAAAATCACAACTTTTAGTCATTGCTTGCTCAGCTACATAAGCTGTAGGGTCAATATCAGCAGTAATTCTGCTCCATTCATTTATAGATGTTGATCATGCTTTTAACAATCTAAAAACTGCTTAACACTCTGCATTTGCGTTTTTAAACACCAAAGATTCTATTAATGTCTGTCTTACATCTGGATCTGAGATTGTTCTGTTTACAGCTGTGATTAATCTTTGTAAAAAGTCAGTGAAGTCCTCTCCTGTGTCTTGCATAACCTTTGTAAATGATGTAGACCTCTTTCTCAGCTCCTCAATCTTATCACAGGCACTTTATGTTACAACACAATATTGTACTATAACACAGTTATCAAATTGCATCTACATTCTTAAGTAAATCAGCATTCTGACCAGAACCTAACTATTGAGCTTTCATGATATTCACACCTTTAGACCTATTATGATTTTCCATAATTGTTGCCTCTTCTCTCCCTCATTTCAGTCAGTGCAGCTGAGGATCAGACTCTTGTACAGTTGTAACCAAGTCTCTCCAGTCTTGTGGGATAATTCTGTTGTTGGTAGTACAGGTATTTAACATCTGTCTCATATAGGGTGAGTACATTCCATGTATTACTACTGCCTCTTTAAATCACCTTACATCTAGCATTTCTATGGTTGTCCAGCTTAACCATAATTTTTAAAATTTTCTCCATTTTCAGTCATTTCTTTCTTAGTAACTTGGAAAGCCTGTGGGGGTTGTCACCTTTCTTCAATTTTGTTAGGAGGTGGTACTTAGGTTCAGAATTAAATGGAGGTGGTCACCTTTTCTCAATTTCTTTTTGATGTGACACTGTACATTCACAATTAAACACTTCTGTCAAAAAGAGCTGTCTACCTTGATTAGTTTCCTGTATATCTTGTAAACATTCTCCCCTTTTCTGTCTCTTAAACTCTTTTATTTCTATCTTTAATTCTTTCAGTTCTACAAGTAACATTTCAAACTTTTTCAAGGAAAATATATAAAATCAAGATTGGTGAGAGCATGATGGAGTGGCAATGGTGGCTATTTCAACTAAAGTTTCTAACCCTCCTCCCCCTGAGCTTATCATTAAGGCACCAGAAACGATGTTTCCCGGTTTTCAATATGAAAAAATCTGTCTATATTAATAGAATTGTCTTTTGAGGTGGCTCACTATGATTTGCTCTCTTGGAGGTTCTGGATGGTTCTTGTCATTCTACCTTGTTCTGGGCTCAAAGCTACTCTGTCTCCCAAGTCTCTCTGGGATCCATTCAATCTAAAAGAACAGGTGGAGACAATCCCAGCTGTCTTTCTCCTCTGGGATGTCCTCTGTGACATTTCTGTTAGATTTCTTCTATCCTCTGAAACACTAGATCCTTCTCCCAACCACACTAGTCAGACAAATGTAGTGATGTATGACCCAGGTGCAGATGTTGAGTTGGGTTCATATGGCAGTTTATTTATTTATTTATTTATTTATTTATTTATTTATTGGTTAATTCAATCATCAATTCTAGTCCTTAAGTTTTTCTAGTTCTAGTCCTGGAGTTTTTCGAAGTCCATAGAATCTAATCAGCCTTCAAAGCTAACTATTGATTGAGCCACTATGACCAACTTCATCAGAACTGAACACTGACTCTTCTGGGTCAACTCATTCACTGCTCTGTCTAAAACTCTTCTCAAACCTGCCTGATTTAAACTGATGTTTTGAGCAGGCTTATTGTTTCTGACCAAACTCTTCTGAATCTGTCAGATTCTGGCTGACTCTCTGACTGACTCAGAGTAAACTGCTCTGCTCAGCTTCAAACTTATTCACTCTTCCTGTCTAATACTAACTTCTGTTGAGTTGCCTCTTTTCTTTGTGTCTTTTCCTGAGCTCTCATAGCTCCATGATGCCTCAGTCAGTCTCTCTGCTCCTCAGTCAGACCAATTCATTGTCTTCTGTGTCTTGTCCCCTGTCCAGTCTGTCTTCTTCAGACTGCTGGTCATACTGCCTATTGTAACTAACTGCTGTGGAAGCACTCAATAGATGCTTAGGAAATTTGACTTCATTAACACTTCTTAATGAGCTCCTTCTCTTCATTCTTATTTTCTTCTAGATCTTTCTGCTCCCTTTCTTTTCCTGTAATTCCTTTATAATTTGAGGTAAGACCAAATATAGACTTAGACCACTCATTGCCTTGCCTTATCCTTTTTGGACCTTGATTCCTTGGGGTGTTTATATACTGCTGGTTCAATAACACTATGCTTCAGGGTCTCCTGGTTCCCACTAGGTAGCTTTTACAGGATCTTCAACAATTCTGCCCAAATCTTTAGTACAGACAAACCCCTATCTGGAAGAAGTAAGAGCCACTCTTTGATGTGGTAGAAATCACACCACTGTCAATAAATGTTTCTTTATTGTAACTGCATAAATAAGAGATAGGAATAATTCAGACATTTGTCAATGGGTGGAAGGATATATGAAACATGTGTCTGTGTGTTTTGTTGTTTTTATGAGTGTGAGTGTTTGTGTGTGTGTGTGTGTGTATGTGTGTGTGTGTTTTAGAATTAATTTCTTGGGTCCTTTCTCCAAATAAAGCTCCTACCTAGGGTGACGATTATGAGGATGGCACCCAGTACTGTGGTAGCAGTCACACTGCCCATTGCTACTGCAGAATATGCAGTCATTATGTTTTACAAGCCTATAAGCATGTGAAATCTCAAGTAAAACCAGGTTTTCAAAGTCTACAATAATCTGTTTTAGTGTGGGAAGTGACAGAGGCAGATATGAACCTAGTATGACAAAATAGAAGGCAGGATCCTTCCCGCAGCAGAGGAAATATTAGAGATGCTTATTGATGAATTATGGTTTTAAACCATCCAGGCAATGGGGGATCTCCTTATATTGTAGCCAAAATCAATGTACATAAAGAATTACAAGAAGGTCAAGCTAAAAAATAATTAGGAATATTTTTAATGAAAGATCATGGAACTACTAAAATATATCTGACATAAAAATTTAAATAATCCAGTGTGTGCATGATGATAAGAGGGGAAATAAATGTATATCAGCTAATCAATATTTAAACAAAAAAGTAGTCAATTCTCTTTCTTCACAATTTTTGCAGAATATACTCTTGTCAGTTATAAGATCTAACAGGGACTGCCATCTTCATAAATAAAGGACATTTTACTTTCTCTTGTTCATTGTTAAAAAGCTAAAATATCAATCTTTTGTTTACTCAAATTTAACTGGACATTGTAAATGGACCAAAACATTATGAGTATATGGGCTTTCAAAGTTAATAACTCCCAGTTTTCTCAGTACTTACTGGACACACAAAATACAGAAAGTTGCAGTTCCTAGAAAGAACTGAGAAATCAGCTTATCTGTTATCAAACTGATCATTAAGTAAAATAATAACTGTGTTCACAGGTGGCTGTACAGAGGTGAAAAGGGAAAAACAATTTCATGGTGTTCTTTGCTCCTGGCAACAAAGTGCTCTGTGCAACATCACCTTCATTGCTGAGCCTGGATTCACTAGTGACAGGCTTCATCATAATTCCATGAACCTAATTGCTGGATATTGGATCTAAGAATTGGACCATGTTATATACCTGTTATCTTATATGGATTGCAACATGTTAGAGATATATATAGGAAAAATCTCTGTGTATGTTTTTTTTGATATTGCACCTAATTTAGAATATACATGCTTCAAGATCTGCCAAATTAAGAATAAGTTAAAAAAGAACTATTTTCTATATGTTAAATCTTTTTGTACCCTTTCTTTTGATATAGGACTAACATTTTGAAATGAATAATTGCCCAAATCATGACATTTTATCAGAATTTTATTTTCTTTGTGATTTGAAATATATACTTTGAATTCTCCAGGCAGATTTTTTTCCGTTTTATCTGTTTTATCCTTGGAATTTAAGATTAGTGACTTACCCTGTAGTGAAGCTTTATGTGTTGCCTTTTTTTCCCAATGTCAAATCTGTCTATACTTTATTTCCTTCAGTTTTAAAACATTTCACAGGGCCAATTTTAATTTTTTATAAATCAACAACAAACGTCAAATTAATGGAGAATTTTAGAGTTTTCACATATCTTAATATCAGTTTACTTTAAAGTTTAGAACAGATTCGTCCTAAATCAATTGTGTCTACCTGCAGAGACTAAACTTTATCTTTTGTTTAGCAATTTTCCATATTTTTTCCAAATGCTTAACTAGTTTTGTTTACAAAATTTAGCTTCAGTAATTGCTCCCCAAGGTTCAACACCATCCAACATCAAATTGCTGAAGGATTTAATTTGAAAGAATCTTAATGAAAACAACTCACCCCTGACTGGGCTGGCATTTGCTTCATCCTTCTGGCTTTCCTACATCAGAGGTGGTCTTAGCTTAACAAAGGTTGTTGTAAAAGGACTTGTGACTTTTCTTCCTGTACTAAGTTCCAATCATATACACACAGATATATTTCATAATTCCCAAAGCAAATTCACATTTTATTAATTAATTTGTAGGCATGAATCTTAAAAATTGACTCTTTTCTGTTGTTGTCATCCTATTTGAAATTATGAGTGTCCTATGAAAGCTGGTGATCTTTTTTTTTCCCTCCAGGGTCTGTTTTACCACCTAGATGAGCAATGATTATAGCTCTGATAGGCATCTCAGACAATTTAGTAGGTTGCATTATGAAGGCTAAATTACAAAGAGTCACCCATGTGTTTCCTGCAGGATCGAGTACAACACAAATTGTGATTAATACTGTAGAACTATTGAAGGCTAGAAACAAATATCAACTCTAAAATTATATGCACAAACATAAAAATATGAGAAAAATGTTCAATATATTTCTAATAATCTATGATTCAAACAGTAAATTGCAAGGGGGAAACAATAGATGAGATGGGATCAAAATAAAAATGTAACATTAAGTATTGAAAATGCATGTATTCATTAGATAATATCTTCAATGTCAAATCAAATAAAATCAAATTAACATTTCATACATACTTTTTAAAGTGGAAGAGATTTTGTACAGAATAAAAATTAAAACTATGAAGAACAGAAATCAACAACAGATATTGAATAATATTTAATTATCAAAACAAAAAATAAAACTATAAATAACATATTTAATCTAGGCAAACAAAGGAAAATAAGAATGATAACAAAGCGTTAATAGAGGCAAAATTAAAAGATCGATCTTGTGTAGGAATTACAGACATTGAAATGATAATAAACGACCTCCCCAATTTTTATGAAAAGATATTTTTTATTTTGTTATAATCAATTACTTTGAAAATACAACTGACTCATAAAAAGTAAGTAGAATGGCTCAGTAGTTAACAAAATATTTACAATAATTAATCTAATAATATTATATCCACAAAAATTCAGTTATCTAAAGAAGCACTCTAGCAAACTGACAAAAGACTTGACACAAATGTTATTTCATGAGAAATTATCCTGCTACAACAAAAGCTGAAGGTCAAGACCATAGATCTGAATGCAGGAAGAATGTTATAAGTAATAAACTGATAGTAATACTAGATATATATTTTCTTCCATCTGAATCAAACTTTTGCAAGTTGATTTTTAAAATATGAACGACTTTATTCCAGAATAGCCATCTTAATTTAGAAGGGAAAAAAACAGAAGTATTAAATAGAGCTTGAATTTTTAAAAATATTATTAGTGAAAATAAAAATCAATTTTCTCTTTCTTTTGTCTTTTTTGTATCCTTTCAATGTATCTCCTTTTTGGCTCTCTTAAATTCTCAAATCATGGACTCTCTTTTATTTTTTTACACAAACACAGATTCACAAACATGCATGTATATGTGTGTTGTGGGCATTCTTAAATTTAGAAATAAAATCTGGTATGAATATAAATAAAAGCATGCTATTTTATGAACTAAAACAATGACATTATAGCACAATATCCCTAATGGTGGAATAGCGACATGTGTACCTTGGCAGTAAACAACAACTCTCACATTGGACTCACGGCACACTCAACAAGACAGAAATTATGTCCAGTCCTAGAAACCTAGCCATCTATTCATTGCTAGTAAAATTATGGAGCTTATCAGAGAACTTACATGTTTACTAAAACAGCATATTTGCTAATTATAGTCTAAATTTTTTGTCAAATCACCAACAGTATTGGAACTTAAGATTTATTATAGAAATGTAATGAAGATACTTTGAGTTAGATAATAACTGAAAGATTAACCCAGAACAACAAATCCAAAAAACTATCTACTTATATTTAAGTTATTGAACATTGACAAAGGAGGAATAAGTTCAATAGGGTGCAAAACAGTTGCTTTCAAGATGTTGAACCTGAAAGTTGGTCATGCAAATGTACACACACACACACACACATATAGACACACACAAGTATACACATACAAACATCATATATGACACAAAATATTGTATTTTTCCAACAACTCACAAAAATTAAAACAAAATGAATCTTGTGTGTAATTTGTAATATAGTATTTTAAAATTAGTGCAAAAAAGCAAGGAAAAATCTGGCTGAACAATGGTATTTAAATATATATAAGATACAATGTAAGAAAAATGAATTAAAGATTAAAATTGTACTCAGTTTAAAGCAAAAAGTTAGGTACATACACGTGCATGAGGCACACACATATAACAGGACAATATGAGAAACTACTATATACTCACAACATCTAAACACAGAAGATTGGAAGTGTTGATTGCTCTAAACAGTAATATCACTATATATATTGTAAGAGGTACTGCAAAAATATACAGTCACATTAGAAAATCATTTTGATGGGTTCTAGCGGTGTCTCAAAAATCAAACAATATTTGTTCATGTGATATTATGTTACACTTCTAAGTACTTTGACAATTAAGTTGAAAATACATTAATATCAAAACTTTTGGTTAATATTGTTATTTAATATATACCCAAATTGGAAGTGTATAAAATGTGCTTCAGTTCTGTACTAATTTCTTTTCTATAGTTGTGATAAACCACTGAGCAAAAACAACTTGGGGAGAACAAAAGTTTACTTTAGCATACAAATTACAATGCTACATGGAAGAAACCCAAGATAGTAATATGGGAGTAGTTCTTATAAATATTAGGAGGAGAGGAGGGATGATTGAATGAAATGTAAGAATTTTTAGAACATTGAAATAATTTCATTCAATACTGTAATCCTGCATACAGAAAGTTTTACATTTATTAAAACCCATGAACTTCATAAAATGTTGATCAAATTTCAATAAAAATACTGAAGTTCAGTTCATAGTTATGACACAAGTTCAGTACATTATTTGTAAAGTCTGAACTACAAAATAGAAAATATTTATAACAGGAGAATTCTAAGTTAGGAGAAATATGTGAGAACTGTCTTCACTATCTTATCTCAAGTATCAAGAAATAATTTTAAAATATCAAGCCAGAAGAATATATTTTATAGAGCTACTTGTCTAACATCAACTTACATAAAGATAATTTAATCCAAATATAGTTTGTCAAATTGAATTTATTATAAAAAGGCAAGGAAAATTTAAAATATGCTAACTGTTGTATTTTAAATAGAAAGATAACATCAGAGAAATTAAACATGTTCATTTTATTTAATACAAAAAGAAAGCCTCTAAAAATGCAAAACTTATGTGACTAAAAGTGTAAGTGAAATTGTTCCATAATGAATGAATAACAATTTCTTCATGAAATCTCAAGTGAGAGAAATAGCATATTCTTATCATGACTTTGAAGTTGTGCACTTTCATTAATGATTTTAGAGTAGTAATGGAAAAAATAAGAACAAGAATAGCTCATATACATTTAAAATTAAGATAGTCAAATACTTTTGTTAGATGATATTACTATCTACACTTACAATCTAAAGGAAAGCAATGAATTATGAAAACTCATAAGAAAATAAATTTATCTGAGAACAAGATAACTACTAGTTTGCCAATTCCATTTCATTGAAAGTTTGACACTCAGGAATATCATTAAATAAAATGTATATAATTAATAATATTACAATCTCTTAAATCTTTGGTCATAGTTTAAAAACTTTGTTTAAACTTAAAAAGAAAAAATTCTACAGAAGGTTAAAAATTACTTGAAATATTAGAGATGGAAAATAGAGTTTTTTCCAGTGTATAGAGATTAGATGAAATAATTTTTAGAATTCCCTGAGAATTTTTTCATTAAGTGATTTTTTTCATTAAGTTGAATGTGAAGCATACTTGGGGTGGGAGGTGCAATTAATCACTAATACTGGAGTTCTTGTTACCTACTCTTAATATTTCTCATAGAGCTATGTGGAAAAACCTATATTTCTAACACAAATATTCATATAAAAAACAGCACTGAGTAAAATGTAAAGAAATATAACTACATTTCCATGTTAAGTCAACAATTATCAATGATACTAAGATTTTTAATTAGAGAAGGTATTTTCTATTAATAACAGTGTGGTAAATCATTATGTCTTCTCATGTAATAGCCTCTTCTCAAACTTCTAAACAACAATCCTAATATTGATAGCCTAACATGCTTCAATATTGGTAAATCATTCAAAAATTTTCATTAAACAAAATGAGAAAATTAAACTGCTAACAAGAATATCTTAAATTATTAGTTAGATATGTATTTCCTAAATAAGATTTAAAATTATGATTTATAATTCATACCAGTCAAAATCATGAATAAGCACTTAGTTTGTAAAGCGGCTTTAACTCTAAAAGATGGGAAAAGATTTCCTCCCACTCTATATCTGAAAGAAGGCTAATCCCCAAAATATAAATAACTAACTCAAGAACCTAGACTTGAACAAAATAAAAAATCCAAATTTTAAAAAAAAAAATGGAGTACAGATCCATTTTCAACAGAGGAATCTCAAATGGCTAAGAAATACTTAAAGAAATGTTCAACATCTTTAGCCATTAGGCAAATGCAAATCAAAATTACCTTGTGATTCCATCTTATACCTGTCAGGATGGCTAAGATCAACAACACAAGTGAGAGCTTATGTTGGAGCAAGTACAACACTCCTTGATTGCTGGCAGAAGTGCAACCATGTACAGCTACTATGAAAATCAATATGAAGATTCCTCAGGAAATTGGTAATCAACTTAACCTCAAGATGCAGCTGTAGCAATACTGGACTTATACCAAAAGTATGCTCCAAACTATCACAAGGAAATTTGTTGAACTATGTTTATAGTATTTTTATTCATAATAGCTAGAAATTAGAAGCAATCCAGATGAATCTCAACTGAGGAATGGATAAAGAATATGTCGTACCTTTATACAATGAAATATCATCATGAATTTTTAACAAAGAGGGTCCCAGTGGGGACATGTCGATCTTCCTGAGAACAGGAAATATAACAGGTCTTGCAGGTAGACTGGAACAGTATGGGAATGGGAACAAGAAGGATCAGGTAGGGGGAAAGAGAAGGATCTGGAAGAAAGGTAATATGGGGGTTAGCTGGGAGGAGTAGAGGGAGGCAAGGCTGCAGTTGGGATGTACTAAGAAGAGAAGAAAAATTGAATTTGAAACAAAAAGAATAAAAAAAAATTAAAAATAATAAAACAGTGTCAAACACGTGAAAATTAATAGTCATATAACTCTAATACCTCCTCAGTTATAGTGCTGCAGTTTCAAAAGGGTTAATTATGTCATAAAATGTAATGTTATTAGAATTCCAAATGTTACATAGCTCTGTGATGTGCTTTACTTTCTTCTATTTCATCTTTCCTAATAAAAATGAATACGATGCCAGGTGCTATGGTATACAATTTAATCCCAGCACTCTGGAAGCAGAGGCAGGCAGATCTCCATGAGTCTGAGACTAGCCTGGTCTATAGAGAAAGTTCCAAGACAATCAGTGCTGCATAGATATAAATTCTCCCAGGACATTAAAAAAAAAAGCAGGAAAGAAAAATTTATATATATATATAGTGGTAACAGACGCCTTTTGTTATTTGTAAATGGCACATGGAAACAGTCATTGAGAAGAATTAGGTATTGTTCATTATAAAATTCAGAGCAAGACTTAGGTAAAAAACTGAGAAAATGAGTGAATCCTGGAAAGGAGAGTTAAAGGAACCTGGTCTCACCAATACCTACATCAGCAATTCAGTGGATCCTGCAAATAGAACCCTATACTGTCTTGTGTCTGTGAATAATCTCCACCTTCAAATCCCTCCTAAATAGCAGAAATGGAGGGGTGCCACTAACAAAGTCAACATGACTCAGCATCAGGGAGTACTTATAAATAGAAATGTAATGAAAATATGTATTGTGTGGTAAAATAAAAATATATACCCAAATTATAGCCTTTGTGATATAAATTTAGAAGAATGGAGTCCATATTAGTAAAAGAAAACAGAAGCAAACAAACAAAAGTAGGACGTGAAGTTGGGGGATACAGATGTAAGAATGGTTAAGAGGAGAACATGAAAGTATGGTCAAAATACATTGTATGACATCTGAAAGAATGAATAAAAAAATGTAACATTCAGAATGTAATTCTTCCACATTTTGTATCTCCTAGGAATATTGTTATTTTAGGATTATGTACTCATATTGACATTTGTATTATTGAAAAATGTTACCAGTGATATTAAAATACAATTTTAAGTAAAATATGAATATGTGACTTTGGAGACAGATCAGTTGGTGAAGCTCTTGAACCACAGGGGTGTGGACATGCACCTCATCCTACACCACAGGAGACAGAATGAGATGAATTTCTGAATCTTTCTGGGCAGTTATTCTGGCATACTAGTATACTGTAAATTCAGTAAAATATCCTGATTCAAAAATTAGAATAAATAGTAATACACATGATATCTACCTGTGGCGCGCGCACACACACACACACACACACACACACACACACACACACACTATCACACACATACACCACATATACAATAATTAAATGATTATACATAAAAACAGAAGTTTCTAAAACACACTAAATGACAAATATAAATTCTAAATCTAAATGTTTTACCAAATCTATGCAAGTAATTTCACAGAAAGTAATACAAAAATATTTTTTTACATTCTACTTTTCTCAGCAGAAAAATGTGTCTAACAGTAAACTTTTATTTCACATTGTAGCTTTTTTTCCTCTAACTTGATACTTTCTTAAATTTTAGTCATGTACATTTGTCATCCCATTAAACATCACATCTTGAACCTGGACGCCATGAACATGTCTCTTCATAAGTAATCATCATTTGTATAGAGAAGCTTGAAAACAATTTGTTGATATATTCACTAAAAGTTAAATAAAAAACTGAAACAGAAGTTATACCCTCATCAATAGAGGTCTATGACAAGTTCATCAAAGACAATAGCTTTTTCTCATAAGGAATTACTTCACAGCCTCCCTGGTATCGAATGATCTATAATTAAAGTGTGGAATATTATCTACAGTTTATGTTTAGAAGAAGAGATATTAAGAGCTGGGCAGTGGTGGCACACACCTTTAATCCCAGCATTTGGGAGGCAGAGGCAGGTGGATCTTTGTAGGTTTGAGGCCAACCTGGTCCACAGAATGAGTTCCAGGACACTCCTCTACAACAGAGAAACCTTGCCTAGAAAAAAAAAAGAAATAAAAAGATAATCCTGTGAACATTCAATAAATCTTCTAAGAAATGACCATGTCTTAAAACTACAGAATCTGAAAATGTAATGTATAATAATACATGTGTTAGTATAGGAAAATTTATTTTATGGGGCAAAAATCTGTGTATATTTTTATTATTTTTATAGTCTAGGCCATTTCACAACTCAATTTTTAGCATTTGCTGCATACTAGAAAACATGTGTATTGTTTGTTAGAATTTTGCCACAAAGATGGAGTCTAATTTTATGTGTAAATCAAATTTGTTAAAATTTCAGACATTTTCTAGTTTTTACTGTATTTTTTCTTTTTACATTTTTACGTTTAATTGAAACGAATTTTTTTTGGACAATATATTCTGATCATGATTTCCCCCACCCTGTCTCCTTCAGATCCTCCACCCTTTCCAACACCATACTTAACTTTTTCCTTTCTCTTAAGGTGACAAACAGGCACAGGATGTCCTCAAACTTGAGATCCTCCTGCCTTTGCCTACCTCAGCAAATTCTACTAGCATGTGTGTCTACCACCACAACTAGCCTTAGAAATGTTCACATACCAGAAATGTGAAGAAAAATAAAATAAAAATAAATATAGATAAATAAATATATATTTATATATAAATAAAAATAAAACTTTTCACTTTGTTTTATAAAAGAAAAGATGCAAAGAAAAAGAGGACAAGTAAGAATAAAACAAACAAAAAATTCTAAAAAACAAATAAAAATATATTGAGAGCACAATAACTGCATACACATACATATACACGTACACACACACAACATTGGAAACCTTAATATATGTATAAGGACCAGTAAGACAAAAGGAATAAAAATGTACAAAAAAAAAAACCCAGTGTGTGATAAAAACTGTATCCAAGAAAAACCAAAACAAAACAAAAAAAAATTTGAGTTCTTTTGTTTTTGCCATCTACTGCTGAACCTGGGTCTGTCATTATGTGATATATGTGTGTCCAATGGGGTGTCCTTAGAGAAACTAATTTTTCCTTTGCAGGCTGTTGTTAATTGGAGACAGCTTCTTGGTTTAGGTTGGAGCTCTTGTCTACTTTCCCATCTCATTCTGGTTTGCCTCTGTGCTAGCCTTTTGCATGGTTCCCCTAAATGTATGTCATTAGGCAACATTTTATTGCTGATTGAGTTTTCGCTGTTTGTGTCCTATCTAATCTTAGATTTGTGTCCATCCCAGGAATGTCAGTGATTGGCTCCATGGAGTTGGCCTTAAATGTAAATAAATGTTGTTGGTTATGTGCTACTGTTGTACCAGATTATTACACAGGCAGGTCAGCAATGTAGATACCAGATTTCATAGCAGTGTCTCCTTATGTTCAGTCTGACTGTGGAAAAATTGCCTCCCAGATTCAGTCTTGATATCAGCTTACAACTAGCTACAAATTCTTTCAATTGTCATGGTCATAACTGGTGTTTATTGATTACCTTTTATTACACATTGAATTGACCTCTAATCTATTCTGGATTAACCTGATACTGAATTACTTTGCAATGCCCATCAAGTATTCTAGATATTCCCTAATGCAGGATACTGACAGCTGAAAAGTACTTCATATCATTCATCCTTGCTTCTCTGTGGTCACCACATCTGTTCACACCTGCATTTCCACAGTCACCATATCCCACATTCATTATAAAGAAAATAGAATTTCTGCATCATTAAATCTGAAAGAATAACTCAAACAACAAAATATGAAATAGGTCAGTCAATAAACATAGAAAATATATGAAAAATAGACTAGAAAGGAGCAAGTGAGAACCCAAATGATAGCTATACATAATGTTCCCTACTTTGGGTCTGAATGTTGAGATAGCTACACCTAAATGACACCAAAGATGATTCTGGAGTCCAGAAAACTTCTTTGTTTAAAAGAAGTGGTTATTAATTGACATTGACTGATTTTCTCCATTATTCACTCATATGCTCTTCATTTGTAATCATGTTCACTTCAAATATGTTGAAGAAATATATTCACTTCTTTAAATAGTATTTATCTATGCAGCTGCTACGTGCAAAATATTTTATCTATACATTAGGATCACATCTTCTTGTTTGTGAATATTAACTGAAACCAATTATATAGTGCCACATACTACTGGATGTGGTATATATTTCAATTAAAGTGGTTGTTCATTTCTGTCAAACATATGCAACAATAATTAGAGTGAACAGTAGAAAGAGCATGGTATTTGAGTCATGGTGCATGCATGTGTATCATAAAGAATAATCTTAATGTGAACAATCATTGCATGGTAACAAAAAATAAAATGAAATAAAATAAAATGGGATTAAAACTACTACTTCTAAGGTACTGAAGATGGGTTTAGTGTGGATATGAACTAACTGTAATCCTTGATTTTCCTCACAACAAACTGAGGATTATGGTGCTTTCTGTGCTGAGATAAATGTTTTCTTTCAGAAACTTTGCATAATTTATGTTTTTAATTTTGTAAACAGCATTTTTATGTTGCAATAAAAGGTACTTAGAAAATAATTAAAAAGATGTTTCTTATGCTGCCTTACCATCTTGAAAATGCTCCAGTATTTTTGACTTTCAGCATGTGTATAACTGTCAATGTACTGATAATACTGTGTCAGTCCTGGGTAAGTGGTCACAAGTGTCTTAAAGAAAAACCAATAATTCAGAACTTATACGTTTTAACCCAAATTAGCAACTTTATGATTTTTATTCTCAGTTGCAACATCTTTCTGAAATTGCATGGTACAGTATATATATTAGAATCAGTAGGTGAAAAATTCATTGCTCATTGTTCAGTAATCATTTAGATCTCATGGGTTTTGGATCATGAAGAAAATTTGAGAACACTATATTTATTAAAAAATACCCCATAATAAAATACAAATTCTTAAATGGGATAAACATTCTGAAATACATATTTCGAAATATATAAAAGCATAATTTTGAATTTTTAATAGAGAATTTCTAAAATGACTCCGCAAAGAAGTAGAATTGAGGTGAGAATTTTAAATATATTTAATTGGTATCATGAAAATAATTTCTCTTGTGCTATAGAGGTAATGTAGAGGAGAAAAGGGCTAATTCAATAATAATTATTAGTTGTGAGGTTAAAAGCATTTATTCACATATTTTATTGGATCACCTACTAAATAAAAATACAACATGTGACCTCCGTCAATTAATGTAATGATAATTTATTACTTTTATAATATACACTTTGATTACAAAGTAGTCACTATAATAAGAGTATCAACTGGATCGCAGTGGTGCATAACTTTAATCCCAGCAATCATAAGGCAGAGGCAGGGGGAGCTCTGTGACTTCAAGGACAGTCTGGCCTATAGAGTGAGTTCCAAGACAGCCAGAGTTAGAACATAGAAACCCTGGCTCAAAAAACAAACTAACAAACACACACAAAAGTACCAAGTTACATGAATTAAATGACAGCAAAAAAGTTTGTCTTTCTCCTTCTGGTACCAAGAACGATAAAAAATAAGAAGCATCTTTTTTGTGTGTGAAAATCCACTTCCTATAAAGGAAAAAAAAAAAAAACTAGCTTCAAATGTGTCTTCTAATTATAAGGAAGAAGTTTTAAATGCTTATATTTCCCATTTGTAAGCATTTCATTACTTGACAAAAATAATTAATTTAGATAAATACATGGAATTCTTTTTCAAGTTTGAGAAATATTTGCTGTCTAAGATCATGAATGATTTAAACTAATCCAAAAATATTTTAATTAAAATATCATTACAAAAGAGCCAAGACCTCCTTGGTTCTTATGTAGAGTGGAGGAAATACAGAATGGGTAATAGCAGAAAGTAGTTATAAATACAAGCTAAGGCCACATGACCAGTTACAGAAATGAGGATTGAGTATATCTGTCATATTTTTTTTAAAAATGCATTCATACAGATATTTGTGTTCTCTTTACTCAATTTCTTTATCATGTGGTATAACATCAAAACATTGAATGAATGTCCCTCAAGTGATATTGTCACATATTCTAAATTTATAATGCATTTGGGGTTGAATAAGGTTTTAGAGTTGAAGGAATCCCAATGGCAGGAGAGAAAGGCATCGGCGCTAGTGCTTAGATGATTGGGCCTTCACTGACCCTACCCCACCCACTCGGATTAAGAATCTTTAGATAGGCTGATTAAAATATCTAGTAATCATAGACCAATGTTATTGGGCTTCTGTCTTGTGAACTGCCCTACCTTCTCCATAAAAACCTGTTTTCCCTCCACAATAAATGTATTTACACCACAAGTCATTATCCCCAGAGTCTGCTTTTTGAACCAGTGACTCTGCCACTCATTTCATCAGGAGCTCTGCACCCACGAAGAATCATCTGGAGCCCAATGTGGCAGGGATCTCCAATGAGATTTTATCAGATGAGTGGATCTCTCCTTAAACATGGGAAACACTCCCTCTCACAGTAGAAAGTCAGCTTAATATTTTAAAGGGTGCTTTGAAGAGCAGGCAATTGAAAATTTCTTCTAAGCAGTTAAATGCTTTTTATGACAAAGTTGTGGACTTTGGGTGCTGGGGGTCAGATCTGGGACAAGTGAGCTTGGGAATGAGTTATCCAACAGACTCAGAAAAGAGAAATTGCTGACCAGATTCCACCCTATTGCTTTCCTATTGCAGTAGCTGCCCTTGGTTGCCTCAGAGGCTCCACACAAAGCCCTGAAGCTATTTCACAGGAACAGACTGGAAATTTCTCAGAATCCTTTATAAATAATGAGGATGATAAAAAAAGATGAGGTGTCCCAGTCACTGGTCCCCATAGATAAAGGGGAACCTTATGCTGCATTTCCTCCTATGGCTTGCAACCAGTAATAAGGTATAGTTATATTAGGCATAATTATGATCTCATTAAATATGTGTTTACAATTGGATTTGTGATTATTATGTGTAGGCATAATTATGAATTGGCTATTGTTTTCATTTGGAAAATAATCACAACATAAGGATATATAATTTTGTGCCTAATTGACTAGGAGTGGATTTGGGATGGCTATTCTTGGTTGTCAAATTGAACTACATCTGGAAATAGCTAAAATCCAAAGCTGAGAAACACATCTGTGAGGGATTTTTGCTTAATTTTAACTAGACAGATCCACTTCTAATCCAGATCTTTAAGGTAGGAAAACTCATCTTCACCCTGAGTCACACTTCTGATGGAAGTCTATATAAGAATATGGAGGAAGAAAGCTTTCATTCTTTGGATGCTTGCCCTTGACTTGCTAGAAAGTTTATTCCTTCAGTGTCATGAAAACCTACTTCTTCAGGATTGTAGCATATACTGAAAACTAGCTGAGATCCTTGTGAACTGAGCAACTACTGGATTTTCGACTTTCAGTTCATAGCCATCCATTGTTGGATTACCTGGACAGCAGCTTATTATCATTCTACTAAACCCCATATATAGGTGTGTGTGCGTGTAATATATGTATATACAAACATATACATATATATTACATATATAATAGTTTATATGCATTATATAATAATATTTTATATACATTATATAATATATTTATATAATATATGCATCGTTATATAGAATGCATAATATATAATGCACAAATATTATATACATATTATTGTATAATGTATATGTGCCATATATGTGTATGTGTGTGTGTGTGTGTGTGTGTGTATATATATATACACAGAGAGAGAGAGAGAGAGAGAGAGAGGGAGGAAGGGAGACAGAGAGAAAGAGGGTAATTTTTATAATTTCTGTTACTCTAGAGAACTCTGACTTAAACAGGATTTTTATGTGTGTTTTTGATACTGTCTCAGTAAAGTATTTCAGTTTTATTTCCCAGATACTACCTTCTGTAAAGCAAGAAATGTCAAGGAAATCCCATGCTAACACAGGTACTTCATCGTCTTATATCATGACTGTAGTAGAATGGGCCTCTGTGAAAGTTAGGAAGGTTGTGTATTCCAGGGGTCTACATTCAGAGGCCTATGGGATCTGGATGGAATGTGGACACACCTTTAATCCCAGTATTCAGAAAGCAGTGGTGGTCCATGCCTTTAATTCCCAAGAAAGAAACAGTGAGTGGAAGCAAACCCAGGAAGCAGAGCTTAGGTGTCAGTGTTACATAGGAAGTGATGTTTGATAGGAGTCAGAGTGAAGGAGAGGCAAGGTGACTAATCAGATGAAGAGTTAGTTAACAGAGTGAGTCAGAGTGAGGACACACCTAACTCTTCCAGATTTAAAGCAGTAGTCAGTTACAGTGAGTCAATCATATAAGCAGTAGGAGGCAAGCAGTCAAAAGCAGGCAAACAGGGGACAAGACACAGACAATGAAATGGACTAACTAGGGATAAAGCAGAGAAGCAGAGAGAGACAGAGGTAGCTTGTCAAAAGAAGTCAGTATCAGACAAGAAGAGATAAACAGATTGAAGTCAAGCAGAGCAATTCAGTCTGAAGCAATCAGAGATTCAGCCTGAATCTGCCAGAATCTGAAAAGTTTGTTCAGAAACAGTCAGCTGGCTCAGAAAATCAGTCTTCATCAGTGGCTTGGAGGAGACTTTGGACCAGCTCAACAGTGAGTTGAACCAGAAAAGTCAGAGTGCAGAAGGAGCTAGACAGAGTGGCTCAGTTAGCAGGCATTGGTGTTGATTAGATTGTACTAAGATTTAAATGTTCTAGATTTTATGAAGGCTGAAGTCTTCCATTTTTAAACTTAAGAGTCGATTATATGGAAGTCTAAATGCTCCTGGGCTCCAGGAGCAAACTGGTGATGTAATTAGACAGACGAATACACAGTTTTGAACCTGAATCAATGTCTATATCTGGTAAATCTATGGCTACATCTGACATAAATCTATATCAACACATTCTTTTTTAAAAAACCTTCCTGGGGCTTTGTTTCTCCTTTTTGATATAATATATTTATTAATAATTTGAGTTTCATATAATGTATCTTGATAATACACTTGAAATGGTATGAAATGGCAGAACCAACAGCTTTTAAACTTCAAAATCCAATTTAAAACAGAGACAAAGTTCAATTTCCCAGGAAAATAAGAAAAGCTCCTAGCCTTTAGAGCCCACCAATAAAGCCAAAACAAAATGATTGTTGGGTATTAATTTTGAGAACTGAGATGTGTCATTTCTGGGTTATGGTGACTCTGATCATGATTGTTAATTTCTGATTGGCTAAAAATTATGACTAGCTTTGTTTATGTTGGCAAAAACTGTTTATGGTTTTCAAGCGTAATTAGTTGGGAAAATTTTGAGTCAGGGTTGTAGTTCTGAACTGTCATTTCAGACTATGTCCTGGTTGGTTCAGCTTTCTTTTTTCTCTTTTTCTTTTTATGTTTAAACTCAGTAAAATTTTCTTTTCTTTAGACAAATTGTGTTAGTATAATCGGTTCAAAAGGACCCCACAACACCCTCTTCCCATTCCTCTCAGTTTTACCCTCCCACTATGGTTCCCTCAAACAAACAAACAAATAAACAACAATAGCAACAAATACAACATAAATAAAATAAATTTAAGACCAGCTTTTGTGGAAGGAGCATGGATCACAAGTATCACTATGGTCTTCGCAGGCAGCATGCTGCTCTGATCATTGACATTCATCTTCCCCATACTAGCCCAAGACCAATCATGGCAAAATTCTACAGGAAGTTGAGACTCGCTGCCCAAACTCACAGGAACCCGGACCTCCAGTAGGTACCAGGACATCACTCAGGCACATATACGTCCTGTAGGCACTAATGCCTCCTGCAGCCACCAGAGCATCCTCCAGACATCAGAGCATCTTCCAGACACCAGAGCATCCCACAGGCACCAGGGCATTCCATGGCCACCAGGACATCTCAAAGGCACCAGGGAATCCCACAGATACCCAGATATTCTCAGACTTTAGGGCATTCTGCAATGTTTGGCCAATCCACATATACTTGGACTTCTCTTAGGCACCTGGGCATCCAACAGGCACATGGACATCACCCAGGCATCTGGACATCACTCAGGTATCTGGCCATCCTTCAGGCACCCAAACATCACACAGGCACTAGGGAATCCACAAGGCTTTGTTTCTTCTAACATCTTTCTGGTGTTATACACAATCCAGCTGGCTCTTCTATGAGCTTATTTTCAAGCTGTATTCTGTTTTTTTATTGTTTGCCTTTAAAGTATATACACTCTCTAATTTGCTATGTACTGTGGTGATTATAAATTCACTTATGCAGAAAATATCAGTTAAATAAGCATCATAATGAATGAGTATTACATTGTATTCTGACATTATTTATTTTTAATTTCATATAATGTGCATGTACTTGTGTGTGTTCAAGTGTGTGCAGGGATTTCTTACAAAGTGCATACATAAAGGTAGGAGAATAACTGGAGGGAGTTAATTCTCTTCTTTCATCATGTGAATTTTTTGATGGACCTTAACTTGTTAGAGTTTGTAGTGAGCACCTTTACCTATTGAAGTGTATTGCTTTCATGAATTATAATTTATATTCACTTATAATTGATAGATCAATCTGAAATTTTTATGATAATTAATTTTCCATCAAGTGTCGCAGTTTTCACAGCTGCTAAGATTTATACACTTTTATGTTTAAAAACTGAAAGGCAGAAATGTTACCTTCTTTTATACACAGTCCTCATAGCAACAAATATCTTCTGAATTTGGTGCTTATACAATAACCTGCTCTGTAGAATTGTATCAATCTCAAATGCATTTCAAAACACTTACATCTAAGTATGTTACATTTGGTATTCACTGGATAACTAATGAAGATTTGATATTGAGCCAAATACTACTGATTTATAATATAAAAATGACAAAAGGAATGCTGCTTTCAATAACTTGTGACATTTACAATTCAGGTTTTCTTGGTGATAATCTATAGAATACATTCATTGATTGCAATTAAATAATTCTAATCATTTTTATCTATAGAGTTGTTTTTTCTTCTACACATATTCACAAACTAAAGTATCCTTACTTAAATTATTATTCATGTATATTTTAAGTAACATTATCTTGTTAAGAGTATATCATATAAACTTTATATAAGTGACAATGCAGATGTATATATATAATTTTTGTAAATGTGAATAATAGGTTCATCTCTGCTTTTACAAAGTATATCAGGATTATTTTCCAGCAATATTTAAAATTTCTGCTTTATACTTTCTTTCACTTCATCGTATTCACATCCTTTTCCTTCTAATATTTTACACATTTTATTTGAAAGATTTTATAAAAACTTATCTTTAATTCTATTCAAATATGAAAGTATCAGTAATGTATCAACTTATACTCATAAATCCAAGTAAGCATCATATGTATACGTACTTTTTTGTAAAGAACACATTGGTTTTGATTATATAAGATGTTTTTCTTAAGTAAGACAGTTAATTTAACATGACAGATGGTGGGTGGGTGCATAGCATGTAGGCACAGATGATACTGGAAAAATAGATACTACGGAGAGATATTTGGGATATGCTGGTAATAGACTATATTGTGTTTAGAAAATACAAATCTCGTGCAACAATTAGTTATAATCCAATATAATGGACATCAAATATTATTTCTTATCAATGGACTATTACTGACATTAACATTATACTTTCATATATGCATCCAAAGTATTTATTATACATTTAAATTTGAGTATAATCACTATATAAAAGATAATTATATGATATACTATATTAGGCAGTGTTCTTTAAAGGAACACAGTTAATAGAATGATTGTGTATTACAAAATGCACTAGATTAGCTTACATGATACCATTTGAGTAGTTCAACCATGGCTGCATGTTGGAAACTCTGAAACTCAGAATCTTCTCAGTCCACGAGGACAGATGTCTCAGCACTTTCAATATGATGCTAAAGACCTGAAAGATTTCTTGAGAGAAGGCAGTCTTCATTCCATATTGGAAATCTAAATAATCTGGTTTCTGCTGTCAGTGAGGAAAGGGCATAGTAGTAGCAGTAACAGGTTAGATTCAGTCACCAAGAAGAAGAAAAGAGAGAAAACAAGCAACAACTTTCCTCTGTACCATCTTGTTTCAGGGAAATTTTAAGGTTCCAGTTATTCTGTGGAAAAATGTTTCCTCATCAGTTAATCTTTGAAGAGAAAACCCTCTTAGATCACTCCGAGTCTTTTTGCTTAGTTGATCCCAGATTCAGTCAGATTGACAACCCAGATTAATGATCTCAAGCACATTCTTTCAGCTTATAATTAACAAGTTTTATAAAAAAGATGTTTGATACAAAGAAACTTTTGAATGTTTCAGATTTTGAAATATATGAACAAGAGATGCCTCAATGTTTATAAAAAGACAATGTGAAAGTGTGTATGTATATATAAATATAAATATCATTTGTATATTATCTTTACATATACATAAAATAACCATGATTTTGTTTCAGCTAATCTAGGTAATGTCTTAAAAACAGGATATAATTCTTGAATAAACATCCTTTAATATTTCTTTGTTAAATCATTTTAATCTTAAGATAATTCATTGATATCTGTAAAGCTTTGCTTAAAGGAGGAAGAGGCAAATATTATAAACATCATAAATAATAATAGAAATAAATAAAATAATGTAAATTTGATCATTCTGTGATTCCTAGTACACATATTCAGCTAATTTTAATTATATTTGTCAGTACTTTAAAATAAAGGGTATACTTAGTTTTATCTGTCTATATAGCTTTACGTTTAAATGCTTTCATGTTAAAACTGAATACTTATACTTAATGCTAATTTAGAATAATACAAGTAACATTTCAAATATTAAAATCTAATCACCCTACCAATAAATAAAAATATCTGCTTTTATAAATTATTACCTCTGGAAATATATAATCTTGGTGTAGATCCCTTATGTAACATTAAATAACTTAATGTTGTACCAGTTATTTCATCTTCTGGATCACTAGTCCATTGTCTCAAACGTAAAGTGCTAATAGTAAAAGAATTTTGTATTAAGGAAGTCACTACATAGTCATATATTAACATTTTAAGGATGGATTCACTGGAAGTTTGTCTATTAAATTTTTTTCTCAGGATGTTTTGTTGATTTATTTAGATAAAGCACTGAAATTAGAAGCTGAACCTTAAAGAAGTTCTTTTTCTTATTTTTTAAAAATTTTACATATATGAGTGTCTTATCTGCATGTGTATCTGTGTACCATGTATGTTCTTTATGTCAATAATGACAGGAATATGGTACTAGAGGCCCTGGAGCTGGAGTTACAGATGGGTGTGAGCTATAATATGGGTACTAGGAATCAAACCTAGGTTCTTTGGGATAGCAACAAGTTTTCTCATCTGCTGAGCCATCTCTCCAAACACACAAGCATTTCTTACTTTTTTCTGGTTGGAGAATTTCATACATGATTATAATATGCATTTATCTAGCCTTATCTCCATTCCCTCTTCTCTATTTCCTCCTCCTTCTCCCCACCACTCTTTGTTTTTTTCCACCAAATCCCTCCATTGTTGCCAGAATGAATGTGGATGTAGGGCAATGGAATATAAACAGCCTGCATGTTCATCAACTAATGAAATTATAATGAAAATATGGCACTTCTATATAATGAAATTTTATTCAGCTGTTAAGACAAATGAAATTATGAAATTTTCAGATAAAATGATGGAACTAGAAATAATCAGTGAGGTAACCAAATCACTCAAAGACAATGACAATATGTTGTTTTATATATGGACTCTGCTTTTGAATTTTTGGATCTGTATATTAAATTGGAGTACCCATGAGGTAGAAAAAATATAATGTAATGTTTAAGTAGTGAAATTCCGTAGTGAATAAGTCATTTTGTAGAAAAGAAGTGATTTCAAAATTTCATACTTAAATTCAATGTCATAAGGCTTACCTAAACTTCATAGTCTTGATGGCATAATCACATATATGCCAGAAACCTACCATGAAACACCAAAGGCCACATTTCAAGAAATAGAAAAGCAGAGCTAAATCTGTTCTTTCAAAGATATCAATGAGATGCAAACAACACAGTAATTCTAAGATGATATTACCTTGATATATAGGAATCTATTCTTTGACTTTCTAATTTCATAGAACTGATCATTTGTGCATCAATAGCTATTTTTTTAAATAGTAAAGCAGATCATGAAGCATGATACAACAAGATTAAAATACAAACAACACAAAGTAAGTAATTACTCAAGTAGAAATATGGCTAGTTAAAAATTATTGTTTCAAAAGAAACACAAGTTAGAACAAGGGAAAAACATGTAAATCTTTTTTATTATTATTCAGAGAAGAATGCTCATTGCCTTGTCTCTTGACTCTTACAACCATTCCTGAGATGGATGTGATAATGTACATTCATCTATCTAGTGGTTTGTTGTACACTACATTCTAACTTATCAAATGCCAGGCACAAGCTTATAGCATTCATGTCTGCTAACAAATGGTGAGCTTGGGGTGCTTACTGAAAATACTGAATGCTTTGTAAGATTTGTATTTTGAGATCTCAGCATATGTATACCATGCTAAATCTGCAAACTTTGGAAAACATAAACCTGATCAGTTTGGGTCTCTTTTCTGGATCACTATGCAGATAGCTCAATATTCTATATATTCCATAAAATTAGGGAAAAACTGATGAAAGCAGTCTTAATTGTGAAGCAGAGATCTAGTTGATGCATTCTCCAAAGTAGGCAGTGAATTTGGTATCAGTGTGACTCCTTCAATTTTGTTGTTATGGTTTGTGATACAAATATCTTCTAGGGGTTCAAAATTGAAGGTTTCATCTCCAGTGGTAAAATGTTCAAGGGTAAAGCCCTTAGAAGGCAATAATCTGGGAGGGCTCTGACAACACTATAAATCACTTCATTCATAGATTATAGTGCTATTGAAATTGGTGCCTTTTTATGAATACAAGCTGAATCTCTTTCTCTGCTGGGAATTTATTTCTAATGTCTTTTGTTGTAAATTTTGATTTTATTAATGATTCTATAATTATACGTTATTTAAAATTTAGCCATAACCCATAATGCTACTTAAATGCTAGGTAAAAATTATTATTCTTTCCTTTCTGTAAACCATCAAAGTAAAAGAATGACTTTTCAAATTTTATTCTTACCTGTACATATGAAAAATTAAATGGAATGAATTAGAGAGATTTAGGTAAATAAATTTTATATAAAAAAATAACATGACTCCATAACTTTAAGCAGCTCACTGGCAAAATCCCTCCACTTTCTTGGGTCCCCTTCTCCCTGTCTCCAATTCTTTATCTCCTTCTTATCACTTTGTCTTACCCTAACACAATAGGAGGCTCCCTGATGAACAAGTAACCAAGCAGGCCTCCTGAACACCAGGTAGGAGGCTCACCTTCAATGCCCTTCCACACTCTTGGTACACTTTTCCTATGTTCAATTCCCCCTTTCATTCTGTTCGCTGTATTCCACCCTTCAACTCAAGCAGAGGATTCTTGCTTAACTAAAGGCCATGCCAGTCTCCAAAACTATAGCCCCCAACCTGGCAGAGATTCCATGCTGGACCAGAGCCTATACTTGGAAGATGTCTAGCCACTAACTCTTGTAGAAAACCCCTGCTGGACTACAAGCCACACCGACCAGAAGACCAGAGAGAAAACAGAAATCAAGGAACAAAACATACACCCAACAAAGACAAACTCAGGAATTTGGTTCCTATATCTATATTCACCCTAAACCCAGATGTTTAGAAGCTGCCATAAGGACACAATCAACAGCAGCCAGGGCAATACATCACTATTGGAGCACAGATATCCTACTATAACAACCCCTAAATATTTCAACACAGCTGAATCACAAAAATAAAACCTTAAAACCAACTTTATGAAGATGATGGAGGCCTTTAAAGAGGAAGTGAATAAATCCTTAAAGAAATGAATGAAAAGACAAGTAAAAATGGTAGGAAATCAGTCAATCCACAAAAGAAAGCCAAGAAAGTCAAAGAAAAACAAACAATTGAAGGAAATTAATAAAACTGTTCAAGATGGAACTAGAAAACAGTATCTTGAGTTAGGAAACTCAGACCTAGAAATACAAATATGGTATGTGTTCACTCATAAATGGATATGAATTGTTAAGTAATGCCTCAAGATACAATCCACAGACCTAGTGAGTTTAGCTAAAGAAGGGGGTTGTAGTTGGGAAGCATCAGTCTCTCTGGGAAGGAGAAATAGAATATGTTTTTTCAGGTAGACTGGTAGAGAATGGGAATGGGATTGGGAGTGACCAGGCAAAATGGGGAAAGGATGGATAAAAAGAGTTCAGAGAGAGACAACTGAAATTGGGGGCCATCTAGGGGTGATGTGGAAACCTAGCTCAGTGGAAACTTCCTGGAACCTATAAAGGTGACCCTAGTGAGAACTTTTAGTAAGGGAGGATACAGAATCAGAATGGGTCATCTGTTACAGCCAGGCAAGACTTCCAGTAGTGGAAATGGGACACCAAACCAGTCACAATACTTTTGACCAACAATCTGTCCACATGCAGGATGTGCTGGGCAATGGTAACATAGAATTTTGGGGAGTTGCCAGCCATAGTTGCCTATGTTTGGTTTAATTTGAAGCTGGTGCTGGACATTGCCTTGTTGACAGGCACTAGAGACTGGATAGCTCAGAACCTTAGGATATATCCAAACAAACTGCTTCCACCACCACCACCCCTCAAAATCAATGAAATGTTTCCTCATGATATTATGCTATACTCATAGATTGGGGCCTTGTCCAACAGTCCCAGAGAACCTTCCTCCAGCAGCAAATTGGAGCAAGTGTGGAGAACCATAGCCAGACATTATGCAGATAGAGAGTCTAAATTAGGTATCTCCATTTAGTTCTTTTCCTCTGAGCTTAGGGAACCCCATGGGAGAGAAGAAGGAAAGATAGCAAGAGTCAGGGAACAGGCTTCATCAGAAAATCTTGGCCATGAAATTAACTAAGCAGGGCCCTTAGGAGCTCACAGAGACTGAAGTGACAATCATGGAGCCTCCATAGGTCTTTGCTAGGTCCTTTGTATATATGTGATGGCTATTAGCTTGGTGTTTTATAGGATTACTAATAATGGGAGCAGGTGTGTCTCTGAAACTTTTGCCTGCTTTTGGAACACTTTTCTGCCCATTAATCTTCCTTGTCCTGCTTTGATAGAAGGTTTTATTTTATCTTGTTTTTTTTTTAGGGGGGGGTTCTGTGTTGTTTCTAGGAGGTCTACTCTTTTCTGAAAGGAAACTGAGGAAGAGTGGATCTGCAGGAGATGGAAAGTGGATGTGAGATGCTAGGAGTAAAGGGAGGAAAAACTGTGGTTAAGGTATTTTGTATAAGAGAATAATTTATTTTCAATAAAAAAAGAAAGTAATGAAATAGAAAAAGTAAACGATGTTGTATTTTCACAGTTTATTTTGGGAAGACATGAAAAAATGTCTACTCATTCTAGATAGAGCATTGAATACAATTCAAAGAAAAAATTCTAGCAAGCCCAACTTTGAGTTAAATGAGCTTTCAGGGGGTGTTCACAAGAGGATGAGTACAGATTTAATTATATAAACAAATGGTTGGTATAATATATATTCTGTCACAAATATACAAACTTCAAAATCAATAAACACAAAATGAAATCTAGGCAAAGGAGTTTAAATGACATTTCAAATTAGATATGAAGATAAAGATATCAGCAAAGAAATCAATGTTTCATGTCTTTTGTAATTTGAAAGTGCAAATTTAAATAGCAATGAAATTTCATTATAATGTCTAGAGTTGAAACTGTAAGAATAGGTTTGTCCATCTATATCTAGTGGGAATAAAATTCTTGTAATTTTTATCAAAATTCCATGGTAGTTTTCCTAAGTATTTTATTTTATTAACTTAATGAAAGCATTATTTGTGGCTCTATGTAAAAGTGACTCTTGAGAAAGCAATCATTACATATTGTCCTGAGAAGTATTTTACAGAGAGATATGGTGTGATCATTTACATGTGAAATGTTCTGCACAGGCTCATATATTTAACCCTTACTCCCAGTTGGTGGTAGTGTTTGGAGAAATTATGGAACCTTTGAGATTTGGAGCTTTGTTGGAGGAAGTATGCCATTGGGTTAGGCATTGAAGTTACAGTCTCTGTCTAGTACCACTATCTGCTCCTTTCTCTGTTTACTGTGTACTTTTGAGCTGTGGTTTCTAAGGTTAGTTCCCATTCTGGCTACCAATGCCGTGCTGTCATCACCATTTATGGATCTCCTTCTGGTTCCACAAGCTGACTTTAATTCTGTATTCTCTAAGTCATTTATGGTTTTGGCAGTTTGTCACAAAGAAAGTGGTAAAGCATAGGGGTGCAGACATGACTCAACTGTTAAAAAATAATTAGCTGCTCTTCCGTAGGACTAGGGTTCAATTTCTAGTATCCATAAAATGGATCACAATCTATTGTAACTCCTGTTCCAAGGAATCAAGTGTCATTTCTGGCCTTTTTGAGTATTAGATTTGTAAGTGGTACATAGACATATATGCAATCAAAGCACAAACACACCAAAAAAGAAGCTAAAAGAAATATTTTAAGAAAATAGAATAATCACTATGGGAGGAAATGTGCTTTTCACTGTATTTAGTAATTTAAAGATTTTAATAATAAAAATTCCTAGGATATATATCTTTTTATTTCTATATAAATGAAAGGATTCTGCAATAGTATTTTTATTGTGTCTAGCATAAAATCTTCTTCAAATACTTTCATTTTGTTAGGCATTAAAAAATCTGTTTCCTGATTTGGATTGTGCATTTTCATAAGGGAATAATTTGTCTGGAGCAAAGTTAAAACATTCTATAGCTATAAAGTTTCAGGAAATAGTAATAACATATAAAATGACCTAAAAATAAATATCAACTAGTAGATGTTTTTGAAGCTATATACTACTTTTAGGAATTCTCATAACATTTTTTACTCTCCTCTGTTTTATTCCCCTGTGAGGAAGATTTTAGTTAAACTCTCTTGCCATTTTACTACTGAAAATATATGAGAAAAAAGGCGTGTTTGTTTTAAGATTTCTTTAAGTGTATATTTATTATTAAATCTGCATGGAAATGAGTTTGGTTAAGTTGTCTTACTTTAAAATTAAATGATTATTTTTATTAAAATTACTTTTTCTGGTAGCCATTTACAGTATAATCAATAGAATATTAAAATCTTTAATCAGTGGCAAATTTATTTATAGAGGAAAGATCAGGGGATTATCTTCTTATAATAAGCAGAATAGAAACTTATGAAAGTTAAAAGTTGTAACATGAATTGTGTATTCTAGCATACACTCAGAATTGATATTCAGAAAAGTTTATAAATGAGCTAAATTAAAAAGTGAAAAATTCACCTTTCCTCTATGTCAGTATTAGTAGTAGTAGATATTCTCAATTTCAGTTTTCATTTTCATGACACAAATTTCAAAATTATATATATATGAGGGAATCTATTAGAAATATATTTGTGTATATCAGTACATGCTTTTTTGATTTTACTCATCTCTTATGAACTTGTTTTGGCTATGAGCCTAGGCCATAAGAGCTGAGCCATCATTCTAGCTCTCGTAATAATTTTGAAACAGTTTTATTATTTCCATCTTTGTCATTACTCTAAGGAAATGACAGCTTTAAGAATCCACAAGTCATTATATTGGTGTGCATAGTTAGAAGAGGTTCTAAATACTCAGTTAGTATCTGCAACATGAATTAAAAATATGTATTCAATACCCATTCATGTATCACTCAGCAGTAGTCAGAGACACATCCTCTTGTAAAATATGGGAACTAATAAAGACACCCAACACTTGACAATATAAAAGAAGTAAGAGACCTTGGAACACTCAGTCCTAAATGGGATGCCATCATAAAACCTCTCCCCTCAGGGATCAGGGAACTATGTGAAAGAGGAGGTAGGAAGATTATAAGAGCCAGAAGGGATTGATGACTCAAAGGAAACAGAGACTTTCAGATACAACAGGAATGAATCACATATGATCTCCACATATCTTCCACATATGTGGAAGCACAAATGGGGCCTGCACAACCTAGACAGTGTCCCAGCATGGGCGGGAGCAAGTGGATACAAATTGTCATCCACAACCAGGAAGCTATCTCCAACTAACAATCTGTTGCAAATTAGAATCTCATTGGGTATACAAGCACAGTTAAGAGCAGGTGTATAGTTGGCAGTAGATGGCCAATGCAGAAGAACTCAGTGGTGTTTTTGTAGAATTTTTGGTCCTATATTGCTTTGTTTGGGCATTATTTTTATCTTAATACTCTTTTGTACTTATATTATATTTTCCAATTTTGTGTTTTTATGTTTGTGTGTGTATGTGTGTTTCATGTGGTTGATTGATTGATTGATTTTTGCCTGTTTCCTAAGGAGAGAGAGAAAGAAAGTGGGGTTGGATGGGTAGGGAGGTAGGGATCTTGAGAAAGATTTATGAACATGACTTCTTTAGTATCTACCCTCCTTACTCAGAACCAACTTTGAATTTCAGTGGTTTGCTCAAGGAAAGTTTTGATTGTGTTTACTATCTACTGGCATTTTGGGTGAATAGAATAATTTTTTTAACAGTATTTCATTAGTTGTTCAACTTCGTTCAGGAATATGCCAATGAAGTATCTTAATGGAATGATGACATTCCATCACTTATTAAACAAAGTGAATGCTGAGCTCACAGCTTGCCATTGGTAGTCATTGGAAAATATCCTTAATATCCCACAGGTTTACTAGTCTTTAGAAATCCATTACATACAGATTTTTGTGTCCAGTTACAATATTAATTTCCAGTGACTTATAGGTAAACAAATACACAGTGATTTAGGGCATGATGCAATTTTTGTGTATCATTAATGGTACCAGGTTTTTTTTTTCATTGAGTGTCTTTTCTTTGTCTTAATGACTGTATCAACAAATGCCAATTCTATATCCCTTACTCATTTAAAAATACTTCTTGGAAAGTAACACTATACCAACTACCTTCTATGTGAATAAAGTCTTAGAATTTAAATACCTTCAGTTTCTATCTTATTACCCAGAATCCCTTGTTTCTGGTTCCTTCTGTTCTGGGCTTTGATGGTACACACTTCTTTGTGTGGTAAACCTGCTCATTTGTTCCTCCTAGTATTCCCCTTATACAGGAACTTAATCACAGTCTATTTTGCCTGAACCAAATTTGTCCCCCATCTGTCTTCATCTGCCTCATCTCTTTAAAAAATTCCTCAAAATTATGGTTCACTGAAGACATTCTTTCATACATCCCAGGGGTACTTAAGTTTTTTTTTTAGTTAAAAATTTCTTCTAAGAGGAGGAAAATATGAAGTAATCAAATGTATTTATTATATTCCTATTTTTATCTTTATTTAATTTAAAACATCAGTTTTGTTTCTATTTCTGATCCATAGTGTTTTGTATAAACTGATATGTTATCTCAAGATTTCATGTACATAATTTTCTCTTATCACATCTACATTATTTCCATATATTTTAAATATTTTATTGAGAAACATGGCAGCTTCCAGCTAATACTGGAATAATATTATAAGTAAGTTATATTCAATCTAAATAGAAATATTATAGCTTTTAGTAACTGTACTCATGCTTATGAATTGTTTTTAAACTAAATGTTATTCAATTTAAATTCTTACCAATTTCAACAGTGAGATAAATTAATAATATTAGAAGTAAATACATACATTTATGAGTATTTTCACATGTTTTATGAACAATTTCATTCTTTTTAGATATTTTCAAAGCCTATCCTTTGGGGTGTGTGTGTGTGTGTGTGTGTGTGTGTGTGTGTGTGTGGTGTGTATGTGTTTTAAATACCTCTTGGAGAAGAAAGTAGTATTACTACATAGATTCTCTTTTTTTAAAGTAGCAGAAACTACAATTGTGTACTTTATCTAATTTAAATGAGGTTAACTAAGACTTTCACAAAAACTCAGTCTTTTAAAAAACGGTTACCGTCTGCAGCCTCTCCTGTCCTATGTGACTAATATTAATAAATGATTGTACCTTGGCAACCAAAGGTTTTCATTCCTCTACATAATGTTACCCCTAACCCTAACCCTAATACTCACCTTTTATCCCTCTACCTTCTTGAACTCCATCTGTTATGTGTCAATTATTATTCTTTCCCTTTCAGCCTCAGCTGTAATCATAATTTTGATCACAGTGTAAAGGTTATTTTTAATTTTACATTTAATTCCTTATAAATAAAAATTTCCTTTATATTCATAATTTTTATTATTTTTGCAAAATTTTCTTAAGTCTTCATAGCAAAATTTGGTCTTCCTTCCTCCCTCTCTCTCTCATTCGTACACACACACACACACACACACAAATACTTGCATGCACACACATATCCACACACAACTACTTTTCACTGGGATGTGTACACTTCCTATGTGGAGATATAAGAAGATAAACACTTTGATTTCAGGTAGAAGACTTTGCATTATGATGATGGCATATTTTACTTTGTTATAAATACTAAGATTTGGGTTGGTAGGTCAATAACAAACTATCCCTGAATTCAAAATTATAATTTTTAAGTAGGCTTCTGTGGAATCATGTTTTTCTGTGGCATTTGTCTTCTATTAAATTGTGATTCCTGTGTTTGACAATCTAATACATTTGTGCAAATTCATTAAGACCTATTTAAATTTTATTATCTGTTTATTATTTAATTTGTTATCTAAATTTTTTTCATTTAGTTTTACTTTTCAAATTACTATATAATCACATCATTTCTTTCTTCCCTTTCCTCCCTTCCAAACACTCCCATATATCCCTCCTTGCTCTCTTTCAAATTCATGGTTTCTTATTTCTAAATCCAGCCTGTTCAGTCAGTATAATGTTACTTGTATGCATGTTTTCAGGGTGAAACATCTGGTACTGGATAATCAATTTGTGAGCTCGTCACTGGAGAAATTTGCTCCTTTTTTCTCAGCATCTTGAATTGCTTTTTAGTTCTTTCTATAGGGTTGAGAGCTCAAGCATGATGGCTTTTCCCATCTACTTTGGTTGTCTATTCTTGTTCATATTTAGCTCATAATTAGGCCGCCAGGTTCGTGAGTCAAAATCGTTGTCCTTTTTTATTGTTGCTTTTTTTTCATTTTTTTTCTGTTGTAACTATGGCTGTTCTGGAATTCACTCTATAGACTTAGCCTGCTTCAAACTCACAGAGATCTGCCTGCCTTTTCCATCTGAGTTTGCCACCACTACAAGGTGGATGTCCTCTAATGTATGTTGACAGATCATTGTTGCAAGTCAATTCGAAAATAAAAAAATAATAGTTCAATATGTAATATGCTGTTAATTTTACAAAGTTAGATCATTGATATAAAATTATTAATGCTTATTTCACCATAGTGTCCATATAAAATAGATAAGTACCAGAAAATATCTGGTATAGTTTGGAAAATATCTTGATATACCAATGACTCCCTATTATACTTTTAGATAAACCCATGCAGTCTTACATGTGGAAATCTTTCATATGAAATAAATGATTTATTTTTGCACTAGTAAAATATGATTAACAATTTCATGGAATTTTTGTCATTGAGTTATGTGTCAATAGCCATGAGTGGGAACTATGGGTAGAGCATGAGCTCTTATGTTGTCATTTGATATAAAATAGTAATAATTTTCTTTCTATATATGTATTCTATGGCTGTAAAAAAGCTACTCAATGTCCTCTGTTTTACAGATTCTTAATAAAATTGTTTTAATTTTAAATTTATTAATATTAATTTCATTGAAAATTTTGGATAGTCATCCTTAAGAATGTTAATGTAATTTAAATGTGTAGAGTAAATAGAAATAATTTAGTCCAAACTCTATTAGTACTGCTTGGCATTCTCATACATGTAAATGAGTATCCTTCAAAAATTCTATGTGCCTGTATAGTTATCCATTTAGATTACTGTGTGATAAATTACAATTTTTGAAGTCTGTAAATAAGGGATCTCCAATGTGGTTCAGAGGGTGAAGGTGCTTGTAGCAAACTTGAGGATCTGAACTAGATCCCTGTAATCCACAATACAAGAGAAATCTACTTTTCCAAGCTATCCTTGAGCCTCAGTCATACACCATGATTGTGGATGCTTTCCATCCCCATACACAAATAAACACATATACGAATAAATGTGATAAAATTCTGTAAGTTACATAATACAGCTGCTGATGCATGTAAATTTACCATAAAATATGACACAAATATCTTCTCAACTTCAAGGTAGGGAAGACAGCTATAGAGCACTTTCTATTATTTATTGTTTAAAGAATGCATACGCAACCATGCACAGTAGTGAACTCCTGTAATTTCAGCAATAAAGAGAGATGATATCACAGAATCATTAGTTGGAATTCAGCATGGGAAAGCCTATTACAGAAAGAGAGATGGGAAATAAAAAATTGCAAAATCATCAATAACTTGCTATTTGATTTATTTGCTTTAAAATTGAATTTTATTTTTCAAAATATACTGATGAATATGTTTTAAGATAAAAATGATCAGAACTATAAATTTAATTTCTCTTAGAAGCCAATTGATTAAAATAAAGATAGTTGCTTGTTTGCTCTTGCAATTCTTCTCTAGTCAAGGCAAATCTGTGTAACATCTCCCCCATATTTTCCTGAGACAGGTTTTTTCTGCTGTCCTGGAGCTCACTTTGTAGACAAAGATGGCCTCAAACTCATAGAAATCCACTAGACTCTGACCCTGAGTGCTAGGATTTAAAATGTGTGCCAGCACGCTAGCCTGGACTTTCTGATGCTATAATATTTCAAAATGTCTTGATGGCAGAATTACCACGTAAATGACTTTTGGTAAGACCATAGTATTAAGGAGAGAATTATAGTATTCATTTTTACCCTAAAATAATATTATTTCTTCTTATAAGAGTTCATTAGTCAGTAAAGTCATCTGGGTGTATTAAACTTGAAGGTTATCAGAATTTTCAGTCTTCTGGCATGCCCAAATGAGAAAGCAAGAAGCAACAGTAATTTGCAATTTTTAATCTTTTGAAATTAGAATATGATTATATACTTTTATGAATCACCTCTCCTCCTTCCAATGCTTCCTGCATTGTCTATCAAATCCAGGGTCTCTAATTCTTTTACTGTTGATATCTACATCTATAACTACATATATGTTCTTAAATATATAAATGTAATTAGCTCAATCCACGTGAAATTACTGTTTGTTTCAATGGTTTATATGTGAAATACCTACTCTGTGAAGGCATCAAAGTTACTGAATCTTTGATACTGATCTTTGATACTGGTTTCAGAAGACTCTGAACACTGAAGACAAAATTAGAGTAACCTGACATACAAACATTAGATACATAAATGGGCTTCTATATCCTAAGGTTTATACAACCTCTTTATTACTTAAATATAAAAATAAAACAATTTTCATTTAATCTTGTAAAACAAGCAAATGAGTTGGTAGTATACATGTATTTATAACCATCAAACTGGTATGCAATTAACTACTCAGAAATGTGTAACAGTATTAATAGCAGATACAAATTAAGGTGGGAGATGGCCTTTAGAAAAACAAGCCTGTTTTAAAATTACATTAAATTTGTTTATACAGTAATAAGAGTCGACCTGGATTTTTTACACCCCACTTTTTTTTGTTTTTGCTAACTTCCCACCATCCCCTCTTCTAATACATATTCTTACCCTCATCCTCATTTAACCTGGCCTCCTCATTTTTTCATCCTTCGTACCATGTGTGTTATTTTAAAAAGGTAACTAAATCTAAATGATGAATTAATTTAAATTTACAATAAATATCATGCTTATAATAAAGTACTTAATCCAGATATAGGATAAAAAAAATTGTCAAGTAAAAATAAGACTAATAGGGACTGAATTGCCAGTTATAGTGAACAATAAATGATTTTAATTTTTAGTCTCATTTTGTTGCAAGAAGACAATAAATTAGACATAATAAAGAACTAAATAATAGGTTAAGTTATCTGTAGTTATTGTACAAGATAATACCTTTAAATATTCTATTGATTACCAAACATACATTAAAATATAATTAAAATGAAGGTGAACTTTGTTTTAAAGCCACAATTATTTTAACATCATCTATACAGCTTATTCACATTATCTACAAATTTTTAAATCAAAATTCAGAATTATTTATTCCGGTGAATTTCAGACATTGTGTATTTGAAATGTACTTTTAACAGACTAGTGAAATTTCAGTTGATATAATATCATATAATGTAGCCACATCATATTATAACATTCCAGCACCAATTATAGAATGTAAGCTTGTTTTTTAGGTCTACAGCCTTAAAAATAGAAAATCATTACATATCCTCATAATTTTGATTTTAGCATTGAACAAATAGTAGTAAATTTGATTCATAACCTGGAAATTAATATATAGAAGTGTAATAAAGCATTACTTGGCCCAACTTATCTCTATTTTAAAGACATTTTCACAAGCACTTTCAGCACTATGAGAGCTAGTCAACAAGGAGAAAACTTCAAGGTCAGTATAAGCTGTTTATCTTCACGATGTGGGGGTCAGGACCCTCGCCCAGGCCTAAGAAACTTTAGTTAGGCTTATAAGAGCACCAAAATTGTATAGGCCCAAGCCAAATGCACCGTGACCCTGGAGAGCTCCCAGAGTTAAAGAAAAAAACCTTTTCTTAGACAAACGAGCCAGCCTTGGGCTAGAGAGCTCCCCCTTCCCCCGTAGACAGCCCATGGCCTTGGGCAAAAGAGTTTCCTCCACCCAGTTGACTGAAACCTTGAGCATGTATTCTTTTTAGGAGCCCGCAACCTTGCTATATGCTAGCGCCAATCAGTTTAGAGGTTAACGGGCCCCTACCTATCAAAATGGGAAAGCAATTTAGGTACCAATCAACTTGTACCAACTTGGTGTGTGCCTAGCAACTGTACAGCCCCCTAGCAACCACTTGGACAGTAAATAAAAAGGCTTGCTTTCTGCCCCTGGGGGTCGCTTCTATCCTGCGTGTTAGAACGGCCCCAGTATACTGGAATAAATCCTCTTGCTATTTGCATCGATATCCCGTCTGTGAGTCTCTGTGGGGGTGCGGCGTTCCGGTTTGGGCCCTGGGGGTCCCAGTTTGGATCTCTGAGGTCCTACAATGACATGCAATCAAAAAATGTGATGTTTTCATCCATACAGTCTTATTATCCAGTTATGATGGGAAGTGAACACATCAATACCCTGCACTGCTTTAGGACTTCCTTCTTCTGTTGCTTAACAGTTTCCTTGGAGATTGAAACATTCCATCCTGCAGGAAACTCCTTATCCAGAAAGGTAAACAACACAAAATACTTTAGGAAGACCCTGAAACTGACTAGATTCACAAAGCCCTTTCTACCAGAATAAACAATAAAAACTGAGACATTCAAATGACTCCAGCAGCCAACCCTCAGAAAAGCCAACCTGCAGAGCAGACTCTGAGAACAGATCAGGGGCCTGGAAGAGGCGACCAACTCTGTTATTTAGAATAGACATTCTTCACACTCTTTTGCTGTATGCAGGCTGTGAGATGTGCTCCATGTTCCCAGTTCTTTTGTGCTGCCACCCATGCTGGGATAGTTTTTGATGATACAGAGGAATCATTTGTGCTTCTATAAGTAACCCCTCACTCATGTTCCTGTAAGTAACCCCAGTAAAACTTATGGTTTACCACATTGTACCACACATTGGTCTGTTGTAAGCATCCTGTCTTGATGTGTAAAGAAATAGTTTTTCGTACAACAGTCCTCTCTACCAAATAACATGTAAGGAGTTATCTCATACCTAGCATTGTGATTTTCATTTAATAACCCTGTCTTCTGAAAGAAGCATTGTCCATTAAATTAGAGTATCCTCATTCAAAAAAAACTTAAAATTATCTTCCAAAACAGGGGGTATACATAGGCTGTTTCATTCATTGTTAGTTTTATTAATCCACTTCCCCACTTCTGTTCTTTATCCCTGTCTTCCATCCCCCACCTAAGTTTTAACCCTCAGCTTATGTTCCTCATACTTTATTCTTACATGTGTTCTCTTATCCCTTAACCCTATGGAAGTCTTTCTCCCCCATCATGGCTGGTTCTAGCTTCCAAATCTACCTGAATATTGTGCACTAAAGACACAAATCTAAAAACTTAAATGATAAGGTCCATATATGAGAAAAAACACAGAGTTTAGCTTTCTGGACCTGAGTTCTGTCCCTTGATAAGATATTTTACCATTCCATCTCCTTTAAAATTAAATTTCATGATTTTAATTTTATGGACTCTAGTATCAAATCTCACCCACGCACATCCCTGGCAGCTTTCCTTGCATGGCTAAGCAGCCGTAGCCACTGGGTCTGGCTGCCCCCCAGGAGGAAAGTCGTGTGGGGACATGGGAAAGTCGTGTGGATGGTATGGTCCTTCAGCGCATATCCATCTGTCTTTGTTGGAGCCACCGGAAGCAAGCACAGAAACTCGTAAGACAGTCCATCAGCGGGGCATTCTCCTTTATTGCAAGGGTTAGGGTATATATATTGGGGTTCAGGAGAGGTCAGGTCCTCCAATATCCAAGAGGGATACATTGGTTAAAACAAGTAAGCAATACCTCTAATCCTACCTCGCCTTCTAAAGAGGGGTGAAACTTTGTTGGAACACTGGTCAGTAAATGTAGGGGGGAGAGGCAAAGCTCTGTCAGCTCTCTAGGATGAGAGCCTCAGCAAGTACCCTCTACCTGTGACTGTGGAGAGTGACTGTTCCATGGAGTACCACAACATACAAATGAATGAAATTCCATTTGTGTACATATGACATATTCCTAATCCACTCTGAGTTATTGGGCATCTAGGCCAATTCTACTCTCTGCCTTCTATGGACAGAGCTCCAACGGAGTTAGAAGTATATCTATGGTAGGATGTGGATCCTTATGGTTATCTTCCCTAGGGTATAATAGCTGTGTCTTATGCTTGGATAATTTTAATATGTAAGATACTTTCACATTAAATTCCAATGTTGAAGCCCCAGTTCTCACTCACACCAACACTATCTTCTCCATATCACTATCAACATTTGCTGTCAATTATTTTTTGTTGCTATTCATTATAACAGGGATGAGATGGAATTTCAAAGTAGTTTTAATTTGTTTGTCCCTAATGACTAATTATATTGAACAGTTGTCATTGTGTTTATTATCGATTTGTACTTAAAAAAAAAATCTGCTTAGTTTGATAGACCAGTTTTACCACTGGGCTGTTAGTTTTCTTACTTTTCTTTATATTTAGTTCCTTTTATATTCTTTCTCCATAGTAACTTCTGTTGCATGAATAACTAACAAAATGTTATTCAATTCTGTAGCCTGCCTCTTGAATTGAAAGAAAGTTTCTTCTGCTATATAGAAACAGTACAATTTCATGAGATCATATTCTTCTGTTAGTTTTTTGATTTTCTAAGCCATGGGAGTCCTTTTGGAAAGTCACTAACTACACAGTTTATTGAAGTGTACCCCGTACTGTTGCCTTTAGAAGCTTCAGTGTTTTAAGTCTTATGTGGAGATCTTTAATCCATTGGAGTTGATTTTTGTGCAAAGGGAGAGATAGGGATAGAGTTACATTCACCTGTTGGCAGATATCTAGTTGTTCCAGAATTATTTACATATTATGCTGCCTTTTGTCCAATGTGTATTTTTAGTATTTTTGTCAGAAATCAGTTGGCTGTAGCTGTGTGACCCCAGATCTGGATCCTCAATTTAATTCTGTCTGTCTTTGTGACAGTAACATGTTTATTTTATTACTATATCTCTGTAATCTAACTTCCAATCAGTCATGTTGATAATTCCCACAATATTCTTTGTGCTCAAAACTGTTTTTGCTATCTAGGGACTTTTGTGTTCCTATATGAATTTTAAAATTTTGTTTTCAATTTCTGAAAAGAATGTCACTTGAATTTTTATTGACTTGGATTGCATTTCTAGATTGCTTTGGTAGGATAGCCATTTTCAAAATACCGATTCTTCTGATTCATTAGTGTCGGAAATTTTCTACATTATATCTTTTTGTTGTTGTTCCTCAATATTTTAGTTTCATTGTAGAGATCTTTTATGTTCTTGTTTAATTATTCCAAGATATTTTATGCTTTTGTTTGATTGTTTTGTTTGAGGCTATTGTGAATTGAATTGTTTCCCTGATATCTTTCTCAGTATGTTTATCTTTAGTATACAGAGATTTTAATGTTTTTTTGTGGGTTATTTTATTTTTTGTGTGTTCATTTGCATGTGTGCATGCTGATTTTGCATCATTCCTCTTTGCTGAAAGTGTTTATCAGTTTCAAGAGTCCTATGGTTGAATCTTTTTCATCTTTGTATAGTATCATACTTCTTAATTTCCTATTCATCTTGCTTTTATTTTTCTCTTTTCTTATATCTCTATTGAAGTCATCCAGCATGGTGTGGAATAAAAATGGACAAGGTAGACATATTTGCCTTGTTCCATATATTAAAGGAAATAGATTGAGATTTCCCCACCTAATATAATGTCAGTCACAGGATTAATATATTTAAACTGCATGATGTTGAGATATATTATTTCTATTTCAAACTTTTAACATGAACATTTAGATTGTGTCAAAAGACTTTTCTGTGTCTATTGATATTACTTGTAATTTCATTTAAATAATTTATAACATATTTATTTACATATGTTCAAACATTTTAACAGCTTTAAAATATAGATTACTTGATTATGCAGAATGCTTTTCTGATGTGTCCTTGAATTCAGTTTCCATGGGATACAACTTTTCGCAGGGTAACATATTTCTTATTTGGCATTTTATTTTTGAAATTATAATTTAGATCTACATATGTATGTGTATGTGTACACATAAACATATACATATATGTATGTAGTAACAATTGGTGAAAAAAAAGGGAAATATTTGACATCAATTGAGTATGGATTGCTAAGTCAAATGGCAGTTTCATTTTTTTGTTTTAGGAAGCTCAAGTTTGTTTTCCATACTAAACAATATAGAAAGCCATTCAACAGTTCATTTCCAGACATCCTTATCAGAAGCATAAATCTGTGTTCAACAATAGCCACCCATATAAGTGGGACATAACATGCCATACAGATTTAATTGGAATTCTCTTTAGAATCAGTGTTAGCAGTAATGTTTAGTACACCTACTGCATTTTCATTTCTTTTTTTTAACCTATTTATTACCTATAACTTTTTTTCATTCTAGGTGTTGTTGTTTTCGAGATAGGGTTTCGCTGTTGTTTGTAACCCTAGCTTTCCTGGAACTCTGTAAACCAGACTGACCCTGAACTCACAGAGACCTGCCTGACTGCATCTGCATCCCATGTACTGGGATTAAAAGCATGCACTATCAACGCCTGGCTTTTTATCCAATGTTTTAATTTTTTTTATATTTCCCTCATAAAATACATCCTAATAGCAGTTTCCCCTCCCTCCACTCCTGCCATTTGTCCCAATCACCTTTCCTATCACTGTTCCACTTCTACTCTTTATTCCCATAAGAAAGAGAAGGCCTCCCAGGAATATCATTCAAACACTGCGTAACAATGTACAATAAGACTAAACACAAATCTCGTATTGAGACTGGATTGAGACTGGAGGGAATGTAGTAGAATAAAAAGGGTCACAAGAGCAGGCAAAAGAGTCAGAGACACTTCACACCCACTGATAGGACTTCAACAAGAACACTAAGCTAAATAACATTAACATCTATGCAGAGGACCGAAGGCAGACACAGGCAGGCTGCATGATTGCCCCTTCAGTCTCTGTGAGCCTCTATGAGCCCTGCTTATTTAATTCTGTGAGGCATGTTCTCTTGGTGTCCTCAACCCCTCTAGCTCCCTTCATTCCCTTCTTCCACAAGGTGCCCTGAGCTCTACCTAATGCTTGGCTCTTGGGATCTGAATGTAATCCCACCATCTGCCAGAGGAGGCCTCTGATGAAAACTGGGCTAATCCTTGATGTATAAGTAATAGCAGAATATCTATAAGAATAATTTCATTGATTTTTTTTATTGACCACCTGTGTTTGGTTCTACCATTGGTCTATGAGATATTCAGCCTCTGGTTTTTGGTCATTCATGTAGTACTAGGCATAATCTCTGTAACATGGCATGGGACAGATGATTGTAGGTAGAATGTTTGTTAACTGGGTTCCTGTCCCATTTCTACCACTGGTAGTCTTGCCTGGTAACAGAAAATGACTTGTTCAGGCTCTGTATCACTCATTACTAGAAGTCCTTTCTAGATTCACCCTTGTAGAGTCCAGGGAGTTGCCATTGAGCTAGGTTTCCATATCACCCCACAAATATCTGCCACTTCCAATAGTATATCCCTCTATTTTCTTCCCCCATATGCCACCCCTGATCCTCCTGTTCCCCATTCCTACAAGCCTCTAGTCCACCCAACAAATATATATTCTAATTCCCCTTCCAAGGAGATCCATGGCTCTCCCCTAAAACCTTCCTTGTTGCATAGTCTCCCTGGGTCTGTGGACTACAGCATGATCATCCTTTACTTAACAGCCAATATACACTTATAAGTGAGACTTGTCCATGTTTGTCTTTCTAAGTCTTGGTTACCTCACTCAGGCTGATTTTTTCTACTTCTATCCATTGGCCAGTAATTTTCATGATATCATTTTTCTAAATGGCAGAATAAGACTCCATTCTGTAAATGTCCTATGTTCCCTTTATCCATTCTTTGATTGAGGGGCATCCAAGCTGTTTCCAGTCTCTGTCTTTTAAGAATGAAGCTGTTAAGAACATAGTAGAGCCACTGTCCTTGATTTATTCATTTATTTGAGTGTGTGTGTGTGTGTGTGTGTGTGTGTGTGAGAGAGAGAGAGAGAGAGAGAGAGAGGGAGAGAGAGAGAGAGAGATGAGCACACAAACCCACTATCATATCAAATTCAGAGCACAACTTTTGAGAATACATTCTCTCCTTCCACTTTCTCCTATGCTCCAAGGATCAAGCAATGGTCATCAAGCATTTTGATGAGCTTTCTCACCACCTCAAAATGTTTAGATATTGTAAAATATATATTTTCATTTACTTATTATTTAAACTGAAAATTTTATCTAAGTCTACTAATATTTGTGCAATAAATTCTTGTGCCTAAGTTTTAAATTTAATACCTGTGAAGCTTTTAGTGTGTAATTTCTGATTTGTGTTGCTTTTATAGTACTTTAAACTAAATTTTCATAGCAATTTCTTCTTATTCACAAAATTGAGTTAAAAGATACCACCTGTACATAATTATTCCCAGATAGGGAGTCCATCAATTTCAGCTTTAATTTATATCAGTAATGTTAAATATAAACTATATTTAAAATTGGTATACTATGTTATATAATGCTTTGATTAGTTCATCATTATGTGTAATATGTTATCATCATTTCCACACTTGATACTTCCATTGTTCCCATATAAAATTATAAGGTACCTTAAAAATTGTGGTCTTGCTTAGTGTTCTAATTCATTTCTGTTGGTGTGACAAATACCCTGACAGAAAAATCAACATAAGGAAGGGTAGCACTTACTTGACTTGCAAATGCAAGTCACAGTTTAGTATTTCAGGGAAGGCAAGGCAGAACTCAGTCCTTCAGTCACATCACATCAGCAGTTATTAGACACAGTAAACGCATCCTTGTTTCGTTGTTTGCAGCTAGTTCTCTCTTGTCATATTCTGGCATATCATGTCTGTCTGTCAAGTCCAGATGCTATGGACAGTTTACCTAGGCAATAGTGCCCCCACAATGGACTGAATCCACCTACAGCAATTACCAATTAAGAGAATCTCCTAGAGACATGTTCATAGGCATGATCTAGATAAATCCTCCTTAAGATTCTGCATGAAATTCTAGCTTCTTTCATGATGACATTTAAAACTATCTAGCTCACTTATGGTGTTATATTCATTGTGGAACATCATAGAACAATCATTTGTATCTTGTCTAAATGTCAATATTTCTAAAAACAAATTTCTGCATTAATGGTCACATGAAATTAAATATGAAAGTATATATATATAGCACCTATCCCTTGACTGTGATATTGACTATGTTACATCTTAAATAATTTTATGCCATATATTCGTCTTCATATTATGCTATACTCTTTCTACCTTTAAAGAAATCTTCCTGTGAAACAAGGTACACTTTCATATCTCCCTCAATAATTATGAGTATTTATTCCTTAATATGGTCAAGCCTACTTTATTGGCTTTCTCACTTTGACTAGCTGTCCTCTGAACTACAACTGTAAATTGTAAACTATCTGCTTTTGACTCTCTGATTTCTCTCTTATCTTATTCTGGACTTACTCTATTCTTCTTAGCTTCTCTTTCTGAACTGGATGTATGTGATCTGACTGCACTCAAACTGCCTAAATGAACTAACTCCCTGCTTCTCTCTGAGCTGTGCCTCTTGTCTGCTTCTACCTGACTTTTGTCTGAGTTCTGTGTCCACACTATGTTTCTACCTTGCTTCCCTCAATGAACTCTGAACTCTGCCTCTACTGTCTGCTTCTCCCACTGATATCTGCCTCTTCCTCCCAAGTGCTGGGAACAAAAGTGTGTGCTACATTGAGATTAAAGGTATGTACTAACATTCTTTCTACCCTAGAGCAGCCATACTGCTGGATTAAATAAATGTTCCCCTGGAGGCAAATACCTAGAATATTTTCCAATCACAAAACTGAATGTCTCAGAAGTCCTTTTCTGGTACAGTAGTCTTATGGAAATCCTATCTACATTGAAATCATTAAAAACCTACTACTTAGTAGGTTCTAACATCAATAAGGGCATGTTTCAGAAACAAAATAGATGAACTTTTCAGACAGAATGAGGGCAGGAAAGTAAAAAACAAAAGCTTCTTTCTTTAGTGTTCTTTTATTTTGGCTGACACCAGAAGATGTTGCCCAGATTTAGAGTCTGTCTTCAGATCTCAAATTATCTGAAATTAGAATAAATATTCCTTCTCAAATAATCAAATAATGCTCAGCTGTTTGAGTTCTAGTTTGAATTTCAAAAAGAAAAAAGAAAAAATTAAGAACAATAAAATGAACAATAAGTCAAAAATAATGAAATAATTATGCTAGAATTTGAGTAAAAAAGAAATGGGAAAGAGATAAATAGAAACACAAAGGTAAAAGAAAGGCCTTGCCTTCCAAAAACACACATCCAAGAAACAAAACAAAGCTGAAAATATATCTATCCTGACAGGAAGAAAGAAAAGACACAGACAGAAAAGTACAATAAAAATGAAAGAAATAAAAGTATAGCTTGATATCACAAATGATCCCATGTGATTGTTGTACAAAACTCAACAAATTTGAAAACCTCCTCAACATGGGTAGATTATGCACTTAGACTTCTCTCCAGTTTCATTATGTAGAAATATGAAAAATAGAGCAGAAATGATTTCTAAACTTGAGTCTATATTAAACTGCCACCTACAAGAGAAAATCACAGGACAAAGTAGCTTTGTTACTGAGATTTAATAGATACTTTAAGGAATTAAAACATATTCTCCTCAATGCACACGCTATAATGGGAGAGGCTATATTCATTGAGGCTCAGCCCTACACAAAACTGAAAAAAGCTGGAAGTGGGAGAGGTGGTCTTAGCCAGGCAAGACCACACTGGTTGCTTGTCCAGTGCCAAATGATCAGCCTTGAAAATATATATGTAATATTATATGGACTGAGCATATATATATTTATCATATATATGCATGCAATAACAGTTAGTGAAAAGAGAGAATATGAATTTCAAGAGCAGAGAAGGGCATATAGGAAGTTGTGGAGGGATGATAGAGAAAGGAGAAATAGTTAATTATACTATAATTTAAAAAATGAAATCAAATACACACACATACATAGAAAGTTTTATTCCAGGAATTAAAGATTAATTCAAATGCACAAATAATTGAAAAGACTGCTCTACTTTAACAAACTGCAAAACAAAAATCCATATGCTGAATTTGAGGAACAGACTTCATTAAAATATAGATCATGTTCACCTGAAATAGGAAAATCTATAAGTTTCTATAACCTAGAACTAAACGAGGTTGTTTTCCTGTATTTGGTTTTAACATAATACCATAAGCATGACAAAAGAAATCAAGTAAGAGAAAATAAATTTGTACATAGATATTTTTATTGGAAAATGAGTTTTCTGTCTAACAATATATTCTGATTACAGTTTTCTCTCCCTCAATTCTTCCCATATATTCCTTACTTCCCCACCAACACAAATCCATACCTTCTCTTTTTCTCTCTCATAAGAAAACAAAGAGGCATTGCAAATAATTAATAATGATGATAATGATAATAAGTAATAATAATAGAGAGAAAAAAATCCAAAATAAGAACCAAAGAAATGCACCTAGAAGCTAAGACACTAATTTGTAAGCATTGAACATCCATAGAAACAAAATCTGATACTGTATAAGTAAAGGATCTGTAAGGGGAAAAAAGTGCCCCGGCTACGTTATTAGCAAAAATTCTCCTAAACTACCATTGATTTTATTTTGTGCTGGCCATCTAACGCTGAGCATGAGGCCTGCCCTTGAAATATGGGCTTGTCACGCCTGATTATCTAGAGCTGACTGGATAGCTCAGAGACAGTTCCTAAGGATATTCCACATTGCTCACAGATCCATGTCTATCCCAATAGGCTGAAGGGAGTAGATGTGGAGGCCCACAGCCAAGCATTGGTTGGAGCTCAGGGAATCTTGTTGAAGAGGAGGAGGGATGGGGGACCAGAGAAGTTAAGGACACCAGGAAAACACACCCCATGGGAAAAATGGAGCAGGACTCATTAGGGATCACACAGATTAAAAAAGCAGATACAGAGCCTGCATGGGTCTGTGCTATAGCTCCTATATGTCTTAAGGTTGTCTGACTTGGTGTTCTTGTTGGACTCTTAAAGTTGCAGTGTGGGGGCATCTCTAACCCTTTTGCCTGCCCATGGGATCCTCTTCCTCATATTGGGTATCCTTGTCCAGCCTGATATAAGGGCTTGTACCAGGCCTTGTTACATCTTGTTAAGACCTTGTTTGATTGATAACCCTGAAAGGGTCGTTCTTTTCTGTGACGGGGGAGGGGGATGTGAGGGTTGGATCTACGTAAGTGGGAAGAGGAGAAATGGGTGAGCTCGGTGGAGTTGAGAGAGGGGAGGTTAGAGTCAGGATGTACTGTATGAGAGAAGACACATTTTTTTTAAAAAAGCTACAAAAAAAAAAAGAAAAGAAAGAAATATAGGCTTGTGTCTACTTCCATTCTCAATACTAGGACTCCATTTTCCATGTGGCTTAGACTTGTTTCTAGCTCTGTGCATGCTGCCACAGTCTCTGAGATTTTATAGGTATGACAGTTCTATTAGGTGTAAAAGGCTTCATTTCTTTGGTATCTCCCACCTCCACTGGCTCTTACAATATTTCTGCCTCCTCTCCTCTTCCCCAGGTTCCCTGAGCCCTGAGTGGAGAGATTTGATGGTAATATCCCATTTAAAGAGTTCCAAAGTTTCTTGATTTTTGTATATTTTCCAGTTGTGGGTTTCTGTATTTCTTCCCATCTACTGAAGGAGGAAACTTCTCTGATGATATCTGAGCAAGTCACTGATCTATGAATATGGCAGAATGTTACTAGATGTCATTTTATTGCTATGTTCCTAGCAGAACAGCAGTATTTGGTATTTCTCTAGGTCTATGGTCTATCTAATCTCAGGTTATTGGGCACATGAACAGTGCCAGAGATGAGTTCCATCTTATAGAACGGGCCTTAAATCCAATCAGATACCCATTGGTTACTTTCACAAGTTTTGTGCCACTATTGCGCCAGCATATCATGCATCCAGGTCACCATTGTAAATTACCGGATTTGGAGTGTGGTTGGTATTGACCTTTCTCCTCTGGTACAGTACAGAACATCTTTCAGTACCATGAACACTAGTCAGTAGGATCAAAGGCTCTATCATGGTAGGCACCAACTTGACTTCTCATGTTTAGTGAGCTATGTAGTTGTTGTCTTCAATAACTGGGCTTACCATTAATTTGTGGAAAACAATCAATAAATTTGGGAATGAACTAGATTCTTTGGGGGCAAGTGACCTCGTTAGCCACCAACTCGATTAAATGTAACTCTTCCCTGAAACGAGGAGGGTAAATTGTCTCTGTTGATGATACTATTGTATATTTAGTAGAAATGTTAAAAAAATCCCATTAAGTCCGATTAAAACTAATAAACTAATTTAATATTATTGAATGATAAAAATTAACATAAACAAATCAATAACATTCCACCTTGCTAATAGAGAACCATAGTATGAAGAAAATAAGAATTGCAGTTGCATTTTTCACAAAATGTAAAATAATAACTCTAGATAAAATTAATCAAAGGAGTGAAATAACAAAATAAAACATATATTATAGAAGTTGAGAAGGATATAGAAAAATGAAAACATCTGTGTTCAAAGATTAGAAGAATTACTACTTTAAAAAATTTCTAATACTAAAATGATATGCAAATTCAATATAATCTTTATCAGAGAATTAAAGCCTTGTTTATAATGTCAGAGGAAGGCAAATTTCTGTTTCATAAAAAACCACAGCATACCCTATATGGTGGCTCTATTTCAAGCAGAAAGAACACAAAAGGAGTTTTTACATTATATGACTGTGATATCAAGATGACATGTTAGCTAGTAAAACATAATACACCACAACAGATAAGACACAGAAGCAATCTGAGGAATCTAGACAGAAACACAGAGGCAGTTCCGCAGAAGTCAGCATCAGACGGGAATAGTGAGTCAGTTTGAAGCCAAGCAGAGCAGTTTAGTCAGACAAGTTGCAGGGGTCAGCAGAGTCTGACAGAGCCAGAGGAGTTCAGTCAGAAACAGTCAGCCAGCTCATAAGTACAGTTTGAACCAAAAACCTGGAGAAGAGTTTGAGCCAAAACAGCCAGTGAGTTGATCAGTACAGCTCTGAGTTCAGAAGGAGTTAGTCAGAATGACTCAGTCAGCAGTAAGTCTCAGAGACTTAAATGTTTTAGGTAGAATGGAGGCCAAAATGATCCAGGGTTCCATGACTAGGACCAGGGATTGAATTAGCCAAAAACAAAAAGCCTTTTTAACCTGAATAAAAGCCTCAAACTTGAATCTATGTCTATAGTATATAGAGTAATGTACTCATTACACTGAGAAATGGCAAAAAGTATAAAGGTTAAAAGTAAACCTGTTCACCTACAATCAGATGAAAAGATAATAATTTTCATTAAAGATTCTTGGGAAATTGAAGATCATATTGCAGAAAAATGGAATTACACATCTCTGATTAGATACAAAGTTCAACTTAAAATGGATTAAGGACTAAAATTTGCAACCCTGCTACCAACACAGTAATATAACTAAACAGCAGAATCTTGGAAAGAGCAAGAAACTTTTAGACACAGACATATATAGATATATAGATGTAGATATAGATGTATGTTATTAGGGTTGCCCATTTGGTACTGGGAAACCAACAATTGAGCTCATTACTAAGGAAGATTAATTCTCACTGTCTCAGTATTATGACTCCCTTTAGCTCTTCAAATATTGGTGGACTCTTGTGATTTTTCCCATCCACACTGGCATGTCAACTGGAGTTGTCTTATTCAGATATTGTTTAGGAAGCCACATTGATGAGATTTCATGGGTGTACTACCATATTTTTAAAAAAAGACATAATCGTTTAGAAAAATTTCCCATCTTCTGCTTCTTATCATCTCTCTGCCCTCTCCTCCTTGAAATTTGGTGTAGGATTATTTTGTAGATGTGTCAGCTGGGGTTTGGCACCATAACATCATTTGTTTGATATATTTTAGCCAGCAGTAGATTTGTATTATCATCTCTGTCTGCTTCAAAAAAAGCATGTTTGGATGAAAGGTGAATATTATATTCTCTGTGGCCATAATAATAAGTATTTAGAATGCAGTTAGGAATTACATGCTTTAGAAATTTACATGAATACCCTCCTGTATAGCAGCATCTTAAGTGAAATTAGACATGTTGGTTACACACACACACATACACACACACACACACACACACACATACACGCATACACATACACACAACCATATGCAATGCAATCTATAAAAATATGGAATACCTACAGTTTCCCCAATTATTCTTAGTTTGTTTACCTCTCATCCCTCTTCTGTGTTGTCCTCCTTCCATCTTCTCAATTACAACCCCCACAACTTTTCCCATTTCCTTTTCCCATTACCTGTATGTTGTTATTTCCCTCTTTGGAGGTCTCCACACCCTTCCTCCATGTCAGTCCCTTTTGACCTTCGTGATTGTGTGGTTACTTCTATTTAGATATATCTGAAGCTTTGGAGCTAGTTACTGATGAATGTGTTAGGAAAATGTACATTTAGAAAATAGAATATTATTTAACTATTAATAAAAGCAAAACAGGAGATTAACAGGTAAATGGATTGTGTTGGAGAAATTCTGAGTGTGATAAGTCAGATTCAGAAAGATAATGTTGCATATTTCCTTGAATTTGTGTATGTTAGCTTTGTAGCTCCAGATCTTTATGTTCTATCTAGGATTCCCATAGAGGTCAGAGAATTACTAGGGGGCCATGAAGTTGGAAGTCAAAGAGAGAGGAAAGATATACCACAGTGATATAAATGATTAAAGGGGAAAAATATAATAAGAAGGATTAAATGGGGAAGAGTTTGAGAGGGCAGGGAATAAGAGGGAATATATGCAGGGATAATTAACATTAAAGGCATTTCCAAAACATTATATGGGTGCGAGTTGGTCTACAAGCTCCCTAAAATATTCATACATTTAAATGTGTAACATAAATGGGGTTAAACATTTAGCTTTTCAACAAATGCATTTTCTGTACAACCTGAAAGTTAATAATTATGTATCTCATATTAAACTACTAGTAAAAGATTTAGTTTGTATTATGACTGTCTTAAAGTTTGCATTATTAGATTATTAAACACCAATAATGCTAATATTTTAGCCTACTAATTGTATCTTTTTACTAATTTACAAGTTTAAAATACACTTTTATATAAATTTGTTTTTAAATAAATACTTTATTAAAAAGTATCACTTTAAATACCATCTGTAGAAAATTTTCCTTTTTTTTTAATGTCTCAAACTTTTATGCTTGTAAATATTAAGTTTGGGTAGAATTTTATGTTAAAGCCTTTTAGTAATTACAAAATTTTAAATTATCATACTTTTCTAAAACTTAATCTTCATAATTTTAGCAACAAGAGGGATGTATACTTTGTCACTGAAAACCTAAAATGAAATCCACTTTTCCATAAAACTTTCTCTTTCAAGTCCTTTCTTCTGCACAGAGTTTCCAGATATTGGCTAATCAATACCTACTACTCACTTCTAGATAAGGTCTTTATTGTCTGAGATGAGAAACTCAAGTAGAGTTAAATAACTTTGTACAAGGTCAGTGTGAATTGATGTCTCTGAGTAAAGGTTAGCAGATAAATTGATTATTCACATAGTTGTCAAATTATCCCCATAGAATTCTAGATAACCACCTTTAGTGATGGCTTTGCATTGTTATATTGCAGATATAAAAAAATTAACTTCATATGTATCTGCATATAATTTCCAAACATTGTACACCGGACAAATTATTGACAGGAAAAAAAGCATATTTTACTTGTGCATACACACACACACACACACACACACACATACACACCATGTGTATATAAATTAATTTCTAATACATGTTTTTACATACCACATATTATATTAGGTGAAATTTGGAACTGTTTCTTTCAATGCCTAAGTGCTACTTATATATAAACATCAACTTGAATTTATCAAAAATATATAAAAACATGAAATAGTCAATTCAGGCCAGGTTTTTTCAGTGATCTTTAGTAAAAGTAGCATTGCAACTAATCCAATGTTCTAGAACAAACCATTTTTAATTGTAGATCATAATTCAATTGATTTCTTCTATTTTTTAAAACAGACTTATTTCATTTTTAAAATATGTTTGGGGTCTTTTAATGTACACATGCAATAATGTGGAGGCCAAATAAAGGTCTCAAATCACCTGGGACTATAATTACAGATGGTTATAAGCTGCCATGTGAGCACTGGAAACTGCATCTTAAATCTTACAAACAATAAGTTCTCTTAACAGATGGCCCTTCTTTCCAGTGCCAGCTGAATCCAGATTTACATTTTTAAAAAGTTTTTGTAAGTTTTTAGGCATGCATCATGCATGTGTTTCCATGTCCATTTTCATGTATAAGAATGCAGGTTTGTAAATGCCTAAATACACAGTAGAGATTAGAGAGCAAACCTAGTTGCTAGTCCTTTCTTTCTAGATGTCTGAAGAGATTTCATTAACTGTCATTTAATATGCCAGAATTGCAAAACATTCTGTAGACTGTTTTTTTTTCTCTTTCTACCTCTGATTTCACCATTTGGAAGTGGAATTGCATATGAATCTTATTGAGTCTTGCTTCTCACTTGGGTTGTAGGGATCCAAATTCTGGTGTTCATGCTTGCATTGCAGGTACTTTACACAGATCCATTTAGGCAACTCTGATTTCTTTTTTCTATGACTCTGTCATTAACTATTCAAAATAGTTCTACAAATATATGAATAATACTCATATAAGTATCTACTACTGATAAAAAGAGTTCCTTGGTGTCACAAACTACAGAGAGTAACATATATATAATTTCAAAATTTTAAGAAAGATGATTTAGTTTTGTTCAGATAAAACTTCCTGGCCCAGCATATTTGCTATGTGTTTATTTTTTGAAGACAATACAGAATCTTCTAGTATTGTTTCATCTGTGTTTTTATTCCTGGATTAGCAGATTCCATCTGCAATTCACATCTTCTTGCCTACTCCGCTGTACTATTTTGCAATAGACATTGATTTATACCTCTAATCAAATCCATGAGTATCTGAGAAATGTGTATGCCATAAACTTTATTATTTTGCTCTGTTTTCTATGACTGTCTTAACCAAACTTCCAAAGCAGTCATGATCCACATAATTTGCAAATATTTAACACTAATGATGCCAGAGGTACTTTGTAAGATTCTGTAACTTTCTCGACTGATTTCCTCTTACTTAATATAATTTTGTACATAACATTTTTACAATGATTTTATAGTTTTGGATAATTTCTTACAAGACTCCTGTTCTTAAATTTTATCCACTCAACCGTTTTTTCACTTTACATTTCATATGCTGTTTTCTAAATTAATATTTAACCACACATTCATTACAGAAGATTTGCCAATTTTATAGATATTTCCTTGAATTAATTTTTGATATCCTTCTAGTTCTGCACATGGTAAACATGAAAACTTGATGATTGCTTTAGTCATTATTATAATTAATCTTTTGTTGACTGAATTTGATATAATCAATGGTTTTAAGCTCTATATGATAATTCAGGTCTGTATTATAGAGTCTAGCTAATTTTACACGGATATTGAATGATAATAATTAATAGAAGCCAAAAGCTCCTATAGCCAGTCATCTTTATTTTGAATAACTGCAATAGGAAAATTTTCATGATCAGATTGTCATATATTACTTAATAGTTCAAAAAGAGTAGCTATTGTTTATGCCTTTTCAAAGGATACCACCATAAGTGAAACACAGTGATAAATGTAATGAAACTAAGAGGCAGACAAAGCAGCAGTCAGTGTCCATGTCCATTGATCACAATTTTCCTCTTAATTTTTTATCCCTGAGCTCTTCTAAATGTTTATGTTTCAGATTAGTCCTGAGGATAACTATAGTGTTTTAAAGTTGGAGTCATGAAAAGAAATACCAAGAACACACTCACTGAATCCAATAGAATTATAATCAAAGTAAAATATTTCTTTTAGAGGTTTCCTTGGTATGAAAGTAGAAAGCCCCCATCCCATTTTTGCTATCTAAATATTTAAATTACAACCAGAAATTTCATCCAAGACTCTAACTTTTTTACTTGAAAAATTATGTAAAGTGTGAAAAGCTACACCCATAAAACTTCAACAACATGATTGTCTGAACATCAGCAGAACAAGGATAACAACCATAGGCATGCCAAAATAGAAGGAGAAAGACCATAAGACTTCAATCATACACAAAAATGTATAGGCAACAAGGGGATCCTGAGAGCTATAGAAATAGTCTGCTTCAGTGAAGAACACACCAATTGGTTATCCAACAACAAATAGTCATCCGTGAAAACATACTTACAAGTAACACTGTATTGACTGATCAGGTTGTACTTATCAAATTTGGAATATATATACATGTACATATATTTATACTCATATAACAACAATTAGTGAAAAAGAAGCCATGAATTTTAAAGAGAGCAGGGAGGGGTATATGGGAGAGTTGGAGGGAGAAAAAACAGAAACGTTATAATTCTATTATAATCTTAAAAAATAATAACAAATAATGATTCTCACAGGATAAATTTTACATTTAGTTACATAGTTTCACCATTGTTGAAAACAAAATACTCCATGTAATACTAAGTATAGTAGAGAACACCTTTAAACAAAATACTTAAGAGGCAGAAGCAGGCTGATCTTTGAGTTCCTGACCAGCCTTGTCTAATTGTTGTTGTTGTTGAAGGTAGAATTTTAACTCAACATGATTACTAAGAATCTTTCTAATTTAACCCCATTTATGTCTTAATATTTAGAAAAAAATGTGATATGGAAAGTTTGTTCTTTTGTTTTAGTTTTTATTGTTTTGTTTTTGTTGGTGGTTCTGGGACCAAATCCAGTGCTAAGCAAGTGTTCTCTTGATCAATTCTCTGTTTTTTCTCCTTTCTTGATCCTCTAAGATTGAGACCTCTGTAAGATTATTATAGAATGTATTTATATAAAAATTATAACTGAACTATTCCTTGCTGCTGGAGCCCTTGTACTGAAGTTTCCCAGATCCATAAGGTAACATATGATTTTTGAGGATTCTTGAAGGTATTCAGGCATTTCATTTTTCCACATACAAATTTCTTTCTGTAGTATAAAATTTTCTAATTACTTTTTTTCTTATACTCTTATAAAATAATGGACAACTTCTGAATAATCATAATACTGCTGAGACATAAGGTACATAAGGGAGATATTTTCCTGGGCTTCATCTGAAACCTGCTAATCTCCTATTATCTAAGACACATTACATTGCACACTGGCATAGCCTTAATAATGGATGTACATACTGTACCTGCTTTCTCAGTCTCTATTTTAGTGGTGTTAGAGTCTAATCAAGGTAATATTCTGTTGTATGAAATATCTTTTATTCCAGAGACAAAATCTATTACTCTCTCCCTAAATTATTTTATCATGATTTCCTTATTATTTACACACTTCAAATTTGTGAATTTCATGAGAAAAGGTAAATATTCTTCTTTCCTTTCAGAACGTTCAGCTATTTTTCATGGTTCTTTTAAATATCATTTTCCTCACTCTTATTTACTAACCTTATCTATACAATCTCAATTATTGTAAAATATTTTTTTATTTTAAAACTTTTATGCGATACATTTTGATCTTATTCTTTTCCACCTTCAACTCTTCCCAGTGAAGCACATCGCGTGAAACCCCACTTTCTTTTTTTTTTTTTACCTTAGCCACACATTTTTAATGCCAGCACTCAGGAGGTCCAGGCAGATAGATCTCTGTGAGTTTGAAGCCAGCCTCATCTACAGAGTGAGTTCCAAGACAGCTAGGGTTACAATGGGGAAACCTTGTCTCAAAACAAAAATTAAAGCAAAATAGAGCAGACACAGGCACACAAAAGAAAATACCATTAAAAAACAACATGGATTCTGGTTTTTTGTTTGTTTGTTTTTGTTTTGTTTTTTTTTGCTTTGGTTAGTTTCCTTTTGTTTTTTGACCACTGTTCCTGAGCATGTGGCCTGACCTGTATTGTGGAAAACATATCCATCATCTTTACATTGAAGAAGACTAAATTTCCCTCTCACAGCAGCTATCATTTGTATTTTCTTGGTGAAGCGTGCTATTTTATACCCAACTCTCCTTTTCAACTTGGATGTTCATGTAGGTAAAAGCTGCTTAAGTCTTAAAATTCTATCATAGTCTCTGTGAGTTCATATATGCATTAACACTATATGTTTAACAAATTATATTTTTTGAGTCATCTATCACCTCTTGCTTTTACAATATTTCTGCCTCTTCTTTCACAAATATACCTGCACTTCAGTGAGGGTGTGTATGATAGAGACATTCCGTTTTAGGCCGAGGGCTACAAATTCTCTTATTCTCTGTGTCTTGTCCCATTGTTGGTCTCTGATCTATTGTGGGTCATCTGCTTCGAAAACAACTTCTCTGATGAGAGTTCATGGATGTACTCATTATAGGAATAACAATATGTGCTTAGGAGTCATTTTATTGCTATTTTATTTATCAGAATAAATGTAATTGTTTTTCCCTTGGGGCCTATGACCTGTCTATTCTCAGGCTCTTAGCCTGATTAACAGTGACAACCATAGGTTTTATTTAATTAAGTAGCCCTTAAACCAATGTTAGTTCCATAACATTTGTGATCATTACACAAGAATATGGTGTACGCGTGTAGCCATTATAGCTCAGAGATTTTGTAGCTAAGTAAAATTAATGATTACTTTTCTCCTCTGGTCACATGTATAATATCTTTCAGCACTATTAACATTGATCATTAGGAATTAAGCTTCTAGTTTATCAATAAGTTTATTTCTCTAGTTTGACAACATAAGTATGCAGTGTCTTCAGCAATAGAGTCTTTGGTTGCTATGGGTTGTGGAGGATAACCAATAATATTGAAAATAACCTGTAATAATTGGGGGCATGGTCTATAGGCCCTCTTTTGCCAAGAACTCAATAATATGTGAACTATATTTTGTACTGGATATTCTGGTTTCTATATAGGGTCAATAATACTAATGTTTTTAGGAGGGGTTAAAAGATGAGGAGGAAAAATACCAGGAGCAGCTATTAGAAAATACTATGCATAACAACTCATAGTCTGAGGCAGCATGTACAGGGCCTGCAAAGGTCTATGTCAGATGGGGTTCCAGTGTTGAAAATAAGTAGAGCCCATGCCCATCAGTAGATGAACAATATAAAATTAAGTGGTATTTTTTGAAGTTTTTCTCTTAGGGCTTTTTATGGGAATTTTTATTATTTTTTGTTTTTCAAATCCTACTGGTCTCTTTCTTATACAATATAGTTTCCAGTTTTGTGTCTTTATGAGATTTCTGTGTGTGTGATTGTGTGCATATCTATGTCTCTATGTGTTTCCAGGTTTATATTTTTGTTTTGTTTTTATTATTTCGTTTTTGGCTCTTGTATTTTTCTTGTCTTTCTTTTGTCTTATTAAGGTTTTTTTTTTTAACTTTATCTTATTTCTTCCCTTCTTTCTTCTTGTTCTTGGTTCTTCTTCTTCTTATTATTATTATTTATTTAGATGACTTTTTATGAGTAAGAGGAAGAATCATGTGTATTTGAAGACAATGGGGAGATAGGATCTGAGAAGAGTTGGGGGAGTAGAAAACATAATTGGAATATACCATATGAAAAAAATATTTCTTTCAATTTAATAAAAGTGAAGCATTTCACTTAAGGGGCTTAGCAACTTTAGACATTAGAAGAAATGGCTGGATAGATTAAGAAGTGTATTTAGACAATTGTTGACAAACCTAATGCCCTGAATATGACTCCAGGATGAATTTTAAACTATGACAATATGAACTTCTTCCCATGCATGCATATACATACACAAATAAATCTATACACCAAATAAATATACAGATGTATTAAAATTAGAGATCAATAAATTGAGAGGAAACATCTAGACTGGAAATAAAAATCAATTTAAGTAAAATAAATATTTAGTTTAATATTTTTTGTTATCAGTGTATTATAATTATTTAGAAATAAAATAGTGTTTTATTTTATACAAAAACCATATTTATAAGGTTATCTTAACATAATTTATTTTATTCAGTAGCATAATTAATTTAATTCATTACATTCATATGTAAAATTGAAAGATCAATTACTGCTGCATTTGATCTTAAATCTCTTTGAAAATATTAAATACATTTATTAATTGTGTGGAAAATCTACTGCTATAATATTTTTTACTCAGTAAAAGTATTTATGCTTATTTCTAACAAAATAATCAAAAGGATTTTAAGTGATCTCTGACATTAAATATAATACATCTATGCAAAAAGGTCTCTGAATTCTAAGAACTTTTATAACAAGAAAATTAACTCAATGTAATAAAACTTGGAATTTAAATTTCAGCATTCCAAAGTCCAAGCCCAGTGAGATAACAACTTATTAGCAAGCATTGAAGGCTCCCTACAGCGAAACAATTTATTTCCCACAGAGAAAACAACATATGAACAGAAAGCTCACTAAAGATGCAATCTGGTCTGAGAGCAGATGATGGTCAATAATTCAATATCTAAAACCAACTGATCAGAGAGAAACTGCAAAAATTTATTCATGGAGTAATAAATTTTACATTTGTGCTCCTTGCTGGAATATAGAAGTACTCTACATCATAAACTGTGCTTCTCTTTTTCATACAAACTACATGTTTATAAAACTGTACAGAAATCAGCTAAATGATATATATCAGTCATTTCATGGGATATTTTCATTAAGTAGGATCATTACTTCTGAATTTTAAATCATACTACTTATGAGTAAAATCTACCACTTAATAAGAAAGCAAAATGAAGAAATGAAGAGACAAACAGAGCATTTTATCTCTCTAGAAGCTGGGCTACTAGCAAAGTAGTAGTTAGTATATGCATAACATATGGATGTATATTTTTTAAACTTTATGTTTATTTTATATGTATGAGTGTTTTCCCTTCATGTATGTATGTGCACCACATATGTGCCTGGTACCTGTGGAGGCCAGAGAACATCAGATTTCCTGGAATTGGAGTTATAAATGGTGGTTAACCTTAGTGTGGGTTCTGGGAACCCAAACCAAAGCTTCTATAAGAGCTATGCATTCTATGCCATTTTCTGATAAGCTAATTGCTCGGACCCATGAAGGATGTCTTGATTCTCAATGTTTCTACTTTACCTCGATTTATATGGTATAATTGAATAAAATTTTCAGGTTTGTAAAATGGTGCACATTTTCAATCCCAGCATTTGGAAGGAAGAGGCAGGTGGATCTCTGAATTTTGAGGCCAGCCTTATTTACATAGTTCCAGAAGAGCAAAGTTTACATTGTGAGAACCTTTTTCAGAAAACAAAACAAAGTATAAAATAATTCAGACTCATAATATTGAATATCATCAGTAAAAGTGACTTTCAATTATATTTTAATGTATTTCCAACTGAAAATTGGATTTTTTCTCATATCATACAAATGCACGCTTGTCTGCCTTATATTTAGCTCTACATCATTACCGTGCACCTTCCTCTACTGTTGTTCATCTGAAAGATTTGTATAACTGCACATAGATCACGTTTCTAAACCCAGTGTACTAGTTGCTAATATTTAGAGTCTGTAAATTACAGTAACAGTAGTGACCAAAACTTATCTGTGATCATTATTGTCTTTGATTAGTAACAAATGTGCAAAACACTGTAAGTTTCCTGGATAAATTTTTACATTACTCTGGAACATTTTCTGATTCTGTTTCACTTTCATGAAAATCATAGAAGCTCATTTTCAAAGATACTCTAGTAATATGAAACACTGACTCTAACATGGAGAGGACCTTGTATTGATAAATGAATATTAATACTGTTGAGTTGCTAGTATTTTAAATCATTTGTTATGTCATTTGTTTGCTTTATTATTATAAACATCTTTAATTAAATTGGAGTATATTTCTTTTTCTTTGAATAGTCATATTTTTCATGACTTTATTATTAAATGTGTATGTTCATGTGTGTGTGCATGTGTGTGTGTGTGTCTGTGTTGTGTGTCTGCGTGTGTATGCGCATGTAAATTTGTGTGAGTGCAGATGCTCATTTAGTTCAGAATTGCTGTCAGATGCCCTGCACCCAGAGTTACAGGTGGTTGTGAGGCTCCCATCAGGTGAGAATCTGACTTGAATCCTCTGCAAATGGAGTAACTACCCTTAACTGCTGAGCCATTTCCCTAGCTCTCTTATTTAACAATTTATACTCAAATATTTCCTAACTTTTCACTTTAAATTGCACTTCTATTTTTCTACCAGTATTTTAAGTCTCATTTCATATTTAATCTACCTTGTATGATGCCATACAATTGAGCCTACAAAGCAGGAAACCATTCTCACACTGGTGAAATTATTAGAAGTCCATGAATGTGGAAGAAATGTTGGGGTTTCTGGGTATATACATGAATTCCCTCTTGGTAAGAAGCTGTTAAGTTCAATTCTAGAGTTATTGGTTATGATGCAGGTATGCGTACAACTATTGCAAACTTAGGGTTAATCCACACAAGGAAATAAGGCAATTAAGTAATGTTGAGAATGAGAGAAATAGTCTAACTTCCTCAGGGAAGAGCACACCAATTAGTTATCAACTATCAAATGATCAGCCCTGAAAACATTCATACAAATCATATTATAGTTACTATCCTATTTTAATGTTCTTAAGAATATATATGTGTATACTAATACATACATATATGCAACAACAATTAATTTTTAAAAGATCATATATTTGAAAGAGATCAAGGAGTGGTATATGGTAGGTTCTAAAGATAGTAAATGGGAAAATGATATAATTCTATTATAAACTTAATAAAGAAATGAATAATGGAAGTTCTGGAGAAGATAGGTAAATGAAATATTTGACATGAAAGTAGAAAGGTAGATGTGGAGGGTCATGGAGGAGAGGCCAGAGAAGAAAAGGGCAGAAACTTTTATTTGAAAAATGCTATCATGAATTTGTGTGTGTGTGTGTGTTCTAACTTATCATGTTGAAGAATCCTCCAAATTTTCATTCTACCTTTTCCAGGTGGCTTAGATTCATTATTTTCCTCTGTTTCTGCCTTCTCCTTCCTTTCTTTCTTCAGAATGTCTCCCACTTTTGCTGGATAAATCTTCTTGAACATTTCTGCTTGTAACTCCACTAATTTTCTTCTAAGTCTACTTTATGTGAAGAACTTGTTCTATGTTGTGCTCCATCCTCAAATTCTCTGACTTCTTCACTAATTACTGACTCTTGAAAATCAGTATGTGCTGAATCCCCATGTCTCACTTTCCTTCTATTTCTGCCATAAAGAGCCTCTTTATGCTCTTTAGACTTTGTACTTTTTCTTTTCCAGATTATCCATATCCCATAGTCACTTTATAGTTCAAAAGTCTTTGTATCTTAGATTCTTAGGTTCCACAGAATCTGAATCTGATTCAGAATTTACTTGATTTGGGGCTTCCTTGTCTCCTAAGATTTCTTCATTTTGCTGCCAAGTTTTATTTTTTTCCCTCCTTACAATTCATCATTTGAAGAACCCTCCTCATCAGAGAAAAGATCAGTTTTAATTTCTTCTAAAAGCATCTTCTTTGCAATTCTATTCTCAAGATCACTGTTATTGTCATCACTATCTTCTGGGATAGACACTGCTCTAGATAAGGCATCATCTCTTGAAGATTGACAAAATCTAGTATGAGAAGGCCTCACTACATTTTCAGTCAGAGGCTTTATTTTCAGTTCATCATTGCTCTCCTCTCCTATAGAACGCTGATCATCATCTCCTATAACAGAAAATGAGGAAGTAATGTCAGCTGGCATCCATTTAGTACTTGTTCTTAAGGAGATTCTTTTTTTCTCCTTGGCATTGCCCGTCCCCTTTTTGGCTGAAGTTCTTTGTTTCATCTGTTTTTTATTATCTCGCAAACTTTCCTCAGCATCTGAAGATGATGAATCACTTTGTGTTTCCCTGGCACTTCTATTTGAATATAGATTTCTTCTTTCTTTCAATTTAATGTTTTTCAGTCTTTTAGTGGTAGCATCATAACACTCTCCTTTCAAAAAATAGTTCTCAGTGTCAGAGGGTAAACACTCTGCTTTTTTCCTTGAACTCTTTTCAAGAAAGTTGCACTTTTTCTTCTCACTACCAGACAATCTATTCTTATTCTTCTTTTCTTTTGAAGAGCCACAACCTTCTCCTTTCCTTCGTGTATTCTCAACACTATCAGCTAACTCTTCCTTATATTTTGATAATTTATCTTCCATTTTTTTGGTTTTCTTTTCTCTATCAGTTGCGTCATTCTTATTTTCTTTCATTCCTTTTAAAAAATGACCAATTTCTTTCCTGTCAGGGAATTTCTTGGTACCGTTTGAAGACTCATACTGCTGCTCTCTCTTGCCTATTTCTTCCATCAAGTGTATAGTTTTCTTTCCATTTGCTTCAGTTTCCCTACTGTTCCGCCTCGTATCACCTTTTAAAGATTCATCACTTTGCTCTTCCTCTGAAAATCTATCAGTAACATAAGAAAAAACACTCTTTACATTGTGTGTTTTGATTTTCAGATATTTATTCTTTTCTCTAGTTTTAGGAACTAGTTGACCTTCAGGAACATTTACATTCTCCTCTCTCCTGAAAAGTTTTTCAAAACCATCAGAGGAAATCTGTGCCTGCTGCCTCTTACAAAGGATCCCTCTCAATTCCACACTGTTAGTGCCTTTCTCGATGGAATTTTCTGTTACAGAGAAATTCTTCTCCTGCTTCCCTTCTGTGTCATCAGATGGTCCTTCATAAGCAGTGTTTACCCTTTTCTGCCTTTTAGTATCCACTACTATTTTAGTTTGTTCTTCATCTTCAGAAGAGTCACAGTAGTTTTTATATGAAACATTTTCTTTGGTTACTCTGCCAGCCCCAATTTTGCTCAAGGTTTTTATTTCTCTTTCTAATTCTGAATAATTTGAAGACTGAGAATAGTTTTGGCATTTCTTTTTAGAGATTATAGAGCTTTTAGTTGATTTTCCTTCTTTAATACCGAAATCTGAGTCAGAAGTAGAACTTTGCAATTTTCTTTTTGCATTATTATCATTCTCTGTGTGAACTTTTCGAAGAATCTGTATTTTGTTAATACCAGTCTCTAAAGAACAGTGACCCATCTGGCTTACCTCAGTGAAGACTGCTACCATTTCATCAGAATCTGAACTTTGTTCTGCAATCTCCATTTTCTTAGCTTTCAGTACTTTATGAGGTTTGAGGTTATCCACAGCAATGACTGACGAATTTTGATTATCCTTTTTTCTTACCATAACTGACAGCTTTTGCTTCTCTTTAATGGCCTCATTACTTTCTTCATCTGAATTTGATATTGAAGGGTTGGATTCTGTCTGTTGTCTCAAGGGTTTGGCTTTTACAGTTTGGGATCTTCGAAGGTCATATTTTTCCAAGCATAATGGAACATTATTTTCAACTAAATGCTCATCTACTGGATTTTCCTCTCTGAGTCCACATTTCTCTGAACTGGGGATCACCTCAGAACTTTTGCTGGCATCTTTCTCTTGTGGAATTTCCTGGCCATCAGTGCCTTTAACTGGGGAATTAGAATGGGAAACTGGGGTGAGTTTAACATATAATTTTTTTCCTAGTTTTGACTTAGTATTTTTTCTGCTACCTTGTGAAGGAGTGTTTAATTTTAGAGATGAGTCCTCCAGTTCTAGATCAGTCCCACTATTGCCATCTCCTTGGTAATCAGCTGAACTCTGAACTTCCATAGCAGACTCAAGGCTCTCAAAAATGTCTTCCAGAATTGAAGAAGAAACAGACACAATATCCTTACCTAAGGTTTCAGAAGTATTAGTGGATTCATACTGAGGTCCATCTTTCCTACCTGATCCCTTTTGTTCACCATGTTTATTTGCTTTGTATTCCTCTATTGGGGTGTGCCTGCTTTCTGCCATTTGTATTGTTGATCTAGTATCTAACTTTGAAAAGTCTTTCCTTTCTGTAGCACAAGATTCCCTCCCTTTTTGCATTGTTGTTTCAGAATTATCATCTGCTGTTTCATGCTCTTTGGTACATTCTTCTTTGTGTACAGCATCCAGAGCTTGAATCTCTGAATTCAAGTCATCTTCTAATGCAAGATGAGCCTTTTTGATGTCAGCCAACACAGATTTAAAAGCCCTAAGCTGATGCAACTTCACAGCAGAACTCATTTCTGAATTATCTGCTGCCTGCTTTAGAAATTTAATGTAACTGGAGTTTGTGTTGGATGTGGTTTCAATCAGTTCTTTTGTATTCGTAATCATCTCTTTTGGTAGAGTTAGTGCTGAGTAAGCACAGGTTACAGACTCAGAAGAGGAACCATCTAATTTCATTCTTTCTTCATCACAACTGAAACTATTCTTGCTTGGAAAAAATTTGGGTGTATGGTCACATACTTTACGATTCTTTAAACTGTCAATTTTTATCTTCTTATTGTTCTGCAACAACTGTTCTAAATTTTCAAATATGGTGTTGCATGCAGTGACCAGGTTCAGCAGAGGCGCTGGGTGACAAACGTAGCAACGCCATCGGTTGCTTTCTTCCATTATTGCGGATAACTCTTTCCGACCAAAATTTTTCAGGATGCATTTCTTACAGAACGCATTATGGCAAAAGTCACAACCAATCAAGCTCCCACCTTCTGCACACCATCTGCACTGTTCATCCATTCCGTCTGAGTCACGGCTAATATCATCACTCATGTAGTACTTAAAGCATTTCTTACAGATAAGGACTTTCAGGGAAGGATGTCTATAAAAAGAATCTTTTTGAAAATGATTGACCTGCTGTCCACAAGCTGTGCAGTTCACGATCCCATGAAATCTGTTGCTGCGTTTTTTGAGATTTTCAGTTTTCATTTTACTTTTGCTTCTAAATTCAGGCCCTTTACAATCACTTTTGTCTTCCTTCAGCAATGGGTCTGGTTGTACAATCACTGCCCCTTTTGACAAGCTTTGCATAGAAATACCATTTTCTGAAATTTCACTCGTAGTTTTTACATTTGTATTCCCCTCCATGGGCTTGTCATTATCAGATTCTACACATTTTGTCACCAGTAAACTTTTCCTCTTTGATCGTGATGATCTTAAGGACATGGGCTTTTCTGAGGTGCTTGCTTCCCCTTCGTTACTATTTTCCATCATATTGGAATTATTTCCAGAACTACTGATTTTACCTTTGCTTTGGTTCATGGCGCATGGTGGAAAAGATGTTTCCTCTTGTGAATGTGCCGGGAGTCAGGATGCTTCAGAACCAGAGTATTCAACTTGATTTCTCTCAGGATCAGTCGTCATGTTTTCTGCTCTGATGCCTGCTTGCTTCAGCAACCCTTGGGTACATTTCCTTACTCCCAGGCGAGCTATTTCTATCAAAATGTACTGGAATTTTAGTTGTCTCCACAGCGGGCGGGGAATGCTCCCCAAAGCAGAAAGACCGTTATGCTGCCATGGAAACTGAGCTACGTCAACGCCACCATTTTGTTGGCCAGAACGTTCTGGAATTCTTTGTAGACGTTGTGGCCTGTTTGGCTGATATCCCTGGGAAGTCTGCGCTTTTCCGAAGGGAAACAGAGGGAGAGTGGAATTGAGGTAGAGAGCAGGTTGGGGAGGGCACTGGAAGGAGTAGAGGGGGCTGCGGGAGGACTGCAGTGTGGATGTATTATAAGAGCGAAGAAATTAAAAAAAAAAAAAAAACCGCAAAAAACCAAAAACAAAAACAAAAAGTATTACACGCGGGAAAAAAAAAAAGAAATATAATAAGAAATATAATAAAAGCTATTCCTGTGAAGGAATGGGGCAGGAATCTAAGAACATCTCATTTCTTAAATCTTCCCTCAGACAAAATGATTGGGAATTATTGCTTTTTATCAGATGGATGAAACATTATATCAGAGGATAGATGAGATCTATCCCTATGAGCTTTCTAAAATATAGAGTCTACCAAATATCAGTATATGCTACATTTGAACTGCAGAATGCACCTAAAATTTGTTTAAAAAATCTCTCAGTAAAAGTATTCTATTTGCTTCTTTTATAAACAATATATATCCATGCAGAACATCAAAACCTCAAGTTTAAGAAGGGACCATGAGTTCATTGCCAGAAGACACCGATCTTTATATAAAATCTCAGATATGGTAACAAGTACAGAATTAGTTGAATGCATATTTATAATTTTGCATGTAAAATTAACTAATGTCCAAACTATTACATAGAAAACAAAACAAAAATAGCTGTCAAATTTCACATCCATCATGGGACAGAGTGTTCCTGGATGCCTGGATTGATTTATGAAATATTGTTGATAATTTCTTATTGACTTGACATCAGTGGTGCGAGAAGTCACTGGTTATTGACACCTAGCTCCCACATTTATTAGCAAATGCATATAACTCATGCACTCACACACACACACACGCACACATACAAGGTGTAACATTGTTGCCTCATATTACAGTAGCCATTTTAATTTTTGCTCTATTTCCTAAATTATAAATTGTTTTGTAAAAAGGGAAGGAAGTGAAGTGTATTTGGAACTTTGCCTAATAGACTGTTTCTATAAAGATTTAAAGATAAAAACGCATAATGCATTGACATCTTGCAGGTTATTAGGAAGAATAAGAGTCATATAGCATATTGATATGAGAAAAATAGACAATAAAATTATTAAAATGTTCAGATAAAAGTTGTGCCTCAAAACTTAATTATATTTCTCTTCTCAAGCAAATTAAATATCTCAAAAAAGCATTTAGCCATTATTTTCAGGCATTACAGTATTATTTAGTATGATTCCCTATTTCAAATTAATATAGACTTAATTTTATTCATAAAAGTTTCAATTTTTATTTCCCTGTTTGTAAGTTTCAAACTTTAGCTGACAATAGTCAAAACAGCAATCACTGTTCATCAGTGTTCTGTAATCTACTTTGGATAGTAAGCATTATTAATTCTACAGTGTGTTAATAGGACAACAAGTAGAGCATAAGCAAGTCCTTCCTGTCATATCTACTATATCAAAATAATACTCTTTAATTTTCAGAAGGAAATGAGATCAGACAGGTTGTTAATTTCCTATTTTTTCCAAGCATTGTAGCTCATTTAACTGAGTTTATAGAATTAGGAACAGTATTCAAGTGTAGGTGGACCTCCTAAATTTCAACTATGAGGCTTAAAAGAAATGGATTATTGTTAAGATATTACTGACATTATTTTTATAAATCACCATGGAAAGTAGTAATTAAATAGACTTATACAACATACAATGAACAAATGAAGATGTTAACATTTATGTCTCTTCAAATATGAGGTCTTTGTGTGGCAAATTTTGTCCTCTTTTAGTCATTTTAAAAATATATTGCTTTGAATTTTAGCCTCTAAGTTACTCTGTTGTGCTACAGAAGCATATAGTATAATTCCTCTATTCCTTTAAATATTTCTGTAGTTTTATTTTAAGTTTTGTGTATATTAGAGTCTTCCATGCCAGGTTATTTGTGTACCTTGTGTAGGCTTAGAGCATGAAGGTCATAAGAGTGTAGGACCTGCAGTGTCAGGTTCATTTGGAATAGGTGCTTGTGCAAGGTAATAAATATGAGAAAAATATTCTGCATGTGAGAATCCAGTTTTCCCACCACTATTTGTTAAAGTTGCTTCTCTCTTCTAGCATAGGTTTTTGAAACTTTTGTCAAAATTATCTGTTCATGCTTGGGTCTTCAGTTTTGTTCCACTGGTACATTAGTCTTCAAGTCATTTCCTTTGCCAGTCAGTACCTTACTGTTTTTATTACAATGTCTTTGTAATATATCTTAAGATTTGGAATAACAATCTCTCCAGAATTTTTATTTTTACTCAGGGTTGTTTTAGCTATCTACAGGCTTTGTGGTTTCATGTAAATTTTACAGGATTTTTTTCCTCTGTTTTTTTGTTTGTTTTACCTCTTCATAGAAGGAGATGAGGATTTTTATTGGGATTACATTGAATCTGTAAATAGCTTTTGATAAAAAAATGGTCATTTTCACAATATAATGTCTAAGTAGACATATATAAACCCATGGACATGGGATGACTTTCTGGTATTTATTGTAGTGACACAGGCCTGTATTGTCTTTGTTGTTGCTGTTGTGTCTTTACTTGGTTTGGATATTTGATGATGCTTCCTTCAAGAAAGAGTTTGGAAACAGTCATTCTGCTTTGGAATAGTTTAAGAAGGATTGATTGTAGATCATTTTTGAAAGTCTAGAATTCTGTTGTGACTCTATCTGGCCCTGGAATGCATTTTAATTTTATTACTGTTTCAATCTCATTTGTTGTGGGTCTTTTGAGGTTCTTGACTTCTTGATTTGCTTTGGGTGGTAAAATTCATATGTTTCTTTTCAGATTTACAACTTAAAGGAGCACAGCTTTTATTCTTCCTCAGTTTAACATTTCAGGATGGTTTTAGCACTGCTGAGTCACTCTTATCATTATTTTCAATTTTTCTCATTTCATTAAATGTGTAATTAGCATACTTCATGCAACACTTTTACTATTTATCTTTAAGTACCATGCCCCTCCACTTATGTTTTATTAAGACCATCAGTCTCATAAATTTGCATTTATAATGCAATACATACAAAATTTTTATTCAAATCCAAATGTTGATAAAATTTGTAATTTCCACGGAGAATTTTTTCACTGAAAACATGAAATACATAGAGGTTATCAAAATAAAACAATTACTTACCAACTTCTCTGTTACTCCACAGAAAATAATGTCTATTGTATAAAAAGAGTTTTACTTAATTTGAGGTCTGAATATTAGCAAATTTTATAGAATATAATTTTATATTTTGATTAGTTTTAATGGACCTATTGTATAAATTACTTGTCTAAGTATTTATGTATTCACATATACATATTTGAATTATTTTCTTTATATTTACTATTCAATGCCTGTTCCAGTGCTTTCTGTCCTTTCTTTTTAAGAAAGAATCACTTAATATTTACTGGTGATATATTTGCTGTTGAACCTCATATGCAGGAGACAGCTCTTGTTTTAATATGAACACATGTAATAAAGACAAGTTATTACTGTTCAATTTTTATTATAGCGAATTATTTGGTTACAGGTTTTTTTTATTTTTATGTATATAGTTTCCATAACTACAAGGTATTGAAATCTAGTACAAAAATATAAGTGTTTAATGTTCTCAGCATGCTATTTAGCTATATAATGTGGTAGCACTGCTGAAAGTTATTCCCATAAGCATGCATGCTCATTTACTCCAAACTCAGTATCCACTAAGAAGAAGAAGGCTACAATGTCCTCTAGTATCTACTGTCCATCCTCCTTTTTTCCACAGGAGGGTGAAAGGAATATCTAACAGAATACTATAAAAATTCAGAGAAGCCAAAGTTTAGTGTCATTTTATGAACTGCTACTGCTGAAGATGAATGTTAGAGCTTCCAACAAATGAAGTTTAGTAAGGACACTTTTGTAAGTTGACAAAAATTATTTCAGTATTCAGACACCCCTATGACCCTGGAAATTAGAACGAGGTCTTACATAAAGATTACTGAGTTTGAGAACAGTACAAAGTCATATGAATATGAATGGACATAATGGAGAGAACTACAATTTAGTTTAAATTAATACTGAATCAGGTTTTCACAATAACAAGTCACCACATAGCACCAGCCACACCAGCCCACCTCTGTATGGTTGGGAGACAATCTAAGATAAGTAAGAACCTAATAACTGTCTGATGTGATTAAAAATTGTTGCATAAAATATTCACTTGTCCTCCTGAAACGGAAGAATAGGATTATAGTCCCAAATGAATAGGATTATAACTTGTCATGCAAACTTACTTTAGGTTTCTATAACCACTTTCAATATCAAATAAGTATAATTCTTAATACTGGTTTTGAGGATGGAGAGACTATTTATGCTGAAATCAAGAGCAACTTCTTTTAAATTATTGTTTTTCAGATTAAAGTATAATTACATCATTTCTTTTGCCCTTTCTTCCATCAAACCCTACTTCGTACACACCCCCTTGATCTTTTTCAAATTCATGGCCTGTTTTCTTTTAATTATATATATGATATATACCTTTAATTATACACACATACACACTTATACACACACAAACATATTCAGATTCTTTAAATATACTCTACATTCATAAACAAAAGTGACAAAATTGACAGATGGAGTCAGTATATATGAGATTGGAATAAGATATGAGTAGAAAATATGACTCCATCTAAACTTTATAGCACCTTTAAGGCTTCTTTATAAGTTAGATCATACTTAAACACACAAATATATGTTTTGCTAATTTAAAGAGAATAGAGAGAATGTTTAAATGAATATTTCAGTAAAACATCTGGCAATTCAATGATCATATCTTTTCTTAAATAGGCTTTGGAAAATACACTTGGAAAGTATGTTCTCAAGTTTAAAAATTAAATACATAATTTGTAAATCTAAAAAATGTTTAACATTGTTACTATCAATTTTTGTAAGTTGACTGTAAGATGTTCTGTGAGAACATCACACATTATAAAAGATCACATATATTGGAACACCTAGCATTTTATATGCAAAGTCCTTATTGTAAAACCAAATAATGATTTAACATACAAAGTAATTAAAATAGGCAGATGCACTGATGATTCATTTTTCTCTTCAAGTCAAATCTTCAATACAAAAATATTCTTCTAACAAATGGCGAGTTTACACTTAAAATAGAAGGCATAGAAGAAGCTACAAGTACTACTGATTAAACCAACACAATTTCTTAACAACTTATTAACATTTGTCCTTATATCCATAGAAAAGTGTACTCTTAACTCTTCACCAAGGAAAGTTCTCTTTGCAACAGATGAACAGAGAACCACAAGCGATCAGTATGCAGAGTTGTGGAGCACATTCCAAATGTATACATCTACAAAATAGTCTTGTTCCTAAGGCTGAGAGAACATTGCAGAAGAGGCTGAAAACTGATTCTAAGAGCCAGAGGCTCTGGTAACTTGCTGAGAGATTGTGTCTCCTAGTAACATCAAAAATTCCCCATAAAATTTCCCCAACATGACTGCCAAAACGTAAGCTGAACAAAGAGAACAAAACAAACATGCCAAATTGCAACAGGAAAAATCCATTGAGTCCCCAACCCTACACAAAGAACAACAAGTACCTGAGGAAAGCTGGGAGTGGGAGAGATGGCTTTATCCAAGGAAGAGCACAATAAATGTCTCCCCATTGCCAAATGATCAGTCTTGAAAGCATTCTACAGGTAACATTATACGTACTCAACAAGTTTTCCTTAGAAATATATTCAACAATTGGTGGAAAAATGGCCATGAAATTGAAGGAGAATGAAGACAATTTTAAAGGACGGTTGGAAGAAGGAAAAAAGAGAATTGTCTTAATTAAAAAAATAAAATAAAATAATGTATATGTGTCTTTGAAAACATTTCTTCATTCTGAAGTAACCTTTTCCCCTTCCATAGCCAGGTGATGCTTTCTGTTATATTTTCTCTTAAAATTTGTTGAGTAACAATTATCTGGACAGCAATCATTTTTCATTTAACTCTTGAATTATATTTTCAGAAGGTTTTAATATCATATTTAAACTCAGCATTTAAAATATGGTTTGATGATTATATGTTTTATCCACTGAAGTACAGAAAATCACTACTTGTTGTTCAACTTTGGGGACTTGAAACAATTGTGAAGTTTACCTAAATAAATAGTTGTAAAAGTCTTGTATCAAAAACTAATGGATAAAGTAGCCAAACTTTGAAATGTCATCACACATATATTCAAATTTTAAAATGCAATGTGAAGCGATGTAAAATTTTAATTTTAAAGCAAATTTTAAATACTCAGCTTATACTTTATAAAATAATTGATGGAATTTACTCACATTTTCATTAGTTTTGTTTTCAATTTATATTTTATTTTTATTGATGAGAATGTCTGTCTATATGTCTGCATACTTGCATGCTGTTACCTCCAGAGTTCAGAAGAGCATATAGAAACACTTGGAGCTAGAGTTAAAGTTGTGACTTTCTGAATGTGAGTGATAGAAATCAAAATTGGATCCTCACCAAGAGTGCAATGGTTTTTAGTCACTGAGTTATCTCTCTAACCACTTAACATTATTTTTAAAATTAGAAAGTTAAACTAAAAGTATTGAAGGGATAGAAATATTTTAACTATACATACTATCTATTTTGGTGAAATAATTTTTATTAATGGTGTGTGTAAGATGTCTGAAACTCAGCTACAGACAAGTTGTATGGGATTCAAGTGAAAAATCACAAATTACATTGAATAAAATATGATATTCACCAGGAGTATTCAATTCATTAATTTTATTCCACTTCAATAATAATGTTGGATCTGTTTGGGTTTAACAAATGAACCAAATTGATTTTCACCATTGATTTATGTATGCTTAGAATAAAAATTGAATCGTCAAATTTATGAATGTATACTTACTGAAATTAACTGAGAATAAAAGGTTTATAAATTTTCCAACCAGTTAACATTAGCTAGCATTTAAGGTTATTCTGTGTTGTAGAATACTAGGGTGTATGGCACTAATATAGAAGTGGAAAAATTTATTTAGATTAAGTATAATAAAAACCAGTTTTGTAAATTCAGTGTATCCTATTTGTTATTTCTCTGTTTTTTTCTCTGTTAAAGAAGATAATATGAAGGATACACATTAAAATTGAGGCATTATGTATTAAATAGAGCACTAGACAAAAGTAAAATTATGGAAGTATTACAGTGAAGTAATAAATTTGATTAGATGAAAACAGCTCTAACCTATTAGAAAAAATAAAATTCAATTATGGGGGTGGGGGAAAAGTTGTGTGTATAAAATTATCAAACAATGAAACAATAATTTAAAAATAAATTTTAGATTCATAAAGCAAAAGTTTGATCTCTCCATGATTTAAAAGGTTATATTAATTAATTTAATGCTAAATTTTTTGATGACCAATTTTATTGTAGGTAAGATATAAACTAAAATACCACCATTTAAAGGATTACCACTTTATTAATACCTAGATTGTTGAAGTCATGAATTGAAAATATGTACCTAATCACTGAAAGCAGAAATCTCCAGAGAGACAGTGGCATTTATTATTCTATCCTAATCTCTACTTTTACAGATAACTTTAATAGAAGAAGTTAAAGGAATTAATGGACAGAGAGATTGAAATATATATTGCACACTCATTATCAGATAAATGTAGGTTTAGAAAAATTTCCTATTTTTCACAACTTAGAACTTTTCACACAGGTTTGATAGGCATCCTGTTCCTGTAATTAGGTGTCTTCACCTTGAATACTTTGTTTTAACTGCAGTGTAAATGTGAAATGAAAAACAGAAATGACAAAATACCTAGAGTGGCACATGTAATGAGAAGTATTTTAAACTATTATTATTATCTTCTAGTCAAATGAGTAAAAATATCATAATCTTCCAAGATTCTCAAAAAATATACCTTAGCCAGTCTCAGAAAATATACAGAAAGGCAGTAGAGAAAGGCATTACTTTCAAGAGTAAATTTGGTAAGCAGCTAAGATACATCAAATTGTAGAACACAGGGACAAGGATTTATGTGTTGCTTTCAGTGGAGAAAGCAGAGTATAAGGCTTAAGATACAATGCAGTAACACAAGTAAACTTGTGTGAGAATGGATGAGGTAATTCCATTTAGTCAGAAACTCCCCTTTTATCTGTGAAGCATGAGTGCAAATTTTTATTTGAAACGAAAATCAAAACTAGTGACAAATCACTTGAGATTTGTTGTTAAGAAGAAAGTCTCCTTTGACAAGTGTTTTCCTATCTGGCAGTGGGAGTGAATGGGGGAAGATATAATACATGGAAAGTAGAAAATTACTATGAATAGTAGCATTGAAGAGCATTGAATGTCCCTGTATCACTTGGGGTCATTAATCAAAACTAAAGTTAATTCTCTGATGGTGTTTGCTTATTTATCCAACTTCGCCCCACTATGAACTAAAGGATTCTGAGTTCTTTCCCTACATTCTGCATTTTTTAACTCCCATGACATTTGTAGTCCTAGCCAATGTTAGTGGAATTAATGTCAGTAAACATACAAGTTTTATGTTTCAGCTCTAGCTTTTTCTGTGGTCACATTTCACAGTGCATGATATGGAGAGATCTACATAAAGAGAAACATTTGGTCTCTGTACTTTGTTCATACTCTGTAGACATAACATCCCTTGAGACTAGGGAGCTTACTTGTGATCACAAAACATTATTTTTGTTTTTTATCCATGCCAGTACATCTATGTTATGTATGCATTACCATTTAAAAAAGAAATGTGCTATATTTAACTGTGTATATTTTTAGATAGTCATAAAATGGCAATCTAGGATCTAGAGAAATAGTAGTTTCTATTATTCATTACTAAAATATGTCTCAAGTAGTTACCATGTAGCTAAAATAAGACTTTGCTAAATGTAGAGTGGATTTTATGTAATACTGATTGAATTATACAAGTTTAAATTAATGTGAGAAAAATACGTTTCACATTCCACAGATTTTAATTTTTAAAAAGGTAGATTGCATTTTGAAAGGGCAAAACTACAGTGAAAACTATAGCAATGTTGTAGTAATTAAAGTCCAATAAAGTCTTATATTTTATATTTATGTAACACAAAAACAAAACTAATGATATAACTGTCCCACTTTTCAAAATTACTCAAACTTACCATCCATTAAACTATAGCAGATGATAAGCAGTAATGTATCAGAGACATAAAGCATATTCAAATTGCTACCTCAAAATTATCTTTAGAATATGTTAGGTGAGTACACTACAAAAACTAATCAAGAGCTTAGGAATTTAATAGTCTCATACTGCACAATATTGTAAATGACCATCCTGTTATTTCACAGACACTGAAAGGGCTGGGAGAGAAGAGAATTAGTCCCTGTTGCTCAATTCCAGTTCCTCCTGGAAGTTGGAATCAGAGACATTAAGTTCTGCCTTCAACATGTTACAAAAGCCCTTCACATTATATGAGGGCTTCAGTGTCCTATACAGTAGACATTCAGGATTGCTGAAAAACAAGGACTGCCACATATTCCAATATTTTCTTTTTTTTTTATGCATTGACAGGAATTATTAACTTTCCCTCTACTCACCACTATTTCTGTTGCGTCTCAAATTGTGTGTTTGTTAACTGTTTATGATTTTTTTCATGTTTAAGTTTTTGGTAACAGCAACGATCTATATCATTTTCATGCAGATATGAAAAGTGTTTATTTGTTGTTCTTCACTTACCTGGGTACTTGAATTGGCTTAATTCTTGAGTTATCTTGTAAAATGTTTTTTTCATGTAAGGTGGAGAATGAGCCACACTTAAATGATCAAAACAACAAAACAACATGGACATGAGTTTTAGTGACCTCATTAAAGTGACCTGGTTGCCTTGTAACTATTCTGGAGTCTTGGATGTAGTTCAGTCTGGAGAACTGTATGACATCATCTGGAGACAGATGACATCAACTGGAAGAGTCTTTTGGATGATGTTTCCACTGTCCAGCCCTCTCCCTGGCAAAGAGTACTCATTGTAAACATGCTCCAGAACATAGTATTTTTAGATTGAGAACAGCGACTGAATTCTGGGTGAACCACAGATCCTTACTGTCTTAAAACCTATTACCTCTATTTTGAATTCTCTAGCCTCATCAAACTTGCTTATTATATACAGGAAGAAGATCACAAGAATTTTGGTTTCATGTAAGAGTTTGTATTCAGTGTACATTATATCTTTTGAGCAAAGACTTTTTTCGTTTTGCCTTTCTATCATTTTTTGTCTTTTTTGCTCACCTCTGTCCTTTAAGTTTATGTCATAAATAAAATATTTCTCTTTCAAATAACTATAGAATTATTTTAATACAGTATTAGAATTTTAGAGACTAGGTGGTATATTACTCATAAGGTTGCTAATGACCAGTTTGATAATGAGCCTATTAGTTTTAAAATATATTACTATATTACATTGTGGATACTTCTTTCTCCCACAGAAGCTATAGAAAATATCATAATTAGATTTTATAAACATAAAGGACAAATGCATTTCAAATAAATTTGAGAAACTGTAAGCACACTGTTCCTGCATTCAGACCTCCAGAATCATTTATGTATCAACATATTCTGCTTTCTAGGTAGCAAATCAGTTGTGTAAGACATCATTTCAGATCAAAAACAAAAGAATCTGAATGGCTCTCTCATGATATATAGATGGATACCCATTCATCTTGCTTTTGCATTCAGATTCAGAATTCCATGTTCTAGGACCAAAATTCCAACTGCCAGTTTGTAACTGTCTACATTTACAAAGGAAACTTCCTGCATAATAGCTGCTTTATTCACACTGATCTTAAACTGTGAGTTTAAATTTCAGAATAACTTTGTATTTAAATAAATACAAAGTTACTTATGTTAGTAAGTTTCATGCCTCTCATTTATCCCACCACGCATATGTAACATAATTTGTTGCTACTGTTAGGATGTGCATTTGTTTCTGGGAAGCCTCAATGGTATTTCACATGTATAGGTATCATTTTGATATTAACCCCTTTCACTTTCCAATAAAAATTTCAATTTTATCCTTCGTTTATGCTGCATCATGTCCTTTTCCTATTAATGAATACTAAGTATATGATTTCATAGTTTATCAATTCATTGATAAAAGAAGCATCTCACTTATTTTATGAATTTGTTATAAAACTTTGCAATCATTTATGCTAAGATGTTTGTGTGAAACAGAGCTTTACAAACTTCAATGGGTGTTTTAAAATGTTTAAACTAAAACTATACTTGTATAATTAAATATTTCTGGATTACACAATAAGACTTAATGAGTTGTTAGAAAACTAGCTTTCAGAGTAACCAGGTATTTCCCTCCACCTGCTCTAACAATCTGTCTGTCCTTGCCTACTGTTAAGTATCATCACTCTGGCTGCTGGACCGTGCTATGCTTTTCTGGTCATCTGTCACATAGGCATCTCCTTGCCATGTCTTCTGTGGTGTATGCCAGGTGGGAATCTCCTGCTATACCCTCTGGGGACCCATCTTGTGTGCATCTCTTCAGTTACTAAGAAGCTTAAGATTACAATACAAGGAAGTTTCCTGATTTTTTTTTTTTTCTGATTGATTTTTTTATGTTCATGATTAAGGGTCGGGGTGACGGTGTATGTGCATGCAGAGGCCTGAGGTCCTTGAATAGCCTTCATCACAGGCTGTACATTTTGTTTTGTTGTTGTAATTCTGATGTTGTTGATTTTCCTTTTTTATTTTCTTATTTGAAGTGTTTGGGTGTATTGCCTATATGCATGTCTGTAAATCACATGCATGCCTGTTACCCACAGAGGCAGTAAGGGGTGAACAATCTCCTGAAACTAGATTTATAAGCCCAATATCCACATGGACACACACAACTGTTTGAATTTCTGTGAGGGTTCACATGGTTAGTGGGAAGAAAACCTAGTAGGTACTCCTAATGGAACCCTGTCTTCGGTTCCACCTTTCATTTGAGTGCATGATAGGGTCTCTCCCTCGGCCCAAGGCTTGCCAATTAAGATAGCAGCTGTCCAACAAGCACTATGAATTCACTTGCCTCTGCCTCCCTAGTGATGTGATTATAAATACAGATTACTACCCCAAACTTTTAATGTGGGTACTAGCAATTAATCTCAGGCCCTGATCCTTATAGGGCAATTACTTTACTCGCTGATTCATTACTACAGAACATCAACTTCATTTTAACTGCAAAGTTTTACCGAAATAGAGAGATAAACCGTGGGCATAACAGCAATCAGCTCATAACCTCCTTTGACTGATCTGCAGCTTTTACCTAGACGTTAAAACCTATCTCAATAAACCCCAAATAGTCGTATTAATTAAAATTAAAGTTCCAAAAAATAAAGAGATTGAGCTTTCTAATGACAGCCAGCTAGCCACGTATCTATGGTTCTTTCTGCCTCATTTAGTTCAGATAGCTCTACATAATCAAGAGATAGATAAACTATCTCCATTGAGACTTAATTAAACCACAAAATCATGAATAAGAGATAACTATTGTTCTAAGGCATTAAGCAGAATTTTTTTGTTAATTAGTAATATATAGCTAATCATAATACAGCTACAAAAAGGAAACACTGACATAACAAAACAAAATTGTGGTCTAACGTATGGAACTCAGGAATGCTAGGAGGTTTCAGAAGCTGTTAGTATGAGTCAAGAAGGATGTGATGGTATGTGATACATGACAAAACTGAAAAAACATTTGTCAGCATAGTTCCCTAAGGTATTCTGCTAAATAGAAATACCATCTAAATAACTTAGGCTGTAACCTAAAACATTTCCACTTTCAATGGTGATGGCATGTGACAACTATGAAGCTATGATAAAATACATACAAACTACAAGTGCTAAAAGTACCAAGTTTTAGCTGGGCAGTGATGGTGCATGCCTTTAATCCCAGCACTGTGGAGGTAGATGCAGGAAGATCTCGTGAATTTGAGGCCAGCCTGGTCTACAGAGTGAGTTCTAAGATAGCCAGAGTTACAACAAAGAAACCTTGTCTCAAAAAACCAAATTGAACACAAAAGAGTGGTAAATGAAACTGTTTTCAATGCCAGATGTCTACTTGAACACTAATTAAAATAACTAGTCTCAGACTATCTACAATTATTTTAAATGGAATAAAGTGTTGATGTTCTCTTAAATGCATGAGTTGTGGATCCTTGTGAAACACTTAGATAAAACTCTAGAAAAAATTAAGAGCATAAATCTATGTTACTAGAAAAAGGACTTCAAAACAACATGTGTTGTACAATAGCAAACCCAAACATGACATGCTGTGGAATGACCTGCCTTCAGAAAAATGAGGCTGTGACTTTGTATTACTGAGTTGAATATAAATTATGTACAAGTAACTCACAGTTTTCAAAGATTATTCTGTGTGAACTGAAAAGGACAAAGAGTTCAAAATGAGGAGTAAGTGACCTGTAAGTCCTTTAACATCTGTGAACATAAATAAAGCTGAAAAATTGATTCAGAGCCAAGAGTTCAGAGGAGGAAACCAATGCTAAGGAAACTGAACTTCTTTATGATCAAGCAATTGGCAAAATGGACTCCAGTGGATTACAGAATTTCACTGATTTCTGTATGCCTTCTATTTCCTATTATTTGAAAAAAATGCCATTTTATTTATGTATGGGTAAGTTGATTTTCATAACATTCTTATTTATTTTGTGTGATGATTTACTGTAAAACAACACATCCTGACCTTCAAATACTGATGAATATGTGATGAATTTGAAATATGATAATTAATAGAACAGATCTTTAGCTATTTTACATGGTAAATTTATGTAAATAGACTTGGCATGAGAGTAGACCTTTTTAAAATAAAAATAGTACTCTTTTTCCGACCTCACATCAAGGATTACTGTATTTCTCCTCTTAGAACTCAATATGGGATTGATAAATAGAATAAAATTACTCTGCTAAAGATCCATTTCTAGGTATTTTAATTTTTACTTAATAATTTTCTTGCTTTTTTTAATATGTGGGTGGAAAGTATACCATCCACAAGTACAGTGTCTGATTTAAGTGAAAATATGATGGACAAAGAACACATTCTTTCTATTTGGAAATAGCAATCCAGTCTCTAAGACCCAAGAATAAGAAGAGGAAAGAAAATAAGGTAGAAAAAGAAGAGTATTAAGGCAATTCAAATTTAAATTCAAACTGGTAGGTGAACTTTTACCAGAGTTACTTTAAAAGTGGGTGTGCAAACTCATCATCTTCTCTTTGTGATACTAAATATGCACTCAACAAATACATATACTTCTAGTTACCCCCTTGATCTGATATATATATATATATATATATATATATATATATATATATATATATATATATAATATATCCATAGATTTGTATACATTGAGAAGCATTCATTTAAAATCATGAAAGAAATAATCTAGCATTTATGTTTATAAATTATCTTTATATAATAAAAAGTCTGAGAACTTATAAATTTAGAAAAAGACTATTTTGTAGTAGAGACATGGATTCTTTAAGGAAACTTTTACTCAATGTTCTTGCACTATGATTTTGTGTGTCTCTTTGGGTGTGTGTGCATGTCTGTGCATGTGTGTTAGTGCATGTGCATGTGTCTGTGTTCAGTGCACTTGTAAGGTATACTCTTAGTATTAAATAGTTTATAGTAACTATAAAATGAAGTATATAGAAATAAGACAATTTACTATTAAGTAAACCGATTCAAATGGTATGAAATAAAAAGTATTAGGAGTATATTCTTCTTAGATATGGCATTAATAGAAGAAATGGCTTACCTTACAAAAACTTTATGGTTTGTTGGTCAAGAATGAATATTAGGTCCAATTAGAGAACAGTTGGTTTTGTATCCTAATAATGTCAGAAGGTGCACCCAGAAATCTTCACTGACATGATTACCTAAATATGAACTGAAGAAGGATGAAACCAAGAGATATGACAAAGTAGGGGAAAGTCCACGAGGTCTCAACCCTACACAAGTTACTGCAGGACACTAAGGATTGCTGAAAGTGGTAAAAACAGTCGTTCCCCTGGGGTACATTCATAGAGTATCAAATACTAAATGATCATCTCTGAAAACATACACACAATTAGCATTATATATACAGAGGAGGCTATATATTGATATTTATTGTCATTGTTACAATTCTATTGCTGTGAAGAGACACTATGACCCAAGCAACTCATAAAATAAAGTGTTTGAATGGGGACTTATTTACAGTTTCACAGGATTAATTCATTATCATCATGACTAGAAGCAAACAGACATGGTCCTGAGGCAGCATCTCAGAGCTTTACACCCTGATCCCCAGGTATCAGGGGAAAGAGAGAATGGCAGATAAGAGAAAGAGAGAGAGACAGAGTCAGAGACAGACAGAGACACAGACATTGGACCTGGCAGGCACTTTTGAAACCTCAAAGCCCACTCTGAATGAGACACCTCCTCCAACAATACCATACCTTCTAATCCTGTGAAACAGATAATCAACTGAGGACAAAAGCTGTAATATACTAGTATACTAGTTTGTGATGGGCATCTCATTCAAATCACCACATTTATGTATTATATATTCATGTAATAATATTCATGTAATAACAATGACAAAGAGGCCATGAACAGAAAAATTAGCAACGTGGGGCTAGAGGGATTTGGAGAGAATAAAGAGAAAATATAACCATAGTTTTATTATAGTATCAAAAATAAAACTAAAAACATGAGAAAAATAAGTTGTAATAATAATAAAATAATAATAATAATAATAATAATAAATATTCTATTTTAAAAGACACCATACAACTTTGCAAGGTACAAAGAACTAAGCTGGAAGCAAGTTAAAACCTGACTAGCTTTCATAATCCTGGAAGGGGTGATACAGATTGTTGCTATGAAAAGTTATTCGTATCTAACTGTGAAAAGTATAGTTCCTGCAGGTGGGACAAGACAGGTGGGACAGGTGACCCAATAGTGTCCCAAGTCTTCTGGGGCCTACCAAACACTATCTGGCAGTATTCAAAGCCTCCTCTGCTAGAAGAAATTTATGTCTAGTAGTGTAAGGCCAAATAAAGTGGAATCATGAGCACTAAATAGAACATAACAATGCTGTTTGACTAAATTGACATGACATCAAAATATCAATATGCAGAATGTAGACAAAGTTGTTCTGACACTTAATATCTTAATGTTCTGAGATTCTTGGCTCTACAAAATGCTTCTTAACCCTCTCTAGCCAATAACTAGAAGAGAAGTTTCTTATGTCTGACACTAGTATTTTTACAAAATAGTACATGGTTCTTGTGCGGAACATTATATTCTTGTTGTTTAATGCCAATATATACTTTTATAAGTAAAGTAAATGATACAATAATATTTTACTATTGCTTTTGCAGACATGCTTAGGGTTATTCATATGTTTTTCTTATCCTTGTCTCTGCATTATCCACCATCTACCCTGTCTACTTTGCATTCTTAATGGAATTATTGCATAATATTGAAATACTATGTGTGCATGTCTTCTCTTCATTAATTTACATCTCTAGTTACTTTTCAACTAATCTAATGAGTCAACTTACAAAAGAAAACATTATTGAGGTCTGGGTAATTATGATGGTTCATAGGTTAATAACCAGAAATAAGCACCATTTGCATTTTGGCTTCTCAAATAAATAAGGGCACCTCTTCAACTTGAAAGTCTCCATTCTACTGGGGGCTGACACAAATTTCTGTACATTGTTGTGTTCCTATGCTTTATAATGGAATAGGACTATTGATTGCTTTTGCCCCTGGGCAGCTTGCATAATATTGTCTGATATTATGAGAGGTAGTCCTCTAAGAGGAAGCTTCCAGATCTTTTTAATTTCAATTACTCCAGGTCCTATGTATGATGTTCTGTCTTCAGCAGTATAATTTTTCTGTCAAATCTAGGAGGTAACCAAGGGCAATGGCAAAAGGATGTGTTTCTTCTTCTTCAAATTATAATTGTTCTGTCTCCTTGAGTGTGGTATAGCCATATAGGAAGATACATGAATATATTCACATATGAACCATATACTCCCATAGACTCCCTTATCATTTACCCGGTCCGAAACACATATTTCCTATTTTTGATTTTTGTTTTTGATGACCCAGTATAGTTCAATTAGTACTGAACATTTTTGTGTATGGATATTGGACATTCATTTGAACACAGGAAACCTATTAATGGGAAGATACTCAAAACTGAAAGAAAATCTTGTTTCCATAGAATTATCACCACATAGTAATAAAATAATGAAGAGAAAACTCTATTTAAATCATTTATTTGAATGAATGATTAAGGTGTATGAGTTTCTAGAATCTCTATTTTATTAGTATTTTTCACATAACAGGTAGGTTATAGTATTTACAGTTGTTTGCAGTTTATTTTATTATTTCAGTTTTGGTTTTCTGAGAGGACTCATTATGCTTCAGGCTGGTCTGTGACTCACAGTATAGCCGAAACTGACTTGGAAATTATATTGATCTTCCACCATAAACCTTCTAAAGCCTGGAAATTTCAGGTATAAGACATACTGTTCTACATAATCATGGTACTTTTCTTCACAAATCCCCCAAAGTACAGTGAATAGCAGAGGGAAAAATAAATATTAACATCATTATAAAACAATAGATAATAGGAAAGTAAATTAAGTATGGAGGTATGGAGGATGTGCTTTATTTTCACTAAAGCATTTAAATGTTCATATTGATGTTAAAAACAGGGAATATTCGCATATATGTATACAAAATGTCACATATACATATGACATTTATTCACTATTGTCTATTGCTTTAACCCTAACTTCTTATTGTAGAATGAAAGCATAGAATAGCAACTATTAGTAGACTTTTATTTTGAGTGTATTTTTTGCTGAATATAAATTACATAACTAATAATTTATATTAACAATGATGCAGTTTTATGCATGATTTTCCAGGTTTGGTTTTCACAACCATAATTAGGTCATAAGGGATCTGAACTGACAAGTTCAGATACATGCTTGGTAGGTACAGACAGTGAAATTAAAAACAATATAGAAAATCTATGCACTTATATTAAAGGTAAGGGGGTAATTGAGAAAAACATTAAGATCTAAACAGGATTAACTTACAAACTAACATTCAAAAGAATGAGAACAAAGAGTGATAAATTTCATCTAGGAACAACCTTAGCCCATTTGTTTTAAAATATTTTTTATCCAAGCAAAGCAATCTAAGACCAGGCAATTTGGAATAGGTTAGAAGACTAGTAAGGTTTATGATTTTCTCCAATGTTCTTATTGCTTATTTTAATAACTTGTTTCTCCTTTATAGTATATCCATGTGAAAATTTATAAATTCTTGCAGGCTATTTCCATTGCTCTTGGTTACGTGCCCAAATTTCATGACGATAAACTGTTGTTGAAGATATCATATACTTGACACATAGAACATGGTGAAATAAAGTCCACACTAGCTTAGTTTTCAACCCTACTGGTTATCTTTAGAAGAGTTAAAAGATGTTATACATACTATTGGGAAAGAAAAAGTAGTCAGTCATACTCAGCTGTAAACCCAGAGAACTACAAAAATGGCCAGCCAAAAAAGACATGTCCATTAATACAATTCACCATGGGAGTAACCAAACACTTTTGGATTGGAGTTAAGTCCCATTGCACAAAATGAAACCCACAATTGTTATGATTGTCTGTCTAAAAATATATGCCTTGACAAGGCTTAATCACTAGATAAGAATCTATATTTGACAATATTTTAAACTGTTCCATAATGACTTATTATTATATTATAGATCAATGCCTCTCTCAATCCTCATATGAGAAGCTTCTATTTGCAGCAAATGGTAACTAACTCAGAGGCTCACAATGAAGTAAGGTGAAGAGAGCAAGATATTGCAGAATAACCAGCCATAAATGAAACATCTGTAGGACAACTTCTCTTCCCAAGACTCAGAAATCAATGAAGAACAGGGCACAGAAATATTATAAAATTTAGAGGTGATAATGAATATAAGAATAGAGAGAAGATGAAATTGGGTGGGCACGGAAGTGGGGAACAACCTAGGCAGAGTTGAGGGAGGGAAAATAATATAATCAAAATAAATTATATAAAATGTAAGAAATAAAAAATTTTAAGAAATTATAAATAATAAAATTATTTTAACACAAAAGATACAGCAATACTTTATTGACAGTATTGTAAAACACAAATGTTTCTTTAAATGAAGGTATATTAAAAACAAAAATAATACAATTTCTTTAAGTGTGCAACTATTATAAAAATTCATGTGAAATCTAATCAGTAAATAGTCTTCATTGCAGAAAGCAACCTACTTTGTATATTGAGAAAAAAAATCACCTACCCATTCCCTATAGACTATATGATTGTTTACTTCCATCTTGCTCATCTTTTTAAGTACAAACTTCATAAACTGACCATTAGATATGCATGATTGAAATAATTTTTATATTATAAAATCATTTTAATTACAGTGGAGAAAGGAATACAGAGTGGTCTATATTTTTCCTCTTATGTGGTATTATCTCATTTTGAAAATTAAGTAGCATAGGCTGTCATTTTTATCATACATTTCACATTTTGAAGTGTAAAAACAAGTGATGTTGCAAGTTATAATAAATTTTATACATGATCAAATATACTTTTTGGCTAGTGCAAATTGACTAACATTTATCTACAATATGAATTTCAAAAATAGATATAAAACAGTTTTTATAGAAACTAACATCTTTTCTATATCAATATCACTTCGAAAACGTTATTGAATCTCAATTTCTTTCATTTGATGAAAGACTGAATATTAAAGGTGTAAATATTTTTGAGAACTAAAATTCACTTCTTACTACCAAATTGCTGATATCACTTAACACAAGCGAAAACAAGCACAATCTCAAGGATTTGACCTTAGCTAAAAACTGCATAGTTTAGTTAAAAATTTTGTGTTGTATATATTTGTTTTGAACATATATATAACACTAAAAGATAAAGCATTTAAATGAGTGTAAACAAGCTTTATATGGGGTTACTGCTTTCATCACATTTGCATGAGATTTATTGTCGTATAATAAACTTTAGAGGTCTTAAAGATGTACATATAAACTAAAGAATGGATTTGACTATAATACTGATGGGAGGTGATGGAGCTTAGGTTCAAGGTGGAAAGGAGAACATAGGAGGTTTCTGTCACAATTAAACCGATGATGGAAGAATCTTCTAACTGCCTTTGCAACTAACTTGACACTTAACTGATGTTATATTAAGTTCTATTTAAAGTTTAAATTCATTAGAAAATACCAGAAATATGACCTGGACATGTAACTGTAGATTCTTAGTTTGAGAAAAGAATTACTGAAATGTATTCTAAGTTCTGAAAGATCTCAATTGTCTACTCAGACTGCTAAACAATGTAAAACTATTTAATCAAAGAAGTTGAAGAAGTAAAACTTTTCATGTCAACACAGACTAAAAGGATAGACATTCCCTGCAAAGAGCCACAGACTCTATGACAAAAGCCCCCCCACCAGCTGTTAGAAGCAACCTTTTGAATTGTTGGTTGGGGTTATCCAAGAGCGTACAAGGGAATAATAAGCTATTACTGCTGCCCTTGGTTACCCATTCTTACATTATTTTTCCAGCACAAAAAATAAAATGAAATTCAATGTCACTCTGCAAAAAGTTGTAATTTTTCCTGTCCCTTTTTTCATGTTCAGAAATAATGCAAGGAATGAAGAATAGAATGGAAATACCGACAAACAGGAGTTAACAAGCAAAAGGGAAAGGCTGCATTATCAGTTACTGAGTTCATCAGTTGTAATAGAAGGCATATTATTCCCACTATGGTCTACGTCATTTCATCTGCCGCATGGATTTACTTTACTTTCTTCCATGAATAAGCTGATGGAACTCATTGATTTCTATCATTGCTCAGATAAAAATATTATACAATGTTTTTATAAAAGACATAATTATTATATATTATTATTCATTAATATATTATAATTATTATATAATCAATATTTTATAATTATTATATAAATACTGTTAGGTCATCCTATTAACATTGTCTTTCTGGACATTTCTAGGCAGAGAATGGGATATTTAAAGAATGGATATTTAAGATCACTCAATTATGAAAAAGTATAAAACTTGAATATGAGTTTTACTTAACAATATATTCTTTTACAATGTAATAAAGATGAATATTTCCTCTTTGAGGTTATCACGTCTAGCTGAGATGCCAGTTAACCAACCATAGAGTCAGGAACCCAGGAACTCATTGACAATCTGATTACTGCTCCCACAGAGCACTTATTCAGCACTGCTAGGCTGGAAGGCAAAGCATTTGGGAGAATTTCTAAGCTTGCTGTTGCCTAAGCACTGTCTCTTCTAGGTTGATTTGTCTGTTTTTCTATGACAATCTCCTCAAGGACCTCGTTAAATTTTCCATCATGTAGTATTCCTTTTCAGTTTTCTCTTAGGTGTCTGTATACATTTTCTAAGTTATATTTTAAATAGTTTACAGCCAACTTTCAATATGGTTCTCTGTTTTTATTTCTATTTTAGAATAAGTTGAGATGTTGTTTACACCTTTTTTTTGTTTTAAAATTTTATGCTTGAGTACTTACAGTTTTTTCAGTATCCCTCTCCCTATGTAATGGATGCCAATCCATACATACTAAATGTTTCCTATCAATTTCTAGCTTTTCTAGTGCTGTGTTGAAGGTATGTGTTTGAACATGTATAAAAAAATAATGGTTATATTTTTTTCTTGACCCTTTTCTTTTATGTATAATCCTCAGAAAAATCTATGTGCCTTTGTAAGATTACATATGCATGCGTGCATATGTCTGTATGTAACATGCATTCTTGACATTTGGATTCAGAAGATTTTGCCTTTATATTTTGCAGAATTTCATCATCAGTAAGGGCATTTAATTTTGGCCTGATAATTCTGGGACTTTATGATTCAGGAATATTATGAGTTAATAGCTATAGTCTATCTTATATATTTTATTTATAAAGAAATCTCAATTTTCTCTTTCGTTACCAAGTTCCTTCATAGACAGATATAATGGAAACTGGAGTTGATCAAGATGATCATTGAAATACTTTAAAATGCTGAGATTTGTAGGAAAGTATTTTCCTACTGTGCATTGTGAGTAGTCTGTGCATTTCAAATTTCATTGACAGAACAGCTAAATTGTGTAACACTTTTTCAGCCTACTTCCAAGCCCTTTAGGTTTGGAAATTCAGTGTTTATATTCTCCAGTTCGTAACCTAATGATCTCCCTTTTCTACTAATGTAAAAGCAAAGAATTGGTTTGTTTGTTATGTTGATCCAATCAATCCATGTTTTGTTATGCAGGAAGGAGAACTGCCTCAGGCATAACATGATTTTCTTAGGAATAGGAGGATTCCTTTTTAACTTCTACTTACATTCTACATCAGGCTCTTTCCTGCTAGATTCTATTCCGTCCTGCCCTGCACCATTTTCCAGAATGAATTCAGTCCCATCAAATGCACATTCTAATTTTGCTCATGTTATCTCCTAAGGAAGAACTTTATATGGAATGAGCTATGTATTTTTAGTAGATTTTTTGAAATGCTAAACCTTAACACATTCTTTTTCTATAGTTTAGATTTAAATTAATCATTAATTTTCTATATTTAAATCACTGTTTTAGTATATATTAACACAATGATAGTACTACCAGAGTAAAATGTCAGTTTTGTTACATTATTTTATAGAATCTTTAACAACTATGATAATAATTATTATTGTTGTCAATTTTAAAGCCTTCATTACATAGTCATTATATTTTTAAATATTTTTTAGCTTTCATCCTAGAATTGCACTACAAGAAAGTGTGACACCCTTATTAGTTTACCTGATCATGATAAGTGAAAATTAAAGTATAATCTAAGACTGAACTTTCTCACCAAATTCTGTATAGAAAAATCATTTTTGAATCAGCAAATTAGCACAACTTGATCATTTTGCAACTTCTTGTTTCCCATTTGCCAGAAATGTCAAAATTGTCAGGTATCAGCATATTTTAAGTTGAACCACCATGCAAAGAAACTCTAGCATTCTCTCATGTGAATCTTCAAATTGATCATCAATAAAGCTGCTATACTTATCCAATGTGATTTCAATGCTGTATTTTATCCATACATCTGTTGATTTCTGTTCATTTCCAAAAACCAATGGAGCTGTAAGCAGAAGACAGGATTTTCATTATGTCAGTCAACATTGAATATTAGCAATTAATTAATATGTTTTTATTAAGTAGTAAAAAGTTAAATTAAGCCAGTGTTTGCACAGTTCAAATCTTTTCAAGAATTCTTCTTTAATATTAAATAGAATGTATAATAATATCATTTATTAATCATTTGTCATTGATAACCTTCATTAGCAAATATTTTTCTGTGATGTAATATCTTGTTTGACTGTGTATTCACAATATATTTGTCTGTTAATTTTCTTTTTAAAGTGAGGTAGAAAATTGAGCCAGAATATAAGTTGCAAATGTTTTGTCTTTTGCTCCTGACAGAATCACCAAGAGATACATAAAGTTTCCACTCAAGGCTTAGAGCCATACAAATAAGAGTTATTGCATCCAGTGCACCAGCTTAAGGTGTTTCAGACTCCAGTGTGTAAAGCCTAACTGATTTTCTCCAGTACATTAATCAAAGTACCTTTGACAACTAGAATTATGCTGTTACTCATGTGAGGAACTCAAAACACTCCCTGATTCCCAGGTGCCATGTATTTCACTACCCTGAAGCAGAAATAGAGCAGAAAAAAATTACATAAAATATCAAAAAACTAAAAATTAAAATGTAGACTATTTCATATCGAGCACAGTTAATTACTCTTTTAAATTCAGAACAAAACATTAATGTGGCACATAATGTGGCTTATGGTAAATTACAGTTATTAAACTACAAAATGTATTATACTTGTGATTTCACCGTGTCAAGTTACGATTAATTTATAATTTTTTGTTGCTTGATATATTTATGTAATATTTACATAAATTCTTCAATGAATAAACAGTATTGTAAACTATTTTTTCCTAATATCATATTACCCTCTTTATTCAAATATAGTAAAAATAGTTAATCATTACAACATAGCACACTCATGAAAAATGACTAAAATGACTATCTTAGTGAATAAAATTTAGACAGCAGAAGAATTCCTGCTAATCTGAAATTCAGTCTTTTAAAAAATTGTAGGCTAAATATTAAATTCAGTGTTTTTAAGTTCTTGTATTCACTGAACCTATCCTATTATCAGCTCTATATTGTGTTTCCTTACTCTAAAATATTAGATAGAGTCATGAAGGATTGAATCCAAAAGTACAGAAACCCTAAGCTGTAACTATCTTCTGCTTTTAGAGAGTAAGGTTTTGGTATCTGTGGACAGTTAGTTAAAGGATCTGTAGGCATACCAGATTCTACAGATGTTCTACTCCTTTTTATGAGAAAGAAAAGATGTAAACACTGCCAGTCGTGCACTCACATGCATCATCAATTCCTGTCCAGATTAATTATGGTACCAAACGCAATAGAAATGTTCTGGCTGTTCTTATGTTCTGATGTATGGGGATAATGTCAAGTATGTCTTTCTTCACTCAGCCACAATAATTTCCCAGTATTTACTGTTTGAAGTTGGCTGAGTCTATAGAGGCTGGTTGCACAGAAGGAAAACCCTTTTTACTTGTTGCATCAACAAACTCAAATGTTTCAAGATTTCAAGAACAAAGGAAAACATCTGGTTTGGGAGGAAAAGTGTACTTTGGGAGGAAAACCTGTACTTGGGAAAATCATGATAATTATAGTTTTAACAGGTGGAAATAGAGCTACACAAACAAACAAATGATAATTTCATCATGTATATGTAGCTCCTACAATATGGTTTATCTCAAGCTCATTAGGAAAATGTTGCTATCAAAGCATAAATTATGGCAGAGAAAAAACATATCACACTAGGAACCTGTAATGCATGAACTACCACATTAACAACTCCAGTGCTATTCACAAAACACCCAGTTAGAATGGCTAAGATCAATAAAAGAATTGACACCACATGCTGGTAAGGTTTTCTACATCTCCTAACAACATAGTCATCTTAATATTCATTTTTTTATGCCAGTAACCCTCAGTTCTTTGCAAGACAGGTTTCAAATATCTGGTGTTTTTCAATGTTGATTATGATTATTTTTAAATTTCACTTATGCCATGAGAATGTATTATTACTATAATATTATTGCACTATTTCCCCCTTCTTTTTCCAACCACCAAATGTTTTCATATACCTCTTTGCTCTCTTTCAAGTTAAGTGTTGCTTTACATACACACACACACACACACACACACACACACCCCTAATTACAATGTGATCTATCTGTATAGTGTCACTTGTATTTTTCAGGGCTGACCTTTTGTTATTTGATAAACAATTCTGCCTTTCCTTCAGATGACTATTTCTCTACCTCTCCACATCCCTTATTTACCTATAGTTCTTGTGGGTGAGACTCATGAGTATACCTCTGACATTGCTAGGAGACACAATCTCATAGCAAATGTTCTCATCCTCTAGCTTTTTCAATCATTCCCCACCCTCTTCCACAATGTTCTTTTAGCCTTAGATGCAAGATTTGGTTTGTATATGTATCCATCAAAAGGCTCCTGGATAAAGGAGATTGATCTCCGGTCATACTTCCAAGTAAAAAAGCAAATAACTGCAGAATGATAATAACTTCATAAAATTAGGGGCATTGAAACATGTTGCATAAGTAGACTGAAGTAGCCAACTGGAGTTCTTGATGAAGAGATTCATTAGTAGAATAGGATATTCTCTCCATTGGAGCTTCCTAGTAACATACCAAACAGTAGTACCTAGATTTAAAAAAAAAAAAAATCCTCAACTTAGGGGCTCACCACCTCCAGCAGAAATCAACAGCAGAGGTTGTTACAGTCAATTGGAGTTACAGATAGAGCATTCTGTTCATGATGAGCTTAACATGGCTAAATTTCTGCCTTCTTTTTCCCACTGCATATGATTTTTGTCATGCAGTAAATAATGATAACGTCTTGGAAATGGTCTACCTCCTAATTCTTCTCAAGGACACAATATTTTTACTCTTCAGCTGTCGTGATTTTAATTTTTCCTCTCTAACATAGAGTTAAGAGAACAATCCCATCCCCAGAAAAGTGATGTTGGAAGACATTTTGACAAGAACATGCTTGGGTCTGAAATGGAGAGGGCGAATCCACTTCCAGATTCAGCTTCTCAGTGAGATAAAATAATTAATGTCAGTTTAACAATATAATGCTCGATATATAATTATAAAATTAAGTTCACTTTAAATCACATAAATATTAAAATAATGTCCAAATATATCAATTCAAATAAAATATGGTATTATTTATAAGAAGAGAGGTTGATATGAGTAACAGGCATTTATGAGCACACACCAAGAGCATTCACTTACATTTTACATATATTTCACTACAGTGACATTTAAAAGCTCTGTAGTCCAGTATGGTGCCCAGAATTATATTAGCTAAGGTGTGAAAAATGCTCTGTCATCATTATCATCACTCATATTACTTTTTAGAAAATTATACTTCAATTTTCATGAATAGAAATAAATACTGAGGACAGATACATACAGAGTAAAACTATATATATATATATAATATATATATATATATTATATATTTAGAAAAACAGCATATGTATATATGTATATATACATATATATACATACTGTTTTTCTTAATGATATAAAGTTTTTACCTTATGCCATTAATGCTTCAGAACGTGGTTTAACTGCCTTCAAATGTTGAAGTATTGAAGTTGTGTGCTTCAGCTTGTCACTATTGGTACAGGTAGGAATTTCAGACAGGTGAGGTCCTGTGAAAATTCTGGATCCATGTGGACTCACTTTCAAAGGACTGATAGTCTCTTCCAACCTCTTGCTCACATCAGGCTATGTAGAGAATTAGACCTCTGCATATAATGTAACCTTTGCCTCAGGTCGTGTTATGGACTGAAACTTCCCAACTCTGAGCAAAATAAGTTTCATCTTTTTATGCAGACTTCTCTCTTATGGTGATTATAGTAATGGAAATAACACACATGACAGAATGTCCAGCATAAAGGAATCTAGATTGTTTCTCTTTATAAATGTATCTGTGGATGTGTGGCACCATGTCAGATGACAGAGTTTCGGCCAGCTTTCCTAACCTTGCACAATTTTTTGGTTAATAATGCATAATAAACATGGGGATAACATTGTAAAAAGTAAAGAATGAACTACTTAAAAGTAATCAGTTCTTTCTTGATGATACATTGTACTTTTTCCTGATGTCAAGACAACAAAAACTGAGTTTATGGGACAAGCTTTAACTGTGTCCTATCTTTGAGCCAGGGCAGTGAATTCTTTCATCCTGACAGCCTTCATCCTGATAGTCTATTTGCTTTCACTTGAATCGGTTTTATTCTGATTTTTTTTTTCTTATGCATTTTCTTTCTTGAAGATTAGCAAGATTTTCAGTTTATACTTTTCAATCTTATAGCACAAAAAATGAAGTTTTCATTTATTAACAGAACTGAATTTATTATGCTGGTAGTGAGGTTGCAACTGCCTTACAAGGCATACTTCTTGGAAGTTTACACTGTGACATTGAAGCAGTACATTATTTAAAGGGATAAGTCAAAAATTACCATAGTCATTACAGCATTTTACAGAAGACGTATATTGAAATACAGATTCTGCCAAGGCTATGAGATGCTAATGAGCAGAATCTACAAAGGTTAAATATAAATTCGCATAATTACAGCTTTCTTGTGACAAATTATTACTTTCTTTCTTACTGCCAAGACATAGCTCTAAAATAACAAACTGAAATGAAGTATATTTATTCTGCAATCAGACATCAGAGATGTATAAATATCATACAGCACTTGAAACAGTTCCAAAATGCATTTCTACTGCCTGTCATCTAGATTCAAACTTTTTCAACAATGTTTTAAATAATAGAACATTTTTATTTATATTTTACACTGATGTCTGAAATATATGCATCTTTCATTTTGATAAAAAGTGAGAAAACAGTCATAATAAAATGCTAGAAAATATTACTCTAAATTAAAATTTTCAATAAGATAAAGAATTATGTTTCCAAAGCATAAATTTAAATACAACTTAATTATTCCTACATTACAAATTCAGAATATAAAATTGCACATGCAGTGTATGTACTCAAAGTTAAAATAATAAGGAAACTTCTGAAACATTAAATAAAAAGATGAAATATTGTATTCAATTTATAATTTTAATAAAATAAACATATAAGATGAGGAATAAGAAGCATTACAAAATTACAATTGCAACAACAATTTGTAAATATATTCTTAGATATTACATTCAAAAGTTTTTAACACTAATTCTGGCAAGTTATAATCATTTGGATACTAAATGATGATAAATACTTTAAAGGAAGTAAATGGTAAATTTTCACTAGTAATCTTCTGTTAAGAAAATTAAAATATAAAAACAGGAAGTTTGTGTAATGATATAATGCTAATATTTTTGTGCCTACTCACTATACAAAGTGCAAATATCTTTTAGTATATCCTTTCAGACATGACATTTCAAATTGGCTGGGATTTGAAATGGTTTATCTTGATTGTCAATATGAGTAATTTAGAATCACTTCTACAACTCACTTCTGAGTATTTCTTTGAGGATTTCTAGAAAGGTTTAATACCCTGTGCATAGACAGCAAAGAACCATGGTCTGGTATTTCTGCTGTGGTACACCATTCCTGGAAAGATGGAAACAACTGTCTGTTCCTCCAAGGTACAAAACTGAGGAAAGACCAAAGGTAGGATACCACCAAAGTTCAACTTGGTGAACTCAAGGTACTTACAAGAAAATGAGTTAGAGGGAATCCATAGCTGCAGAAAATACTCAAAGATAACTGCATCACCAAAGCCTATCTTATCATGAGTGATTGCACACAAAAGTTGCAAATTTATGGCACACTGCACAGCTAGAGGGCAACTCAGTCAGTAGTTCACTCCAGAAGTTCAGTTTATGTGGACCTCTTCTAGGCACCATGGTTGGTCTCTGATTTTTTTTTAATTATCACAGAAGTCATCTTACTCTTTTCCTATTATCTCAATGACAGTATGTGTCTCTTACAGAAGTATGCAGTGGCAGCTGTATCTTCTACTGTAATGAATTAAAGATTTATTAAAATCCTTTTTGTCTTTCGATATTTTGTCATATATCTAACTGTGTGGAATCTGTTGCTATAATTATGTTTGTACAAATACCTCTTCAACAAGTTCCATTGATAAAATGAAGTTTATTCATTTGTTCACTGACATATTTTAAAGCACCATTATAAAATATATCATACACTTAGATATAATGTAATTGTTGTTATTTAAATTTTATTTGCATTTATTTTGTTTGAGAATTTGTATATATTTTCATGAAAGACAGGGATAGATATTTTCTTTTATTGAGAGGTTTCTACTTTGTTTGCAGAAAGTTAATAAAGGTGATACTGTCCACAAAAATGGGAAGAGGGGAGATTTTATCAGCCAAAGAGAAGAAAAGAAGGGCTATTTCTACTCCTGATTTTTTGAGAAGAAGATGATCTGATACCTAATTTACTCCTATATACTAAATGGAAACACAACTGAGATTAGTACTTTATGTTTGGAAAGGTAAATAGTATTGAATAAACTTATTTAACAGTTATAGGCCTATCTTTTTTCTTTTATGAGTTTGGATAATCAATCGGGAAGTTCAGTAAGAAATTTTTAACTTTTAAAATATGAGAAATAGTAGTGCTGACACTCTATCAGATCTGATTTCTGCAACTCACTTAATTCTTTTTCTTAATATGGATAAATTTTTATCAATATTTTTCATGATTTGAAAGGCATATTACTTGAGTTAACTAAATATCCCCTTAATTTAATTTTTATTTTAATTATTATTATTTTATTTTAATTTCGAAATTAGATTTTTGCCCTTTTTACATTTTATGCTTTCTATTGTAGTTATTGAGTTTATTGAGCTTAGATGTTCCCTCTTTTTTTCATATCTTCTTTTACTATTATAGGTTTCCTAAAAACACTTCTTTCATTTTACTCAAATGTTTCTAATAAGTTAAACTTTCTTCGTGTGTGTGTGTCAGTGTGTGTGTGTGTGTGCGTGAGAGAGAGAGGGAGAGAAGAGAGAGAATGTGTATGCATAGCCATATAGTTTATGAGACTCCTTATAAACAATGTACTACTTAGAAGTATGTATTCCATTTCCAGGCATTTGGAGAGAATTCATTGACAATATTATTGTCTTCACTTTTAATGAACTTTTGCATGTTGGAATTTCTTTAAAAACATTTTAAATTTTCTTTTTTATAATACTTATACTAATAATTTGAATTTCATACAATATATCTCAATAACACCCTCTTCCCATTCCTCCTACTATCACCCTCCCACCCTTGTGCCCTCAAAAACACAAAAGAATAAGGAGAAAAGTGCAAATCACAAATATAAGAAAAGTTGAGGTCAAGCTTCTGTGGCTGAAGCATGGATCAAGGTCATCCGGTTTTGGTGGCAACAGGCTGCTCTGATGATGGACATTCTTGTGGCCCTTACTAGCCCAAGACCAGGCTTGATAAAGTTTGACCTGAAGTTGGGCCCCACTGCCCAAATCTGCAGGCACCCAGGCCTCCAGCAGGCACCTGGACATTGCTCAGGCACCTGGCAACCGAGCAGGCACCCTGATATCCCACAAGCACTAGGGCATTGCACAGGCATTCAGACATTCCAAGGCAATTTTCAATGTTTTATTTAAGAGTTAATTATTCTGAAAAGACGTGGGAATTAAAATTAACACAGTTACAACAAATATTCCTAAGAAGCAGAATGTAGACATAATGAATTAAAACACATCATGTGTGTTAAATTCCATGAGTTCACAATAAACTTTTAAAACCACCAATCATATTAGGCATACTATAGTAAGTAAGTTCACTTTGTGATGACTTATAAATAAAGGAAATTATTTTTCATGAACTTTACTTGCCTTGACTCAGTAAGCTATATGCCAGAAGAATCAAATAGTTGACATTTTTGTGTGTGGAGGGGATAGGGGCTGTGTGTGTGTGTGTGTGTGTGTGTGTGTGTGTATGTGTGTGTGTGTGTAGCTATACATGCCATACATGCCTGAATGTGGATGCCAAAGATGATGATTAAGCGTCAAGGTGTCATAAACACTAACCATAATATCTTTAGTATAGTTTTTAATTTAGACTTTGAGAATTTCATACATGTACACAAATACAATGTATGTAGGTCACATCTTTCTTCCCCTTTCTCCATTCTCTCCCGTGTCCTCCCATTGTGTCTGCCTCTCAATTTCATGTCCTCTTTTAAATTCATTTTTATAGCACACTGGGTCCAGTTAATAGACACATTGGCAGGGCACCATCCACTAGAGAATTGGAACCATCCAGGGTCCAAATTTCTAACGAAATTGACTCTCTTGCTACACCAGCCTTCAGTTGGGATATGTCTCATTAGCCTCTTCCTAACCATGCTGCAGTACTGACTAGCTTTACCTTATGTAGATAATGAACTCAAAACAGCTGTTGTTGCCTTTAAAATAATTTGTAATTTCAATTTGTAAAGATACATTAGCATTTTAGACACTTGAATATTATAAGTGGACTCAAGGAAAATATTGGCATTCTGCTGTTGAAAAGAATATGCTGTAAATATTAATCAAATCACTAATTAAATAGCCTGAGTTCTTAATATCTGAGTCATCTCTCAGGCCACTCTTTTCTTATGTACTCATATAATCCTTTAATTTTAATTGGAATGCTTATATAATCACATGCAAAAGTCTTAGAATTTCATTGCCAGTCCAATATGTGAAAGGTGTTACATCTTCACTTCCGTAAATTGAAAAAATATCCTGAAAAGTCTGAAAACCAATTTCATTTGCTGAACCTATCAGATAGTCAAGGCAGAACAAATTGCCATCTTATTATATGAACAAATACATTATAAGACTCTCAGTCAAGATATACAAACCTGAAATAGATCCAGCTGAGCCAAATGCTTGAGGGGAATTTTAAGTAGTAATTTTGTAAAATTACTGGTGGCTAATGTGAAGTACAAAGGGAGTGATAGACCTGAGGACAGCCACAGCACTTTATATGGCATTACCATGAGAAGTTCCATTATGTGGTAATCTAAGAAAGATCTCTCCGTATTTAGACATGGTAAAATAAACATTAATAACTATGAAATCAGCTCATGATGTTCTTCCTTAGAAAAGAAGAAGACTTAAACCAAGTATTGTAGCTGTATCCATTGGGAATGGACTCCAAAACTCTGTGATTATATAGAGTGGTCTCTCTATAATAGGTTTTAACAGAACAAGATGTAGCAGCAGTGAAATGCTTTTCTTTAACTGTAGTGCTTCGCCCTCCCATCTTATATCAAAGCTATATAAAGCACAGCCGAAAGATGCCATAAGAAGGATCAGAGTGGTAATCATTCGTGATTTTGATTATGACTTTTCACATGAGTAAATAGAAAATGCTGTTCTTTATCATAAATGAAAGCAGGATTCTTTGTTCTTTTCCATAAAGGGGACTGAAGAGAAGATGCCATCCAAGCCTGTGAATTCAGGGGCAACTTGGGAAACATGTTGATACTCTACTTTAACAAAACAAAATAAACATTATGCCTGAGATATTAATGTATCTTATTTTAAAATTAGCTTGCATATTCAAAGCAGAAGACAATATAAAATAGAGATCATTGTGTAAGTAAAATATCAAATAAAATGCTACCATTCAAATAAATTACAGCAAAAATAATAGATGATTTTGATTGGCTTCTCCTCAGTGTACTATTCATAGTGACAAAATAATCAGAAACTTGAATACATGTCAATTAAAAATAAAATAATACACAAAAAATAATGAATCATTCAATAGACCAAACAATCCAAGAAGCAGTTCCTTTGTGTTTTTTCCTCTTTCTGGAGGCCAGCTCTGATGCTTGTTTTCCTTACATTGCTGAAAATTTAAAATTCCTGTAATCTCATTTGTCAGTTCCTATGTTATTTCAAAATCTGTTACTATGCCTAGATCCTGAAGTGTAATTCATATACATTCCTATAGCATTTTCATTTTTTTCTCTTATGTTATAGATTTTGATCCATTTTGAATTGATTTTTGAGCAAAGTAAAAGAATCTGGTTTCATTTTTATATATGTGGTTATCTAATTCTATATGATCCACATGGCAAAGAAACTTGTTTTTTTTTTTTCCAAGTAGGTATTGGACAGCTTTTTAAAAAATAAAATGACTATGACTCTATGAGTTAGTTACTAGATTCTCCATTTTACTCCATTAGTCTTAAGTTAGTCACTAGACAAATGCAAATCAAAAGAAAATATGATATGCCACTCGAAAAGGAAATTTTAGTCAAAATTGAGGAGGTTATGAAAAAATCAGAACTCTATATGCTGTTGCCAAATTTTAAATTGAATAAATATTTTAGACTATATTTTTGTTGTTCTTGAGAGAATACACAGAATTTAATTATGATTGAGTAATTCACATTCAAATAGAAAACCATTCAAAGTAAAAATCAATAGAAAAAACACATAAATATCCATAGCAATGAAAATCCAGTGAATGTGAATATCAAATTTGAGTAAAGAAAATATTGTACAAAGTTTTGATTTTACCATTAAAAGACTTAACCATTGATTGATGCAATATAAAAGGTATATAAATTTTGAAAACCTAATCATCCTAAGTGAATGAATTTTAGCATTAAATATGCTTATTTTAGACATGTAATTTAAACATTTGTATAAGTTTTTCTAAATACATCCACACAGTAGAGCAATCTATATCAGCAGAAAGCATGTTAAAGATGTCATAGAACTGAGGGCATCAGAGAAATAGTGTTTTCTAATGACTATTAAAATAATGGAAAGACGAAAAGTATTCCAAAATTTATAGAGGTGGAATCATTGTGCAAATCAGTGAATTAAATGAAACTCACTGTACTGTGAATTTTAAATTAGATAAATTACAACTCTACCAAACGTTTCCATCATGGCAGCTCACCTTTGCACTCCAGCATCTGTGAGTCTGGGAAAGGACTATCTCCATGATTTTGCATATAGCTTCACCTACATATTTCCAGGGCATATTTCCAGGATGAGAGTTTAACTCAAGCCAACAACAGTAGCAAAAAAAACCACAAAACAAAAAAAAAAAAACCACTGCTACTGTGACCAAAAAAAGCTTCCCAATTGTAAAATTATGTCTGAAATAATTATTTTATATATTTTATAAGCATTTCTTTTTTAATGTATGCTAATTATGTGTTAAAATCATAAAATAACTGAGTTTTCCTTGACTGTAGAAGCTGAATAACAATTAGTGTCAGAGATTGTAGCTTTTGCAGAGCATATCAGCATGGAAATTTAGGACTATCCTTGGTCACTATACCTGCTATAACACAGTAAACAGTCTTCAAAATCTGTTTTAAATGGTATATATTAACACTGCATGGTCGTGTTTAACAACACTACTATTTTGGTTTATTTTTTTGTCTATTTTTCCACGCACTGAGGTTCTTCTTTTGCCAATTTGTTGTGTATCTGTTACCAAATAGTCAGTATTGATACATTTATATCTACAGGTTATATTTTTCTTGACAAAATAAGAAATACTGAGATTTTCATAATGACATTTTATATTACCTGATTGTCTAGAGTAATTCCCTCAGCTGTACTGAAGTGTTCTTCATCTCTCCATCTCACCCCAAGGGTTACAGTATTTTAATGAATAAAAATGGACAGGGTAACAATAGATAATCATAACAAATTTACTAAATAATAGCCTGAGGAGATTGCTCAGTGAAGAAGAGTTGCCTTTAAAGTTTGAGGATCAGAGTTTTGATTCATAGAAACCACTTCATCGCTGGGTAGGTATATGTTAATAGGAAGAGGCAGGGAACCCTTTGTTCAAAATAAGTAACTTAACTATTCTATATGAATGATCTCTGGGTTAACTTGAGAGACCTTGCTCACACATATATATGTTAACCCCACACACTAGAAGCCACAAGCAAATACTTATTTAATCAGATATTAATATGACAGTCATCCTGAGTGAGGATCCAGATAGCCAAAAGAAACTTGTTTTTCTTTAGTCTTTTAGAATGTCTATACAAATACACAATTTGTCACAAAACACTGACTAAAATAAGAGGAAAGATCTTGGAAGATCTGTCTACTCAGACTATGCCTAGCCTTGTGTACTTCCTTCTCTTGTGTATACGGTAGAACTGCTACAGAATGATGGTTCTGTTTTCTAGAAAGCTCTTCTTTAGCACCATGCTCATTAGCTGTGGTAACTTTCCTAGACTTGAACTTGGACCAGTCTGAAACTAATATTTACTATATCACTTTCAAAAAGCATACTTCCAGTGTCACTTCATTTTTACTCTTTTTTATTTTTCTGTAGGTACTTATAGAGATTTAACAATTTTCTTGTAGACAAAATGTATTAAAGTCAATGCTCTGCACTCTCATTGCAACTCTTTATTAGTATATTTATGTAATTCATCTGTAAGGTGATTGTTGGTATACTATAATTATTTCTATATTTGTTTTACATACATTGTTTTGTTGTTTTATTCTCATTTTTCTGCTCTTTGTTCAGCAATCACAGATCTTAAATCAGTAACATTTTGCCCCTTCTGTTCTTTTCTTCACTTTATTGCTTTTCCTAGTGTGTCTACAGAATACACCGTTACATAATTTTATGTTTGTCCTATTTTGAAAAAGCATTCATACTTATTTGAAGTCTTACTTCAAATAACAATACACCAGTATCCAGGAAGTATAAATATGACAAAGCAAAATTTTCTTAATTTCTCCTTAAGAATATTACTCTAATTCATTTCATTGATTAATAAGCTTGACTCACTGAATATTTGATGTCATTATTATTTTTTATTATTATTATTATTAACTTTAGTCCATTAAATTAATCATTGATAAGTGCAATAAATATTTTTATTTTGCCACTATTTATCTCTTCTCTACTATTCTTTAAAATAGCTTTATTTGTGTATACCTATGAATGCATACATGTGTGAGGGTGCTCAGTGATGACAGAAGAGGATGTCAGATCCCTTGATCTGGAGTTTAACTTGGATGTGGGCCACCTGAAGCTAATGTTAGGTTTCTTTGCAAGAATAACAAGCCTTCTTAGCCATTCTCCAACTCACACACTCCTCTTCTTAAAAGTGAATGTAGGACCTTCTTGTCTTCCCACTAAAATGAATCATTTCTCTGTCCTGTGTCACTTGGAGTTCACAGAAAAAGACATGAACAGATCTTTCATTTAGTATATTATACAGTTTTTTGTTATATCTATAAAAAGATGTAGGATGTTCTCTAGATGGCTTACTTCAAATTTATAGAGAAGTATCACATTAATATAGGGCATCTATATAAACGCTCATTAGTGAGAGGACTTGTCTACCATGCCATAAAATTCTACCCCCTTTTCCTACCATTTTCTTTGTTTTATGTAGACTGAAGTTCTGACTCATATAACTTTTTTTTTTTTGAATCATGGTTTATGTGTTGTAACTCTGGCTATCCTGGAATGCACAGTGTAGACCAGGCTGGTCTCAAACTCACAGAGATCTGCCTGCCTTTGCTTGCCTCTGCCTGCCACTGCTTGCCAAGTGCTGGGATTAAAGGCAAGTGCCACCACCACCCAGCCTCATATCACTTTTATGTTCATATCTGTTCTTATATCTTTATAATACAGAAATATTAGCAAAAAAAATATTAAAATTTCCTTTGTCCAGGAGAGTCTTTATTCCCTTTCACTTAAAAAATTTGCTTTGCTGAACGCAGAATACTAAATTGATACTCATTTTAAAGCATTACATATTTCACTCAGCTCTGTTTTTGCTTGCATTATATCTGAAGAGAAGTTTGGCATTAATTTTCTCATTGCTCACCCCTTTGTCTTCTTAGTATATTCCTTTTTAGAAGTGTTTACTTTATTTTATGTGTATGAGTATTTTGCCTTCATGTGCATCATGTGTGTGCAGTGCTCATAGAAGATAGAAGGTGTGGGTCAAATCCCCAGGAACTATAGTCCAGAAATGTTTTGTCAGTGACAACATTAGTGCTGGGAACTTAACCTAAGTCTTTTGAAACAGCAGACAGTTCTTCTAGAGCGAAACTCTTCAGGCCCTTTTGTCTTCTTTATAAACTGGTTTATTTCATTATTATTGAGAGATTGTGGATTGAATATGACATACCTTGTGTATTTACCTTGATTTTCCCAGATTGGTTATTAAGTTTCTATCTATCATTAATTTAGAAAAACCTTGTTATTATTGCTTAAATATTTCTTATGTTTATTATATATTTTCATTTTAGTCAAAATGCACATATCTTATGCCTTTGTCATCATTCAATAATTCTTACATACTGTGTCTATTTCATTATTATTATTCGTTATTTCTATTTGTAAATCTTCTATTTATAGTTACTTCAGATCAGTTTTTCATTCCATGTATGTGTCCTGACCACTCATGCTTCCAGACTCATTCTTCATTTCTGCTCTGGCATGTTTTGTTCTTAGTATTTACTCTTGAATATTAGAGTTTCCACCTCAGATTTTATTAGCAATATGTTCTTGTATCTTATTCTGTTATTTTTTCTTCAGAGACTCTGAGATTTTAACAATTTTTGGTATAAGTGCTAACACTTCCATATTTGAAAAGTTCAATTATTACTCTGTCCTTTGAAATTTCATGTATTTATATTTTACAGTACCTTGTGCTGTCCCTCTAATTTCTTTTGTTTTTAGTTAGCAGATAAAGTTATTGATGTCCATTAGATTTTCATACATGTATGTCAGTATACTCTTTTTTATTTTCACCCCCACCTACTCCATGGCAACTTCTTGGTGATCTCAATGAGCCTCTTCCTTCTGGCTTAACGTGGTACGCATTCCATTTCCTGTTTGCTTACTTTCATCCTTTACTCTCCTTAAAGATATTTTTTTCCTCATAGTACTTTTTCTGGTTTCATGACTTTCATGGCCTACACACACAAACATACACACACACACACACACACACACACATACACATACACACATACACACACACACAAACACACATACACATCCTTCATATGAGAGGAAGCTTGTGGTATTTGTCTTTCAGAGTCTGGCTTATTTCACTTAAGATAGTGATTCAATTAATTAAAAAAAAAAAAGTCATAGTATCACTTTTCCTTATAAAACTTTCAATATGTTGAAGAACCAAGTTTTCATTCCTGATTCATCTGTTGATACACATACAGGCTGCTTATATTTCTTACTCACTGAGAAATGTATAGTAATAAATGTGACTGTGGATTTAGCTTATATGGTACTTCAGCTGGATGTGAAAATCCAGTAAAATGGGCCCTCAATGTGAGGTTTTGTCTTCCTCTGGGAAGAGACTATTCTTTATTCACTATGTCATAACCATAAATATCAGATACTTACTATTACAAAGTGGACCATGTTTTCTTTTTGCCATATAAAAGCACTATGATGTGGCAGTATGGAGTGAAGATAAGAGTATTTTTTAAAAGTTTGGGACTTTTCTTCAGTAGACATATTGGGCTATGACTGTTCATTTAATTAATTCATACATGTGGTAGCTTCTACTCTCAGATAAAATTGAGTAGTAAGGATGTCTGGCAGGAAACATTTGCCCCATGAGGAATATTAGAGAAAAATGGAAATAGATGTTCTAGTCTTCACATTTGTTTATATTTTGATAAAATACATGTAGAATGAGCTCTTGTTAAAGGCTGTTTCTTAAACCTTGCTATCTACCCCTCTTGATTAAGGAAATGCAACAGCAGAGCTATAAATACAGAGGAAAGAGGAAGACAAACATAGATGAATGAGCATAAAAATGCAATAAAGTGTTGCAAAAAGTCATAAGATATTATATTATTAACTGTTTTCCTGAAAGTAAACAAACATCTAACACACAAAAGTCTGGGTTTATAATAATACATATATAGTTCAAATGAAATTATCTTGTTTAGGATGAATTTTCAGAGCCAAACACCACCAGCAAATAAATCACAATGCCAGCAATGCCCTCTTTTGAGTTGTTGTTCAAGAGAGTCCTAAAACATTACAGGTGGTTGAGATAGACATTGGTTTGCCCCTAGAGGTGTACAGTAAGTCCCTGTTGCTGTAGACTGTGTTTCCTAGTAATGTCCGAAGCTACACTAACAAAGTCTCACCAACAAAACTGCCTAAACTTGGACTAAACAAGGACAGTAATAGACTAGCCAAAGTGGACAGGAAAATGACCACAATGGCTCAATCCTACAAAAAGAACAACAGTAAATTTAGGAATGCTGACAGTGGGGAAAATACTCTTTACCAGGGAATATCACAATACCAAATGTTCACCCACGAAGACATACAAAAATGTATGATTACACATGCTAAACCTGCTATGTTTAGGAAAATACTTGTATATACTTACACAAGCATATATTGTTATAAGCATATAATATACAGCAATTAATGTGAAAAATAAAGAAAGCCCGGAGGGACAAGTGGGTGTGTTTGGTTGGAGGAAACAGAAGAGGGTAATTATGTAATTATCATCTCAAAAATAAAGAAAAAACAGTATTTTCTAAGAAACAAAAATATTAGAAAACAAAATGTAGACTAAATATATTTAAAATTTGCCACTTTATTATATTTTTCTTTTATTGAAAATAGATTTTTCTTCATATAACATATCCTATTTACAGTTTCCCCTGCCTCAATTCCTCCCAGGTTCTTTCTACTTCCCATCCCATCTGAATCAACATGCTTTCTGTCTCTCATTAGAAAAAAAGAAGCTTGTAAGGGATACTAATAAAATAAAATATAATAAGATGAACCAAAACCAAAACATTGGAATAGGAAAAAATAAAGAAGCATAAGGAAACAAGCACAATAAAAAGGCATATAATGCAGAGACTCACTCATTTGTACTCAGGAATCTCATAAAAACAAAACCAGGAACCATATTTATGCAAAGGACATGTAGGGTTAGAAAAAAGATAAAATAAAAAGTTTTAACAATGACATGAAAGTGAAAAGAAAAAGCCCTACCATAGTATTATGAAAGAAGGAACCAACAAAGAGGCTATTGAGTTTGTTTTTTGTTGATCAGCTACTGCTGGGCATGTGCCTACCATTAAAAGTAGTTTGTTTCTCCACAGAGGCACTCTTGGAGGAAAGTTAATTTTCATTTGCAAGTAGTTATCAACTGGAGATAACTTTTTTGGGTTAGGAATGGGGGCATGGGTCTACTCCTTTCAGCTCCAGAATTCCATCATGTGCAGAACTCTCTAGGCCCTGTGCATGCTGACAAAGTCTCTGTGAGTTCATATGTGTGTTGATTCTGTTGTGTTTAGAAGGCTTTGCTTCTTTGGTGTTTCCCACCCACTCCTCCCTGCTTGATCCTCCAGTTAATGCCTTGTTCATCCATAGTTATCTACTCTATTGCCCTAGGAAGATCTGTTTGTTTCCATTAGTTCCTTCCTTTGGAGTTCCTCCCCTCTGGAGTTCTATGGTATGTAGCTTGGATGTCATTGACTTAACAGCTAATATCCACATGTAAATGAATATATGCTGTATTTGTCTTTCTATATATGGATTATCTCATTCAGAGTAATTGTTTCTTGTTCCATCCATTTACCTGCAAATTCATGATTTCATTTTTTTTAACAGTTGAGTAGTATTCCATGTGTAAACATACATTTTCTTTAAACATTCTTTTGTTAAAGGACAGTGAGGTTGTTTCAAATTTCTGGCTGATATGAATAGAGCAGCAATGGAGAGTTGAATAATTGTCTTTATGGGAGGATGAAGCCTCTTTTGTGCATATGTCCAAGAATGGTATAGCTAGATCTTCAGGTAGATTGATTGCCATTTTCCTGAGGAACCACCATATCGATTTCCATAGTGGCTGTATAAGGTTGCAGTCCCCCAGCAATGGCTGAGTGTCTTCCTTATTCCACATTCTAGCTAGCATGAACTCTGTTTTATTGGTTTTAACCATTCTGGCATGTATAAGATGAAATCAGAAATTAATTTTATTTGCATTTCTATGATGACTAAGGATGTTAGATACTTTATTCTTAAACTTAACACAAGAGCTAGAGACTTTTCTTCTGATCACCACTGTGTATCCTACCAGGTTTATATTCTTATTTAATTTCTGTTGTTATGACACAATGCTCCCTTTCCCCCTCCCCCCAAAAAACTATGTATAAGAGAAAGGATTTCTTCAGTTTACCATTCCAGGTCACAATCCATTACTGAGAGGAATCAATTCATGAATTCGGGGCATGAATTTTTAGGTAGGCCTGTTTGCTCTTCACACAATTTTATCTCTAATCACAGAACTCAGAGCCAAGTAACTAGTACAGAAACTATAGAGGGAGATTCTGGTTGTCTCTAACAGGCCTATATTTAGCTAGCTTTATATACAGACTACATTCCCAGGGAATGGTATTACCTACAATAAGCTAACAGTTCTATATCAATTACCAATCATGACAGCCTCTTCTTACACACACACAAATACACACACACACACACACACACACACACACTGTGGATAAATATTTGTTTTAGAAAATAAAGTTTTAGTTGTGGATAATGCTATAGCATGTAAAAGATCTGCTTTTTACTTGTTTACACCTCTGTGCCATCCGCAGCTTCCACACACACACCCCTGCAGGAGGTTCTTTATTGAGGGTCTGTGTGAAAACAGGAAAAAAAAAACATCTGGGGGAGTGTGGGGTGGAGCAAGGAGGGAGCAGGGAGGAAGAGGCAGAGCAGGAGTATGAAAGGATTAGAGGGAGAATCAAGAGGAGAGCAGTAGGGTGAGGAAGCCTTGGAGTGAGCTCTCTGCCTAAGCAGCCTGGGTATTAGACCTCTGAAATTTGTAATATAATGTGTTAATAAATAGTTTTAATACGAACAAGAATGGACTTTTATTAACAAATATTGAATCACTTAATCCATTTAATCCACCAACATGGCTGTTCTGGGAAAGAATCACATTAAAAGGCTTTTGTGATTGCTAGGAAGGGATCACAACCAGTGGTTTATATGAAGGAATCACATTCAGAAGCCTAAATCTGGATTGAATGAGTCTGGGTCTGGATGGAATGTAGAAAGAATGTTAGTACATATCTTTAATTCCAGTATTCAGAAGGCAATGATGGCACATGCCTGTAATCTGCAAGACAGAAGCAAGTGGAAGCAGACAGGAAGTGACATCTGTGATGGGTCAGAATAAATGGCAGGAAAAGTGAATAATCAGAGGAAGAGTTGGGAGAGTATGAGTCAGAGTGAGGACACACCTAACTCTCAGGATAGAAAAGCAGGCTTTCAATTCAGAGTGTACACAGAGGATAAGCTACAGTAGAAGGATGAGGCACAAGCAGACAGAAGATAAAACAGAGAGACTGACTAAGGCAGAGATATAGAGAAGCACTTTGATGAGTTCGAGGCAGAGATGCAGAGGCAGTTTGGCAGAAGAATTCAACAACCTACAGGAAGAGTGAGTCAGTTTGAAGCTAAGCAGAGCAGTTCAGTCTGAAACAGTCAGAGAGCCAGCCAGAGTTTGCCAGAATCAGAAGAGTTCTGTCAGAAACAGTAAGCCAGCTTAGGACAGTTTGAACCAGAAGCTTGTTAAAGAGCTTGAGTGAGTTGATCTGCGTAGCTCTGAGTTCAGAAGGAAATAGAGTGGTTCAGTGAGCAGTAAATTTTGGAAACTTACAAGTTTTAGATTGTAGAGAGATTGAGGATTTCCAGTTCCAGAATTAAGATTAGATTGTAAGGAGGCAAAAATGCTCCAGGGCTCAACAAAAGAACAAAAGACTTTTACCCTAAATCTACAGCTACAACACACACAGAAACTCTCAGTCACTGTTGTAATGTTGTGAAAACCTTGGGGTCTGTGATTTATTAGAATTGACTGTTTGTTAACTTATGGTTGCTTCCTTAAAGTAGAATTCATAGTTGGGGAAAATTATTCATATGCATTTAAAAGAAAATTACTTGACAGATTGTAAGATTTATATACAGCAGAGGAAACCAAGATTTAATTAGAAATGATATGTCTCTATCCTAGGACTACAGTCAAGTAAAATTTGAATTCAGGGGGACAGATGGTTGTCTAAAATAGTTCATATTTTAGATTACTTTGCCACAGCAAAGTAATCTTAAATCAACAAGATGAGAGGTTCTCTTTAATGAGAGCAACCACCAGTTGTTACTTCAAAGCTCATTAAAATTCAGTGAAATAAAACAAATTCTCACATCCCAATCATCTACTGATATAAAGCATACAACCAATTCTCCATTTTTCAGGTTAAGTGTTTACATATATCATAGAAATTTACTTGGCAGATTATCAAACTAAAAAGAAAAGTCAAAGAATCTCAAAAGTAAAAAAGCAGGAATAACTGGTTGATAGAATAAATATTTCAATTCCTGATTCAATTCCAAATTCTCCCAGGTCATCAAAAACACATTCTTGGCCTGGACATGTGGTACGTATGATATAATTCTTGCAAAGCAGAAGAAAGCTTTGAGTTAGATTCCAAACACTTCAAATACCAAGGCACTGTCATACATATTTACAAGTAGAACATGTAGGTAGAGGTAACTGGATCAGTGATTAAAGGACAGCCTTGACGACCTATCAAGTTCAAAAACCCACTGAACTACACGCTATCCTGTACCAAAAACAATTCAACTTTATTAACAATATAGCAAGAAGTGGCATAAAATTGTTTTTTCTTTCTCTTATTAAAGCTCAACACAGCTTAAATTATAACAGTAGTCTTAATTATGATCATGACTTTATCATAAGATTACTTTAGGTTGCAATATTCCCTAATTCTCTCACTTACTGTTCAAGGAATAGAATAAACTGTTCTTTACTATCTCAATGCCTTCATCCAAAATTCATATAAAACAGTCACCTAAAAAAGAAACACTGCAGTGGGAACAGAGAAGGAAAAAAGTGTATGTTTTATGTTCTCTCTGTACACACATTTAATTGGGCTAGAGAGGTTGAACACTATAAACTGTATGAAAGAATATGTTTAAGTAACCTAACAGAAGAGAGAAATTTTGAACCCAATTTTTTATAGGATGAATCAAAGTGGATGGGACAGATAAAGAAAACTGAAGTGGAATAAAATCTCAGAAACATGCATTTGTGCCTATGTGTTGTCTATCTCATGACTGCCACCATTTGTTTCTTAACTACTTTAGTTTTGTTTTAAATGCTTGGAAGTTTTCATCTCTCTGAAATATTGAAGACTTAGAGATATTCCACTTGAATATTTGAAAAATCTATGAAACTAATCATTAATATCAATCAACAGAATTAACTTTTGAGCATAACAAATATATGTTGCAATAAGGATGGAAACCTAAAATTGTGAACAAATGTGTGGTAATTTCCTTGTTTACATTTTATTTTATTTTGAAATCAAAATGGTGGTAATTTTCTGACACTTTATGCATCTTTTCAGCTTTATAGAGTGTAGAATAAATCTAGGTAGGAAAATAAGGAATCAATGTGGTCAAACCAAACCAGAAATTGAAAAAAAAATCAACCAAATAACCATTCGTCATTGGACAACTTTTTCCTTTCTTTTTTTTTTTTTTTATATCTTTGAGTATAAAATCAAGTCCTGATTTTATCTGCTTGGAAAACAAGTATAAAACAATTAAGAAATATACAACTAAAATTTTTATTAAAATACATTTGAATTTGATTACATTTAACATGTGAATTATATAGTATATGCCATATAAACGGTGTCTCTGTGTGTGTGTGTGTGTGTGTGTGTGTGTGTGTGTGTGTGTGTGTTTGAAGACATAATTACTAAAAGGGATTCAATGACAGACACATCTCGCACATATATGACATATAGAGAACAGTTTATATATTTTATCACTCATGGTTCTCTCAATGAAAATGACATGTGAAATCTTTCAGTTACAACTTCCAGAGAGAGCTGTTTTTTACTTATACCTATGAAGCTGTTCTGAGGAAAGATACAGTGAGTCCAGTTTGGATATAAAAACACAAAAAATCTAAAGGATTCTGTATACGTTTATGGCCTCTATTTGCTAGACTGTCTTACTCTAAGGGCCGTCAGATTAGCCTTTTATAATTTATAAAATAAGTCTTAAAGCAATTATGTTTTGCCCTGTTTCAGGGTAAAAGCCAAAACAGCATACTTTACATTTAAAAACTATGCATCTTTAGCTCTATTAGACACAACTTTTATTATACACACACGCTAAGAATTAATTCATTTAAAATGATGGTTAATGTGGGTACTACGATTAGGTATTAGAGAACTAATTGATTGCTATTCATAATTAGTCATCGAATTAATTTAAAATACATAATTTTTATGAATTAGCAACATCTGTTTCATAAATATGCATTTATTTGGTATAAAATGTCCAATAAGAAAGAACTTCATAATTACTTAATCTAAAACATTTCAAATGAACTGAAAATTTAAATATAGCTATTTATGTATAGATTATATTTCTTTATAATATGGCAATTACTCAAGTTAATAATAAAGATTGACTATCATTAGGGCTAGAAGATAAACAGCCCAGTGGTGTAGAGAATTGGCCATTCCTGGGACATCTGACAACCTCATCTGGCCTCTATAGGCACTATATGCACAAGCTGTGAAGACAAACATGCAGGCAAAGCAAACTTACACATAAAATAATATAAAATAAAATAAGAGAAAATGAAATATTAAAAGGGTAATCATCATATTTGTTTTATTTTCCTATAATCTTTTTTCTTACCCTCTGTGATTATGTGAATTTTTTTAATTCTTGCATTTGAAAGATATATGGTAAGATACTGTTTATGTAAAAAAAAAACTATCAATAATACCATATTGAAAATACTTGTTTGAAAAATGTATTTTATTCGAAACATTGTTCTCTATTTATTGACTGTAGGAAATCTCAGCTGATAGAAGGTTTTTATAAAAAAATTCATTCCTTCATAGTTCTGTGTATAATACAGTGAATCTCAATTATAACTCTACCTCATCCATCATCAATCCTGCCTCCCAATATAACTCCTTCACAGCTCCATGCTTTAATTTTAGTTTCCATACCCACTGATCCCATCTAGTAAAAATATTTTTTCATGGCTATATCTCATCAATTTTATTTTAGTAGAATCTAGGACAGCATTTGAATAACTAAATGGTAGATGCTAGACTAATATAAATAGGCATTGTGTCTGATATAATGAAAATGCTCGGTTAAGAGAGTATTTAAAGCATATCCAATGTAATGAATTAAATGTTTAAATTGTAATTTTATATTAAGAATCTTGTGATTAAGTATTTCTATTATATACACACGTATATATATTGTATATATATATATATATATATATATATATCTCCATCAAAAATTTTTAGAAGCTCATATTTAATACTTGATAATCAACTTGAATTTCAAAAATACACATAAAAACAACTACTGTAATTTTTTCCATGTTATTTATGTCATAGAATATCTCTATTGGATTCATATATACCTTACCAAAATTAAACAAATGCTGAGCAATTTCAAGTCACAGATTTCAAACTGTCAATATTATTATGAAAATTCATATTTCTATTATTTTATTTTTAGATACATTTAAATTTTTCAACCTATTTGGAAAAGAGACATTGCAGTGTCTTTTTTATAGCACCAATTTGAATATATATATTCATATATATATATATACGTGTGTGTGTGTGTGTGTGTGTATACATACATACATACATACATACATATATATATATGGTTCATAGAGCCTCCATGAATTATGACAATTATGCTTTCAGCACTCACTTGGAGGAACATGAAGTAAACCTACAACAATACATACATATGAAAATGTCAAAATAAAATCAGTTTTATATGTTCATCTACAATTTATAAAAAATAAGGCAAATAAAAATTATTTTAGTAGGACAAATGAAACAAAAATGTTGAAATAGAATCACTAATCATAGCTCATAGATAGAAAAAACAAATTCAAAATAATATTTAAATGAAAAGAATAAAAAAAAGTAACAGGTTTTATATGGACATTTTAATAGTAAAAATGAAATATACAAAGTAAAAAAATCTCAATACTATGAATTAGGTAAATATTCAAAAACAACATAAAATATAATTAATAAATTTCTATTTATATGTATTGAAATGATTTAGATTTTATTAAATATGATGGTTTCTTAGGATCCTGAAAGATTTGATGTTTTATCTAGAAATAGAACAGTGATTGGAGTTGTGTAAGGTACTTGGCAATGTATAAGGTAAACTTTATATACACAGCTATACACACCCCCATAGAGTCTGATAATAGTGTAATTGCAGACAAATATCAGGATGTATTATGAAATGGGTTATGGACACCTAGGAAAAAACCCAGTTTATGTTAGGCAGGACAACAGACAAACTGATGACAGATGTCATCATTTAGAATGGTTAAGGAAACAGCTATTAACACAGGTTTTCTGTTGGGAGCGGGGTGGCATATGGAAAGAAAAAAAATGGAAGGTTGTCAATATTTATTCTTTTGTAGCATTTATATTTTTGTCATTTTCATGACTTGCTTTTATTTTATGTACCTAATTAAGGAATGCACATTTTGACAGATGTGTCCCATGGGATATCAAATTTAAATAGGAATTTGAGTGAGTGACTTAAACCCTCTCCTTACAAATCTACAAAGATTTCTGACTTAACATTCATAATTTTTAAATTCCATTGTATATTCTGTGAGAAATAAAAGGTGAAGTCTGAGAGATATTATTTCTGAAAATTGCCAAACTATTTAAAATGAGCTGAAAATTTCTAGATAGTGTATACAGTAATGAATATTCCAGAAAAACATGATTTTTGTTAACTATTTTCTGTATGACCCAACGCTTTTGGTTTCACCTCCACATAATGCATCACTAAATAGATATTATAGACTCTGCTACCATTTACATCTCTATGTGTATAATTATCCATCTTGTTTCCTATTTATCTTTCTACCCATGTATATGTCTACCTAGCTATCATCTATTATTTTATTATTTTTCTCTCAATCATCTGTCATGCATTTACACTTAGCTACCTATGATTTAGAAATGATGATATCTGAGGAAGCATTTCATTTGAGAAGTTGACATAAATGTGCAAAATATTAAATACTTTCCATAATTTTATTAATGGTGACATTCAGAAAACAGAGAAATACACAAATGAAGGTTGAAAGAATTTTAGTTGTGACTGGTGCAATCAAAATAAGATACATCAGAATCTTCATCACCAGAGGGAACATTAAATAACCTTACTTCACTCCCCTCCTAAGCTCAAGGATCATGGCAGAAAAGTGGGCAGAAAGAGTGGGAGAACCAGACATAATGATGACTACAAGGAAACATTAACTTCTGGACACAGAGTATCAAGGGCACATATAAGCTCACAGCAATTATGACATCATGCACAGAACCTCTGCAAGCCCAAGACAGACCAAATCCTAACCTAGAGAGGGAGGAAAGCTGGACACACGGTTCCATCTCTAACTGTGGATTATTATCATCAGCTGCCGGGAGAGGTAAAAACCATTGTCACTAAGAGTGTAACCTATAGGAAGGTGACCCTGGTCAACTGGGAGGACACACATCCAAGATATTTGAGCAGCACAAATTTGTCTGGAATATTTTGTTTGTTTTGATTTTTGTTTTATTGCTTTCGACATAACTTTGGTTGGATAGAGAATAGGGGTGGGATGGAAGAAGGCTTGGGTTAGAGGGCCAATGTGGTCAAAATATGATATATAAAATTCTCAAAGAATTTTTTGTAAATTTTTAAAGAATGATTCCTTTCTAGTTTCTTACCCTAGAATCTATAAACAAGCTGTTTTTTTAACTCATCTGTATACAAATCCAGCTACCTATTTTTTCCTTCGAGGGAATTAATAAATCAAGAACAAATAGAAAGCCCAATAAGCCTGTCCATCATACTTCCTATATTTCTTCTCATGGATGTAAGAAAATCATCATGGACAAGAGTCTGATAAACACAACTCAGAGAATCACTGTATTATTACTGATTGAATAGAATTTGAATATATAACAATCTATTAAACATAATGCTGAGGCATTCCTGGACTTGGCACATCAGGTCCCATACTTTCAGTATTATCAACCTACTGCAAAATAACATGTAATAACTTTACGAGAAGAGAATATTTCTAATTGCATTAAATATTCCACCATGTTAAACACATTCCCGACACACAAACCATAAGATAGACTTGGGTTGAAAATAAACAAGTAGTGTTATAATCACATGCTGGGGCGTTGCTGAATTCCATATCCCTATTTAAAGATTCCAGCATCCATCAGTTACCTGTATAACCATCATCCTGAATTAATCTATCAAATTTCTACATAGAACTAATACTAATGTACAGAGCCTGCAAGCTTGACAATTGCTTTTCAGTCTCCATGATTATGCACGGCAAGTTTTGTCCTTTGCTCAAGTAAGTTTTGTATCAAGAATACAAGGAATTGCTTCATGCTAGCTTATCTTTTAACATCTTTGTCTTATGCAAAATATATTTATAAAATAAAAACAAATAGTTCCAATGTCTTATAAATATCTTGGAGAATTAAATTCAATTCCCAAATTGTATGTAGACCTCATCAGGAATAATCATAAGTAGAAAGGAGCAATGTTAAAACCTGTATTAAAATAGCTATCTATGTAAATTACATGTATCCTTAAAACAGAAATATCTACTTTGTTTCTATGAGGAGTGACATTCCTTTTTATTTGAAACATTTCAAATTATTCTCATTCGTTTTATTCTCAATTTCATAGTGCTTTTCCCTAAGCATTAAAAATGCAAGTAGTGTCAACAGCAATTCACCAACTCTCAAAACTCCAAGTCACAGTGTAATCTGCCACTTGCTAGTAGCTCTGTGTTGTATCCAGAAGAGATTAAAAGAAGGTGCCAAAATCAAATTACAGAGTGGATGAGTTTCAGCACTTAATTCCCAAGTGCTACTATAAACATAATTTCACCCTTCGTGTGTTTGTGTAACTGTCTGCCAGACACTGAAACTGTGACACAGCTTCCCTTGTGTGAATTCTGTGGCCAACAACTGACTATATGAGATCAATGAGCTTCCAATGATTATGCATAACGTTTTTACTCATTAGTAAAAGGTGTCAGCATCTGTTACAAGCACTACAGTTTGAAAATAGACTTAACTTTCTCATCTTTCCTATGCATTTCTTACACAGAAAATGTAATTTGCAATCCCACTCGCTCAGCCTGCTGAATGGTAGTGCTAGGAAAAAAAATGTATCTAAACATATTTTTGGCTCCAATCTCTTACACATTTAAGACTTTTTATCTTAATCTGCAACACAGAAGTCATCTAAGGATATCCTAGGATCTCACAGGCTCCTAAATTTTGTGTTTCTATTATAGTTATTCTAACTCTCTTTCCGGGCTGGATCTCTATCATTTCTCCCCTATCATTTCAGATAGTGACCTTATCTTCTACCTTCCTGTTCAAATAGAGACTATCTGGCATGAACAGCCCAATTTCCCAAACCTATACCTAAAAATATAACTGAAATAATACCTATTATCACTTAAATCCTGACCTTGTCAGAGATAACCATACTTTCCTCAAATCTGAAGCTAACACATCCGATCACTTGCAAAGTTATTTGAATTACATTCGCAGGAAGTGGTATCAGTTCCACTTTTCTTCTTTCCTGCTCCACTCCTTCTTATTAGTTAAACTTTAACCTCTCTCTTGATTCTACAGTAAAATAAAATTTTCACTAATATTTTATATTAAGCTGTAATATTATTAATTATTATTAACATAATAATGGTAATTTATTATTACCCTAAAAATCAATAGTGGCTAACAAGAAAACTTCCTATAATTCTTCTGTTTCTCCTGTTTGAATTTTAAAATTTGACAGGTAGATATCTTCCAAATTGTGCTTCTCATCGTGAAGCCATTAAAAAGGAGAGCACAATATTTTAGTATTCTTTTTTTGTTTAAAATATATTATTCTCTGAGACAATATATTCCAACCACAGTTTTTCCTCCCTCCACTCCTCACAGCCCACTCCCAATTCCTTTGACCCACAGATCTACTGCCCCTCCATTTCCCTTCAGAATATAGCAGGCCTCTCAGGGATATAAACTGAACATTCATAAGATACAGTAAGACTAGGCTCAATCTCTACTATTGAAGCTGAATAACACAACCCAATAGGAAGGAAAGGGTGCTATTAATGGGCAAAAGGGTCAGAGACACTCCTACTCCCATTATTAGAACTCCCACAAAAACACTAAGCTAACAGCCATCACATATAGGCAGAGGACCTGGTACAAACCCATGCTGGTTTTGTACTGGTTGCTTCAGTCTTTGTGAACTAATTTGAGCCTTACAGATGTTAGCACAGATATGAAACAAGAACTATTGCAAGTAAGGCCAGTATGATGGCCCACACATTTCATCCCAACACTCCAGAGGAACATTTGGACTGTCTCTGTGAGTTAACGTCATTGTTGACTACATAGTCAACCAAACAGAGCTACAAAGATCCTGTATTGAAAAGAAGGTAAATAATACATTTTAAATTATTGTAAAAAGAAAAAGGTGATCAATACAACAAAGATAGATTAAATAATTACAATTTTTATCATTTTTAGATATGTAAATATTGATTTTAATAGGACTAGAATTTTTGTTTACTGTCTGTAGATGCAGATTCCAGGTGCAGTAATTTATTCTTTGGTTAATTAAATGACATGTTCTAGCTTAGAGCCCTAGACTCTTTTTGTCTTAATACAGTCTAGTCTTCAATCTAGACCTGGAAGGCTTACCTCCATACAATCTAATAAGTCTTCTAGATTTATTGCTGACTGAGCCACTCTGACTCTGACTGGATTCATTCAACTCATTCTTGTCCTGGATCAAATTTTCTCCAAACCACTGGCTCAAACTGATCTTCTGAATCAGCTTACTATTTCTGACCAAACTCTTCTGATTTTGGCAGATTCTGACTGACTCTATAACTGCCTCAGATTGAACTGCTCTACTCAGCTGCAAACTAACTTATTCTTGACATCTAACACTGGCTTCTTCTGCCAAGCTGCCTATGTCTCTGTGTCTCTCTTACAACCTGCCTCATTCAGACTGCTCGCCTCGTACTGCCTGCTGTACCTTACTCTTCTATAACTGACTTTTGTAATTGACACTGATCTGAGCTAGCAGATCACTCTGACTCACTCTTATAACTCTTCCTCTGATTTGTCACTTTGCCTGTCCATCACACGGAATCATCGCAGATGTCATATCTTGTGTAACACTGACCCTTTCTGAGCTCTGCTTCCTGTGTCTGCTTCCACACTCTGTTTTTGTCTTAGGGAATATAGGCATGTGCTAGCACTATCTTCTGAATTCTGGAATTAAAGTTGTATAGCAACATACTTTCTACCTTAGAGCAACCATCCTGAAGGATTAAAGTATTAAACATTTCTCTACAACTGTCTGTGATATTTGTATGTTTATATAATTGTACTTTTCAAATTACAAATTGTGACCATTACTGTTATCCCTCTAAAGCACATACACAGACACACACACACACACAAAGAAGCATTTATTTTAAGTTAAGGACAGACAAGAATAATTATATTGCTTCAGATAAAGCAAACTGTGGTATTTCTTTACCAATTATTCTTATATTCCTTTCCCACTTTAATCTCTAGATTTATCCCTTATCATTTCAAATACTCTTATACCAACAAAATATATATGTGTATATATATATATATATATATATATATATATATATCATATGAATCAATTATCTTTCAGTTTGTCTGTCTAATAATCTAATTAATGTCTAATTTAACTGAAACAACAAAACTTAAACAAATGTGTGTGTGTGTGTCAAATAACATAGGTTTAAGTAATTTTCAATAATCTTTGATTACTCATATCTTAGATATATCAAGAAACTATACCTATACTTATAGCTATACAAGTTACTCCAGTAATTATCACTATTTATTTCTCCTTTATATAAAAAGTTATCTTTCTTAGAAGGATTGAAAATCCACTCCTTAATTGCATTAAGCAATTTCATTTGTTGTCAAATGACTTTAACTAATAACTAACTCCCTTACCAAACTTAAAGAAAAATGTATGAATGGTTATGTTCCTATAAATTAAGTTGATATTAAATAATCTTTACAATGCATTTACATTAACTCTCCTGATGATAAGCCTCCTCATAATGAGGTTTCCTAACCAGAGAAGAAAAGCTTAAGCCAGTTCCAAATGTACAAGGTCACAGATATTTTTCACATAAAATATGGTTGAACTGAGAAAAATCTCAGTTGAAGTGGCACAGGACTTTGATTGACCCTGAAGTACCTGTGTTTTTACTAGAATTGATAAGCTTTCATATGCTAAAGTCATCCCTGTTCCATCCTGCCATAATAATATCTAGCATGTTCAACATGTCAGTCTTCCAGTAATCCCAGATTTCAAATGAAGTCCTAACCATAAAACAATACAAATCATATATGTCTTAGACAAAGGTGGTTTATGCCCATATACAGTGGAGTCCCAAACACTTGACCTTGATGTTCCTTATTAAAAAATGGACTAATATGTATTTAATAAATATAAAATCATACCATTATTCTCCTATATTTCCTTTGAATAAGTACATATTCAAGGTTCTGAATAACACTTTAAGGAAATATATAAAGAATAACTGGAGAGATGGATCATTGCATTAGAGTGCATGCTGCTCTTGTGTAAGACCCAAAATCAAATTCCAGTACTCAAGTTTAGTGGTATAAAACAACCTGTCACTCAAGTTCCAGGAAATTATTTGGACTCTCCTGACATCTCTGAATACCCATACTAAGGTACACAAATACACAGAGAGATGCAAATATACATGAATAAAATTAAAATAAACATTTCTTTAAAAACTTTTTGATAAAGTGTCTCACCCTAAACTGTTCATCCATGGCCTAACTAGTACTAGCTATGTAGATTTTTCTGGCTTTGAACTCACAGAAATCTATCTCTATCTGCATCTTAAGTACTGGGACTATAGTCAAGGCCACACACAACTGAAAACAAAAAACAGAAATCACTCTTGAAGACTTGACAGCTAACTTCCACATATAAATGAATGCATACTATAGTTGTCTTTTGGGGCCTTGTTACTCCGTGATGAAAGTTGTACAACCAGAGAGGCTAGGTGGAGAGTAAGTAGCTAAGGGGGAGGGATGGATCTCCATAGAAATGAGAAATGAATATATGGTTATGGGTTGGGGAGTGACTAGAACAAGAAGATCAAATATGAAGAGTGAAAGGCTATGACAGAGGGAATATGGAAAAAGCGAAAAATTTGGGGGAGAGCATTAAAACCTAATACAATAAAAGTTTCCATATATATATATATATATATATATGTGTGTGTGTGTGTGTGTGTGTGTGTGTGTGTGTGTGTGTGAGAATATATGTGTGTGTGTGTGTGTGTGTGTGTGTGTGTGTGAGAATATATATGTGTATATATATGCACATACATATGTATATGTATGTATACAAATACACACACACGTAAAGGCTACCTAAATGAAATTACGAATTAACAAGAGATACGAGTCCCAGCTATATATCTCTCATCACCAAATGAAGTTTCTAGTTCTGATGATGGGTTACATCATCATAGTACTGAAAGGTACTCTCTGTATGCTACCAAAGGAGAAAGGTAAAAATCAATCCATCTACAAACACTCCAACCTACAATGGTGGCCTGTCTGAAAGATATGCTGGTGTAGTAGCGACACATAGCTTCTGGTGGTAGTAACTGACCAATATCTTATTTGAGTAAGGCTTACCCAGTGAAATGGAATCCTTACCAAATACAGCCTAAGTAGCCAAGAACCTGAGACTATGTCGGCCATGGACCAATTGGAAAATCACTACTATTTTGCTAAAGGAATGTAACTATGAAGCCTCCTACCTATTGACATTATGCAATACACATAGATCAGTGTCTTGCATAGCTATCACCAAAGAATCTCCCTCATTAGTACGTGGGAAATGAACATAGAAACCCAGCACTGTACAATTTGCAGAGAGTGAGAGAGCTTGGAATACTAAGTCCTAAATGAAATTGTCTCCCATCAAATCTCTCACTTCTGGGCTCAGATAATACTGCAGAAGAGGAGGCAGCAAGAATGTAAGAACTAAAAGGGAAGGAGGACACTAAAGAAACAATGCCTTATAAACACAGCAGAATTAATACACATATGAAGTCACAGGGATTGTTGCAGCATTCATAGAATCTGCACTGATCTAAGCCACATGGGGTCTCAGTCCTGAGAGAGGAAATATAAATAAGCACTTATCCTTAACCCAAAGCTGACTACAACTGATAACAGTTTCCAAAGGAAAAATTAGTTTTCTCCATTGTATATACAAACCACTCTTAAGGGCATGCCTGTGGCCAACATTAGATGGCAAATACAAATGATTTTAATGCTATTTTGGAGGCTTTTGTTTTCCTTTTCCTTTCCTAACATGTCTTTTGGGTATATATTATAGTTTTTAATTTTGTGCTTTATAAGATTTCTCTCTGTGTGAATGTGTATGTCTCTGTGTCTATATGTACTTCTTAAGTTTGTTTATTTTCCTGCATTTCTTCTGTTTGTTTTATTATATTCCATTTTGTGCATTTTCATTTTATCTTATTTTATTTTATTACTACTTTATAGATGCTTGTTTGCTTTCTAAGTAGAGAAAGAAAGAAAGAAAGAAAGAAAGAAAGAAAGAAAGAAAGAAAGAAAGAAAGAAAGAAAGAAAGAAAGAGAAAGAAAGAAAGAAAGAAAGAAAGAAAGAAAGAAAGAAAGAAAGAAAGAAAGAAAGAAAGAAAGGTTATCTATTCAGATGGGAGGGTAGGTGCAAAGAATCTGGGAAGAGTTGGGGAAGAGAAAATCAAAATATATTATATGAAAAAAAGTAGGGAAAACTACAAAGAAAATCATAGGAACTTGAGGAGAAAACTAACAACTGAAGCATGACAAAGTGTGCATGGACACAGGGAGGATGAAGCAAAAATAGAAGGACTAGAGTTCACAAGTCTAATAGCATCTCAGCAAAGGATGAATGCATGAAGGGTGAGATGGTGTGTAACATCAGCCTTTGGCCTCTGATACAGATAAATGCACTGTAACATGCACATAAACACAGGCATGCACATGTACATATAAAGACACTGACCTACACACACATATTCATGTGTATACATGCACATGTAAGCATACACATATGCAACAAAATAAATGATAAATTTACTTATTTAAAATTTAAATTTAAGTCTAAATACAATATTCATGCATACTCAAAAGTATGTACCCAACTATATGCTATAATTGATGTTATTATTTTTCTTTTTCCTTAGCATAGAACATCTATTTTTCAAGTATTATTTTTATCACATAATAACCTTTCTCTTTTTAATTTTCCAAACATTTTCTTTCATTGAAAATATGTTTTTATATAATATATCCTGATTACAGATTCACCTCCCTTTAACCCTTCCAGTTCCTCCCCACCTGACCTCCAGTCCAGACCCATCCAATTTCTCTCTTAATGAAAAAGAAACAGGCTTCTTGGGGATAATAAAATAAAATAAAGTAAAATAAAATAAAACCAAAACTAACACATCAGATAGGACAAAAAAAAAAAGAAAAACAGCAGAAAAGGTTCAAGAAAAGGCATAAGAAATAAATATAGACACAGATACCCAGTCATTTGTACATTCAGAAATCTCTTAAAAACATAAAATCAGAGGTTATAGTATATACACAAATCACTTAAAGGAGAGAGAGATGGGGGAGAGAGAGAATAGAAACAATAATAAAATAAGATCAAAATAAAAAGGATAAAAATTAAAAAATAGTAAAAGAAAAAATGGAAAAGAAAGAAAATTACTTGAAAGAACATTATGAGGCAGGGAACTCTTAAAGATGCAGTTGACTTGTTTTGGTTGGTCTACCCATAAGAGTAATTTGTTTCCTCAATGAAACTTGCTTTGAGCAAACTAATTTTGATTTTTTGGATTATAGCTATGTTCATATGTGATAGTCAGTGCTGCAAGTCAGTACAAAGTTTTCTTTTATGTTTTAGCTTAAAAGTTTAATGGTTGTCAATTTAATGTTACACAATGAAGTGAGTAATCTTCAGGTGCCTGCAGACATATTTATTACCTTTTAAGTTCATTGTTCATGACTTTTACTTTTATACTTTATATTGTAATATCGAATTCCTTCTTCATAATGTTAAAAGTAATGCAACTTCATATGCTGAAAGATTTTATAATCTCTTCAAAAATACTAACTTCAAAATCATTAATAGACTATTTGAAAACCTTTGCCTCTTAACCAGTGATTTTTGTTTTGTTCTATTTTTCAAGACAGTATTTCTCTGTTGCAACTGTGGCTGTCCTGAAACTCCCTCTGTAAACCCGGCTGGTCTTGAATTCACAGATATCTACCTCCATCTGGCCCCCAAGTGCAGGGATTAAAGGCATATGCCACCATACAGCAGGTGATATTTTTAACATTGTATAATTTGGTGTTCTGTATTATTTTAACATGAGTTTTTACTGAACCATATTTTGAGAAATAATTTTCTAAGAAGCAATATATATTGCTGAATCATTTGTGATCATTCTTAGTAGAAATTATCAAAATATATTTATATTTCTACAATACGGGAAGTATTTGTGGTATGAAACTGACTGTGCATAGGCTCTGCTGCTTGACTGGATTGTGTATTGTGTGGATTCAAGCCCATGCAGCCGGAAAGAACTGAACACCTGTTCTGTGTCCCAACTACCATTAGGAAAGAAAATGTTATATTATATTGTGAAATGGTAAAATAATGGAAATTTTATATAAAACTTTATCAAAGAATTAAAGCTGGACATAATCAACAAACTTAATTCTATTAATTCTCAATGACAGTATTATTCTATATTTGAGAGTATTAACTAGAAATATGGTCCAGTTTTAGCTCACAATTTGTTGCTGGTTAATCTGTATCTTGTGACTTAACATTCTCAGTTGGCAGGCTAACTACTAATAAGATCTCAAGATCTCTATTACATAATTGAAAAAGTCCATGATTATATACTAATTTATTTCCTATTTGGATTTCTTTCTGCTGTTTTGGGCATCTCTGCCATACATCTCTAAAATATAAAATTTTATTAACTTGACACATGGAGTCTTCTTTGCCATCCAACAGAGCCCTGCTATTCACTTCTCTGTGAGTCTAGGAGTAAAAGTGGCGTGAGTTCCATATGATTACACTATTCATCCATGTTGTAATGGAAATACCAAAACTAGCTTAAACTCATTTAAACATTTACATGTCCTAAAATTTAGAAAGAATATATTTTAATAGTCCCTTGCCTCTAAAAGATTAGTGAACTTTTTCTAAAATTAATTTTTGGAAGTATGATGCTTTGCATCATTTACCAGCAGAGACGTTTCCCTAAGACAGTCAGCTATAGAATATCTGATTTCCGTTACAACGGTTATCATGTAGTAGTTACTTAAGAAAAATAAAATATCTAATTTTACATATTTTATTTAAATATTATCTAAAATAACTAGTCAATACTCAATGAGTAATTTCAAAAGTTCACAGTGTTAATTTACTTATTGCTAGATAGTAAAATAAATGAAGATATTCTGTAATTTCTAAATAGAAGAGGCTTCAATAATTTCTCAACTATGGAAAATATTACAAAATAAATTCAATTCAGTCATTGTTAAATACTAAGCTTCAACTATTGAACATTTCCAACCCTTTTAAATTACTAATTGTCATGAGAGAAATGGCACAGTGTGTAAAAACACTTGTCATGCAAGTACAACCATCTAAGTCAGATCTGGGAACGCACAGTGGAAGGGGAGAATTGACTCTTGAAGGTTGTTTTCTTATGTACACATGTGTACTATGGGTTGTACACCCTCCTTAATAATAATAATAATAACGACAATAATAATAATAATAACAATAACTATAATGATAATAAATACTAAAAACTGAAAATTTTACTGTGGATGAGGCAGGAGTTTTTCCATAAATTTGAAGCCAGATAATTCTACATCATGAGTACTGGCTACTCAGGGCTACATAGCCCTGAGATTGTGTCTCAAAATCAAACAAGGGAGTCAAATGTATGTGTGTTTGTGTGTATATATATATATCCTGGAAAATATACAAAATTTTAACAAAAAATGTTTAAGAATTTCTTCTGGCCCAGTGTGATCACTTACATCAAGGAGGCTGAGGTATAGGGATTGCTGCAAACAAGAGCAACAAACATATGAACAAGAAAAAGAACATCTAACCAACAAAAAACAAAAAACAAAAACATTTTTAGTTTTTTTAATTTATTATTTCTTCTCTTGTACAATACAACCCTACCCTAGACATTCTTCCTTCACTTTCGCCCAGCTCCAGCCATTTCCTCTCTCCTGAAGATCAAACCCCCTACTTCCCATTAGAATAGAACAGGCCTTCTGAGGTTACCATTCTAACCAGGCATATCAAGATGGAACAACAAGGCTTGGCATGAGCCCCTATATCAAGGCTGGATGAGGTAACAAAGAAGGAAGAAAAGAATCCTAATGCCAACATAAATCAAAGGGTTAGAGACCCCCACTCCAACTTTTAGGAGTTCTACAAGCCAATATATATATATGTATGTATGTGTATATATATATATATATATATATATATATATATATACACACACACACACACACACACATACATATATGACATATATATATATATATATATATATATATATATATACACACACACACACATACATATATGACCTGGCAGTAATTCGTGGAGGGTATGTCTCCCACTTCAATGACTGTGAGTCCCTAAGAAGACTGGTCAGTTAAATCCTTGGGGCATAATCTTTTGGTGTCTTGGTCCTCTCTGGTCTCCTCGTCCTCTTCCTCATAATCTCTGGAGCTCCACCAGATGGCTCTATGTCGCTACTTTTTCTCTGAGAAAGCCTCTCTGATGATGATTGTGCTAGGCACTGATCTATGAGCACAGAAGAATTTCATTAGGAACTGTCTCTAAACTATCTAGTTCCTGATTCCTGGACTGCTCTGCAGTGTTAGGCATGGGCTCCCTCTCTTGGCATGGGGTTCTGTCCCTCACTGTCCCAGCAGATTCTGCAGGTAGGGTAGGTTATACTTCAAAGGTTTTATGGCTGGTTTGGTGTTCAATGTAGGGAGAGATGACTAGAATTGGGGGTCATTTATGGGGTGACCTAGAAACCTAGTGTGCTGAAAACTCCCTATAATCTACAAGGGTAACACTAGTGAAGACCCCTAATAATGTGGTATATGGGGCCTGAACAGACCATTGTCTCTAACCAGGCAAGGCTTCCAGCAGTGGGACTAGAACACCAACCCAGCCACAAATATTTTAGTGTTATTGACAAATGATAGTTCTAAATCTGTTTCACATGTGTGAAGAATCAATGACTACAAAATATTTTTTAATGAAATAGTAGTTTAGTAATTAAACAGTAATTAAAGTAATTAATTAATAAGTAATTAATTAATAAAATAATTAAAAATAAAAAGGGCAAGGATAGTACTTGTCCTTTTCCTGATTGATAACACATACCATAGACTAGCTATGTTAGTCAATATTTATTTCTCAAAGTTTGGAAATCAGTAAGGTTCATGATCAAGGCATCAAGAGCATCAATATGGTTGCTTTTCCTATCTTAGACATTGGGACCTTTAGCTATTCTTTAGAAGCACTAATCTCATAAAGAACCAAAATTGTAGTTGACACATAGTCATGATCTATTAGAATCTACAAGAAATAAACTTGGTAAAAAATAGGTAACATCTATCAACTGAATGCCTAAAATACTGACAATGTACTTTATGTACTTTAACGTACTTAACATCATTGGTATGACTGATGAAGGACCTCCCAATAAAAAGAACAGTGCTCATGAACTGATCTTAACTTATAGAAGGAAAACTCAAAGACAAGAATAGCACTTCCATTTTCCTTCTGGAGGTCTATCCAATGGTGTAACAGGATTTTGGAAGCCCAGTAAAGAACAGCAAAAGAATCTGGGCTTCAATCACCAATTGGATGAAGCTACATTAAAACTCCATACTTCAATCAGTTTCTTCATTTCACATTTATAACTTCCTTATGTAATACCAGGTATAATTTCAGTAATCTAGATCTGTTCTGCTCTGTTTCTGTCTTCTTTGTATCTCATTTCTCCTTTTTAATTTTATTAATTACCTAATTTTACATTTCCTTTGATAGGCTATTCCCAATAACATAGGTTTCTAGGTTCTCTGTTGTTGAGCTTTCTGATCTGTGGGAAATTTTTAAATAATCCAAGTGTATTGCTTGCCTCTCTTTATTTCATTCTATCTTTAGCAAAACTTTCCTCAGTTTCCTGATCCATATTGTTTACATTTTGTTTATATTACCACACTAATTTTTCTTTATTGATTCATACCTAACAACTTAATCTTATTCAGTTGTTCTTGTTGTTTTCTTTTCACTCATATAGTGAGTAATATCCTAAGACACACAATATAGTTTTTCTTTACTTCCATAAGTGATTGGAAGTTCAACTTTTATGTATTGTTACTTGAATATCAGAGTATGCTAACAGTGCTCCTCAGTAGTAGCTGAAGGCCAAGAATGAAGGGGTCATTTAAAAAGTTGAGGCTTGGCACCATGAAGAGAGTCCAGGAGAGGCTATTGGTTAAAGTGCAGCCCAGTTGGAGCAAGATACCCCAGCATTTTTTGAGATGCCAGTACCGTGGGATGACCATCGTGAACAGCAGCAGCATTGTAGGGAAGCCAGCAAGAGCCTAGAGGACAAGCTGTGTGTTCTGCAGAGGGCAGAGCAGAGAAGTGATACAAACCCTTTGGAGAAGCCCAGAAGATATGAATTGAGTGAATTCTAATTAAATGGATATTGATAATGTTTTATGCTGTTCAAATATATTATGAAAAGTTTAATAAATGTTTAGTTTCATTTAGTCCTGTGTGTTAACAATCCTGGTGATTGTTAATCTTGTAAATAGTTTTGCTGGTGTAATGCTAAATTGTGTTCTAGAGATAAAACAATTTTTTGGCTTATATACAAATGGGGAATTGTTGTAGAAGTTCATTTTTATTTTTAGTTGTGTTTTAAATATTGTTTTGTGCACTGTTGTTTGAAGGGCTGCCTGGGCCTTGGCGTTTTGTATTGTCTGCAGGTGTTGGATCTATGTGGGGAGTGTTTGATTGCTAACTATCTGCATGTGCTATCAATATAATACCTGTGGCGTTCTGGATCAATAAAAACACCTGAGCTCAGACACTCAGAGTTCCACTGTCCAGTATGGTGCTTATTGTGATAGTGGTTCCCTTTGCTGAGGTCTGCCAGGGTTTGTACCTGTGATTATGCCTCCTTGTCATCCTTGGTGAGCCAACACAGCAACATACAGCAACAAGTTCCTCTTGAAAATTACAAACATCAATAAAATTTTAAAAAACGGTTCATAAAATAGCAAATCAATTGACTTAACTTTAGAGGCATAAGTACCAGTGGAATAAATAGGTCAAAAGTAACTGATAAAAAGGCAAATTTTCAATAAATTGCAACTTACATAGTAAAATTTCCAATGAAAATAAAGTAGATAAAATCCCAGTTGAAGAATTTAAAGAAATGTTCATAAGTACATTCCAAGAAGTTAAAATGACACAAATAATATTATTAATGTATAGCAAGGAAACACAATACACTCACTGCTGTAGAAAGACTATAAATGGTATGAATTTAGTATTCAACATGAGATATACATAATAAGAGAAGAAAAAAAAACTTGTAATACTGAAAATGAAAACTTCAGTAGGTCAAAACATAACATATAGAAAGCCTTCCAAACAGACTAAATCAAGGGAGGTCAGAATGTCACTTGACAAGAAAGGGGTTTGAAAATTTCAGAAAATGATAAAGATAAATAAGTTATTACAGACTACTAGAGATCAATGAGCCTCTTGAAAAGACCAAATTTATGAATCATGGTAGTAGAAGAAGAAGACTATCATGCTAAATGGATAGAAAATATTTTATTTTTCAAGAAGATTGTCAAATATCCCTAACTCTTACCCAAGAAAAGTCAAATAACCGTGAGATATCCGGCCACAGCTGATGCATATACCAGACTACCTATATACCTATCAGCAAATAACCATGAGTTTCCCATCACAATTGATATGTCTACAACAGTAACCATACACTGAAGGCTCAGGGAACATCACAAAAGAAAGATCAGAAAGTTTTTAAGAACCAGACATCCAAATTGTCTACTGAGAAATAGTGTCTTCAATATAGGACAGGAAAGCAGTATACAAGAAACACCAACAATGTTATTGCCTAAATAACACCTGAAAAATTGCACCACTGACCTGTCCACAGGAAAGAGAAATCTCACAAGGTCCCACTCTTAAATGAAAAGCTAAAGATAATAACTGCTGAGGGAGAGAATCAGTCTCCATTGATGAGTCCCCTGATAGATTATTCAATTCTAAGAGGTCAGTTCTGAACACATACACATGTATGAAACACTAAATGAACCCAACAGGTTGTATTAAGAAACTTATAATATATAGATTTATATATTATATAAATTATGTATATTACATATCAATTATTATATATTATAAATTTACAAATTTATAATATATAATATAATATATTATATATAATGGTACATATACATATATGAATATAAATAAACAAAAATTGAAATCCTATAGGACTGGGATGGAATTTGCCAAATAATAAACTGTTCTCTGCCAAGAACTCATGAGAAAAATGAATGAACGATTATATCTATGCCTATAAGAGGACACAAATCTGCGAAGGAATTAGAAGGAGGAAACTGAGCAGGGATATAATGTAAATAACTACCCAAATATCAAATTCAAAAATGATTAAATAAAATTGAATCAGTTTGTTGCTTTTTCTAAAGAAGTTCCCTTGCCATGAAAAATTATGTGATTTGGGAGTGAAACTATGAAAAAACATATTTTAAGAAAATGAAACTACGAAATAAGCAGATAACAATCAGGTCACAATGTCAAAATGTCTGGAAATATAGACTTTAAACAAAGATGATTCAGAGACAAAAAATGTGACATTAAACAGGTTAAGTAACCATCTAAAGGACAATAGTATTTTTAAAAATCACATGCTAAACACAGGTGTATTCTTTTTCATAAACAATAATAAAGGGTTCAGTAATACCTCCCTTATTGTTAGCTCACATCAACAAAATTATGCAAAAATAAGCTTTATAAACAGAATGTGTCTCAATATTTTGCCATCTTTTTTCCATATATATATTTTGTTTTGACCAAGTGAGAAACTTCTCTTTGGAAAAAAAAAAAAGAGAACTTTTAAAATGACATAATATACTTCTTTCTATCAAATTTAACCACTTTCTTTTCCCTTCCATCAACAATAAAACTGTGTTTCTGGTGGTAAACAGTGTCCAAAATCAAAATTGGGTATAATAATTTTTACAGTGTTTTGTTTAATGACAGGAAATCAAACTACAACAAATCTGAGTGAGAAATATAATTTATGTCTTGTAACAATACAGCTATACTCTAGGCAACTCTCAGCCTGACTTGACCCAAATGTTACACAATACAGAGAATTCCAATTTATTTTGTAGACCATTTCTACACAAATCATGTTCTATATGTAGATCTAAACTGAAGGTTACTGCCAAGAATTACACAAATAATTTTAGATATAATGTAAAAAGCTTCTATCTTAAACCAAAAGTTTTCTTTTTTCTTTCTATTCTAAATGCCATGGGCATGTTCATGATACTCCATGAGAGTGATGAGGTGATAATGACTGAGCTAATCAAAGTCCAAATGAAACTTGCGGAGAAACACCTTCTGCTTCACAGCATAAGCAGCATTACAGCATCACGGGAGGGATGAAATCTGGAGGAACATGTAAACAAAAAAGAAATGAAGCTCATGCAGAGTGTTCAGCTGAGCTGTTTTCACCTCATTAGTTTGCGGATCTAACACTATAAGAGACTGTGACGCTGTGACTGCACTGATGAATAGAACAACATGTAACATACACACACACACACACACACACAACACACATACACACACATACACACCCACACACCAAGGACAATGCTCAAACAGCCCCAATAGTGATATTATCAGAGATAAAAACAATTGGAAAATTAAAATAGAATGATAAACACAATTGTGGACGTTGGAATACTAAGATACAAAAATGCTCAACATGTTTCTGGCTTTTGACGTATATGATTAAATCTAATTTTGTACGTAAATTAATATTACTAACAGTGTATGGGAAACATCACATATTATGACACAAGAATTCAGAAACTGGAAGTAACCTTTATATTTGAATAAAATAAAAGATAAAACTTTGATATGGTATCATAATGTAAACTCTCAGAAATTTGCATCAGAGAAGGTACTTAGCTCCAATAATCCTCCTTATTCTATGAATTGCTCTTGATACAGCTTAATAGGGTATTTCATGCTTTGCTTTGATTTCTACATTCATTTTTTTTTACATAAGTGTGAAAAACAGTTGGTTTCATCTCAGGTTTTTAAATAAATACTCTTTTAAATGTCGATAAACTAAGGACAAAATAGAGCACATTGTTTGACTTCTGAGATTCTCAGTAATTTTACATACATATATGGAATTTCAATTTTATATTTTATGAAGTTCATGGAACTATTGCTGTTTTCATTAAAAGAAACTGACTTGAAGTGAATCCAAACTGAAAATCCTGAAAGAAAACTTAAAATAATGTGAATAATATAGAATAGTTTAAGTTAACACAATTGCTTTTCTGTTTAATGAGTCTTAGTTTATTTATAAAAAAATTTTTCAATAAAGGAAAACATTTAAAAAACACAGCACTATTTTACCTACTTTTTCCAGCTGTTGATGAGTTTGCTGAACATTCCAATTTATTTTTAAATGTGTGTTCAATATCAATAGTCATAACAAAACATCAGTAAGTAGGGAAAAATGTAGTAAGATTTTATGATTTATTTAAATAGGTGAAAGGGATTTTTTTGCAAATGTAGAAATGAAGGTACTGAAGGTTAAGAAGATATATGCTCACACCAAGACACAAGCCTCGTTGGATTTCACATTTGAGGTTGTTGGGGAGCCCACAGAGATTGACATTTTTGCAGATTTATTTGTTTTGATGTTGTAACTGAAAACTTATGAGGTTTTCGGGGCCCTGATTAGATGTTCATTTATATGACTCTATTGAAGTTTCCAGAGTTCAGAAAATAAAAATATTCCCCCTAAGTTTCAGTTTATTCTGAAAACAATTTTATTTCCTGGATCAAATAAGATGTTACAAATGACAACTAGAAATTTTATCATCTATGAATTTAATTCTTCTTTACAAAATAAGAAGTTTAGGTTATTGGACTATTTCTTTTGTGAAGACAATAAGGTATTACAGTGTGAATACTTTATGTCATTTGATAAATGAGTGATTCATAGGAAGATGCAAGACTAGAGCAGTGAATAATTATGTCTGGGTGTAAGATTTTAAAACTATAAAATATGGGACTTGTGAGAAAGCTCATCAGTCAGTCAATTGTGCTTGCCCCTATCAAGCCTGAATCCCTGAGTTTGATTCTCATAACCTTCATGATGGAGAGAACATACTCCTGCAAGTTGTTCTCTGAAACACACACACACACACACACAAGTACACACACACACACACACACACACACACACTGAATAAGTAAATCTCAAAAAAAAAATAAAACATGAAATGGGACTAGAGATGAGGATTGAGTAATGAGTGTGCCATGTTCTTCCAGAGAACCACTGAGGCTCAAAGAACTTCTATGAAAAATAAGCAGAAAGAATGTAAGAGACAGAGAATAAGGAGAGTATTATAAAATTCTATCACGTGGACATGACTTCGCTGTAGCACACATGGATTTACAACAATAGTAGTGGCCTGCAAAAGTTCTTCATAATCTCAAGACAGTCAACATCTCTATCCAGGTGATTGGGAAAGCCATCCTTAGCTGAGGACCTACTGGCAAATGATAGCTGATTGGTGAGGTAGTTCTGTTTCTTTGGAAAATCACTAATAAATTGTCAGTATCTGAATAGATAGTAGAAATTATGTTAAAGAACAAACAAATGAATACATAATTTTGAAAGTATAAAATGTGCTGGATTACTAATTTATTTGTATAGACAAAATGAATGTGTAATTTTATTTCTAGTGAATTATTCCTATTATTCCACAACGTGGTATTGTCTCCTTATTTAAATAACTCAAAGTATAGAAGGAACTACCTTGGAGAATAGGAACTATAAGAAAATAAGAAAGAACAATATTTTGAACAATGAGAGGTTATTTTAAGTCTTATAATGTGTTTATAAGTCTTATAACATGTTTTCATTGTTTCTGTAGGAATAGTAATTTGGTGGGATGATTAGCAAGAGTAAATATATGATAGCTATTCTTGGTTGTTAATTTGACCACATATAGAGTTACCTAAACTCAAATGGCTGGGCACATCTGTGAATACCTGTGAGGGATTTCTTTCTGTTCCTCCTCTTCCTCCTCCTCCTCCTGCTCCTGCTCCTGCTCCTCCTCCTCTTCCTCCTTCTCCTCCTCCTACTTCCTTTTTTTTCTGGTTTTTCAAGGCAGGGTTTCTCTGTTGTAGCTCTGACTGTCCCTGAACTCACAGAGATTGGCTTGCCTCTGCCTCCCCACTTATAGTCCACATTTTTAAGGTGAGAAGATACACCGTTAGCCTATATCTTTTAAGGTGAATATATTAACATGATTCATTAACATATTTATTTACCATATTAATATATTATATATACTTAATACATTATCATATATATATATATATATATATATATATATATATCCATTATATAATTTATGTTCCACTAGAGAAAAATGACTAACACAAATCTTCAAATCTTATTATGAAAAGGTGATGAATAAGCATGTATCGAGTTTTAGAAAAGGAGAACAAAGATAAAAGGTGGAACATGAAACAAATAGCAGTGTCAAGCACTCCAGGGATCTAAAATGTGAAAGAGTTAAGATGCCACAAATAATTCATTTTACTCAATGAGAATTATATTACAAATAACCCGGTAAAATTGTCTGGGAAAATTTAGCTTATAATGAGGTTATGCAGATCTACCAAAGTATCTAGAGTTAACATAGCCTACTCATGAAAATAAGATTAATAAGAAGCTATTACCAAATGAAGTAAACAAATATAGAAGATTCCTCCAGTATCTGGGTGCAAAGAAATGATGTCTTCAGTGGAAATGATGACCGAAGGATACAGACCTGGGTAATTTAGAGACAACTGAGTAATATGGAATCTATCTTACAGCACAGAAAGATGTACACACTAGTTTTTTGTATACATTACAGAAGTAAACATGGCTTTTGGCAAGGAATCAGTAGATGGGACATGGAATGGAGAGAATGTTCCACCTGGAGAGGGAGGCTCACTCAGAAGCCTATTTCAGTTTGGGAAGAAGACATATATTTGCACCGTCGATTCTTGACACATTTTTGACCTACCTGTTACTATGACATTCTATAGCTGTATTTGAAATGAGGTTCACAATTTCTTACTTCTCATTTGTTTGGAATGTTTTGAATTTGAAAAATTTATTGTATTTTTCTATAAAAATATTGGCTCACACAAAAAATTAATTGTAAGATACATAGATTTCACTTTGTATGTAAGATACGTAGTATGACCCTATCACAAATATATTTTCTGTAGAAAGAAAGAGCAGATAATGATGGTGAATACCAGTATATTACAGACAGGTAAAATTACTTATAATGTATATCACATATGGGACAAGACATTATCTCAGAAAGCGTTTCATTCTGGATACTATACAAAATTTTGAGTTCTCTGTGTAGAGTGACTCATATTTGATAGTTTCTCTGACCTTCAGACCTACCTGTGATGAGGCTATCACAATATAGACTCTTGGGTCCAGAGGTCTTACATAAACCTGGATTTAAGTAAAATCAATAATATTCCACACTTAAACTGAATGAAAAAAATGGAAAAAAATCAAATAAATGTCTTCATGTATATCATCATTTACTTATTCACAAAATTCAAGCACTATTTATGATAAAAAGTGTTCTGAAATCTAGAGTCGGGAAAATTCATAAGAGGTAAAATGGTCACCCTAGAAGTTTGAACTACAAGAATAACTACATAAAATTGAAAACATTGTGTTTTTTTTCCTGGTTTTAGTTCAGTTTGTGTATTCAAAGGAGAAACTGATGATTTCTAGGAAAAGAAGCTTTTAAAGGCCTTCTACAGGTCAACCCAGAAGAATGAACTGAAATAACTACAAGAAATTGAAAACAGTAGGGTTCTTTTCTTTTTTCTGTTTTTAGTTATCTTGTGTATCCAAAGCTCCAAATCTCCTTCATTTGCTTGATATTGTATATTTCCAGAATATCCTGTTACCATTGCTTTTAACATATACAATGTGGTCTCAAAACTATTAACAAAACTGGGGGAAGAAGAAGGATAAAGAGAAATGAAGACAACTGACAGAGACTGAAAGAAAGCTACAACAGGAAAGCTGTGTTCTTGTTTCAGCAGTTGCAGGATGGTGGCCTTCAGAGAGTTTAAGTAATTGCTACAGGTTCTGAAGCTGTCTTCTGCACCAACCTGTAAATACAACTTTATTCAGCTGGTTCTCAAAAGTCTGTGGCTGTGATGTTTACAATTTGAGGCTGTCTGACAATCATGAAATGAATGGTGTCATTGTTGTGGAGTGCTTGTGGATGGACAGATTAAGAAACTGAATTGAGTATGACCTGGAGGAGAGAAGTGAGGGATACTTGATGGAAAACAAAAGAAGGGCTTTCTAAGATTTTTCTGAGGACACATACTAACCTAGTCCCACTGATAAAAAAAAGAACATGTAAAGTAGTCATCTTTCAGTGAAGCCAATGGATGTGGGAGTTTTTGATGGCTTAGAAATATGGTTTCAGAATTGTGCTTTGACATGTAGTACTTAAAATTGTACTGATTATACAAATTCTTGAAAATCATTCTATTGCAATATTTCTTAGATACCATATGATAAGAAGTGACCTGGTTGGAAGGGTTAGTTCATGTGAATATTTCTAGGGATGGTAGGAAATTTGAAGTCTAGAAGCAAAGGTTTTGTCTCTACCACATACTGATTTCATTCAATAAGTGAATTCTATTTCAGGTACAGAAGCAATGAAGGAAAGATAACATCACCATCTGGGACATTTTTAGGATAAAAGAGAATTGCATGGATTCCACATCAGTAGGTACAAATCTTACCTATTGTGTGTCAATCAGAATTGTGTTTTTTGTACAATCAGGGAGATCATAATGTATAGCCATGATTAAGAAGGGCTTCAAAATCTTTCTTACATGTTGGGTTCCTACAGTATTCCTCTAATCTTTATTATAACACAAGAAACAAAGTGATTCAGACTCTTGAAAGTGATCAGCACTTGGTGAACCTATGACTGAGAGGGATGGATATATGCACTAGGGATAAACTTTCAGTCCCATTGTCAATTTTTTTTTGGTAATATTTGATGTTAATGAAAGAAACACTTCCTTAACCAACACTGGAGAAACAAATGTGAACATGATTATCCTGTGTGCTTAGGATTGTACCAAAAGATATTATCTAAATCCATGTAAAAGAATACATATATGCGTGTCAATTACCAAGCATAGTTCATTGGTTATTAGGAGCATAGTTTTCACGCACTAATAATCACTGTGTAGTCACTACTTTATAATCTTTAAATATTTTCCTCTATCTCATGAGATTAAAGCTATCTATGCATGCAGGGCATACTGTGGCATGGAAGGTTTCCCCAAGAAGTGTCATTTTTAGAAAGACCTTCTTTGGCAGAAATGCATGTACTATTTCTGGAGAAAAACAACTGATTATTTTATCCTTTTCTGAAACAAATCCAACTATTTCCATTGAACATCTTGTCTTGTGTACAAACAATAAAGCTTACATACAGTAAATTTCTGCTTACTCAAAAATTATGTATCCCCAGTGAACAAGCATGTGTCTGTTACTATGAGTGACTTACACTGGAAAAGAAACCCAGTAGACTGATGTGAATGCCCCTCATGATGGTGTGTGGTCAGGCAGGGCTTGTGAACCATGACATTTGTATAAATGTTTAATTTATGAATGCTGTAACTTTTTTTCTTTTGTTACATAACCTTTCTTTCCAGGAGAGATGGCACTGGATATTCACTACTCATATAAAATTATTTTATTTGCTGCAATGAATAACATTAAAGCTTCAACTGCCCAATATCATGGCATCAGTTACATATTTTACATTTACATCAGAATGAATGTCAGTCTGTGATACTGGTATCTCTAATTAATTGATTGCCATTCCCTAGGAGAATCAACTGGCTGGACAAAATTTGCAAATAAAACTTGATTTATTACAAGTTAGCTAAAAAGATTTTTTTCCTTCCCCCATGTGTCTCTCTTTGTTTATGAGTCTCTCCCCCACCCTCTCTCTAATGTTAATGTTGGCATATGTACATATTTGTGTAAATTCAGCTATTTACATGTCCAGTCATTTGTGTGGCAGGCAATCAGCTGTTGGTCCTCAGAATTGTTGGTCCTTCCTTTTTGGAAACAGAATCTTTGTTTTCTTGTTTTTCATTATTTTTTTTTCTCCAATAAGTACACTAGCTTAGCTTAGCTGCCAGTGACTTTCTAGGAATTCTCAAGACTCTGTATCTCATCATAGGAGCACTGGGATTACAGACCTCTGGGTTTGTGCCTTGGTTTACATCTTTTCTAGATCTCAGTGGAGGTACTCACGCTTTTTCACCAAATACTTTTTCATTTATGAGTTGCACAGCCCCTAAGAAGAATTCCTTATTTTTTATTCTCTGTGATTGTGACAGTATTATGTTTTTCAGAAAACTTAGAAAATGCAGGAGATGTTTAGAATTAGCCGTGAGACGGCTTAATTGGTCCCTTCTATGGAGAAAAACAGCTCATCCTGAGGTTTTGCCTTCATTCTTTGTTTTTCATTTCTAGTTTTATTTCAGTTTGTATTTAGAGATTTTATTTCTTTGTTAAATTCTACTTTCATGTTTTGAATTGTTTTCATTAGATAGTTTAACTGCTTTTTTTTTCTGTTTTCACAGACATCATTAAGAGATTTATTCACACCTTTTGAAGGTTAAACATATTCATAATTGTTATTTTGAAGTCTTTACCTTGTGCTTCAGTTACTTTCGATTTGTTTTTCCCTACTGTACTAGGGTTACTGGCTTCTGATGGAAGCATGTTTCCTTGACTGTTTATGTTTTTATTTTTGTGCTTGCATCTGAACATCTGAATTCATGATGTTTGTAGTGTTTCTTGATGTCAATTTCTAGTCTTGTCTCTTTTGGATGGGTGTTCTCCTTTTTGGTTGTTATTGAGCTCTTTAGAGCCTAGGCAAGTGTAGTGGCTATGGGCCTTATGGTAGATAATGTTACTATTGGTTAGCAGGGTGAAGAAAGGAAAAAAGATGGGCTAGGGAAAAAGGTTGAAAGGAGCCACAGGAGAGAGATAGGGAACCTGGGTCCACAGCAAGAGGTTGAATGAACGGATAGAGGGTTGGGTTGGATGAGAGTCTATGTCAAGTAGGCTGCTACAGGACTCAAAGTGAAACTGGAAAGGTTGAAGTGGAGGCAGAAAGGAGAGTGAAATTTGCCTATGTGTGTCCCAGCCTAGTGTGAGGTGGGTCACTAAGAGTCCCTGGTAGAAAATGTTTCTGGAGATTGTGGTTGACACAAAGGAATGGAAATAAGCCAAGAGTGAAGTATGGCAAGGTAGGCTGGGAAGAACTAAGCTGGATCTGTACCAAGAGACAGAGTCACTGGGTATTGAGGTAGGACGGAGGGAAGGGCTTCTTCAGGCCGGCTGAAGTCTGACAAAGAGTAAATCTGAAGAGACAGTCAAGAAAGGCTTAAAGGGATCCATGGTCCCCACCAACAGGTGGAGTCCCTACCAATGATGGAGGAGTATTGGAAGGATTGGTTCCTTTGGGTTGGCTGCTACAGGACTAAGAACAATTACAAAGAGTGTGTAATAGAAGAGAAGAAGGATAGTGAGAATTGCCTACGTGAGTTTTAGGCAGCCTGGTAGAGAGTGTTTCTGGAGATCAGCATCTGACACAGAGGGGTAGAAAAGGACTAGAAGAGAAGACAGTATGGTCTGAAGGAAAGAGTACACAGCTATAATCTTAAATGTATCCTCTTCTATGTCCCTAATTCAGAGTAATGTGTGTGCAGACATGTTATAATAATCACTTGCTGGAAGTCACAAAAATAGAGGTTGAAATCAGTCTTATAAAATGGATATCAAACATAAATCTGAAACACAACATTTAAATATTGCTTAATAAATAATGTTGTTTGCTGTACTCTTTGTTATACTGTTATAATAATATCTAATATTTTGTACTGTGTCACCTGTGGTCAGGTAGAGTGAGTAACATAATCCCGTTTAATACTCTGCTAGGTGGTCTGAATGAAAATGACAGCATAGGACCACAGAGAGTGGCACTACTGGAAGCTGTGGCCTTATTGGAATAGGTGTTAATGTCACTGGGGGCAAGCTTTGAGATTTCAGAAGTTCAAGCCAGACCCAGTCACTCACTTGCTTTTCCTGTTGCCAACCAATCCAGATGTAGAACTCTCAGCTCCTCAGCAACATGACTGCCTGCTTGCTACCATGCTTATCACCATGACAGTAATGGACTAAACCTCTGAATTGTAAGCCAGCCACAATTACATATTTTGCTTATAACAGTTGCCTTAGTCATGGTGTCTCTTCACAATAATAAGACTCTAACTATTATAAGATATTCTGCTAAGGATTTCTTTAAAGTATTCCACATTCCTTCACCATGTGACAATACTTTCTTTGATATTCAGTAAATACAAAGTAAAGATCTTGTTGGGGCAAACACACACAATTGCACAGCAGACAGACAAAGACAGATCCATAAGATAGTTTTCAAGATGGCACAAATTCAAATTCACACAATAGATGACAGACAAAGGGAGCAGAAAATAGAGAATTCAAATCTGGGCTCCATTTTGGTGAAATGGCACTGGGGGAACTGCTTTGACTTCTTTCTTTTGTGTGACACTGATGCAATATTGGTGACTTGGACTTTATTATCCATGAATTTAAACTGACTACATTTTGATACCTCATATGAGGAGTCAGTAATGTGTTTAATCCATGGTATATTATATATATATATATATTGTCTGTAATATATATGTATAAAAATATACATTAATACATATATAATATAATACATATACATATAATATAATATAATTATAATACAATGTAATCTTAATAAATAATTAACAATGTGAGGAATCATTAATGTATTTAATCCGTGGCATATAATATAATATAATTACTTATAGTACAGTGTAAATTTTATAAATACTTAACAATGTGAGGAATCATTAATGGGTTTATTCCATGACATAGTATAATATAATTGATAATAACATAAAGTAAACTTTATAAATAATAGTGAACCATTGCTAAAAGTGTGAAATAATTAGTAAAAAGATGAGATAGCATATTTCCAGCTCTACATTTACTGATATCTCTACATATATATGCATTTCACAATAAATTGTCACTTCTTAAATATGTAAGCATAGCAGCATCTCACTTCATAACCTGTTTCATTTTATTTTCTCCTCATGCATATTCAAACTTTAAATAAATAAATACATTTAAATAAACAAAAAATGCTTTTATAAATTATCTCTACTCTCATTTTTCTTTGCAAGTACAAAGAAGACTTCAGAAGTACCTATAACAATACTTCAGGGAGGGGTAAAATCTAAGCAATTGAAGCTAAATTGTATAATTCTTTATATTTTAATAAAACAAACATGACCTTAGGAGTCTTTACTGACTATCTTGGTTTTACCAAATCTATATATGATTAATTTCCACTACATGTAAAACCTTATAACCGCATAAGGGTTTGATAAATTTTATATTCATTTAATGTGTACTAAGTCTTTTCAGATATCCACTACTATAAAATTCTAAGATAATCAACAAATAAAGTATGCTATATTACAATGAGTGTACTATCAATACTACGGCAACAACACAAGCATGGAAATATAGTTATGTATATTACAGATATATATGTGTATATAGAGTACTGTACATCAAGACTCAAATAACATTTGTCTATAATAAACTTGTGTTTATATAAATTCAACTCATGCTTTCAAAGAAAATTGCAAAATGCTTATCCATCATACTTTTTCACTACAGCCAACCACTAAGCTTATCATTACACAAAAAAATAGTTTAAAGCCTTTCAGTCAGAGCCTAATTAAGTACATTCACATGCAGAACAGATGGGGATTCTGGAAATGTCTCCCATTTTTAATGCACAATAGGGGGAAATACTGATGATGTTATACTTGCATTGTGTACATACTTCAGAGCTAAGAAGAGTTTAATTATAATATACATATAATATACCATTTATTAAAACATTTAAAGTGCATTGAACTCAGAATATAATGGTAGTTGCCACATCTCCCTTAGTTCACACTCTGAACCAGTGTGAGAGTTTGAAATAAATATAGAGGTATAATGATTATAATGGTCATTTTTCTCTTGCACTTTCATAGATGAGATTTTTTTCCCCAAGATCTCAGAACAAAGTTTAGCCAAAGAACAAAAATCGATAAATAAATAACAATGAACTACTTCATTCTTTACTGAATAATGGAGATGTCCTATTGAGAGCTCTGGGTTTTCGATGATCCCCTAGGAATGTATTGTGGCAGGGAAAGAAGGAACCACTGTCCTCAGAAGCCCTCCTTTTCATCATCTACACCACCCCAAGTGTGGCCTTTAAGTATTCATTAGCTGAGTTTGGTAATTGATCTGAGGGATCAGGACAATGCAATTGCTCATGAAGTTTAAAATGAAAAAACAAAAAAAGAGAGTATATTTTAAAATTGCAAGACTCTATGTGATTAAAGGAAATATGAATTAAGCCTCATTTATATTGTATATATTAACTGTTATTTATAACAGAACTTCTCAAATAGAAAAAAAAATGTTAAGTTTTAATTTTCCATCCAAATTCGAACTGTTAAAATTGATAAGTTGGCTATATGTTAACAATATTGAAAATGCTGTCATAATTTTATTAGTTCTGAAAATATATGGAGTAAGAGATAACATGTCAATTATGTTTTCTTAATCTCCCCTTTCATTGAAAATTGATTCACATCATATGGAATCCTGATTATAGTTGCCACTGCCCTTACTCCTCCCAGATTCTGCCCACCTCCCCTGCCATCCTGATTGACCTTCTTTTTCTGTTTCTCCTTTTCTCCTTAAAAAAGAATAGACTTCTAAGAGATAACAACAAAATATACTATACTAAGATAAAACAAAACCATCACGTCAAAGTAGGACAAGGAAACTAACAGACAGAAAAGAACCCAAAGAAAGGCACAAGAATCAAAGACCCACTTGTTCACACACTCAGGATTCACACAAAAACACAAAACTTAAAGCCATAATACATATGCAGAGGACCTGCTGCAAGCCCTTGCAGGCTCTATGCTTGTTGCTTCATTCTCTGTGAGTTCATATGTGCCTTCTTCATTTAATTTAGAGGATCTTGTTCTCCATTCTCTCCATTATCACTCTCTCCCTTTTACCAGGTACCCTGAACACTGATGGGAGCGATTCAATGAAGACATCCAATTTGGACCTGTGTTTTCTACCACCACTACTCCCCACCCCCAAGTACAAATACTGCATGATGGTTTCTGGATTATCAATTAGTGGGCTCTTTTCTGAGGAAGAGTATCTCTTCCATTCTCAGTATTACTTATATTTTGAATAAAAAATACAGCTTCAAAATGGTATATAAATCTGTGCTTTGTTTCATAGATGACTTGCATATATTTGTAACATGAAATTTTGAAAGTAACTAAAATTTGTTTGATATTTTAATGTGATAAATTATATCTTCTTTTTCATTACTTCAGGATGGAAATATAAGTTGCATTTGCTTGTTGTGCTGTGAAGATAATCAAGTTTATATTCACTGGAAAGCCATGATTATATCTTAGAAGATGTAAGTTAAGAATTTATTTTTTCTTAGCTGAGACTTGTTGCAAATTTTGTTAATTAATTTTATGACAAAATTCATGTCAATGCATCCTTTTAAATTTACTACTTACATTACATTTACTCCTACTGTTCTTTTTCTTTGAGAATGGAAACATCTATAAATGTTTTGAGATTCACATGCCTCTTCATTTATATTTACTAGTATTTTTTGAAGTTAGTCCATGAGTCAATAGGTGAGATTTTTATTTATACAATGAAATGTACCCCACAATATTTTATAAGTTTAAAGAATCATTGGAAGAAAAGAGTTTGTACATGTACTCTTTGATGCTGCTATTAACAGAGATTCAATGTTATGGGATTTTCTGACATAGAAAGTACACAATGAATATTAAATGTTAAAAGTACCATGATTGTCCAACTACTGTAAATTTGAATATTCAATCAGAATAAATTGTTCCTACTGCAAGCTGATTTGGTCTGGGTATTTTATCACAGCAACAAGAAGTTAATACAACAGTGAAAAGCAATAGTTCAAGGTCCAAATCATCTCTTCTTTCCTTTGGGCCTTGAAAAAACAAGACAAACATCTAAGTTGCCTTCTTTTTCAAATGTATGTGAGATGATATAGAAATAATAATGTCTACTATTTACTTATTACAACAAATAATATGGTAGCTCTTAGCCTGCCTAGCCATTTTTTTTATTAAAATGTATTATCATTATAAGTGCCATATAGAAAAACATATTATTCTACATTCTTATACCTTTAGTAACAGAATATGAGCACAACAGACTTGACGTTCTTGGGTTGTATTCTCAGTATCAAAAACAAACTATTTATGGTCCTCAGTTGGTTTGACTCTATAGGAATAGGCCTATGTCAAAGCTAGGAAGGATCTATATTCAAGGGGTCTATATTCAGACACCTTTGTGATCTGGATGGAATGTAGACACATCTTTAATACCAGTATTCAGAAAGCAGTGGTGGTGGTGGCTAACATCTTTAATCCCAGTATTCAGAAGTCAGTGATCCATTCCTTTAATCCCTAAAACAGAAACAGAGTATAGAAGAAAGCACAATAAGCAGAACTCAGAAAGAGTATCACATTGGAAGTGACATCTGAGATGAGTCAGAGTGAAGATAAGACAAAGTGACTAATCAGGAAAACTTTAGCAGAATGAGTCACAGAGAGGACATGCCCAACTCTCATGAGAGAAAGGCAGACTCTCAGCTCAGAGCAGAATCAGTTAAAGAGTCAGTTACATCCATGTGTTAAAGCAGGCAATATGAGGCAAGTATATCTGAATCAGGCAGGGTGGGGGAGAGACACGGAAACAAAGAGGCAACTTGCCAGACAAAATCAGTATCAGATGGGAAGAATGAGTCAATTTGAAGGAAAGCAGGGAAGTTCAGTTTGAGGCAGTCAAAGAATCAGCCAGAGTAAGTGAATCAGAAGAGTTCAGGTAGAAACAGTAAGCCAGCTCAGAAGGTCAGTTTAAACCAAACACCTTAGAGAATAGTTTGAACCAGAGCAATGACTGAGTTAAACAGGTAGAGTGGGAATTCAGAAGGAGCTCAGCAGAGTAGCTCAATCAACAACAGGTTTCAGAGGCTGAGGCTGAGGCTGAAGACTTCTATGTCCAGACTAGCAGATTAAATGGTTAAGATTGTGCAGAGACAAAACTGCTCCAGGGCTCCAGGCTAGAACTATCAATTTAATTACACACAAAAAATAAACCACTTTTGCAGAGGAAACTATGACTACATGATTCCATGTATTTTTGAGGCTATTATAAATAGAATTGTTTCCCTGAATTTTTCTCAATATGCTTGTCATTGGTAAACCTAAAAATATCTTCAATATGTGGTATAGAGTGAGACAAATCATTTTAGAGCATGAAAATATTCCTTTTTGCCTAACTTTCAAAAAAATATAAAGACACACTGATGTATCTACAAGGTTTTTCCAAAAAGTACATAGAAGAAAGAAAGGCATAATAAAAGATTACAAATAATTTTCCCACTGATCAAAAAACTAGATTATAATTCCTAGTATGTTCAAAAGATTTAACCTGGAATGTGAGGATTTACGAGGTGTTATATAGTACAACAGAGTGTGGACTTGCTGGAGAGTATCTTCATTCCAAAAGCAGAGGAGTAGAGTGAACAATGTAGGAGCATGTACTTCTACAGGCTGAGTAATGGCTTAGTCTGTAAGTGCTAATCATGCAAACATGATGAACTGAGATAGAATCACAAAATGTTAAAACAAACAAAAAAAAACAGGACAAAACAAAACAACAACAAAAACAACAAGTCTCAACATTTTAAGCACTTTGAAGTAGGATTCAGGAAATTTTTATGCTTACTGGCCAATCAGTCAAGCCAATACAGTGAGCTCCAACTTCCTTCCCAGACTCTGCTTTTAAAAACCAACATGAGCGGTGGTTGAGGAAGCCATCTGATATTAATCTATGGCCTCCATTTATTGAGTTCATGGTCCTCACACATCAGCCCACACACAGACAAATAGACACGCAGAGAGAAATTTACATACAAAAATAGTATATGTATACTATGTACATCAAAAGGAAAGAAGGCCAGTAATTAAACTCCTCAGGTTGGAGTTCTCCTACTAGTACCTTCTGTAGATAGAGATGGATTTGTAGTTAAATGTTGTTTGAATTTGTATTTGTCTCTGAATATTTTGTTTTCTCCATCTATGATAATTGAAAGTTTTGCTGGATGTGGTAGTCTGTACTGTCTTTTGTGCTCTCTTAGAGTCTGCAGTACATTTTTCAGGCCCTTTTGGCTTTTACAGTCTACACTGGGATGTTGGGTATAATTCTAATAAGTTTGGCTTTATATGTTACTTGCTATTTTTATCTTGAAGCCCTTAGTATTTTTCTTTGTTCTGTATGTTTAGTGGTTTGATTATTATGAAGCAAGTGGACTGTCATTTCTGGTCCAGTACACTTGGTGTTCTTTATGTTTCTTGTACCATTGTAGGCATCTCCTTTAGGCTTGGAAATTTTACTTCTATGATTTTGTTGAAAATATTTTCTGGGACTGTGAGCTGTGAATTTTCTTCTTGAATTTCTTTTATTCTTATATTTGGTTTTTCCATGGTGTTCCAGATTTCCTGGGTGTTTGTATCAGGAAATTTTTGATTTTAATATTTTCTTTTATCAATGATTCTATTTTTGATAGAATCTCAACTTCTGAGATTCTCTCTTCCATCTCCTGAATTCTGTTGCTAAAGTTTGTCTCTGTAGCTCCTGATCACTTTTCAGGTTTTTCATTTCCAAGAGTCCCTCAGTTTGTGCTTTCTTTATAGTTTCTGTTTCCATTTTTAAGTTTTGACTAGTTTTGTTCATTTCTTTCAATTGTTTGCTTGTTTTGTTGTTGTCACTCTTCCTTAGCTTTCTTTATAGAATCAATTATTTATTTCTTCTAATTCCTTGTGTGTGAGTTCTTGTGTTTCTTTGATGAATTTTTTCAGGTACTCCCACTGTTTGTTTATCATACAGTCTATTTCTTTGAGAGATTTATTCATTTCCTCTTTAATAACTATTATCTTTATAAAGTTGGTTTTAAGATCTTTTTCTTCTGCTTCTGCTACATTGCTGTGTTCAAAACTGACATCTATAAAATAAAAACAAAGGAAACAATACAAAGAATCAGTGAAACAAATAGTTGGTCTTTGAGAAAATCAACAGGAAAGACAAAACCCTGTCAAACTAATTAAAAGACACAGAGATAATATTCAACTCAATAAAATCAGTGATAAAAGGTAAGTTTTTGTCAATATAACTACATATGCCAAGGAAATCCAAAGAATCAGGTTATACTTTAAGAAAATGTACTCCACAAAATTGAAAATATAAAAGAAATGGATAATTTTCTCAATAGATATCACATATCAAAGTTAAGTCAAGATCAGATAAACAATTGAAACAGACCTATAAAATACAAGGAAATAGAAGTAGTCATTAAAATTCTTACAACCAAAAAATGCCCAGGGCCACATGTTTTTAGTGCAGAATTTGAACAGATATTCAAAGAGTTAACACCAATACTCCACAAAATTTTACACAAAATAAAAACAGAACAAATACTGCTAAACCCACTCTACAAGGCTGCAGTTACCCTGATATCCAAACTACATAAAGATTCAACAAAAAAGAGAATTAAAGACCAAGTTGCCTTATGAAAATTGATGTGAAAACATGCAAGAAAACGTGAACAAAATTCAAGAACACAACAAAAATACCATCCACCATCATCAAGTAGGTTTCCAGAGATGCAGGAATGGTTCAACTTATAAAAATCAGTCAGTGTCATCCACCATATAAACAAACTGAGATAAAGAAAAAAAATGTGATCATCTCACTAGATGCCAAGAAAGCTTATGACAAAAATCCAGCACTGCTTCATTATAAAATTCTTGGTGAGATTAGGGATACAAGAGCTATGTGTAATTATACTATGGGCAATTCAGACCAAGCCCAGTGCCAACAGCAAATTGGCTTAAAGAAATTCAACTAAAATCAGGACCAAGACAAGGTTGTCCTCTCTCTCCATACCTATTCAATATAATACTTGAAGTTCTAGCCAGATAAATAAAAAAGTGGAAGATTATCAAGGGGATACAAATTAGAAAGGGAGAAGTCAAAGTATCCTTATTTGGAGATGAAATGATATATATATATCCCCAAAATTTCTAACAGGGAACTCCTACAACTGACAAATAATTTCAGTAATGTGCCTGAATACAATATCAACTAAAAAAAAAAAAATCAGTAGCATTCCTATATAGAAAGGACAAATGGACTAAGAAAGAAATCATGGAAACAACACCATTTAAAATACGCACAGATAACATAAAATATCTTGGGGTGACTCTAACCAAGCAAGTGAAAGACTTGTATGACAAAAACCTCAAGTCTTCGAAGAAAGAAATTGGAGATCTTAGAAGACGGAAAGATTTCTCATGCTCCTGGATTGGTAGAATTAGCATAGTAAGAATGTCCATTTTACCAAACGCAATTTATAGATTAAATGAAATCCCTAGCAAGATCCCCGAATCATTCTTTAAAGACATTGAAAGGACAATACTCAACTTCATATGAAAAACAAACAAACAAAACAAAAACTAGCATGGCTAAAATAATCCTTAGAAGTAAAAGAACTTCTGTAGATATCACTATTCCTGATTTCAAGCTCTACTTCAGAGTTTTAGTAATAAAAGCCGCATGATATTGCATAGAAACAGATCAGTGGAACTGAATTGAGGATCTAGACAGAAGTCTACACACTGATGGACACCTGATCTTTGAGAAAGTAGCCAGACTACAAATGAAAAAAGAAAGTATCTTTAACGATTGTTGCTGGTCTAAGTGGATGTCTGTCTGTAGAAGAACACAAATAGATACATATTTATCATTCTGGACACAACTTAAGAACAAGTAGATCAAGGACCTCAATATAAAACCAGAAATATTGAACCTTATAAAACAGAAAGTGGGAAATGGTCTTGAGTACATTGGGGCAGGAGACAACTTGCTGAACAGAACAACAATAGCTCAGGCTCTAAGATCAACTATTAAATATGGGGCCTCATAAAACTGGAAAGCTTCTGTAAGGCAAAGGATACTGTCAGTAAGACAAAATGGCAGCCTACACAACGGGAAAAGATTTTCACAAACTCCTCTTCTGTTACAGGGCTAATATTCAAAATATATAAAGGACATAAGAAACTAGACATCAGCAAAACTAATAATCCAATTTAAAAATGAAATCTAGACCTAGCAAAGAATTCTCAAAAGTGGAATATCAAATGGCTGAGAAGCACCTCAAGAAATGTTCAATACCCTCAACTATCTGGGAAATGCAAATCAAAGCTTGTTTGAGATTCCATCTTCCACCCATCAGAATGACTGAGATCAATTAGACAAATGACAGTTCATGCTGCAAAGATGTGGAGCAAGGGGAACACTCCTTCATTGCTGGTGGGAGTACAAACTTGTACCGCCACTGTGGAAATCAATTTGGTGATTCCTTAGGAAATTAAAAACTCGATTTACCTCAAGACCCAGTATACCACTCCTACGCATATACCCAAGGGACATTCCAACCTACCAGAAGGATACTTCTTCAACTATGCTCATAGTAGCTTTATTAATAATAGTCAGAAATTGAAAACAACCTTGATTCCCCTCAACAGAAGAATGGATTCAGAAATTGTGGCACATTTACACAATTGATTATTACTCAGCTATTAAAAAATGACCCCACAAATTTTACAGGCCAATGGATGGAACTAGAAAAAATTATCCTGATTGAGGTAATCCAGAGACACAAATAATAGTATTTACTCACTTATATGTGGTTATTAACTATTAAACAAAGGAGAAAACAATCCAAAGACACTTAGAGACTGTGCAACAAGGAGGTCTCCAGTTTGAAAACGGGGATTTCTCTGGTAAGGTGGAAATAAAATAGAAGGTGCAGGTGAGCTAGTAGAGAATAGGAATGGGAGCAAAAGGATCCAGGAGGGGAGATGGATGATGGGAGAGAATATATGGAGAAATAACTAGAATTGGCAAACATTTCAGGGAGAAACAGGAGACACAGTACTGTGGAAATTCACTGGAGTCGATGAGGGAGACTCGAGGGAGAGCCTCGAGTAATTAGTGTTAGGAAGCCTGAACAGGCCATCTCCTGTACAAAGGCAAGGCTTCCAGTGTTGGGATTGGAACAGCATCCCAGCCACCAAAACTTAGACCTATCTATCCTCCCTGCAGGACCAGCTGGAAAAAAGGAAGGGCAGAACCCCATCCCAAAGGAGGGGGCCTGATACTTGCCTGTAGGTCAAGGCAAGAACTAGATACTGGATAGCCCAGAGATGATTTCTAATGATATCAAGATCCGTTACTAGATCAGTGCTTAGCTCAGTCTTCAACATTTAAGACGCCCCCTCCAACAGTTGAATGAACTCTCCTGAAGAGTAGGAGGAGGGACTGCAGGGACCAGAGGGTTCCAGGACACCAGGAGAACAAGCTCCACAGAGTCAACTCACCAGAACACTTAGGGACTCAGGGAGACTGAAGTGACAGACGCAGACATGAAATCTGCAAGGTCTCCTAAATATATCTTTATGACTGTATGGCTTAGTGTTCTTGAAAAACTCCTATAGGCTGGAGTAGTGGAGTCATTGGCCCCTTTACCTGCTCTTGAGACCCTTTTGCTTCAGCTGGGTTGCCTAGTCCACCCTTGATGTAGAGAGTAGTTCACAGCATTGTTCCATTTTGTTATACCCTGTTTGAGTGGTTACCCTGAGAGGACTAGTCTTTTCTAGTAGAAGTTAGAGCGGGAGGGATTTGATGGTGGTTGGAGGATGGAGTAAATCTGAGAGTGGAGATGAGGTAATCTGGGAGGAGTGCAGGGAGGGGAAGAAGGGGTTCAGGATGTATCATATGAGAGAAGAAAAATAAATAAATAATTAAATAAAATTTCAAAGTATGTATTATTCCTACTGTAAATACCTTTCCTTGATACCACTTACTAGTTTTCAGATAGCATTATTCCATTCTGCCTCAGAGCCTTTTATTTTACTACAGCCTAAAACAACAAAAAACAACTTAAAATCCCTGATAAAACAGAGTATATTATACTATACATGTAGATCTCAGACCTAACTCACAAATAGTACTGGAGAATATATTCATAATCATTTCATAAGCTATTATTCAAATTGCAAATCAGAAGTTAACTTTATATAAACATAGTTATATGAAAACAGGTGACACTTGATTATTTTCTTCTGAACATTCTAATGAAGCAGCGAGAAATGCATAGATGGTTAATTTATTGAAAGAAATAAGGGAAATTTTAGCTGATACCTCAGAGTAAGAAGAATGCTTCATGAAATCACCAAGTATGAAATTTAAATTCTCCTGCTGAGTTAAATATGCCTTGACAATGTCAATGAACTTGGGAGAAAAATGACAAATTGTTATTATATGCTCATGTTTCTAAAATTCATGCTGTTAGCTATTGTAAATATTGCAGGACTCAATTGAAAAGCATGTTTTATATTTATCCTCATTTTGTGAAAAAATATTTGCCACTTATATTGCTACCAATTTGAGCTGAGTTCAGAAAATATAATATGATTCGTGAAACTCTTTTCTCTCAAGAAAATGACATCATAGCACATAGTTATGGCTTTAAAGTTTCCTTTGTACTTTTAATATTATTTTATAATCTACAAAAGTGTAAACTCCTTTATACCCAATATATCTACAATGCATATGTTAACTCTCTCAAAGTATTTTAACATTTTTCCTGGATGTGAAGTTACAGAGTCCTGTAAAAGTAAAAATGGTGCAGTTATATATATTTTTAATTCAGAATAAAATTTCTACATATACAAGGAACATTAGTTGTTGTACACTCTAAAACATAACAACAGGCTTTAAAATTATTTCCATTTATCTCTTTTTTGCTGGAGTAAAGGTGCTTATTTAGAACTCTGAAGCCTGTAGAAATTATTTCTATTTTTAAGCATAAAGCCATTTTGATAGGCATGAGGTTACAAAAAAGCAGATCCACAATACATGAATTGATGATAATTATCTACTAACTTTTTCAAGGCAGTGATAGAATATTGAATTCATGGGTTGTCAAGAATGTACTTCACTAAGAACAAAAATCTTAAAATATGATAAATTTTAATGCTTCCATAAATGAATCCTTATACCTAAAATAGGAAATATGGCATCATAATTCATTGTTCCTCCTCTGATTGTCACTTCAAATCTGTCATTAACTGCTTTTAATAAATCTAATAACATCTTTTAACTCTGAGAAGACTTCTCCATATCTCTCACCTCTGCTTTAATGTATATGTCTGTTATATCCTCTAATATGAACTACTTAAAAAATCTCCTGCCTTGTTTCATTACCACCAAACTTCTGTACTTAATGAATCCTGAAAACGATTTTCAGGCTTTCTATCTTAAATGAGAACAATGAATTTAATGCACGATCTGTATAGCTCTTTTATTTATACAAATTCAGGGGTCTAAAGGACAGTTTGATCATTTGATTCTCTCTATCTGGTCTCAAATATTTTCACAATATATTTCTAGCTCATTGGTTTTCACTGACACAGTTAGTTTCTAAACACACAAAATGCCACATTATCTTAAAATAATCCTAAACTTTTTATGCATCTCAAATTTCATTTTATATCACTTAATGATAGCCTATTTTACCTAATAATTTATTTAACAAAATTCTAAACATTATCTCTAACTCAGTGTTTTATCTACAAAAAGAAACCCTCCCTAAAAAGTGAAGTAATTCTGATTTCTTAAGATTTTTATGTTTTCAAATAGACTACATATCTGGTTGAAATAAATACAAAATTAATGTTGGTAGACCAGCTTGCTAGTTTCTAATGCAATGTAATAACCCTAGTTTCACTCTTGAATGCCTAAACCAAAGCATTCACTTTAAGTAGATCCTTATGGTTAGCAGAAAATTAAAGCTCTTTATTTAGTACTGTGGAATATATCATCATATACTTTTCATTCAAACCAGTACAAAGCTCAGTAAAAACTGTTTCTAAAATGTAGCTTTAAGCATATTCTTTTGACTTTTCCTGATGATGCTAGTATAGATTATCAAATTCTAGGATGCAATCCTGTCTTCTGTGTAAATATGTGGACAATAATTGCTTCAAAACCTTCAGTAGCTGAGCTGTCCTCACCAGAGAATGAAATAGAAGGACCCATTGAAAGATATGCAGAATGACTTCAGAGTCAGAACAGCTTCATTTTATTCAGGAGAGTACTATTCCTCAACAGAGAACCACAGTAGAAATGCATTTTGCATCACACCTGTAAGACTGAAGAAACATGTTCATATAGCAGGACAAACACTGAAACATTATTCATAAAAAAACTATTCAGCTTCTGATAATACCAGATGTCATAATAGATGCCACTCTTTATTTGTTAGCATGTTTCTCACACTTGCACCCTCAGCACTGAGGGAATATCAGTTATTGATAAAGGGTTCTTGCTCAGTTTATTTGTTTTGTACCTGGGATTGGAATGCATACTTAGTATGTGGAGGCTCATATTATTGATATTTTATAAAATATAATGTGTCTTTATTAAATAGTATTTTTAAAGTTACTTAATAAATCATATTCAAATGGGACTGTGAAATCACTCACTTGACCAAAGAGCTTGTTTACCGTGATAACCTGAGTTCTTTCTCTGAAATTCACATTAAAAACACTGGATGCAGTGGCATACTACTGTAATCCCATGATCCAAGGAAAGATGCAGGGAAAGGAAGGACAACTGGTAGTTTTAAATATATAGTGCAGAAGGAAAACTAGGTGCACTCTTCTAACAAAGGGGAAGGCTGAATAGACAACTCCACAAAGTTGTCCTCTGAGCTCCATATGTATACTTTGGGGTACATGGGTCTGCAACCTTATTCATGCTGCTGTCGCTGCTTTGCTGATGCTAATTATGTGATAATGAGGCTGATGATAATGATTCATATATTTTAGAAAAATGGTTAATATTTCATTGTACTGTAGAAAAGTTTTTATAATTTAAATTTCATTTCTATTCATTTTACTGGCATATGTGCACACAATCTATGTGTATAGAGAGGTGTGCACATAGGCAATATGTGGAGGACATAGAACAAGTTTTAGGAGATGGTCCTTACTTTCTACATGTATGCGGGTTCCAGGAAGTAAATTCAGATGGTAAGAAATGCTTTAATGTGGTTTAAGCCACCTCTCACTCCTATGAATTCATTTTCTGTGTAAAGATATATAAACAACATTAAAGGTCCAAAAAGTAAAAGCCAACCATCCTCAAATACTATATCACTATAAATTCAAATCATATTCTTTATTTTCAAAATCTGCCAAAATTGGGGTTTATAAATTCTGTTTAGAGACAATAACAACAACATGAAAAATAACACATATTATAGTCCAAGTTACAAACTGACTTCATAATAGAGAGATGCCCCTAAATTTAAATTTTTTCTTCCCCCGCAAATCTAAAATTGTATTATATGTAGGCAGAGAAGACCAACATTATCTGAGGAAAGGCTATTATTCCACAGTGAAATTTGTAAAATGGTTTTATATCATGTTTCTAGCTCAGATTGAAAAATAGGTTTTCAATCATGGAATAGAGAAGCATTATAAGACAATTAAAAGAAGTGATTAATATTCAATAATTAAGTGTTTATGCTGTATTTTTAAATATGGAAATATTTTTAAATAAAAAGTAATACAGTAAATGAAAACTTATCCAGGATTATTTAAATCTTTCTCATTGTTTGGCTGTATTCTCTGACTTATCCCTTGCATGCACATATTCTTCTAAGAAATACCTGGAGAATCTACCTCCCTCAGGATATAGACAGAGTTTAAGCCCTGATAAATATTTGTCAAAATTCTGTTAGTGCTGATGGTTTCTTTAAATTTAATATTGCTAAGTACTTTTTTCTGATCTTCATTTTAATGTAAATAAACACAGACATTAGATATGGAGCAATTAAAGTATTAGCAACAGATAGACTCTGTTATTGACAAGTCTGACTTGTGCTAAAGAAGCAACAGACTACCATTTCATACAACCCTTAAGGCACCATCATTCACCAAGAACACTCACAAACTCTTTGAGACATACACACAATGGGTCATGCAGCATGCTTTGGCACAGAGCCACTTGGAGCTTACTAGGAAGATTTCTATCAGACTTTGCAATTACAAGCCTAGATGAGTCATTTCTTCTTTGGTCAGAAGATTTCCTCTGGTGTAGGCTTTCTACTATGACTGATACTAAAATGCAAGGGAAAATTTGTTCCAAAACAAGCACAAGTGTTAATGAGGATGATTGGTGCTAAAAAGGCAAGGCTATAACTGGACCAATGGTGTGTCTGTGACTGAGACACATGATTGTGTTGATCCAAATAGCCTTAGTGATACCATTTAAGAAAGCTGTTTGCCTGATCCCTGAGGGAAGGTATTTTGATGAAGACATCTCATAGGTTTCTCATATTCTACATATTGTCTTGCTATGAGTCTCTGCATTTTCCTCTATCTACTTCAGGAGGAAGCTTCTCCTGAAGCTTGAATAAGCACTGATCTATGAGTATAGTAGAATGAATACCGTTGGGAAACATTTTATTGCTACATTCCTTTAGCATGACAGTAGGCTGTGGTTTCTCCTTAGACCCTGGTCTATCTAGTCTCAGGTTCTTGATCACTCAAGTAGTGTCAGGTATGGGTTCTATCCCAAGAAGTGGGACTTAAATAAAATCAGATGTTTGTTGCATACTGTCAAAGCTTTGTGTCACTCTAGAACTAGCTTATCTTGCAGGCAGTATGGCTTTTCAAATTGCAGATTTTGAAGCTGCAGTGGTGTTTACCTTTTTCATACACATACACACACACACACACACACACACACACACACACATACACATTAAGTCTCTATCAAATGATAGAATATTGTTTTGGTAAAAAATCTTTTCCCAGTTTGTCAGTTTCTGCTTGGTTCAAATTATAGTGTTCTTTGCCATGCAGAATGTTCTCATTTTCTCAAAGTCCAATATATATATGTATATATTACTTGTTGATATTAGTGCCTATTTTCATGGTTTTCTGTACAGAAAGTCTTTTCCAGTGTCAATGAACTCAAGTCTTTTTCTAATTTCTCCTCTATTAGATTCAGTGTGTCTAGCCTTATGTTAAGGTGTTTTAAACATTTGGAGTTGAGTTTTATGAAGGATGATACTTATAGATCTTTTTTATTCTTCTACATGCTACCATCCTACTAGACTAGAACAATTTGTTGAAGATGCTTTCTTTCTTCCAGTGTATATTTCTAGATCACTTCTTTAATTAAAAAAACAGGTATCTGTAGGCCCAGGAAATTATATTTTGGTCTTTATTTCAATTTCATTGATTGGAATGTCTATTTTTGTGCCAGTAGCATGCTATTTTTATTATTATAGCTCTGTAGTATATTTTGAGGTTGGTAATGATGATGCCTTCAGGAGTTCTAATACTGTAACTATTTTAGGTATTTTGTATTTCTATACGAAGTTAGAATTGTTCTTTCAAGATCTGTAAAGAACTGTGTTGGAATTTTGATGGGGATTTCATAAAACATGTATAATGCTTTCAGTGGATTGGGCATTATTACTATATTATTCCTCAGATTCATGAACATTGGGAATCTTTCTGACTTCTGATGTATTCTCCAATTTCTTTCTACAATATCTTGAAGTTTTTAATCAAGTAAGTCTTCGCTTGCTTTATTAGATTTACCCTGTGATATTTTATGTTTCACTAAGTTACTGTGAAAGTTCTTGTTTCTCTGACTTTTTTTCTCAGTCCTTTTGTCACTCGTATATAGGAAGGATACAGATTTTTCTGAGTTAAGGTTGTAAATTATAGGGTCATCTAAATATAATATATATATTATATCATTTATAAATAAAGATTCATTGACCTCTTCCTATTCAGTTTATACTTCCTTTATCTTCTTTTGTCTTATTGCTCTAGCTACAACTTCAAGTACTATATTCAGTAGGTAAAAAGAGAGGGGACAACCTTGAATTCTTCTTCATTTTAGTGGAATTGCTTTGAGTTTAAAATTTTTATTGACCATGGCTTGCTCTAAATTGCCCTCATTATGTTGAAGTATACCCTTTGTTTCCCTACTCTCTTTAACACTTTTATCATAAGGGTGTATAATCTGCCAATGACATTCTCTGCATCTGATGAGGCGATCATGTAGTTTTATCTTCATTTTGATTATAATTGTGGATGAGATTTATCACTTTATATATACTGAACTTTCCTTGATTCTCTGTCATGAAACTTACTTGATCATAGTGGATGATCCTGATGATGTGTTCTTGGATTTTGTTTACATGTATTTTTTTCATAATTTTTGCATGAAATAGTTTGAGGAATATTATCACTAATTCTTCTTTGAAATTATGGTAGAATTTTATGGTAAATGAGGTAAGCATATAATTATAAGTAGTATAGTGTTATTAAATAAAGGATCATGGCATGTGAGAAATTTTAACATGGTAATTTATATTTACACATAGCCATTTATTTTCTTCGTTTATTTCATAATGGAGGTGATATTGTGGAATAGGGATTTTCTTTTTCCTATACAAACATCACTACTGTCCTGTGCATTATCCTGTGAATATCCACAATCCAGTGGAAATTTTCCATTTTCAACTGGCAGCATATCTACCTCAATTGCAAAGTCAGTTTTCACCCTGTGTTATGAGCACAGCATGCTTTTTGTGGCTATAAGATGCAAGGTTTTGTCTGTCTTGGTATCTGGCTGATATTCACATCTATGGAAACAACAATAATTAATGTTATTGGTTGTCTCATTTATTTAGGTCTTTGCACAAGGCTCCTAGCTAAAGTAAAATGGGCTTCATTGAGGAACATGGAGAGAAATCTCAGCATGTTATTTTATACAGTTCTCTCCATGTTTCTGGCTCTTCTGACTCTGGCTTACTGTGACTGACTCTCTGACTGCCTCAGACTGAACTGCTCTGCTTAGCTTCAAACTGACTGACTCTTCCCATCTGATACCCACTTCTTCTGTTGAGCTGCCTCTGTGTCTCTGTGGCTCTCCCCCAGCCTGCCTGTTTCAGACTACTTCACTCATATTGCCTGCTGTAACTGACTCTGCTCTGAGCTGAGAATCTGTTTTTATATCCTGAGAGTTGGACATGTCCTCATTCTGACGCACTGTGGTAACTCTTTCTCTGATTAGTCACTTTCCCTGTCCTTCAGTGACTCATCTCAGAAGTCACTTCTTTTGAGACACTGACACTGTCTGAGCTCTGTTTCCTATGTCTGTTTCCACATGCTGTTTCTGTCTTAGGAATTAAAGGCATGAACGATCACTGCCTTTTAAATACTGGGATAAAGGTGTGTAACAACATTCTTAATATACATGCTGTATTGCATCTGGATGATATAGGCCACTGAATATGATTTCTGCATGTGGAACTCTGGAATATAAACCCCCTCCTAGCTTTCCCACATGCTTATACCCAGGTATCTTAAGATTCTGCTATTTTGTTGAAGGCAAATATCAAAACATGTGATATTGGAAATAGACAAAGTTTTTTAAATATTATGGACAAATTGGCATTCATTTATGTTGATACATGCAGCAATTACTGAGCAGCTACTATCTCCAAGTTTCCTTTATAAACTGGATATGCACTTTAATAATAAAGTCCCTTAAGACAAAGAACAGACAGTAGAGCTTATGATAAGGCATGTAAGCAAGAACATGCAAAATAGCCAATTAGATTAGTTGATATTCTCTCTGGTGGAAGCATATAAACAGCAAGAAATAACTCCTCAACCATAAAGAACGAATGCTGTTATATATTTGTCACTCATTTTTGAAAACTGACCTGTTTTATATTTGTCACTTATTTTTGAAAATTGACAAATGCATGTGTGTACTTGCTCTACCAATTGTGGTTAGTTAAATACTATACTCGTCTCCAATATGCTACCTAATAAATCCATCTATAAAAGGCAATTCTTTCACGGTGGGTATCATGTTAGAAATATCTTCCTTGATTTTTTTGTACTTTCAATTCCTTCCTTTCTTGTCTTGCCACTCACAAATGACCCTAATGTCACTCTTTTGCGTTTGTATCATTCAACATGTAGCACTTTTCCCAGATGATATTTTGCTATTATTGTTTATTAAACACAAAAAAATCTTAGTGCTCAGAACAGTAAAACTCTGACTCTTCAAAAATTATAAATACAAAACAAACATTTATATACAATTAGGATTCTACAATGAAAAACTAATGAACACTAAGTTTTCTCCTCTCTCTCTCTCCCTCCCAGGCATCTCTCTGTTCTCTATTCTCACATAGTGAAAAGAAGATGAACATTCTCTCTAGAGTCCTTTTAGTAAGGGCATAATTGTTGTTCATTAGTGTCCACAACTCAGTTATGTAAAAACATTAAATATTGAATCAATTTTTGAGATGCAGAAACAATTTTCAAAAATCAATGTCATTTTATGAAAATAAAATTTAGTATACTTATGCTTTGATTCAACACTTAAGAGGAATAGCTCTGTGTGAAAACTAAGGTCTACATTCCATGGACTACAATTCAGAGGCCTGTAATTTCTGTATAGAATGTAGACACATATTTAAACCAGAATTCAGAAAGCAGTGGTAGCAAACACTTTTAATCCCAGTATTCAGAAGGCAATGATGGCAAATTTAATACCTATAACAAACAGGGGAAGCAAGTACAGGAAGCAGAACTCAGAGTCAGTGTCACACAGGAAGTGACATCTGAGATGAGTCAGAGTAAATCCAAAGTGACTAATCAGAGTAAGACTTAGCAGAGTAAGGTCATGCCCAACTCTCATGAGAAAAAAACAAAAACAAAACTCTCAGCAGTTAAGAAGAGTTAAAGTCAGTCAGAGCAGAATGTAAGAGAGTCAGTTAAAAAGTAAGTAAAAAGAGTCAGTTGAACAGTCAGTGGAGAATCAAGCTGAAGAGACAGTTGAGTGAGAATAGTTAATGTTCACAAGGAGCTAGTCTGATGAGTCAGTCAGCAATAGGTCTCAGAAGGCTAAGGTTGATGCCTTCTAGGTCAAGGCTGCATTGAAGAAACACACTTCACATCAAAGATAAACATTACCTCACAGTAAAGTATTGGGAAAAGATTTCCCAAACAAATGGACCCAAGAAGCATGCAAGTGTTGCCATTCTACTATCTATCAAAGTAGACTTCAAATCAAAATTAATCAAAAGAGGTAGGAAAGAACACCTCATACTCTCCAGCAAGATAACGTTTTAATCACTAATGTCTATGCCCCCAACACAATGCTACCACATTTGTGAAAGAAATAATACTAAATCTTAAAACATGCATTCACCCTCACACAGTGATATTGGGACATTTCAATACCTCACTTTCAACAATTGACAGGTTATACAGACAAAAACTAAACAGAGATTTAACAGATGTTATAACAGATATATATATATATATACATATATATATAATGGATCTAACAGATGTTATAAACTAAAGAGTCCTAACAGATATCTATACAACATTTTACCCACACGCACACAAATTAATCTTTTCTCAGCACCTCACAGAACCTTCTACAAAACTGACCACATAACTTGGCTACAGAGTAAGCCTCAGTAGGTATAAAGAACATAGAGATAATCCCCTGTATCCTATCAAACTACCACAGATTAAATTGGATTTCAACAGCAACAGCAATAATAGAAGGCCCACGAATTCATAGAAATTGAACATCTCTCTACTGAATGATGACTGAGTCATTAAACAAAGAAACAAAGACTTTCTGGAATTCGATGAAAATGAATCTACAACATACCCAAACTTATGTGACACAATGTACTTAGTACTTAGCAGTACTAAGGGGAAAATTCATGTACAAAATGCCTATCAAAAATGACTGTAGAAATCACAAACTAGCAAACTAAGATCACATTTGAAAGCCCTAACAAAAAAAGAGGGCTTGCATAGGGAGTCAGAGCACTATGTGTAATATTTATGTTTCAGGTTTGAACTTAAGTACAAACATTAATAATTAAAATAAAATATGGCGAAGTTTCTGACTAAGCTATTTACACACAAACATCTCAGACTTTGCCTGTGGACCTCTATGACAACATTATAGTGAGTTTTCAGTTTTGATTTGAATTATGTAATTACCTAACACCAAATCCAGTTAAGAAGATACCATTACAAAAATATTTATTATAATAATTTTAATATTTTTCACAGTTTGAGAAAAGTGAACAATCAAATTTTAGCTTGTTGTTTAGAAATATTGAATCTCAACATGGAGTGAGTGTCTTAGCCTTGAAAGCTCTATGACTGCAAATCACCTGGGGAGACTGACATTTCCGTGTGACACATGTGTGATATCATCTGAGTCTTTCTGATAGAAGTAATTCAGAATTTTTAAACATATAAATTCTATAGTTTCTAAAAATGTGCAGATACTCTATGCTAAGTGAACTTGCTAAAGAAAATATAAAGACAAACTTTGGTGATTCATAGTAGGTGTTCAATATTGACATTGAGTTTTGTTTTGACCTTCATGTCATTATTTTCTTCTAATAATTATGCCTTAGCTTTTAAGGTTACACTTATAAAGGGTACACACACACACACACAGACACACACACATATACATAGATAAACACATACACATATGTGTGTGTATGTATTTCTATGTTAAATAACATAAGTGTTTACACTTTAGTTTTATATATTTTCAAGATTTGGAGGGAGCTGAGGTATAGACTCAATTATGATACATTGTATGATGTATAATATTTTAAAGAATAAATAAGGATATCTTAAAAGAACAAAATGTATTATATTTTATACATTTTGTATAAAGTAGATAAGAAAATGTAATTTCCTAATGTTCATCAACTATTCAAACTGAAATAGCAATGAACTAATGGCTAAATACTTGGCTAATTTTCTACTTTCCTATTGACATAAACTTTCAGATTTTGTGTTTGTTCAGCAAGATACCAAGGATTTGAAATAGTGTCATGCACAGTATTTGCTGTCACAGTGTTTTGATGACAAAAATATAGGACACTAAATTATAGAAAAGAAAAAGAAGATTCATATGTGCTATCATTAAGTTAAAAAATAATAAGCTACTTCAAAATTGCCAGTATTAGTGTTTATAAGTTTATTTGTATTTTACTTCTCTATATTATGTGTCCTTATAGAAGCACTGATTTCTCCACTTTTACATGATATATTGTCAACAAATGAAGAAAAGTTAATTAAGACTGTGGTGGTTATCTCTTGACATTGTAATACTTCTACATTGTTAAAAAACTTCAAAAGAACATAAAATTAAATAATTAGAATGAAGTTCAGCAGAAATGTTTCAAATGAAACAATACTAATAATGGAGAAACTCCTGTTCACATGCTCAGATGCCACATAAGAAACTAGACAAGCTTATATATTGCTATAATTTATTTGACTAGAAGTTCAGCATAATATTATCAGGACATTAATCACACTGAAATTGCCAGTTTAATCAGTATTGTTGTGAAACTAACAGAAGTCCTTCCTTATTAAATTGTGTAAGTTTTTCTGACTGAAGGAATCTACAAAATATTAGTGAATTTAATAAGTAAAATAACCATTTATGATTCCCATCTATCATTCAGTAAAATCTCCAAAATTATTGTTAAGTGATCAATTTTGAATATTGATTCTCAAAAGCACATAAATTTTTACTTGTCTTAAACAATAGAGTTGCATATACTACTCTCTCTTAGTTCATAATCTCAAATCTGATTATTTTGGTGATCTTTGGATGAATTCAAGATGAGATGAAAGTCTTTTTCTTCTGCTGGTAACACTATTCTAGGAACACTGCTTTAACAGTCCTTAAGAGTGCTTCATAACCATTGTGGAGATATACTGAAGAATGTGAAAGCATGCATATAGACTCTGGCAAAGTCTGTGAACCTTTAAAGTTTTAGATCATCTCTAATACAGTAAGGACCCATTGTATATTTTAAAAGACAATGCACCTAAACTTCCTTCCATGGTCTTCTAAAAGTTTTTAACGTATTTATTTAGGAAGCTTAGTTTACCAGAGACTATGTTCTCACACAAGAAAACATAAGACTGAAAATAAAAGGAAATTACATTTACAGTAAGCTATATTAAGACATGAAGAAACAAAGAAACAGAGTTGAACTACCAATTCTTTCTTTTGGTTCATTTACATGGTCGTTTGGAAGATTTTTCCTGCTTAATGTAGAAAAAATTTTAAATGAATGAAACACATCCAAATGATTTGTGTGTTGTCGTCAAGGCATTCCTCTTGGTCCACTAACCCAAGTTTGATCTTCTTAAGGAGTATAACAACTTATGCCTGGAAAGATATTTGGTAGCTATCATTATCGTTTATTTGTAAAAGTTTTAATTATTCCCAATGTTAGAGACACCATAATTCCCTAATAAATAACAGAGACTGCTTGCTTCATTTGGCTTTTAACAGTCATAAGTATTATAGCAACCTCATTCAAAAAAAATTTTTTTCACTAAAGAAGCCTGCCAGCTATAGTCTCAGTACAATTATTGCTTTTGCACAGTGTACTAAATCTGTCAGCAAGAAATATATGAACTACTGTATAATAAAGTTGTTAAGAAGGTGACCTAGTTGCTATCCTACAACTATTTCCGCTGGCAGAGTCAGCTAGCCAAACCTACTGATTAACAATGCTTTGTTAGCAAATAATTAAAATAAGCTTTTTTCATTTTTTCAAGAAAGATTTTAAAGATGTAAAGAACATTTTCATAGAATTTGAACCAAATAAAAATTTTTGAGGGTATTATTATAGAACATGAGCTTCAAATCTTTATACACAAGAAACAGAAAAGAAATAGTATGGATTTGTATTGAGTGGCAACCACACACTGTTTGTTTGTTTGTTTGTTTATTATTATGTTAACTAATACCATCTATTCATGATCTCATGTGAAGTAGGTAGTAAAAAAATTTGCACTACATTTTCTATATAAAATCTTACTTTCATATTAAATCAGTTCTGAAATTCTTGTATATACAGTATGAACAACATTAATTATAATGAAAATTTCTCATCTAGGCTGATATTGCTTCCTCTAAGAGCCAAAGACCACTTTACAAAGCTTCCCATACCACATATGAACAAAACTTCTTTGAGTTGTTGGCCAGGGCTGAGAGACTCCCAAAAACATATAGCTAGTGTTTCTGTCTTTGTTTATCCAACAGAGGTGGAAGGTAAGTCCTTATTACTAAAGATACCAACTACTTCAGAAACAGGGCCCAAAAAAGCCCTGAGCTGGAAGTGACCTGAATGCCCTTTCCCTGAGAATTAGCTTTTATGTTACCAGAATATGTCATGCAATGTTCCAAGGGAGAGAAGCAGCCTATCAACTTACCCAGATATGACAACTATGATGTGCATGAAACACTAACTCTATGGGTGCAGTAGTGATACATATACCTTGGCAGTAACCAATAGTTTTCCAACTCACTAAACACCTGCCCAACAAGAAGGATATCATGCTTGGGACTGAAAATCTAGGTAACTGTTCAATGCTAACTAAATTCTGACTATTTGAGGAGAATCTAAACCTGATAATTTATCAAACCCATATAATCCCTTACAGTACTCTATAAGTATTTGTGCTTATACCTACATATAATTGTAGTCTGTACCCCTCATCGAGGTAACATCTCTTTGAAACAGATGGAGACCACTACAGAAAACCACTACCAATCAGAATTCATAGTTGTGGAGCCCAGTCTAAGTAAATGCATCCACCCAAGGCTCATGGAATACTGGGGAAGAGGAGTTGGAAAGGCTATAAGAATCAAAGTCTCAGGGAGTTTGCTATGAGAGTGTGTCTCCCAGTAACTTCAGAAGCTATATCCATAAACTCTCACCAACACGACAACCCAAAAGTGAGGAGAGCAAGGATTGTACTGCCAGCATTAGAAGTGAGCAACAGCTCCATGATCAGGAAATGTGGTTGGAACCTTGCTTTTTCCCTTTTCCCAGTTGAACTGTTTCACCATGAAAATTAATGCAAAGCATTTGCCCGAAGCATGGTTCTCACCTAAGACCTTCTTCCTCATTTACAACCATCTCTTATAGAGTTTTCCTTTTATTAAGACTTTATTCTCTATCCCCTTCTAACTTCTCTGAGCATACTTTAGTTGACTCTGCAAGTCTATAATTTATTACTTTTCTTCCTTGTCCCCATGTTGGATGTGGCTGGCATGATGTCTTGCCCAACTTTGAAGATGACATTTGTAGCTGTAGTTCACCTACTGTGCCACTCAGAAGAGAAGACAAGGAGACACTTTTCATAAGTGCATACCCTGCCAGAGGGAGCCACTTTCATGACAAGTACCATGCTGGAGAGTGGAACCCTGAATGTCTCAGTTCAGGTTTAATTGATGCAGAACTCCTCTGGTGTTCTATTGGTAGCACATGCAGATCATCATGAGCTACCAAAACCCCTCACATAAATCCAATACCAAGAAAGGATGCAAAACAGAGGATTTATTTTGGTTCAAGAATTTAGAAGAGTCAGTTCTTTCTGTTGGGGTAGACATAGGAAGTAGAGAAGATGCCAAGTGTTTACCAGAAAGCATGGAGAAGGGAAACATCACAACATAATGAGAATGTTGTTTTACTCCTTCTATTTTGTCTAGACTTCAGCTCACAGAATGCTATCATCCATGTTCAGGGTGGATTTTCATACCATAAATATCCTTAGTAACTCCCTCAAAGGCTCACTGACATCTGGGTCTCACTATAACCTCTGAAGTGAATATAAACCTAGCTAAGTTAGTAGCAAAGATTAGCAGTCAACGCACATTTGCATTTCTTGCTGACTACATGATATGGAATATATTGATAGTGTGTTATAAAAATGCTTAAATTTCCATGTGTTCTTATGTATTAGAACAATGCTAATATTTTACTTAAATTGTGGATGACAAAGAAACATGATTTTGAAAGTTTCATGATGATTTAATTACTTTCTTCCTATGTTTTAATATGAAGTTTTCATTTTCTTCAGGCATAGTTCATTTTCTGAGACTTACTTACTTTTCTGTTACTCTATTATAGCTTTGTAGTCCAGGAACACTCTTACTTATTTTATTCTGCATAGAAGAAAACTTCTGAAAGTCAGGGCTCATATCTCATTAATCTTCAAATCCTCTGTACTTAGAAATGTATCTGCAATGTACTTTCTGGGCAGCTCTATGTTGAATCAATCAAAGGAAATGATAATGTAAGTTTTTGAGTGATAGAATATTTTTCTTCATGACTATCCTTTTGCCATTAAGAGAAGCTATGATAATTTTTTGGGAAAATTAGAAAAATAAAACTACAAACTGGGTCAATATGAATCATAACTAATATGGATCAATGCATCATACACACATCAAAACAAAAGTATGAAATGGTACACATAGCACACATGCTAGGAGGGAGATGTCCTGAGAATCTGATCAGTCTGCAGTGAAAGCAATTTTCCATCCTGATGCTTCTTCCTGGAGAAATGAAGATGCTTCCATTAGTTTGCGGCAGAATCGATAGTTGTTCTCCTCTTCACTTCTCAACTTTCTAGTACTGATATCCCTATAGTGCTGAAGCATGAAAGCTGTCTGATAAACTTAGCCTGTTTTAAACTTTTGTTTTGATTACTCAGTATAGCTCAATAGCCTGCTCTATGAGAAAACACTAAAGATATCAGTAAAGATCATTACTTCAACAGTTTAGATTAAATCTCTCTTTAAAATTATGCCTTATCACATTTGTATTTGTCATATTACGTTGTGCTGAGTAACTGAAGATTGTTAGATCTGTAGTAGTAAGAAAAGCTTCTTAGGAATATCTAAAAAGAGGCCAAGGAGGATAAGTCCTATATAATAATAAAATCAAACAAAATGTGTGTATATATTTCAATGTATTTTTTAAGTAGTATATGAAAAAAAATGCTTAGCAACAGAATTACAGAATTACTATATTAGTACTTTACATTTTTGACAAGTTAAAGGGAGAAACCATTTGTGACATCAAAATTAATGTATAACTCTATGTGCATTTGTTTGTGAATTACATATATACTATTATATATTATGATATATTTCTCTATTACATAGTATATATGATTATATAATATTAAATGATATAGGATTTTAATGAATTACTCTAGATCTGATGTTATCCCAATTTTTATACTTATTATTTTTTAAAATGATCAGAATGTATGTACTTACCCTAGAGAAAGAATTGTGTAAATATCACCTGAATTGTGTATAGAACTTCTACTCAAACCATTATTTTTGGAAAAAATATTTTAGAGCCTATTACTCCCTTTATACTCATAAAAGAACAAACATTAGCTCCTGCTGTTGTTAACTTCAGGGCAGCTAACACTTCTACACTCTTCCACGTCTCCCCAATAAATGCCTTTCAATGTTACTGCCATACCCTCCAATTTATACTTACATGAGGATGGCATTATAGTCTATAGTATAAAATTGAAAATACTAAGAAAATTGCATTTCAGTTAAATAAATCTACCACTAACTACATGCTTTCAAATTTTCTATAATATGTGGAAAGACAGATTCATGTCCCAAGAAATCAAAGTAAGATGATATATTTACCAGTACAGGAACACCTCTTTAATGATTTTGTTTCATATTAATATGAATTGATAGCTATAACAAGGAGAATTTTAACATATGCATTTTCCATAGTTTTCACTGAGTTTATTTGCTACTCACATAATCTTCTAATAACTTTTATCATTCAAACATTAAGGAATAATAATAATCTAGAAGGAATATTATGAATTTAGAATATTAAATAATAAACAATTGGAGGATTTTAACTCCTGCAGTGTTTTAGTGAATTTAAATATGATACCATTTTGTATTACTTATAGACTTCTGTGGTGGGTCCAGCTATTAGAATGTGAAATATTTTCTGCTATTCCTTTCCAGTACTATGATGCTTTTGGTACAGATGTTAATAGATGCTTGCATAATTCACAAAGATAGTGATTGCAAACTTCATCATGATCCCTGTGTCTTCCTTTGACGTAATGCTGTGCTCATTTCTGTCTTCATTTATGTAGGTAGTGCTTGGCTCTTCTGTAGTCTCCTCAATCTTTTTGATATTGGAATGATATTCTAGCTTGATGTTTGTGCCTCAGGTATTTTTTAAAGACTATGATTGTGTTTTTAACCTCTGCTGAAAATATGTAGGTCTATTTTATACCATTATATAACTTTGAATATAAATATTAACTTCTTAGCTAGCCCAATAAAGCAACAGACAATATAAAGAATATTCAAATAGGAGAAATCAAAGTGTCTTCACTTGCAGATATGATTTTATATATGAATGACCATTAGGATTCCATGATCATGCTCTGAGATGTGATAACCACACAAGTGTAAAGCTGCAAAATTAACATACAAAAAACAATAAATTTCATTAACTAACCAATGACAAGGTACTGAGATAGAAATCAGGAAATCAATCCCATTCAATATTCACTAAAAACATATTCTGTCATAAACATATGTAAGAAATTGTGCAGCCTTTATATTGACGATTCTGAATCAGTAACGAGAGGAACTGAAGGAAAAAAAAAAAGATGCAAGGATTTCCAGTGTTCAGTAGTTAAAAGAATGACTATTGTAAAAATCTCTATTTTACCAAAAATCAATCTATACTCTATAGACCCAATAAAATTTCCATTAACACCCCAATGTCATTATTCACAGGAATAGAAAAACAATCTTAAATTTCCCATGTAAGCACAAAAGATATTGGAGAACCTGAAAGAAAAGAAAAAATGCTGGAAATATCACCAAAATTTCAAGCTACGTGACATAGCCCTATTTAAAAAAAAAAACAAAAAAACAAACAATCAAACAAACAAACAAACAAAAAGCCATGATTCTGGCACAAAAATGGTAGCCATATAGGTGCATAGAATAGTGGAATTAAATAGATGATCCATATGTAAATCCACACAGCTATGGCACCTTCATTTTTACAAAGATTCTAAAACTATTCAGTGTAGAAAAGAGATCCTCTTCAACAAAGAGTACTTGGAAACATTAGTGCAGAGAAATGAAATATAACCCTCTCATTCTGTGTAAAAATAAGCTATAAATGAATCAAACACATTAAGTAATATCTGATACTCTAAAACTATTAGAGAAAACACTATGGGATCTTCAAGATACAGACATAGAAAAAATATTTACTCAGGAGGACCCACTTACACAGGACACAACTCCAAAGGTCAGAAAATATGATCTCATGATGTTCAAAAGCTTTTGCTCAGCAAAGAAAGCAATGAATCAAGTCAAGAGGCAGCTTAGAAAATGGGAGAATAACTTTGATAGCTATAAATCTAACACAGAATTGACATCCAAAATATATGAACCACAACAAAATTAACCAGCAAGAAATTAAACAATCCAACAGGCAAATGTGATAATGTGATGATAAGACAGTTGTCAAATAATGAGGAATAGAAATGACCTATAAACATATAAAATGATCAAGCTATCTAGGTACCAGAGAAATGAAAATTAAAAGTCTGTGAGTTCATTTTGTGTTGAGATTCAGTCTCACCCCAAACACAATGATGGTCGTTAAGGAAACAAAACAAGGGTGTGGGGAGAAAGAAAATTTGTACATTTCAGGTGGAAATGTCTATCTTCTATAGAATTTAATCCAAGAATACTAGCATAGCTGTAAAATGACTCCTGAGGAAACCCTATTGTAGTCACTGATCAATCAATGCCTTGTCTATCACAAGAGAAACTTCCTCCTGCAGGAGATCAGAAAAAATACAAAATCTCATAGCCAGGCAATATGCAAAGAAAAAGGGACCTTGGACACTCAACCCTAAACAGGATGTCTCAAAAGTCTCTCCCCTCATGTCTCAATAAATAAACCTTGCAGAAGAGGACACAGAAACAGTGTAAGAGTCACAGGGGATGGGGACAACAAAAAATAAGGCCTTCCAAATATAACAGGACCCCAGCAAATCAGAATTTAGCAGAGACTGAGGCAGCATGCACAAAGGAGTCTCACTAGGGAAACAAACCACACTTAAGTGCAGGCCACATGTCAACCAGGAGATGGCCAACAGAAAATAAAATCAAGGGCATCTTCAGTGGTTTCTTTTCTCATAATGTCCTTTCAGCTCCTTTTTTTTTTATTTAATTTATTTCTCTCTCTTTTTTATGCCATAGGCCCTTTTCCAGTTTTGTGTTTTCATGGGATTCCTGAGTATTCTAAATATTGGATCTCTGCAACTGTGTTAGTTTCGTGTGCTTTTTATTAGACTCTTTTCCTTCTGTTTGTTTGTTTTGTCCTGTTCTGATATGCTACGTTTTGTTTTATCTTAATATTATATTATATTGTTATATTATCATTCTTTAGATGTCTGTTTGCTTTCTAATGAGAGACAGAAAGAGGTGGATCTAGATGTGAGAGGTGTTGGTAGGGACCGGGAGGAATAAAGATTTCTCACTAATAGTAACCAGAAGCTACAGGAAAGCTTCTGTGGGTATGTATTTACTCTACCAGTACACTGCTGACTCCCTCAAAGAATGCCTGTGTTCAAATAAACTGTTTAAAAATTACAATATGTATCATGTATATACTACTCATAGAAGTCTCATTTTCAACTGATGGTTGTGTGATTAGTTACAGTATTTACTGATATTTATATTTAATTCCCCATTTTCTAAAAACATAATTTGAGCACTAGTGCCTTCCTGAATCAATAGGACCCCAATGTAAATGTTCCTTTCTAAGTTATATTACTTCTAACTCTTCAACACTTAATATAAATAAGATTAAATTTAAATTTCAAAAGATTATTATCATGGAATCTGCAATGGATTATACTAGAATAAATCAGTATAGTAACACTGATAATTTTAAAAAATAAACTTCCCCATAATGTCATCTATCTAATCCAATTTTATAGAGGAAAATAATTTTCTTCTTACATTTAATATGGTCAATTGCATTGTTGAAGCCTAATTATCTATGGTAATTTCAGTAACTGTTTATTTTTCATATGTGATAAATTTGATCATTTGAAGAACTTTCACTAATTATTTTTGCTCCTTTGAATTACCTCTTCACCAAAGAATTATGAAAGTGTTTTTCAATCTCCCCAAATACTGTTTTAAAAATTATAATACTATAGTTTGAGGTGAAAAGATATCAATTTCTCAAATTCCTCATAATACTGTACAAAAAGCAGTTGGATTAGTCTTTTTTGTTAGTGAATGTATGATTCTTACAATAAAATCATATGTATATACATATAATCTCCTACAGTAAATCCTGACCCCTGTCTCTCCTCCCTCCACTCCTCCCAGCTTTTCTCACCTCCGATTTCCCCTCTTCCCCAGACTCCACCCCCATCTCATTTCCCCTCAGAAAAGAGCAGACCTCTCAGAGTTACCAATCTAACAAGGCATAACAAAATTGAGCAAGTTCCACCACAATCCCCTACATAAAGACTGGAGGAGACAACCCAGCAGGAGGAAAAGGAACCCAAGGGCAGGTAAAATGGTTGGAGATGCCCCACTCCAACATTTAAGAGTTCTACAAGAACACCAAGCCAGAAAGCTTAGGATACATGTGAGGGACCTGGCACAGACCAGCGTGCTCTGTGTTTGCAGCTTCAGTCTTTGTGTGTCCCTGTTAGGTCCTGGTTCATTTTTTCCATGGGGAGTGTTCTCTTGGTGTCCTTAATCCCTCTGGTCCTTGCAATCCCTCCTCCCCCTCTTTTCTTTGGTTCCTGACCTCAGTTCAGTGCTTTCCTGTGTGCCTCTGCAGCTGCTGGAGGAAGCCTCTGTTGACTTCGCGAGGCACCAACCTATACGTACATATAACTATATTGTTAGAATTCATCTCTGGGCTATCCAGTCTCCAGATCCTTAGCAGTCCTGCAGTGTAAAGGAAGGTATGGCTCCTTCCTCCGCGAGGGTGAGGTGTTCTGCCGCTCAAATGCCCCAGCAGATCCTGCAGGTGGGATAGATTATAGGTCCAAGTTCTTGTGGCTGTGTTGGTGTCCCAGTCCCATCATTAGAAGCTTTGTCTGGTTACAGATGACAGTCATTTGAGGCACCTGAGCCCTCATTACAAGTTACTCTTGCTGCGGTCACCAGGTCCAAGGAGTTACCACTGCACTAGGTCTCAAGATATTACAACCAAATATTACATTTTATATAATTGGTCTTGGGTCTCTCTGAAAGTTAATTGGGGATATTTTTCTGAATTCATGAGAAGAAGGTTTATGTGTATTTCCAAAACGAAATTAATGGTTTTCTTCTTAAATTAATAATCAAATCAAGAGAAAATAAAGTTGATGGCATTTCTTTTCCATGTCTGTTATTTATGTCTTTGAGTTGCTATTATATGATGAAGAAACTAGATATGACACTAGAAATAACATCATAAAAAATCACATGGAAAGATGATAACAGTAATAGAGGTCAATAACTGTTATTTCATTGACTTATATTTTGCAGTTTTGACCTTTATAAATATCTCTTAAGCAATGTTTGCTGTTTTCTCTAATTTCAGATTAAACAATTTTAATGTTCACAAGATTTATATGATACATAATGCTACTTAATGAAATTTGTTTCATGCTACTCATTTGATATTTTAATTAGATGACATCAAAAGAAAGTTTAAATCAATTATATGTCACAGAATTGTGTAAATGCACTCCACATTATAAAACAGTGATGTTTCAATTATCATTTATTTAACACAATATCTTCCAAGCATGAATTGGGGGTAATCAGATATTTTATTCATATACATAATTATATCTTGTATAATTAATATCAAACAAATAATGAAATCTTTAATGTAATAAATTATTTCATATATTTAATTCAAATATCTCTTTAATCTATTCAATATAATGTGGAAGAGATAAGGAATTCAGGTATCATAAAATATAGTTCAAACTATAGAACTATTAGATTCAAAGAAAGAGACTTTTTAATAATCCTGAGTTGTATAGAAGTCAGAATACTTTTATAGGATCTCCCAATATTTCCTTGATGAATATACATATAGTGTCTGCTCAACGTGTATATGACTGTCAGTGTTCAGTTCAGAGATACTCAGAGTTTAATATTACTCATGCCTTTTTGAAAGTATACTCAGGTAATTTTTATTTCAGATTCTTTCCAAATCATTTTATATACATATACTGTTACTTTTTTTGTCATCTTAACACAGCTAGAGTCATCTGAATAGAGAGACCATAATTTCACAAAATAATCACATTCCATTGGCCTATAGATAGGTCTGAGATTTTTTTTTAATTTGTAATTGATGTGCAAAGGCCCAGGAACCCTAAAGGTGATGATGTCCATGTACAAGTGGTGCTGGGTTTATAAGAAAGCAATCTTGAGCAAGTCAGAAAGATAAATACAAAGCAGTATTCTCCTGCTTTGGTTCTGCCTTTGGGTATTTTCCTTGAATCCCTGCCCTTCCTTTCCTTGACAAGTCATTTTGGGTTAAGATTATTATCACAGGAAACTAGATTAGACACAGTGACTTAAGTCTTTAATCCTGGGGTTCCAGGAACATGGCAACAAAATAGAATATCTGAGATTTTGAGGCCAGCCTTGTCTACATGTTGAGTTTCAATACATTCAGGACTACATAGTGAGCCCTGTCTCAAACACACACACACACACACACACACACACACACACACACACACACACACATTTAGAACACTATCCTTTCTTCAATTTATGATACCCTAGAGATTTCCCAATTTATCTTCTCATTAAATTATGTCAACATAGTATTCTTAAATAATATAAGAAAATAATGACAATAATGACATATTAAAATTTCAGGGTTTGGAAATTACAATCTCTAAACCTGAATTATAGTTTTTAGTGGAGGAGAAGTAATAGACTGATTATTTTATCTCATACAATAAAATGTAACTTCCTAAAAAAAAGCATGATAATGTCTACACAATGCCTTATTATTTATTATGTGTCATGATTGCTAAATAAATTTAGATTTATATCTATTAGTGTTCAGTTAAGAGGAATTACTTGGTCAAAGCAAATATAGACACTTTAAATGACATATATCACCTTTAAGCATTCTCTGAGCCTCCTTGATGTTACTTTTTTTCTTGAAGAAAGTATAAATGATGCAAACAGGAAGAACAACTGTTTGATGACTCAGACCATTACCTCATTGATGAGAATGTCACCACAGTCAGGACAATTATGTTCTTCAGTTGCAGAATTCTATTTTCTCACATAATGCCTTTTAAATTGTCAAGAGACTACAATGCATTTTGGATATATTCCCACTAATGAAGAAGACAGTGTTCAGATGAGAAAGATGGAGAGGTGAGGTATTTAATTTATTCCTAATAAATTTCACTCATCATCTGTCAAGTCAGATAATTTAAAATTGGTTCCTTTGCTGAAAAGGTTGTTTTTTTCAAAGATGTTTCATTCTATACAATTTACTTGCTTCATAGTCTTATAAGCTGAAATAGTACATGAGTATGTATAATATTGATGAAATCAGTTTCAGTTTTATTCGCTTTTTGCCTTGTGCTAAGACAAGACCTCACATTGCAGCCCATGTTGACCTGAAACTCATTCTGTTGGCCAAATGGGCCTCAAATTCTTGGCAATCCTTTTGTTTAAACTCCATAGTAATAAGATTAAAATTCTCAAAAGTTTAAAATATGCCGGGTGGTGGTGGCACACATCTTTAATCCCAGCACTCTGGAGACAGAAGCAGGCAGATTTCTGTGAGTTTTAGGCCAGGCAGATCTACACAGTTCCAATATAGCCAGAGTTAAAACAGAGAAACCTGTCTCAAACAACAAACAAACAAAAATGTTTAAAAGAACTTATTCACCTAATCAACAATCAACAATTAACACCAAATGAAACACTGAATAGTATTTATCTCCAAGTAGTCAAGAAAAATCTATAAACATTTTAATTTAAAATATTTTTATAAATATTTTTGAAATATATGTTTTAATGTGAGTCATGATTTTAAATACTTGTCAATTGCTGTGAAGAGACATCAAGATTAATGCAACTTACAGAAGAAAGCATTTAATGGAGCTCACAATTTCATAGTTAGTCACAATTCCATGTCCATCATGGCAGTGAGCATGACTGTAAGCAGGCATGAAAGCACTGGCACAATACTTGAGAGCTTACATGTTGAGACAAAGATTAGATGGGATAGAGAAAGATAACTATGAATGGCATTACATTTTAAATCTCCGACCCTGTCTCCAGGGATATACCTCTTCCAACAAAACCACTCTTCCTCCTGTCCTTTCCAAAGCAGTTTCATTAATGTAAGGCTAAACATTCATGAATATTAGCCTTCTGGGAGCCATTCTTCTTTAGAAAGTCATCTTTTTGAATCCCCCCCCCCCTTAAAGTACTAGTGCTTTAATGACCTAATAATTTAAATTTCCAATTTTATTTTAAAACTATTAACAGCAAATAATATGACCAGTCATCAAAATTTGTTTTATCTTATCTATTTTCCAAGTGAAGCTCTTTTGAATAACAAATTATGTTCTTGATAGTCCTCACCATTACCAAAAGTCATATAAACAGGTGAGTGGATTCAATTAAGAATTTCTGGGGTGAAGCCTCATGACATAGAAATGAGCATGATTACTACATTTTGAATTAGAAGACAAGATGATAATAGGTATGGAAACATCCTTCGTTGCTTACATTTTATTCTGTGAATAAAACTGCCTGGTATCAATTTTCTATAAAGAGAAGCATTTACTCTTAGAGAGAGACTAGACATTCATGAGATTCGGGAAATAAATATTTCAAGTTTTAAAAGCCAAAACATGCAGATTCATAAAGATTTTCCTCAACACTACATATGTTGTAATATTTGCTATAAAGAAGATTTATTCAGAAAGAATGAGATGCCTAAGGAGTCTTTATGATCATTCAGAAACACCCGCAAGTCTTGCAGGGACTTCCAAGACTGTAGCTTTCATGAGAAGTCACCTATTCTTGAGTAGGCTTTTCTGTGACATAACTCCCTTTGACTACTCCATACTCCTTAATGCCACTCCTCTTCTATACTCCAATAAATAATTCCCATAAGCTCATTGATCTGCCAAGTGGAGATTCAATGAAATTATTACTTTGGTTGCTTATTGGTTTCTTATTGATAGTGAGTAGACTATTTTGTTCTTGTCTCTACAGTATTTATCACACAAAAATAATGTAGCACAGTATGGAAAATTAAAAACAATAGAAAAGCTTAGATTATTTTTCATTTCAGTGTCATTAATTTAAGACATTATTTTGATAATCTCTTCTAATGTACATTTTTGGTAGTTGTTCTTGTTTTCCTAAGGACTTCAAATTAAGTTATTAATCTGAAATATCTCATTATTCAATTCAGGAACCCAATTTTAGTAAGCTTTCTTGTTATGACGCCCTTCAAGGTTTCAAGTGGAAACTAGCATACTGCATTTATCAAAAATCTTAGTTGATGGGAAGTACTTTCTATCTCGATCAATACAACATCAAACTTAGTCATAAATATCCTATTTCTTTCTAAAATTTGAAAGTTCATTTTGCTTTTCATTAACTTCTGTGGCTGAGGATATGTCAGTGTTAGAGACTACAATTGCCATACATAAGTCTCTCTATTCAGTCCTCATCAGCACCAGTACAAAGGTTCATTTCTGGGAGAAATGGGGACATTAGTTGATGATGATGGGGGTAGATGTGGAGGAGATGGGAGGGGATTGGAGTGGAGGGAGGGAAAGAGGGTGGCAGGAGTATTCTATAAGTTGTATGAGAGAAGGAATAGTAAAATAAAATTCAGAAAATAAAATAAGCCATTTTCAAGAAAAAATGAAATGATAATTTCAAGCTTAAACTTCACTTAATTTGCATTATAAAATATATTCCCCTCAAAATCAGCATTTCTTCTTTTAGTTCATTTATTCCTTTTGTATCTATGCTTTTTAAAATTCTACTGTTTGCAGTTTAGCTAAAAGCCACAAGAGGAATCCAAATAAACCCAGAAAATTATAAATGTTTTCCCTGTTAGTTAATACTTAGGAGTTAGTTTTGGAAATAATATGCTTATAGCAAATTACATATTTCACCAACTTGTAATTTTATCAATATCAATTTACTTTACTTTAGGTTATTGTTGATTACTGTACAAAAAACCCTGAAAGGGTAAATAAAAACACAAAACAGTTCCAAATATCTCAAATTATTGATATTTCAGTCAAAGTTTTGATAACTACTTTTGTATATTTTATGGCATTAATTTACGCTTGGATATATTAGAATGAAACAAAACATTCTAAGTTCTACTAGAGTCTTAGTTTATTAAAAAAAAAAAAAGTAATTGTTCACACATCCTAAGCATGCCAAAAAAGGAATAAAAAAAAAAAAACTCAAAGAAAAACTGCAGATAAAATTACGTCAATAAAAAAATAAATTTCAGAAAATGACAGACTGTTAGTTTTTCCAATGTCCCAGAAAGATGTCTGCTCCTTTGTGCCTTACTACTGCACTCAGCCACCTACATTTTCCATATAGGACATTGTTTGAAGTATACTGTAGGAAATACTGGTGCCAGGGCATTTTAGAGTTTAAAATAAAACACCAATCTCAAGTCTTTCAAGAGTATTTCTACTAGCCACAACTGGAAAATGTTTTGATTCACAATTATATTCCTTTGTGATTTCACCAACCACTTTGAACAAAAGAAAGGAATCATGTTTGACATTTGCAATAGTGAGATTAGTTTCTGGTATTTGTGAGTACTACGTGTTCCTGTTCTTTCCAGCAGAGTTATTAGTTATTTGAAAGGTTACTTCATCCAAAACTGAACAAAATATTTTCGTAGAAAACTTGTCTATAGTGTTTGCTTTTAATAAATTAAGCTATCTACAATAACCTCAATACATAGCAGTTTATGTAACATTCTCTCTAAATTATCTAACATGGATTATATTTATATTTAATGAAAGAGAGTAAAATCAAGAATGAAATAGTAAATAATAATCACCTTACATAAAGAAATAACAAAAGTGAAAATCATGAAACATTTGAGAAATATTATTTGTCCCTTTTTATTTACATTGCTTAAAATTTATAATCCCTGAAATGGAAAATTTGGCATATCCTCAACTTATCATTAAAGTCTATAGGTTTTCCTTACATTAGCAGAAATATTGATACCTTAATCAGCAATTAAAACAAAAGTTATTATATAATGTCCTGGCATGATCAAAGCAGAGAGATTGTAATATTTTATTTGTAGTTTATACTTAGCAGTCACAATGAGAGTAAACTACTTCAAGTAAACAATGAGTATAATAAAATAAATTTTCTGAAATAATTGTCACTGAGAGAATCAATGATAACACTATAACAGTGGGCATCAAGTGAAAGTGAAATTTTTACATCATTTGTGAAAAATTAAAGCCTCTTTCTTCACCTATTATTGCTATACACACACATAAACATACACACAAAGAGAGAGAGAGAGAAAGACCGACACACACAAACACACACATACACATGTGTGCTCTTTTATACATAAATATTCCTAAATATAATCTGTTCAGTCCATATAATGTTACATTTTTTATGTACTTATTTGAAGTGAATGGAGTTAGTTCTTGATGTGGAGTTAGTCCAAACTCTGTACAAACGTACTTGATGTAATGCCAACCTTTAAATATCCTACAGATATTTAATATCTTACAGAGGAGAAAATGGATAAAAATGTTTAAAGGAGGCATTCTTCATAGCTGGGAAAAGGCATTCCCAAAAGATAAGATTTTAAATTTAAAATAAGATTATTGGTGGCTCTCCCACTGTGTTGACTGGGGAGAAACATCAAAGAAGGACAAAATGAATATAAGGTTCTAGACTGTTTTGTGGCTGCTTTTTCAAAACTGAAACATTCCTATCTGTACTTAGGAGTAAGTACCTACATGAAAACCAAGTTTTAATCCTCTTGAACTTCCTTGGCTCAGGAAGCTCAGAACCTGTTCAGACTCATGTAGCCATTTCTCATACTGCATATGTTGTGAGAAATTGCTGAAAAAAAAAGAAGCTTCTTGGTATTGGAGATGATTTCAAGTCACCCATGATTCTATAACCTCAACAAACTCATTAGGTCACCAAACATTACTAGTATGAAATCATTTATTTGTTCTGTAACAAATATTCAATTTGTAGTAAATATGCATTTGTTTTTGCATTCTCAGGGAATGTCACGCTATGGCCAACTTTTAAAAAAGTAATCCGGGTGCTGGTGGCACACACCTTCAATCTCAGAACAAGGGGGAAAGAAGCAAGTGGATCTTCTTGAGTTCTAGGCCAGCCTGGTCTACAGAGTGAGAGTCCAGAACAGCCAGAGTTACAAAAGAAAAACTCTATTTTGAAAAACCATAAATAAATAAATAAATAAATAAATAAATAAATAAAGTAATTAATTAATAATAAAATAAAAAACAAAGATTAAGGATTACCTGTCCTACAAATCCCATATTTACTACCACAGCACAACTAAAAGATTTTGAAGGCTATTCATTATGGTGGGGTTGTGAGTACAGTCTGTCTTTCTATGTCAAAAAGGCAAGAGGCTCCCACAAGATGCCTTTTTAAGGGCATTAATCTGATACAAGCAGGAGATTCTTGGAACTAAACATTCGTGTTATAGTGAAAACTGATCACATGGTACTTTGTCTCTTTTTTTCTTTTTATTTTTTTAGAAAATTCTCTCTATTAATGCTTTGTTCAACATTTATAGTAAGAATGGTATATGGGTTTGTTATTGAAAGAAAATGCCTAAAACTGAGAAATTTGTTAAAAAATTAAATAAAAACAGAAGTTTATCAGTTTTGGACACCAAAGTTCATGATAAAGCAGCTACAATCTATAAGATATTTCTTGTGTCATTCATGAAAGCAACAGGAGTGCAAGAGAGATAATGTACTCTTCAAATCCATTCTTGAAATGCTTTTTTAAGATATATTTCTCTTACTTTACATGTATGTATGTTTTGCTTGCATGTGTTTCTATGTATCATGTCTATGTCTATTGCTCGTGGTCAGAAGAGTGTATCAGATCCACTGGAACATGATTTACATACAATTGTCAGCCATCATATGAGTGCAGAGAATCAACCTGTATCCTCGGCAAGAGCAAAAAGTATTCTTGACTGCTGAGCCATCTCTCCAATCCCAAACACCCTTTAGAAAAATAGTATTAAAAATTGAGTATTAAAAAAATGAGTATTAAAAAAACTCATGAGGGTAGAGCCTTCATGATCTAACATCATGGGGTATTCCTCATGTAAAAGAAGTTTCAGTGGTGTTTATATTGTAATGCGAACTTCATTGAAAACAAATATCCAAAATATCATGCTGTAGTATGAAGAAAAAAAAGAAGAAAAAGAAAAAAAAATGTAACATAAGGTACATTAGATAGTAAATGTTGTCAGAACTCTGGAAAAATTTGAGAAATTGGTGTATGAAAGGATTTGGGGAGAAGAAAGGGAAAGGAGAAATGCTAAATTTTGTTATAAACTCAAAAATTAGAAAAAGCAATTAATGTTGTATAAATAATTATGGTACAAAATATCTTATTTAGGTGTCTGTAATGCAAGCTTTCTCAGTGACCATTAGTTTTCTTCATTCTGAGAACTTCCACGACCTGCTGTACATATCCCAACCATGATGGGCTCAAAGAGCCAGCTCACACTACTAGTCTTAGCTAGGATCAAAGGATGAGTGGGGACATGCTCTTGTATTCAGTGTCTATGGCCAGATATGACTCCAGTTCTGACAAGATCCTAGCCAGCACTGTGGTTACTATAACTCCATAAGTCATAGCATGTTGCTGAAAAGCCAGTGCCACCAATTCCTACCATCAATTTTCTTCCATAATAGAAATGAGCACAGTACACTCTGGAGAGATAATTGGACTGCTGCAAAACAAAGTGAATCTTTTTCATCTTTATTTACACCATTCTTTCATTCACCCCCTTCATCAATCTCTTTGGTAAATTATCACTCAGATTTCCCAGGTTTAGAAGACTCACAAGCTCAGCATTTAGTTGTCTTTTACTATTTTTTCTCTGGGAACTATGTATCAGCACACATATTGCTACATTTGCTTTTAATTTTTTTAAATTTCCTTTGTATGTATTGGTGTTTATCTGCACACATATTGCTACATTTGCTTTTAATTTTTTTAAATTTTCTTTGTTTGTACTAGTGTTTTATCTGTACACATGTAAATGAATACTTGTGTTGTTGGTGCCTGTAAAGGCTGGACAAAGGCATTGAATCCAATAGTAGTGGAATCACAGATGATTACAACCCACATATGTAATCAATCTTGAGCATTTGGAAGAGTAGATAGTTCTTTTAACCTCAGAGCAGCTTTCTCTGTTGTAACTCTGGCTATTCTGGAATTCACTCTGCAGACCAGGCTGGCCTCAAACTTTCAGAGATCTGCCTCCCTAGTTCTGGTATCAAAGATGTGCACCTCCACTGCCTGGCTATTAACATGTTCTTTTGAGTCTCCTATGGGCGCCATTCCATCCAGCCATATTCATGTCCCAGGATATATATATATATATATATATATATATATATATATATATATATATATATATATATATATATATCTGCAGACCTAATCATGGAGTTTGCATGGAGATTACAATAGATTCTCCATATCATAACCCAGTCGCAGAGGTTATTGAACATTTAATGGAAAATCTAACTACAGATACAATATGATGAAAAAAGAAAACAAGCTAACATCAGCCTACATGGTTCATCTAAAATGAGTAGCCCTGTATTTCAAACAGGAATTTCCAAAGTATAGTTCTCATGTGTATAACGTGTTTGGAAAGCTTATGTGTCCCCTTCTTCATTGATATACCTTAAAATACAAAAATACAAAAAACTCGATCACTATGGGGAATTCTACTCTCTTGAACTCTTCTGAAGACTCTGACTGAAGATATATGAAGTAGGATAGTATTATAGTTTAGTCATCCAATAATAAATTTTTGTGTACATAATTTTACATTTTAAAGTAACAGAGAAAAAGGAAAGTGTGTATTCCTGCATTTGTTAAACTAAACTCACTACCACTTCCTATATGTTTGCAATATCGGTTTTTATAATTTTTGTATTTCAACATAGATTTACATAATCATGACTTCATTTTGTCTGAGCTATTGTCTGAAATTCTCAATTAATGACATCACCAAGAGCAACATTTGTGAAAGTTCACTTTGTTTCATATGTGATATTTGGCTTATTGCTTTTTATTTTCCTTTGAAAATATCGAGTGACCCATATTGCCCCATATTGTTTAATATTAGGTCCATAACTATTCATGTTGAACTTAACAAATACATTGATTCTTTTGTTGTTGTACCTAAGATGTTCTTGTATTGAATTTGACTTTATCTTCTCTGTCATTCTGTCAGTGAATACCTTGTAACTACTTTACTGAAATATTTTTAATTTCTTGTAGATATATTTTGTTTTCTTTCAAATGAAAGATGTTATTTTAAACAATTTTAAGATAATTATTCTTATAAATATTCATGCTAATTTCTCTTCCACCTCCAATTTGACATTTTCAGCATCAATATCATGCTATGACATTACTCCTTAACGAAGGAGCAGGGACATGATTTTGAAGATAAATATGAGAATCTGGATAAAATTTCTGACTATATACATTGATTCTGCCACAATGGGACATAGCAATATCCTATCAAAAATCTGGAGCCTTTATTTCTTCTGACTTTCTTGTGTTAATGTTTAAAATCATTTTTCTTTTTATTTTCCTAATTGGGTAATGTCATTTAGCCTAAATATACATATCAATTCTATCTTTTGATAATATAAATCTGATAGAGTATTGAAAATTTTTTCCCCTCTATTGCATCTTTAAGGAGAAAAAAGGCTCATTGACTCCCTGCAAGCATCAGTATTTTGTCAGTAAAGGAGAAAAAGCTGCAGTATTTTTCTTGTCCATTCAGTTTTCTGTGTGCTACTATCTATACCTTCTTATTAATATTCTGTATTTTAGGTTGCTTTTAATTACATGTGTCTTTATTTTTCAAGTATGCATTTGTTTAGTTATTGAATAGGTTTTTAAAATTTATTGGCTAAATTGGGTTTTCAACATGATACATAAGAGAAAGTGACAATCATTTGAGTATTTGCCTCTGTCAGATTTGCTCATGGACATGTGTATTGGGCATTTTCCTGATGAATGATTGATGTGGGAGGGTACAGTCCACTGTGAGTGATGCTACTCCCTGTCAGCTGTTCTGGGTTGAATATGAAATTAAGCTGAGAAACCTTTGGATAACACAAAGTAAGTAATGTTCTTCCATAGTCTCTGTTTCAGTTTCTGTCTCTAGATTGCTGCCTTGGATTCTATTAATGATGAATTGTTACTGGTAAGCCAAATTAAACCCTTTCTTCCAGAAGTTGCTTTTGGTCAGTGTTTTATTACAGCAACAGAAAGTATGCTAAAATATAAAAGATGTTACAAAGACTTGCCTTTATCTGAAATCTTGCCTTTTTCACAGATACTTTCTGTTATTTATCCTGTTAGCTGTCTGGTAGTATTTTTGTCAAGGTAAAATATTTGAAGAAAAAAATTAAAGGTGTTGTAAACATTAGTGATCAGATTATATAATTTAAAAGTACTCTATAATGCTAAAAATATTGAAACATTATAAAAGGCATTATTATATAAAAAATGAATAAACAAAAAACCCAAACAGAAAAATATCCATAAAGGCAATCCGTACAGAAAAGTAGATTCCCACTGAGATATAGAAGACAGCAGATAAAGTGTCAAAAATATTTTATGAAATAATATCTAAATAGATTAAAAAAAGCAAGGCTCAATGTTGTTATATAAACGTGGTGAGGAGAACCTACATTTCATTCTTCTATTGTTTGGCCCTCAACTTCCATTTCTTTTCTTTTCTTTTATTTTATTTTCTACTCAATTTCTAATTTATTAAAAATTTCTAGAACTCAGAGGAACATTACATAGCTGTGAAAGGACAAAAACCAAAGCAGCCAAACTTCTAAAAGCACGAAAACTGTGTAGGCCCAAGTCAGGGGCAAGGTGACTCAGAACAGTTCCCAGAACTAGAGTAAGAAAAACAATTTCTCAGACAAACAAGATATGGACCATTGACTAAATGGCCTTAGACTAAGAATTTCCCTCTACCTGCATTGGCTAATGACCCTAAGTTTACATTTTCTAGTGCCCGTGCAACTTTGCTATACGCCAGCACCAATCAGTTTAAAGGTCAATACTTACATCACTATGTAACCAATAGAATTGTGCCTCAGACCCTGTTTCTAAGCTCTGCCTTTGAAATGTCTATATAAGCTATACTTAGAGTGTGTTAGGGGTTGCCTTGTGAGGGTGGACCCAAACGCATTGGAAATAAACCTCTTGCTTTTGCATCGATCTCTAGCCCTGGTGATTTCTCGGGGGTCTTCTTCCATCTGCCCCTAACAGCTGTGTACATTGTTATCTGTTCTTTATCTTTTTCAATGTCAAACATCAGCAGAACAACTCTGTTCATACAGAGTACTGCATTAAAGCACTTTAGTCTGTAAGCTCTATCCATTGTAGTCAATGTTCTACTTCTGTGAAGAGGCACTATAACCATGGCAACTCATAAAATAACTGAGACTGGCTTACAGTTTCAAAGGTTTAGTCCATTATAATAATGGTGGGAAGCATTACAGCATGCACACAGAAATGGTACTGGAGAGCTAGCTGATAGTTCTATATCTGGATCCACACGCAGCAGGAAGGAGAGAACAAGCCATTGGGTCTGGATCAGACTTCTGAAACTCCAAAATCCAACCCAATTACACATTAGCTCCAACAAAGCCAAACCTACTCTAACAAGGCCAATCCTCCTAATTCCTGCCAAGTAGCACTACTACCTAATGACAAGCATTCAAATATGTGAGCTGATGGAGGCCATTCTCATTCAAATTACCACACCATCAGAAATCTTTGTTTAATATAAAAGTCATATCAATATTAAGACATTTGTATCTCAATTTAATGGAAAAAATACTTCCCATTCTCAAATATTATTTTCTCTGAAATTAAGCTTTCTTTTATACTGATGGTAAAGTTTCCAGGGAAATAAACACAAATACTCTGCTTTATTATCCTTCTCAGTTCTGTGGCATGAGTAAATCATATGGTATTTGCTGATTAAATCACAAATTAGAATTGCAATTAGACCTTCAGCTTAGAAGATCTTTGTCTAATACCTGATAACAGATTATGTTCTCAGTAATTATTCTATAAATTTCTGAGAAATATTGATATGAATAATGAGAAACATTTCTAAAGATAGTGTCTCCTAAAAATTATAAAAGTTGCTCAACTATGTTTACTGTAAAAATAGAATGATTTTGTTCTGAAGAGAAATATACAGAATACTGCAATGAGTAAGAAGATGCTTCTATATCCAAATTTGTTAGGAATCCATGCAGAATCAATAAATGAGAGGAAGGAAGTCGTATCTAAACACAAATCTTTCTACTGATAACAAGTACCTGATACTCCTTAAGGAATAGTTGTTAAATTAATCAACTTGTCATCAATATTGCCAAGTAGCCACTATGCTAAAAATGATAGCAGGGCACCATAAATGTTACTTTCAACTGTTGAGAGACTCAATGTAAAGCATGTTTATAGTACATAGTCAGCAGTCCACGAAGCCATAGACATTTTTTTAAATGTGCACAATAGTTGGCAATTAGTATTAATGTCAAAATCTGTTCTGTGTAATACTTCTATAGATTATGCTCACAAAAATTCAAACACTGAGAGAAGTTTTACAGTAAAAAGTTTTGTCATATGACTAAAGTCCATAAACAAATGACTTCAGATATGTGAGAACATCATAGGTAGTTTAGGTTCTTTCAATTAAATCTTCTAAATAGTATTGATAAGAAAACTGAGAATTTCTGAAATGAAAGATGAATTTCATTTGAGTTCTGCAGCTACTAATTTACTGAATAAATTTTCATCCTGCTTTTGTGATGGCTGTGTACTGAGCTGTATTTGCAATACTAGAACCATCTTGCTAATAAATAATCATCTTGCCTATAGGGTGCATGTTCCTAGTCTTCATACTGCATCTTATAAAAGAAACAACATCATTGCAAGAAGGTGATGGGACATGAAAATCACCAAAATTCATTATATATAGGTTCAAAATTGCCAAAGAATAAAAATAAGTAACATGACAAAAAGATTATAATCAAAGCATTGCATGCTGTTCACAAACACCCAGGCTTTATTTGTTTAACCAGCATTTAGTTTGTTAATAGTATTTTAGAGAATATCTGAGAATATTCCTGTTACTTTGTTGCCCATCTTTGACTGACTCAATCTATGGTCTTATTCTTGCTTTTTCAGAGTGTCTAGAGATACCTAGTATCTTCTAGTCTGTAATAATCTAAAGTACTAAACTTAACTAAATCTTTGATTTACCCATCTTTTTATTCAGTCATTTATCAACTTCTAGCTTTGATAGTTGGAGATAATGCATCAGTTTCTTTTCTGAAATTGTTTGTTGTACAAAGTACTAACATTACTATTGAAAAAAAGTTGATAGCTAACCTCTTTCTATATATATATATCCATTCAAGTTCATGTGTATGTTTCCATCTAACTATTATCACATATCCTACAGTTTTTGTTTCTATGGTCAATTCAACATACTGAATACTTTATTATCAAAACATAAACACAGGATTTTCAAAATGTGTACTGTTTAACACTCAATTTTACTAGACAACAATTACAGTATTAACCCACTCTTATACAAAGTTATCTGTGAATTGGTATGACAGTGGTTTTATAGAAAATGTTTCCATTGTATGTTCTTAGTCATGTGTTCTAGATGGTAAACTTCTGATGGTCGTACTATTATTACTGTTGAGCATTTTTTTAAAACTCAAAACTAAAGTATAATATGACCTTCTGGACACTTCTCAACACACTTGAGGAAGTGAATACCATAAAGAATAAGCTTGGGATTTCAAATCCCAGCTCAAACTCTGATCTGAAATAAGTGACCTGAAAACTCCTATACCTGCCTTGAAATGAATCCTTAGCTCTTATAGCTGCAGGGCTTACATTTCTGAAAACCTAACCCAGAGTCCTATCTACCAATTTGTTGAACTGGAACACAAATTAAATTCCCAACCTTACAGGGTATCTTTGGAAGGAATATGACCCTGAAAAATTGTAGTAGGGACATATGAGCAGATCCAGTTTGTCAACAAACATCTAGCCTATTGTTTCAGCCAAGTTTTCTACACCAATAAAGCAGTGTTTCTACCAGTGTATGAGACTCCCCTCATATTTACTTAAACATATACTGGTCTCTCACTAGTTTGAAACATTGCAGAGGCCAATTATCTTTAAGACCCTATCAATGATTTATGGTAACGGTGGGAGAGGGGAAGACAGGGAGCCTAAACAGACCATATCCTGTAATGAGGCAAGGCTTCCAGTGGTAGGACTGTGATACCATCCCAGCCACAAAAACTTCAACTTGTGGCTTATCCTCCCTGCAGGATCCAGTGGACAATGAAAGGGCAGAACATCATGATAAAGGAGGGGACAGGAACTAGTGTCTGGATAGTCAGGAGAGTGCTTCTAATGTTTTGTTCTCTTCATATATTAATGCCTAGCCTAATCCTCAACAGAGAGGATCCCCACAGTAGCCAAAAAGAGACAGAGGCCCAGGGCAAAACAAAATGCAGAGCTCAGGGAACCCCACAGAAGAAGTAGAGGAGGGATTGCTGGAACCAGAAGGGTTGAGGATAGCAGGAGAACAAATTCTATGGAATCATCTGACTACCACATTTAGGGGCTCACAGAGCCTGGAGCTGCAGACATGGAACCTGCTGGGTCCCACAAATATGTCTTGATTTTGCCTGACCTGGTTCCCTTACAGAAATCATACAGCCTGGAATAGAGGTATTGTCCCAGAACTGTTACAGGACCTTGAGTGCTTTGCACACACCCCAAATAGTCTTGCCCAGTCCAACCTTGAAGAAGGGAATTGTGCCTGACACTGTTCCATCTTGTGTCGTGTTTGAGCAGTAACCATGGAAAGACTGCTCTTTCTTGGGAAGAGGCTGGATAGGAGTGGGAAAATGGGGGTGTAGATCTGGGAGATAAGGAAAATGAGGGAAACTGAGCAGAATGAGGGGAGGGTCAGAAGGGTGTTGGAAAGTAGCATAAGAAAGAAGAAAAATTCAAAGTAAATAAACAAAAAAGATCTCTCCAACTAGTTCTACTATTTTCTAGAACTTTAACTAGAAACACAACAAGCTCTAAAAATGCATTCAAATTTTCCCATCAGAAAGCATTTGAAAATAAAAGTATTGCATTAATTTTTATAAGTAACATGAAAACAAATTTGGAGTATGGGAATATATCTCAAGAATATCACATAATACTCACAGAAGTACAACTAATGAATCATTGAATCAAGTTGGATTTGTTGGAATAAGGCCATTAAATAGATACTATGGGTCCACTCAATAATACCTGTGTCTACACTTTCGTCAGATTTGGAAGAACATGTTTTTCCCATGAGTGCTCAAAATTAGCTCATTTGTGGAGTAGAATGTATTCGTAGTTCCCAGTGAGGTTCACAATGAAGTCTCTACATCTGCATTAGTATACTGTACAATCTTCTCAGTCATTACAGATCTGGTGATCTTGTGGCAGACATATTTGAATTATGTAGCAGAATTCTATTGATGAAGTGGGCAAAAAAAATCTTAATATTTGCAGGCAAAATTATCTCATCCTCTGTGCCTAACTAGTGTTATTTTGGTATAATCTTTGATTTATTACTGATTCTACAGTGAGACTTTTTTACTATGATCCCTCAAAACAAGGATATCTACCTTTAAAGTTTATAATCAGCATATACTTGTAGTTTTAACTAGTTCTACTAAGGGAAAAACAAAAAAGCAACTTAAACCAGGAAAAAAAATTGTTCATGACCTTATTTGGATATAGTTGGAACTCCAACTTCTACTTTCACTACGGTTGTAAATATAAAAACAAAATGTTCATCAGGTTCCAAAAAATAAATTGACATAATGCACTAAACATTGTATAGGTTTCATGTGAATATTGTGGCTTATTGATGTATGTGCATTTCCTGCTGTAGCCCCTTATGATTGCACAGATTCTCCCTCTCTTTCTGGTTTCCTCTGGATATAAGTTTAATTCCTCTCTCATTTGTACACAGAGGTACACAGAGGTGTTAATCTAATTAAACACATCATGCCTGTATCTATATCAAATGTATATAGATATTTTTCATATTCCATATTCATTACAGTGTAACAGCTATTTGGATACTATATGCAATGAATAACTACAAAAAGTAATTTTTAGATGATTTGAGTTATTTTGTAGAAGGTTCAGTAGCATAGCACTTTTATTTAAGAGAGTGAGAGTTCCTTTACATATGAAGAGATGACTATGCTTATTTCACAGATGTAATACTGACTGAGTTGAAGTCAGAATGGATTAACTTGACTCATACTCTATGATCATCTTCATTAAAGGAAAAATAATTTTTAAAGAGATTCAGATGTATAGAAGAAACAAGAAATCATGTGAAAACAGAAAATAAATAGACCATAGTGGTTATCTGGCCAAATGCTGTTGGCCATGGGTAATATTTATCAAGTGTTGTGAAAAATCAGTAAGAAGCAGGTTCATAGATGTGGGACCCGGGAGCTGGAAAGCAGTAGAAGTCAAGGCCAAGTGCCCCTACTCCCTGAAAAAGGTGACGAAGGATGAGACGCTTGGCAGATTCCTGCTCTCCCAGCCCGGGAAGGACCCTAGCCAGAATAATATAACTTGCTCGCTTCACAAGAAGCTAAAGAAACATGCTTGTCTGCATTGGGGCGGGTCCCTTGCTTAGGAACACTCCCCCTGCCATGCTAATTAAGGCTTCCCCGCTCAAGGGGAGAAGCCACGCCCTTATGGGGAGAGATTATTTATTTGGGGAAGAACCCCTTGAATGAACGAGTTCGAGTCCACCAGATGCCGTCTTCGTCTCCTGTTCATTCTCAGCCAGCGGGGTCAGGCGACACCACACGGTCCTAGGAACCCACGTCCCGAGCGTCCCCGGTGCTTCCCCACGGCTTTCGGCTTGCCTTTTCTCGCCCCTGGCCAGGGCGGAGAAACAAGCGGCTTCCCAGCCAGCTCCAGGCTGGGATAGGGTGGTGGCGGAATGTGCCGGGGAAGACCGAAAACTAAAAACAACACATAGATATGCAAACTCCATGGATTAAAACTCTATCTCTTCAGAATTTCAAAAGAAGTAACATTTGCTGCTTGAATCTAACCCCTTTCTTCTACTTTATTATGGCATTCCTTAAAATCTAATATATTCACATTTTAATAACATGTGGCATCCGGATTCCATACCATTAATTTAAGTTACAAACTTTACATATACTGCAGATTTCATGTAAAAATATGTGTGCATTGCAAAATGTTTCATTTTGGATTAGTTACATTCTCAAAAACTCTGGGATTGTTTCTCATTGCCATGTTTATTCACATAAACACCAATAAAATACACAAATTTAATTGTTTTTGCTGATTATAACAGTTCTTGAAAGAATCTGTTTGTAGAACATGAATAAAGCATTAAAAGTGGAAGTCTCATGTACTATAAAGTACATAACAATTTCAGGGAATCAACAAGGAAGAATCAATCTTAAAACTGTAGCTGCTGATAATTTCCAAACTTGAAACCTAAAAAAACTTCCCATCAAAGTTGAAATCAATTCATATATAGTTTTAGTATTTGGATGACCTGTGTTTTTCTTCTTTTTTAAAGGTTGTACATGAAACCTTTGTGCCTTCTCAACTATTTTTGTCTTGAGATATTTTCCTTTAGGTGATATATCCAACCCCAAATAGCTTCTGTACTTGCTCATAAGCTATTTCTTACTCTGTGGGGAACTGATGTAGAAGACCTGACCTTGGTTTCAAAGGAAATTGAAGGAAGAAAAAGAGTGAAAACTAAAGCAATGCAAAGACCTGAACTATTCAAGGTCAGAGACAAATCAGAATAGAAGCTATTCTAGAGATGTGGTGGTCTGATCTCTTTCTCTTTTAAATGTTTTTAAACACTCTAAGCCCATTGTATTAGCTACAAGATTAAAATCATATCCCATAGCACTACATTCTTATGTATCTCCATATATCAATATTCCAAAGGCCAAAATGTTAGGAGTTGTCCATTCATGGTTTTGTATTGCTAACATGTAGTATTGGATTTGAGTTCAAAATCGTATTCTTTTGTATCTGTGAGTATATCTGAGCTTTCTCAAATGCAAACAATTGACAATTCCCCACTAAACCAGGAAATGAATTGATGTGACATGATTCTAGATAGGATAGAATCACTAGGAATAATGAAGTTTGAGTTGTTCTGAAGCCATCCACGTGATGTTCTCAACAATAAGCATGGCACAAACTTCTTTGTCTATAATTTGATCTCACAGCAAAAACAATTATTAAATTTCCAAATCTGCATATTTTATAATCATTTACTGTATGGGTGTTTTTATATAAATTATTATAGTAAATACTAACAAATGTTCTAATATCAGGCCTTTCATTATATAAAACATCTTACATAAAATGCCAAAATACATTATATAATCTCTTTCAAAATGATAATTTGTGTTAGTTCCAAGAGGAAAGGAAAAATGGTAGGATACATAGAAAGGAATATAACGATCATAAAGATTTATCAAAAAGATATTCTAACTTTTAAGGTTTCTTTGAAGTTAGAGACAATTTTGGAGTATAAAATGGCAATATAATATGGGTGTCTATGGCCAGATATTTATGCAAGGGAAGTAGAACTCAGAATTTAAAAGAATATGAATGAAATTTAAAGCTATTCTCTTACATTTAGAAAGGGAAAAAGTGAATACAGCAGCTAAACCTCAAAATGTGTCTTCTGAGCTGAATATATATATATATATATATATATATATATATATATATATATATATATATACATACACACACACATATGTATACACACATTCATATATGCATATATATGTATGTGTGTATCTATATAGATACACACACACATATATATACACACACATATATATTATTACATTTATTTTCTTATTTTGTGTGTTTGATGTAGCATGCTCTCTTATCTCTCCCTACCTCCTTCCCTCCCTCCCTCCTTTCCCCTTGCTTTCTCTCTCTTCCTCCCTCCCTCCCTCTCTCTCTCTCTCTCTCTCTCTCACACACACACACACACACACACGCACACACACGCACACATACACACACATTAATATGGCTTGTGACAATCAGAAAATAACTTTTAGCATTTGATTCTCTCTTCCATCATGTGGATCCATGGCATGAAACATAGATCATCATTCGTGGTGGCAAGTACCTTTACTTGCTAATCCATCTCACTGGGCCCTGAGTTAACTCTGATATATCTCATGATTCCCACCATTTAGAGTTGTAGCTAATGCTAATGCATTTTTCTACATATATGTTAACAGCTCATGTGTTTTCCTGATCTTAGGCAAGCAGTTCTTGTGTTCTTCTGCACTTAGGCCAGAGGCTCATGTATTTTATGTCCATAGGTAAGCAGCTCCAGAAAGTATTCTTTCCAGTAGCTGCTCCCTAACTTCTCTCCGTAGCCTTCCTTCAAAAGTAAAATTCAACATGTATGGTGTTTTGTAGCTTCTGCATAAATTCATACTTATACTACATATATTTTATATGACATATATATTACATATATTTGCATTACATACAATACATTCCATATATTTTCTACGTCTGTGATTGACATACAAGAAGATGATATACACATGAACATACAGACAGAAATGCTCATACAAATGCATATGGTAATTGTTTTCTGTTTGTCAAGTTTATCTGTGAACTATGTGCTCATTTTTAAGATGTTCTTTTTTTTCCTTTGATAAACATACAAACAAAACAAAACAAAAACAAAACAAAATAAACAAAAACAAACCACTTACTTCTAAGGAAACAGATTATTCTCAGTCAAAATGACTGATGATGGCTTAATTCATGTTGCCTTTAGTGAATTTTCCCATTGTCATAGAACAAAAGACAGCCATAAATACATGAAATAATCAAATACATTTTGGGGACATCACAATGACTGTAGCAGAGTAGGAAATATTTCCTCTGTAGGTTTCAATTGTTATGACTGCCACAGTTGGTGCAAGTTTGTGAACTATGTAATTAATTCACTGCAATTTTTTTCTTTTTTTTTTCTGAAGAGTCAATTAGATACAGAGGTTGGCAATAAATGACTACTATGTAGGGGGGGATCTTCCTTGATTTTCCATTTGTAACAGTCCATCTTTTCAGAATCATGAAATTCCAGAGAATATTCAATCTACAAGGTTAATTAAAACCTTCTTCAAGGAATTTCATTTGTATTGCAAGTAATTAGACATGACACTTGTTCTTCATTTATGAAATATATAAATGACCCAGTAAAAAAATTGTTTGGGTCTGCAAGGGTCTTGGACTCCCTGTGTTGTATTATGTTTGATGAAACTCAATGTTGAGCAGAGATGATAGTGAATGTTCTGAAAAAGTTATTTTTGTTCATTTACAAGTAATTCTCTGTTTACATCTCCCGGAAGACTAAATAACTCCAGAAAATTACAACTTAATTATACTCTTCTCTTCCACTGTGTATCTTATTGTCTGACACTAAGGAGGTTTACTATACATAAAAACTGAATAAAAGCTAAATGTACCACCAAATAATTAAGTAAATGATAAAATTAATTTAGAAAAGTGGTTTTCTATTGTTAAGAACCCAGGCAGACAATACTCTTGTTTAGTCTGACACTTGATGTTTTGACTCAGTGTTTTCTACCATAAATTTAACTTGGGTAAATAATGAAAATTGTATTACTGACAAAAAAGCAAACCATTGAGGGTACAAGATGTTTCAGTGGGCAAGAAAGCTGGCTGCAAAGCCTGAACAATTGAATTAAATCTCTAGACTCCACATGATTGATAGAGAAAAGAGGTTCTGGAAAACTGTTCTCTGACCTCCATATATGTGCCAAGGTGTGTATGTGTGTGTGTGTGCATGTGCATGAGAGAAAGAGAGAGAGAGAGAGAGAGAGAGAGAGAGAGAGAGAGAGAGTTCTTGAATTACAAGGGGCCACACCCTTAAAGAAAAAAGACTCTACCTCTCTGGTAGCTAACAGTTGCCTAGCTCCTGAGCTAGGATTGGGACTTCATGTCATCTTCCTGCATCCATGCTAATATTTGTTTGGCTTGAGTTTGCACAAATGTTATGCATGCTATTCCAACTACTGTGAGTTCATATGCATAGTTCCCTGTTGTGTATAAAACACTGTTTTGTTCAAGTCACCTAGTATATTTAGATCTTTCAATCTTTCTGCCCTCTCCCCTTCCACAATGATAGCTGAGTCGAGGGAAGGTGTACTTGATAACAATGTTTCATTTAGAGTTAAAACTTCTGTGGTTTATAATATTACCCTATACATTGACCAATTGTGGATCTTTGTGTTTATGCTTCTCAGATGAGCATTGAAAGATGCACTCATCTGTGAAACAACAGTAAGTCATTAGAAGTTAGTTAAATACTATATCTATTTGTAGAGAAGTAGCAGGAGGTTCTCCCTTGAGATCTATTAACTCTCCAGCCACAGGATTTTGCCTTAGTAAAAGTGCCAAGAAGTACTATCTTTTAAAGAGTGCCTTCAATCCAATCAGTAAGTGTTCTGTTACTACTATGTCATTCATATATTACTGCACTGGTGAGAATATCGATCAAGCAAGTCATCTATATAGATTACTTAATTCACAGTTGAATGGGAATATTTTTTTTCCTACAGTAGGGTATGTAGTACCTCAGAGAACTACAAGAGCTACCCAGTAAGTATGAAGAACCTGGATTGATACCAGGAAACATATATTAGATCTATGCATAATATGTAGCAACCTCAGCAAGGGGGTCTTATCATCTGGCTCTGGGGGAAAAACTAAGACAAAAGACAATAGACTGTAATGTTTTGGGAGGGTGATGAAACCTCATTGGCCAAAATTCTAAAACAGATAATCTATTCTCTGCATTTAGATTTTTTTAGCTTGTGGTAACTAGTTGGATTATGACTGTACTTCAGTTATAGGGTTATTTCATTTAAACTCTTTTTATATTATTTAATGCATAGATCTTAGGAAGCTATATTAGGACCTATCAAAAGTTTCTTAACGTTAGATAAGCTCTAAGTTCCAATTTTTTCTCCAACTCCATTTAACTCTTCCTGTTCCATTATTTCTCCTTCATCCTTCTTCCTTCTTCCTTCTTCCTTCTTCCTTCTTCCTTCTTCCTTCTTCCTTCTTCCTTCTTCCTTCTTCCTTCTTCCTTCTTCCTTCTTCCTTCTTCCTTCTTCCTTCTTCCTTTTCCCTTCCCCCTTGATAGAACACTGTTCTATCTCAATCGTCCTTGAAAGCTTTCCCACTATGGCCCCTTATTAGTTTCTTGGCATCTGTATACATTCCAAATACACACACATAACACATATATAAAGATTCAATTACTATTTCTGTACATGAAGGAAAACAAGAAATTTTGCCTTTCTCAGTCTGTGTTACTTTATTCAGAATGATTTTTATTCAATTCATAAATTTACCTGAAAATTTCTTATTTTTTCTTAATAGGCAAATAATATTAATATATATTAATATATATCATTAATATAATATGTATAATATATAATAATATATATACATATACACACAATGTTTTTATTTTTTATTCATCAGCTGACAGATATTTTTCTCTCTTTCCCTGGATATTGTGAGTAGAGCAAAAGTAAACATAATTTTCACTTCAGAATCTAAAAACTGTTAGTCAATTTTCTCCCAGCATCCAGAGAAGCTGATGTACATTTAAATGTCACAATATACTTTCTATATATTTTTTAGAGTTGTGCTATTTTATTCACATGCAAGATGATATACTTGTTTTAATCATGGCATTATAAAAATTTGACATATAGTTTTATAGGACCCAGAAATGAAAAGAAATATTTAAACAGTTCTGTCACCAAATAACTGAATGAAGCCTTTAAAGCACTATGAGAATAACAATCAATATTTTTGCACCCAGTAAAAATATGAACTCCAACATGAAAGAAAATACTACCTATAGTCTCTATATTTTTTCATGCACTTTAGTGTTTAAGGGAAAAATATCTTAGGTAAGAAGAGAAATATGATGAAATGTGTTGAGTTTACATTAACATTAACATTATTTCTCATATATACTATATTATGGTAGTAGAAATATGTATTAATAAACTAGAATAACAGACCCTTCAGGAAACTTCCCTTGTTCTTTATGTATCAAGATGAAAGTTAACTATAAAGACTTATTTTATCATGTAAAATATTTTTCTATTTGTGGTGATAATTTTAGAGTAGAGTACTCTTATTTATGTATAGTTATAACCTTAGAACAAAAAAATAAAAATTCCAAATAATTTCAAAGTTCTCATATTGAAAAAATTTCTAGGTTTTTAAATTTTATTATGGATGTGTCTGCATCTGTATTTATGTATATGTGTGCGTACATATGTCATGACATATATGTTGAGAACAGAGGGAACATGAGGGAATTAGTTTTGTCTTGCTATAACACAGTTTCCTCTTATCAAAGTACTGCTGTTAGGTGTGGTGGTGAATGGCCAATCCACTGAAATATCCACCAGCCTTAAACCCTTTGCTTTTTCCCAAGGGAGTTTTTGATTTTTCTATAAATAAATTTATTTTAAGGATTAATTAAGAAATCTTTTGATTTACTAAGGTGAACAAATATCAATTGATTATATGTGACTTTGCTAAGCATTGTATACTTAAAGCAATAACACACTAGCCATATTGTATAATATCTCATTAAATTCATAAACATGCCAGATTGACAAAATACACTACATTCATTTTCTAGAAGACCTTATAAATTAATAATAATGGGTTCCTTTGAGATTTGGAAGGAAAGAAGACAATTCTCTTTTGAGAACTATACTACTTTTTGTGTAACAGATTCTGGAGTGAAATATGGTCTGAATTCTTGAATATATATATATATATATATATATATATATATTCTTGGTTGATTATATGTCCCTCAATTAAGCACAGCTGCATTCCCCATCAACTAGAAGTGGTGTATACAAAACTAACATGGTCATTCAAGCAAGAAGCACACACAAGTAATTCCCAAGTCTATGTTTAGCCTGTCTTTTAGTTATTTTTTTTCTCTCGAACTCAGGAAAATTTTGCTGTAATCATTGACTAAGGAATAAATTAGATATGGCTCACAACTTGTTATCAGAACAGCATTAGTCAAAAAGTGAAAGAAAAATTTCTCAAGGAAAATTGTATGTGTGTGCATGTGTGTGTTAGGATGCATGTGGTTGGGGAATGGGTGTTCATGTGCACTCAAACCAAATATACACCATACACATACAAGACATAAAATTTAAAAAAAAAAGAACTTGGTAAAGTTTACCTGCTCATCATTTTTCCAGGGAATAAATAGAATATGTGCATATTTCAGATTACTAGATGATAAGGGATATTGGAAGGAAATAATAAGAGACTTAATAATGATGGCAAAACATGGTGATATTCTGTGTAAATGTCCCCTAATACCACACAGTTTCTCTTTAGATTAAATGTAAGGTATTATTTTAAATAATATTTTATATAGAATCTACAATTGTCATTAAACCATGTTATCTCCTTATTACAGTGTTTTATGCACAACACTGTCTATAATTGTATTTTTAATGAATTATTTTGAGTGTAACATGAAATTCTGAAAGTAATTTACACCGCTCTCCATTAGCTGTATTCTTATAAATTGTTTAAACATATATGAAACTACATAATGAATGCTTGAAACCATTTTTATCATTCTACTAATAGTATAATACTAATAAGTGGTGAATGTACTACTCTAGATAAAGTAAAAAGTAAGCATCATGAAGTATTTGTATTTCTTTTTCCATGCATGATATATGGATTTTGGACATTTATCCACATTGATAAACACACACACACACACACACACACACACACACACAGCTGATACAGAGCTGCAGAAATCCAGACAGTAGTCACATAGAATCATAGATAGAATATTAAGCTATAACTCTATAATTTGAAACTTCATGAGTCTAAGGATAGACTGATGAAAGTTTTTTACACTAAATTCAGAAATATTTAGTAGTTATCTTCTGAAAAGCTTTTATTTATTAATTTTAACATTTATGAGTGTTTCACCTGCATGTGTGTATGTACACTACCTGCATGAAGTCCCATGGAGGCCACAAGATGGCATTGAACTCCTCCCCACTGTGTCTAGAGTCACAGATAGTTTTGAGATGCTGTATGAGTGATTGGAACCAAAATTATGTCTTCCTTAAGAGCAGTAAGTATTCTAAAGCACCGAGTGGCATCTCCTTGACCTAAATTTGTAATAAATAAATATAAAGATGGAGATAGAGATCCTTTTGGTTATTAGTTATACTTTACCCTGTATCCTATTATATGTCCAATAAAGTTGAAAATGAAGTACTTATGGAATCAAGGAGAGAAGCTGTCCATGTCTAAATCAAGACTCCTTTTCAAAAATTGCCCACTTACAGGACCACTCTCCTTAAATCACTCAGTAAAACAATTTATTACAGTGCATTGTTGTCATGTTTGATGCCCACCGTTTGTAAAAATAATAATACATCTTATCGCAGAAGGAAGTAATTCTTAGTCTATATAGTGGTTTCGTTTCCTCACAGAGTGCTTTCAAAGAAACAATTCTTTATAATTGAAAAAGAATGAACTTTCAGCATAATGCTTGCAACTAATTTCTACTGGAACAAATTGATTGTGACATCCTTTGGATGTATATATGTATATACTCATATTTTTGACTGTATATGTTTTATTTCTTTAGGAAATGTTATACATACAGACAGCTTATACTGTAAATATATAGATTAATCACAAAGAACTGCTTTTGTCTGATTATGAGGACAAACATGTCCCAATAATTTAAATTAGAAAATTCAAAACCCAATTAAAGTTTCTTCCAATCAGAGCATAAATGCATAAATACAAGAAAATGATTATTAAATTTAGTGAATTTTTTTTCAATAAAATAAATTCTGGTCTAAGTATTAAGTCTATGGAGAAACATAGAAAGATATTTGAAGTCTCTGCACCAAGAAAGTTAAGTAAATAAAATCTTTCATTAGTCAGCTTTTCTTTTACTCAGCACCTTCATAAATTAGGTGAGTTCCACTCATACTTTGCAATGCGATATGCTTTAGTCAATCTACCGTCTCAAAGTTTGTGTTATTGAGAAATGTCTTCCAGACATATGTATAATAATACAATGATTGATGCATAAAATTTACCAAAAGACCCTTGTAAAGTAAATGGCCTATTACAATGGTAAGATGTCTTCACAGACATTTAGTTTCAGTATCTACTTCTAATATCTACTTCTAATCTGCTCTAGTGTCTTTGAGACTAATAAACAGTTGGCATAAGTGGCATAGTTACTTTTCTAGCCACAACCCAGGGATCTAGGAATTTAAGGATACAGATGTAAATGATTTCTTTGTGTTACCACCTGTAGGATTATGGAGTGAAATACATACATATGTACACACACACACACACACACACACGTACATTTATGTAACCACAACTTTGGACTTTAATAATCTAAATATCTTAATTCTAAAAAATGTTATGCTGTTCACAAGAGATAGGAAGAATGTTTACAGTTTCTATCAACTACCTAGTTTAGTTTCTTCAGGAAAAGCTAGGCTACAAAATAGAGGACAGTTTATTCTAATTGTTACTAAGTGATATACCTAAAAGAAAGTATATAAAAGGTCCTGGACTTTGTTGGGTCTATCACTAATATATAAGACTCTGTAATCAGAAACTCAACATACAATAGTATGATTCAATATAAGAATGATTATCATTAAAACAAATGCTTAAGAACACATATTAGAGTACTCTGTCAAATAATCTACAAACAGCAAACAAAGTCAATTATATAACAGAAAGGGAAGCTGAGTTGTATAATGGAGGAAGGAAATTGTACAAACCAGCTACAAGAATGTGAAGGATCATTCAAAAAGTTATATGAAACCTATGGATATGCTGTTTGTTTTTTATTTATATTTAAGTACTCCTTCCAAATCATAGGTATAAAATTGTTACTTTCCATAATCTTTGAGCATAGAGGAACCAACCACAATTTTTCCTTGTAGATCTGAGGTTTGTTTTTGCACTATATATTTTTCATATGCCCATATCTGAAATAAATATCTTATAGACTTCATTATTATATGCTCTGTAGACTGTAGAAATCACATATATTCATTGTTACAAAAAACACATTTTAAGAAATGTGGTGTTAATTATAGTAGAATTTCTATTTTGAAGATCAGTATAAAATGTATAGATCAAACTTGTTAAGATTTGCATTTAGCTATTTTTTATATTAACAAACATTTTTTGAAGCATAAGAATAATAAACAATCTTGATTGAATGAAGCTTATGGTAGTTGTCTTTAGTTTTATTGTTGTGAAGACACACTGTAACCACAGGAATACCTAATAAGGAACACATATAATTGAAATTGGCTTACAGGTTTAGAGTTTTAATCCACTATCATCTTGGCAGGAAACATGGCAGTGCAAAAGTGGACATGATCCTGGAGTAGAAGCAGAGAGGTCTACATCTCAATTGGCAAGCAGCAGAAAGAGAGTGACAGTGGGCCTCATTTGAGCATCTGAAAAGTCAAAGCCCACCCCACTGATGCACTTCCACCAACATCCTAATAGTGCCACTCCGCATGGGCCTATGAAGGACATTTTCATTAAAATCACCACAGTAGTAGTACATATGATATTCTGTTTAACGAAATATAGAACAGATAATTTTCAAGCTGAAATAAAAGAACATGTGGTGTCTTAGTCTTAGTCTTATTGTTCTATAGCGTGAAGAGACATCATGAACAAGATTACCTTATAAAAGAAATTATTTAATTGGTGCTTGCTTATAGTTTCAGAGATTTAGTCCATTTTCATCATGGAAAGTAGCATGGTGACAAGCAGGCAGACATGCTGCTGGAGAAGTAGCTGAGAGTTCTACATTGAGATCCACAGGCAGCAGGAAGAGAGTGCAGAGAGTGCTACTGGGCCTGGTTTGACTTTTTTAACCTCAAAATCCACCCACAGTGGCACACATCCTCCACAAGGCCACACCTACTCCACAAAGTCACACCTCCTAATCCTTTCAAATAATGTTGCTCCCAGGGTAAGTAAGCATTCAAACACATTAGCCTTTGGGGACCATTCTTAGTCAAATCACCACCAGGGTTTTAAGGGTCAAATTACTACATAATGCAACTAGAAATACAAAGGAACAAAACACTAAGTAGATAGAAAATCAAAGTTTACATGGTCAATTAAACTAAAACGTTATAGATGATTGCCACCAAACAGTCTCCTATAGGACTAAATCCAGTTAGTTAACAAAAGAAGTAACTTTTTAGCATGTTATTATTAAAGCACCAGGGTACTTTCCAGTTCTAGCAGTCTATATTTAATCAATAAATTGGAGCTCAAAGTTAAATGAAAGACTGTTTGCATACAGAAATTATTATGTATGTTGATATAGCAACATGATTCTTTTTTGTTGTTGTTTTGTTTTTGTTTTTAAACTTTTGTAATTGGTGGTGGTACAGATTGCACGTTTATCTTTCTCAAAATTAGCGTGTGTTACCTAACTCTCAAACTGATGTAATCTAAAGGTAGGATTGAGGAAATGTTTTTTCTTTGAGACAGATCTGATTACTGCCCCTACAACAGGGTTACTTCGCATATATTACCCCTTTTGCCATGTCAGAAAACAGCAAAAAATTACAGGTTTTACATCAAAAAGTAGGATTTCACTTGAAAGAATCACTGAGGCCTCTTGCTCTTTTGCTCTGGTCTTATCAGCCTCCACAATTTTGAAATAAGTGTGTGTGTTGGGGGCAGGGGTGTTGTGTATGTGCATGTGTCTTTAAATATAAAAATATGTCCTACTCTCCTAGCTCCCATCCCTTTTATTCCTTCCTGTTCTGTTTAATTTTCCCTTTCTTTTTTTACAACACTATATTCTATTTTGCTTTCTTTGAGAAGCCTGTCCAATACCGTGGTCCCTTGCTACTTACCTAACTTACAAAGCACACTTTTGAAGTCTAAAAGCTCACATTCCTATCTGAGAGAAACATGTAATGTTTATGTTTCTTGAACAGATTTTCCTCACTTAGGTTGATTGTTTCCAGTTCCATCAATTTACCTGAAAATTTCATAGTTTAAGTATTCTTAATATCTAAATAATGTCCCATTGATTTAATGAATTATATACTTATTGTCCTCTCATCAATTGACACCAAAAGCTCTTTATAAAAGCTATGTGAAAGACTGGAATAATATAAGATGCAAAGACATCATTTTAAACTTTGCTTTCCCTGACTTTCATTTGTGTATCACTTCTTGCCTTGCCATTAAGATAAGGGATTTTCATTCATTTAAGTGAAATTATGATTCTCTGAACATGATTGCTTAGGGATAATATCTTATTAAATGTAATCATCTAATGCAGCAATTTTGAATTGACATTTTCTCTGTGGAAAGATTTTTCTCAAGTTATAATTTCTCAGAATGTGCAAGTCACAGAATTTTTTTGTTAAATAAACCAGCAAAGATGCATTATGAAAAAGAATGTACAATTATAATGGACCGTTCTCTACTGCTTACTTAGAACATTTTATACTGTTGGGCAGTGTACATAATTATACTAAATGTGAAAAAAAATTAAACTTTATTTTTAGAAGACTTAACAGACATGGAGATTTGTTAATACTGGACTCAGGTTATTTTAGACTACAGACTATATTCATTACTAATTACTTCTTAATTGACAGTTCTTATTAAGGAAAACACTGGGTAAAAAGTAGAAAAGAGCAAAACATGATTATCTGTCAATGAATGACATCACATGTTGGGCAGAAGTTTCACAGAAACAATTTCCTTGAGAATGGAGGCCCAGCCATTAAAAAGTAGGTGCTATAGAGTGATTGACAGTTTGGCAGCTAATTAGCAACAGGATACTCTCTTGGTCACAGCATCTCCAACATCATGAAGTTAAGACCTTTGAGATTGTGATATAGAAACCCATTTGTATTCGTCTAGGCAAATCCTAGAGTTGATAATTCAAGATATTTCTGTATAAGTATAGTAGGTCATATTTGCAAGCCTGTAACTTTGTCATAAATGTACTGTGGTAATCTAGCATTGATAACCATAATAATTTCAGGTCTCTACTTGACTGTTGTTCTTCCCAATAAAAATGGCTACAAACCTCCATTAATTGTACATCTATATGTATGTGTGTGTGTGTGTGTGTGTGTGTGTGTGTATATATATATATATATATATATATATATATATATATATATATATATACATATAAATTGGCCTGATATTTTAAGTAGTTAGCACACACAAAGGGACAGAGGCAGGAAAACAGGGGAGTGAGAAAGAAAGAAAGACACTGAAAAGAAGAAAAAGGAAATAGAAAATATAGGAGGGAAATTGATGAAGAATGAATCTCAAAGAATTGATTAAATCACTGAATCTTGAGCAGTTCACTCTTATTAGTCAACTAATTTGGGGGAAGAAATTTGTATTAAAATGATTTTCAATGTTTATGAACATCAGTTTTGGTCTTTCATAGTAGCAACACCCACAAATTCTGCCACTTGAGTGTAGGCATTTTCTGTTAACTCACACAACTTTTATTAAGTGTTCTTTGATGATTTCAGTTCATATCTTTTCGCCTTCAATGACAATACAAATACAGGAATGATACTAACCTATCACTTGGTAATAACTGCCTAGTATGTATTTTCAGATTACAAATCAAAGATCTTCATAGATTTTCAATATTGATTTTAATTGAAATGGGATATCCAATCAATGGTGACTACTCACTGACTAATATTCAGCATTTTATTTGACCTTGTGAATAATATTTTTAGCAATTTTATATGGCAAAAATTATCTTTGTACCATGCCTGATATAAAAGTAAAGAACATATTGTCAGCATAGTTATAAGCTTTTAAAATCTATAAACATGTGTTTAAAGTATAATATTACCTAATTTACTTTTATACTATTACATTATACATACATCCTTATTAATTTTCTATTCTGAAGGTAAGAATACAAAACATGATAAAAAGAAAGAAAATTTCAATGGAAGTCTTTAAGTATGATTGCATTTAGTGTATTTGCAAATATTTAAATAGGTAATATTTAAATACTAATTTTTCAAATTCATTTGTAGCATAAAACAAAAAAAACATGAAGATCTATATTCTTGATTAGCAATAAGACTTGAAAAGTCAGGTAACATACAAAACTAACGTTTTAAATTACAATATTGTCTACTTATGGAAAATAGATTTTTTTAGTGCAATATATTTTAATCATATTTTCCCTTCCTCCAACTCCTCACACTTCATCACCATCTCCCCTCCCATCTAGATCCATATTCTTTCTGTATCACCTTTGAAAACAGATATCTAAGGAATAATAATAAAATAGAATAAAATAAAATAAAGTAAGATAAATCTAAAACAAACAAATTGGAATAAGACAAAATAGGTCAAAGAAAAATCCTGAAACACATGAGAATGCAGAGGCACAGGTTCATACATAGGTAATGTGAAAGTTTACTTTTAGTTGTGTAAAAATATTTGTTTTTTACACTTTTGGGAAAAGAGAAATCTAGGTCTCGGCATTTTGTATTGTCTGTAGAAGCTGGATTTCTTTGGAGGGACCTTTGATTGCTGAGGATGTGTACCTGAGGAGTTCAAAATCAATAAAATGACCTGAGCTAAAATGTTCAGGGTTCCACTGTCAAGTGTTACACTGGCCATGGCAGTAGTTCCCTCTGCTGCGGTCTGGCATAATTTGCACCTATGAATCTACCTCCTTGTCTTCTTGGTGAGCCCTTGCAGTGATGTACAGCTACACATAGATATCCCATTAAAACATAAAATCAGAGGCCATCATGTGTGTGCAAAGATAAAAAAAAGTTCTGACACAGTATGAGACAAAGAATCTCTAAAGATATCGCATTCCTTTCTGCTGCCCATTTTCTCTTGGGAATGGGGCCTAACCTTAAGAGTTGTTTCCCCAGTGAAACCATATTTTTCATATTTAAATGGTTACTAACTGTGGATAACTTCTGGGTTAGAGATAGGACATGTGTTCACTTTTCCTCTCAGCTTTAGGACCGACCCCGTCTAATACAAATCAATTCTGTCTCTACACATTCTTCCATATTCTCTATGTGTGTGTGTGTGTGTGTGTGTGTGTGTGTGTGTGTGTGTCCCCTACTCTATTTAGAGAGCTTTGCATTCTTAGTGTCCTCCATTCCATATGGTTCCAATATTCTTTCTACCTCCAATTCGGCAGAGCATTTTATGCTCTGATTGAGGAAATTTGATGAAGTCATCCCATTTATTTTTCCAAGTCTTTCAATCTTTGTACATTGACTGACTGTGTGTCTATCTTTGTCCCATTTTTCTCTATTTTTGAGAAAGCTTCTATGATGGTCATTAATCAAGGCACTGATATATATATATATATATATATATATATATATATATATATAATGTTTGTATATATAATATATATATATTATATATATAAAAAACAGAAAGCCATTAGGAGTCATTTCATTGCTATGTTCCTTAGTATAACTGTAGTACTTCATTTCCTCTAGGCACAGGGTCTATCTAGTCTCAGGTTCTTGGCTACCCAAGAAGTGTTAGATATGAGTTTCATCTCATGCAGTGATTCTTAGATCAAATTATATCTTGGCTGGTTACTCCCAGAAGCTTTAGGCTCATATTGCACTGGCATATTAAGAAGGCAGTACTCCACTGTAGATCAAAGGGTTTGTAGAGGGGTTGGTTTGTACATTTTTCCTTTGTAGCATGCAGAATGGTTTCTATTTATATTAACAATACACTGTAGGAGTAAAGGTTCTTGATGGGCACCAACTGGACCTCTCTGTGTCCAATGAGTTTTGTAGGTGTTATATTCAGTAATAGGACCTTAGTATCAATTTTTGGAAAGCAACCAATAGCCTTGGCAGTAGCAAGGGTTATTTGAGCATTCCAATGGGACTGCTTTGTCCAACAACTTGATTAGATGTAACCTCTTTCCTGCATTGGTGGTGAAGGATATCCAAATTGGCCTTTGTCTCTCCTGTTATTTTGCAATTTCATTTAGATTAACTTCATATATTTATATATTTTAAGAAGTTTCTACTTCATTAGGTTTCAATATGTCTCCTCACATTGACCTTTATCTTAGTTAAAACTCCCCGTATTCCCTCTCTCATCCTACTTGTCCCATGTCCTCCATATTTCATTGCCCATTGCAACCCTCCTCCATCATCCATAACTATGTATTCTCTCTCCTTTTCCAAGGGAGATCTATGCTTCGCCACAGTCTCTGATGTACAAATTTTCACTCCCACCAGCAATGGATCACTCTTTTCCTTATTACATATCTTTACCAGCTTGAGCTGCCATTTGTTCCATTGACCTTAACCATTCTGATAGGTGTTAGATGAAATCTCAAAGTAGTTTGGAATCATATGCTTCTGATTGCTAAGAATGTTGAACATTTCTTTAAGTGATTCTAAGCTGTTTAAGATTCCTATTTTGAGAATTTTGTTTACATCTGTACCACATTTTAAAACTGTATTTATTTTCTTAATGTAATGCTTTTTCAGTAATTCAAACATTTTGTATAGTAGCCCTCTACTGGATGTGTATTTTACAAAAAGATTTACCTAATCTGCAGTCTGCCACTTTGTCTGAATGATGTTGTGTTTTGTCATAAAGAAGATTTTCAGTTTCATGAGGACTCTCCCGTATGTTAATTGTTATTCTTAGTGCCTGTACTATCTGTGTCCTTTCCTGTGCCAATGATTTCAAGACTATTTCACATTTTTTCTTCTATCTGATTCAGTATATCTGGTATTATGTTTATATCATTGATCCATTGAGAGTTGAGTTTTGTATAGGGTAATAAGTGTGGATCTATTTGCGTTCTTCTAAAAGCAGCCATTCATTTTGACGAGCACAATTTATTGAAGATACTCTGTTTTCCAGTATGAGTTTCTGTCAAATATAAGGCGTGAATAAGTGTGTGGAGTATATCTGGCTCTTCCATTCTATTCTTTGAACAATGGGTCTGATTTTGTGACAATACCATGCTGTTTTTGTTACTGTAGCTCTGTAAGTCTGAAGTACAATATGAGATAATGGTGATACCTCAAACAGTTCTTTTATTATTAAGGATTATTTTAGTTACATTGTGTTTTTCCCTTTCATGTGAAAACTAGCCTTTCAAGGTCTGTGAAGAATTGTATTAGAACTTTGATGGGGATTGCACTGATTCTGTAGCTGTTTTTCTTGTGATTGTCAATTTTACTATATTAATCCTACTGATCCATGAGTATGGGAGATTTTTGACATCGTTGGATATTTTCTTCAGTTTCTTAAGGTTTTTATCATACAAGTCTTTCACTTGCTTGGTTCCAGTCACCCCATTTTTTTTTATTTTTAAATGTTATTGGAGCTAAATATTTAATGTAGGGAAACAATAATTTATCTTCAGGATTATTTTTATCCAATATAAATTTAAAGCATCAGTTCTACTGGGTTCTAGTGTTATATCTATGTTCTACCAAAACAGTGAAGGAAGCATTTTCTAATGCTGTTTATACTAATAAAAGCACTTTAAAATGCTGGTGTCTCCTCCTCACTGTTGTAAGCAGAGGAGCAAATTTAGAAGTAAAATATGAAAAATAAAATTTAGATAACTTTATTTTCTGCATTGCTTTAGTGTCTCTAATGTTCACACTTACTGAATTTCTTTGCCTTGAAGTATTATTCTACTTTACCAGAAATATAACTGTAAACCACTGTGGGCTGGAGAAGCAGTAGAAGCCGCTGGGATTTGCCTCCATTCCCTATATAGGTGAGACAAAAAAGCACGTTGTGGGCTCCTCTTCTCATGCCCTGGACAGAATATTGTGGGTTGCCTGCTTCTCGAAAGCAGAAGGAACATGCTTGTCGCCACTGCACCTGGATCCATTGGGTGGATCCATTGCTTTCCTGCCTCAGGTGTTCTCGCCCTGCCATGCTAATTAGGCTTCTTCTCCGCTTGAGGAACACCGCCTTCTCCGGGAAGATATTTAAACAGGGAAAAGCCCGCTAATAAATGAGTTTCGTGTTCACCAAATGCAAGTTCCCGGAGGCGTTCTTTGTGCCCCATCATTTCTCAGGTCCGCTGAGTGGACAGCTTCGCAAAAGAGAATCGAACCTCAACTCCAGGCCCTCGCCTTCTTGCCACTTAGATCTGAACCACCTTCCCCTGGCCAGGGAATGGGGTCAGACTACTCTGGACAGGCATCAGCCACCATGGCGGGGGGGGGGGGGGGGGGGGGGGGGGGGGGGGCGCCCAGAGAGACAAAGACAGACAAACCACATTGCTGAACATTCTAGGACGATTCTGTTCAATTGTTTACTATGATACACTGTATTCACTGCAAGGGATCTTGGGAAATATATCTGTTAGCTTAGAATAAGCCCAATCATTCTTATACAAAGCATCAGGTTTGTTTTTATCTCAAGAAGACTGAAGATAGGAAAAATGATAATCTTTTCCTGTTTATTTGGCTGCTGACAAGCTTATATCTCAACTCCTTGCATTATTCTCACTAGTATACTATAATTAATAGAATATATGTAATCTAACGACATCCTATTTCATTTGCAGAGATGGTAGAATCCTTATCAGGTGATATGTGGTAGATCATTTGGATCATGGTCAGGTGATCCCCTGTAGAGAACTGTGTAACCTTGACTCCTCACCCTACCTCTGACTTCCTGATCACTTCTCCTGTCCTGTCTCATTCACAATTCCTTCTAATTCTCATCTCTCTGGTCTTTCTCCTGTTTACAAAGCAAGAAGCTTTTACGTAAGGAATAATGAGCAAAACATATATTTTCTCTCACATTATATCATTAGAAACCTAATTAACACAATAGTATAGCAATCATGCTTGTAAATATTTTTTAATTAATGTAAATTGTATGAGATGTATTGTATGATTACCCTGAAAGCTAAATCTTGAAAAATAAACTGTGTGGTCTAACTTTTTTAAATTTTTTATTCATTACAGATTCAGTTTTAAATGCTAACTTATTTTTCTATAATTCTAGAAAGAATGGGGCTTGAATGCAGGAGTTGACATTTGAAAATATCTCCCAGCAGCAGTGCAAGGACATCAGGACATAAATAAAATTCTGTGGGGTTTATGTGTTGTGTTAGTTTGCTCATCTTAATTTTGTTTACTACTCTCATAAAACCTTCCCCACAATTTGTATCAGGAATATGGAGTAGAGGATTTCTTTGTGCCTCAGGCCAGAAGAAAAGAAGAAAGAGAACTATTGTGCAGCTTAGTACTAACAGAAATAATAAGAACTGAGACATTGATGAAGGTTAAAAACAAGACACAGACAATGGCACTGTATATTTTGAAGCTTTTTTACATCTCTACCAGACTAATCTACTAATCTACCCTTTCATTTGAACTAATGCTATAGATTTCCATTTTGCCTTACCTTCTATATTACTAAATTTAACTAATAATAATTTTTCAAAGTAAATTCACTGTTGTTTCTTTCTTTACACAGAGATTTTTACATTATTTTCCAACCACTTAGGATAATATGTCCACCTTACTAAACAATAGAAGGTCAAACAGTATCTGAAAGTTATGATATAGTTTAGGAAACCTAGTGACTTCGTTTTTCTAAGGCATCTTTAAAGCTTGTGTGTAGATGTACTTTTATTATATGTAAATGTTCATGGAATTGTTTATTCTTTAGTTATGACCTAGATGGTATATAAAATAAGAAAACTTGCTTATTTTCTCATTTTTTAATCCTAATATTGAGAAGAATTCTTAACAATTAAATACTTAAGATCTACCTTGTCAGTCGAAAGTTTATATGTAAAATCAGCATTGATTTTCTGACTCCTCTGTGGTTCTAAGTCCACATTGAGTGTTTTCATGCTTCCTGTGCTTTCACTGAAGATAATGGAAAAATACAAAATTCCTACTGTCCTCAAACTCTTCAGTTCTGTTTGCAGCAAGCTACTTTTTCTGACTGAACTTCTAATTTGATTTCTATTCCTTGCTTGACTCCTTTTTGTATTCATCAGCCTTTAGATTAAAAATGCAAAATTATCATGCTGTTTTTCTGTCTTTTAAAATGTCTTTTTTTATTTATCATTCCTTCTTCCATTTTATGTCTCCAGACACTATTATATTAAATTCCTCTCTTTTCTCTCTTTCAAATTCATGACTTCTATTTTTTTTAACTTTTCATATATATATATATATATATATATATATATATATATATATATATATATATATATGTATATATATATATATATATATTTACACACACATTTATATATTCCTAAGTATATAAATACAGCTGGTAAGTATGTATAGTGTTAATTGTATGTATGTTTTCAGAGCTGACCATTTGATATTATATCAGATAGTCAGTCTGTGTATATCAAAAGTTATCTCCATTCAAGCAAGAAATTCGTCTTTTCCCTGTAGGTATGTACTTACATACAGCTTGCATGACTGATGCTACATTTGGGTATGTTCAGATCAATAGTGTAATGAATATTCATTTTGTGGGGGATAATTTACACTGACTTTTCTTGCTCTGTTTCTGAGTTGAATGATCTCATCTTTATTTCTTAAAATATTTTTTCTTTCTAAAATCTTTTGCAATATATTCAGAGTGCAATTTTACCTTGTACCCAAACTAAGGCTTATGAGAAAATTTTCTGTTATTTCTTTTACAGAGTGTCATGAACTGTCAAACTTCACCATAATTTAAATAGGTGTGTTATTTTTGTTTTTGTCATTATTTTGCAATATTAACATAAAATCATGTTGGGGATGTTCAAATGTCTCCTGAACATAATTAACATGGCAAGTTCTATTTTAAATGACAGTAATAAAATAAGATCCAGGAAGCCAAAATAACCAAAAGCTCCAGTGCTATCCAAATTAGCATTTTCCAGGGTCTAGTTACTTGCAGGGCAAACAATTCTATTTTAGCTGTTCATGTTTTAATATTATCTGACAAGCATGAGTAAATGTAATTTTGTATTACTTCTCCATCTATTAATACACAGACACTTTTTTGGCTGCCTTTAATAACATAGGAAAATCATCCAAAATTACTTAGGTTAAATATATTTCTTAAGTTAAAAAAAACTAAAGTTTTATCTGGGAATATATGTGTATATACAAATGCAGACATGTATGCAATAATAATTGAATGAAAATAATTTTAAGGAGCCTGAGAGTGGGTATGTGGAATGACTTAGAGAGAAGAGAGAGAAGAGAAAAATGTCTAATTAAAATGCCATCTTAAAGATAAACAAAAATTAAAATTAAAAAATAAAATAGCCTGTTTGTTTTTTAAGGTTAGATATGAAGTGTGTGTAGATTTGGATAGGATTGGAAGTGGGGAGGATCTCAGGGGGAGTTGGAGAAGTGGGACCATAATGAGAATATATTTTGTGAAAAAAAAAAGATTTTCAATTAAACAGTAAGACAAGAAACAAAAAATAATAATAAAGCTATATTTATATTGGAAAATTGTCAATTGCATTAATTTTAAAATTCTAGTTTATTTGTGTAGATAAAGAGAATTATTCAATTCCTGACACTAACATTGTTTTACATAAGATTACTAATAGAAGCAATTATGAAACAGATAGTTTCTCTTCTACTAGCTATGCCTGAGGAATAGTAAGCATATTCACACCAAATTTACATCTCTTAATGAGTATACCTGCAAGTCTCTGTCTCATTTTCATTTTTTTCTCCAAAAGTCAAAATGGCAAGTGTTCCATGGTAAATTCCATGTAAAACCTTTCATAGTTTTTCAGTCTTTTGGTTAAGGATATCTTTGATTGCCACCTACATTTCTTGAAATTTTAATGACATTATAAAATAATTTATTTATGCAATTTAAATAATTAGGTAATTTATAATATAGTGATTCGCAGTTAATACCAATGTTATATGTGCACATAAACAAGGACAATGAAGATGAAACCTGATTTTCAGTAGCATTTAATAAAGCAATCTTTATGGCAACAAAAATACTATGCAATATGAATCTTGATCTCCAACAATAATTATTACTTTCTGAAATTATATAAATGACAATAAAATATTATTCATAACACAAGCTCCCAATTCTAATGAGAAGAGGTTCTCAAAACTGGGTTTCCATGAATTTTTTCATAATCCTTTGTGCACCTTTGATGAGCCATTGATATGGAAGTTTTCACAGACAAGGAACAGTAAAGCCATAGGCTTCATCTAAAAAACATTTATGTATTTTATTCAGTCACTTGTTAGTAGACGTGAGCATTCCCATTTTGATTTCCTGTACTTCAATAAAAGATAGAACAGGCTTCATTGTATAGTGCATTGTTAAGACAGTTTGCTCTAATATAGTTTTGTTGATTATGAGTAGATTTTGTTTTTATCTGGTGTATTATTTAATAGTTATAACAGCAAAAGTTTCACTCATTGAATACTAGATTTTTTTTTATGTAGACATCTTTTTCACTCTATCCTTAAAGTGACTTGCATACTATTGAAATAAATTTGGAAAAAATATTTCACACATATATACATATATATATATATATATATATATATATATGTATATTTATATACACACAAACATATACATATATATATACATACACACATACACACACACACACACACATATATATATGTAAATGATTCCTTAAATTTAATCTTATCTGAGTTATAGGCTAACTAAAATTAAGCATGAAACAGTAACTGATAAATAGAAACAATGCCACTTACTTATTGTAATGCAAAACCCTATATATAAAGTTTATGAATCTCAAACACAAATATAATTACTATTCTTTCTTAAGACTATACAACATCCAATATTTTAACATGACTTAAAATAATACTACTTGCAATAAGATCAGGATAGCTCTAAAGGTTTTAACAAGGGCTTTCCATATTGTACATTTTGTTCAGAAAATGTTAATTCTTACATTGTTACAATTACAAATAACCATTTGTAATAATGAATTTGCTCATCTTGAAAACATGTTATAGTCTATTACATTTAAGACAGATACAGAAATCCAACAACTTTTCATGATCATAAATTAATGATTACTAATGCTGTATTTATTGTTTTTCTTTTAATATTATGTCAAATAATACTTTAAAATGCTACCTTTATTAAAAATTATTTTGCTTAGTTGAAAAATTGTCCTATTTTAAAACTGTTTTCTCACTAAAAAATAGTTTAAATTACAGAAAACCATTTAATGAAGAAAAATTTTAAAGTCTCAAATTTTTCTGTTTTGTGTTTAACAATATTATTTCCTGAAGCTTGAGTAAGAGTGATACTTTCTAGCTTTGTCATCTGGACATCTTAATTTCTTTCCCTAGGGAATTTATTAAATACTTGCTGGTATGTGTGCATTAGCTTAAAATCTGCTATATGACCAATAAGATGTTGATATTGACACTGATACAGGGAAACACTAGTTTGAAATTTATAATTTGCAGATGCTATGAAATTCTTTCATATACATCCCACTGAATATACTGAATGATTTCAGAGTCTTAATCCAAATCTTAGTCCAAATGATTTCAGAGTCTTAGTTCCTGGTCTGGTTGGTATTTTATTTTTTAAGATATATTTAATTGTGTGTGTGTGTGTGTGTGTGTGTGTGTGTGTAACAAAAGACTTTGGAATTTATTCCAAGGTGGCATTCCAAACTCACACAGATGGGCTTCAGAACACCTACTAGCTTCCATCCTATTTTTGTAGAAAAACCCTTGCAGTAGCAACTGCCCTGAATTAGCTGTCATTGCCAAGAGAATAAAACAGAACAATTTTCATTGACATAAACACTTTAATAGTTTGAAGACATTTCCTAAGTGTATTGTGTCTCGTCCTTTTTAAACAGTTTCTTTCATTCTTTTGTCTTGTATGCAATATTTAAATGCTTCTAAACTAATTTTTTTCTTATCCAATAGAATTGTTTCTTTTGTTTTTATTTTGTTTAATATCTTCAGGAGAAGGAATGTTTATTTTAAACACATTATCACTATCTATTATGTTTCAACATATATACCACAAAATTCCACTTAATTATTTGTTAACATACTTATATATGTCTGTATATGTATATTTCCCCTAAGAGAAATCACATAATGTTGACTCTTCTCTTATCTGTGTTCTACTTATTAGGTTAAAGACTACACTTTTATCCTTGCATACATATTAAGAATATAGTGACACCTCCTTCATTTATTTAACCAAATGTATTATTTAAAATGTATACTTTTATTTTGTTATTTATTATTCCATTCAGTTTCTTGATGCCATGGATCTATCCCAGGGTCTTTTACATAGTAACTAGACAATCAGTGTATACCTATATCCCCAGAAGATTCTAAATGCTTCTTGAATGAAAGTGTTTAACTGTATGGTAAGATTGAAATAATATGTGTCAATGTTCACAAAGAACACAACTGAATTACTGAAATAGCCAGACAGTATGCCTGCCTGGAAGAAAGAAATTCATAGAATTGTATGTAAAAATATAAAAATTTTAAAAATAATGAGGCTGAGTATTGTCACTGCAAGTAAAAATATACCTACAAATAGTTATTTAACCTTAAACAAATGATTGATTTAGGAATCTAAATATCTGGGTGGTGGTGGTGCATACCTTTAATCTTAGCACCTCAGCCCTCAGAACACAGAGGCAGGCAGATGTCTGTGATGCTGAGGCCAGCCTGGTCTACAGAGTGAACTCAAGGACAGCCAGAGTTACAAAGGAGAAACCCTATCTCAAAAACCAAAAACAAACAAAAATAACATTGAATGCTTTACTGCATTTTATTTCACTTTATATTTTCTGAGGAAAGACCATCAATAATGCAAACTAGAAAAATTATCAACATATAGTGATAGTTAAATTTTCTGCATATTGTGTAAAAACTTGTAAACTTCAGTTTACATAAAAAATATAGAAATTATTTTACAGAAAAGAATTATCATTAGAATATAATGATTTTGGAATTGTGTTATGGTAATTAAATTGAGCCTATTTGGGATTATTATCTCATATACTTATTAAAACATTAAGATGTTGAAAAATAATAAAGTTCTCAAGTAAAGTATGATTTGAAAATCATTGGCATTTAGGAAAGAAGACTGCAAAGAATCCTCACAAATAACAGAGTTTTTAGCAATAGACCAATGCTAGAAATCTGAGGGAAATGACAAGCTTGCAGTTTGACTTTTAAGGTTTCTTATTATTCAGAAAATGCAATTAAAGAACATGTCTTTTACAAAATGGCATTTACTTCTCTTAAGTCAATAGAAATTTTATGTGATTACAGCTTAAAGTCTATCTTTCAGTTTAGAAATTTCCCCTACCGTGCTCTACATCTATATTCTCCTGTCTCCTACCTAAAACTTCTGCCCAGAGTGATCAATAGCAGTTGTTAGCTGCTGTGATCTGGAGTCTTTATATTTGCTCAAACTGTAGATCTGCAATAAAACTTGAAAATTATGGATATAGGAAGATTCCACACATGATGATCAGCAATCTCACAGTATTTAGGGAGTCTATTAAATTGCTACAAAATGTCTTATTTGCAGCTTTTTTTGGCACTGAATTTGCAACTTAGCACTCTACGAATGCTTCCATTTGGTCATCAGCTAAGCTAAAGCACACATAATTTGTACAGATTCCAAGGATGATAATTAAGGTTATTACAGTGATAACCCCCAGCATATTTGCAGACTTCCTGGGCAGCAATAATAACTAGCTCATCATCTTCTAATTAACATGGTAGACATTTTGTTACCTAAAAATAAAATTGAGTCCCAATTTATTGTCTGTACAATGGTATATTCACTGGATGAAACATTATACTGTAAAATCCATTAAGTTTAGAGTATTGTTCCATCATATGTGACTAATATTATCAAATGAAAATTTAAATAATATCATAATGCCTACATTTCTCTTTGTACCAATAAAACATTTTCAAGTGTGTCCATGGCTTTGTTCTATGAGGCTTTTAAAGCAACAAACAGCGCATAATAATCTTTTGTAAATTTTCTATATGGATTTATAAAATGATTTTTTAAATCAATTTAAATCTCTAAATGAATAATAATGTTGTGTGAATTTAGGTTTAATTTTCCAATACTATAATTCCATTCTTAACATGTTTTTCTCGATTATGAACAGCAATCATGAATGCCAAAAGTTTTGGAACCAACTTTGCAAATGAAGGTAAAAGTTTATGAATATTAGTAAAACAGGGCTAGTTTGTTGTGAAAATTAGGCAGAATAAATCAATTTTTTAAATTATAGGCAAAATGTTTAGTTCTCAAAATTACAACATTTTATAAACCTTAGATTATTCTCTTCCTTGATAAAAATACTGTTGATTATTGTACAATTATAAAATATATATGAATATATGTCATATAACCAAACCTCTTACTGAAATAAAATGTAAAATTATGGTTGCTTCTCATGTTCATAATCAAATTGTTGTAGTATAAATTGTAAATATTTCATGTAAGAAATTAATCACCATTAATTTATTCTTATAGATATTTAAATGTAAATCCAGCACAATATTTTGTCTCCCTTTCACATTCAGAATAATTGTATAAAATTCTTTACTCATTTGATACTTCTTGTGGCATTCCATTTATGTTCTGGTAATTGTTTCCTTATTCAGGTCTTACATTTAAGCTTTTGATACAATTTTATTGATATTTGCTATTAGTTGCAGATTGAAATCTGGATTAATTCTTCTGCATGTGGTTTCAGAAGTTTCCAGAACTGACTCTACTGTATGCTCTTGGCACACATGTTCAATATCAGCTCCTGCAGAGTTTGGCTGCATTTCTAGGATTTCTTCTATGTTGTATGCATTGTTTTTACACCATTAAACCTTTTAGACATCTACTCAAGAAGACCTTGACAACTCAAAACTTTACATGAATCAATCAATAGTGGTTGTTAGTTATGGTTTCTATTGTTCTTATGAAACACCATAGCTAAAAGCAACTTCAGGATAAAAGGATATTTTGTTTCCATTTTTCACATCAGGCTTCATCATCTAAGGGAGTCAGGGAAGGAACAAGGTGGGAATCTGGAGACAGGATCTGATGCAAAGGCCATAGAGGAATGATGCTTACTGGCTTGCTCATCCTTCCTTATAGCACAAAAAGAACACCCACTCAGGGGTGGTGCTACCCAAAATAGCGCCCTCCCACATCAGGCACTAAGAAAATGCCCTGTGTTTTTGAAAGTTTTTACTCAACTGAGTTATCTCTCAGTTGACTGTAGCTTGTGTCAAGTAAACAAAAAATGAACCACTGCAAAGGTTTTAAGATTCATTTTATATTTGTTTGAAAAAATATCGTTATTGCTTTCCTGGAAATTATCTCAAATCTACTCATTATTTCATAAAAAAATGTGAACATTTTTACAATATTGATTCATTTTTTCTTAGACAGTGGTTTTGTATTACTGGCTCTCCTGGAAAACCCTGTGTACCTCAAGCTGCCTTGAACTCATAAAGATCTGCCTGCCTCTGCCTCCTGAGGATTGAGATGAAAAGCATGTGCCAACATTGTCCAGCTGTGATTCATTTTTTTAAATGGAGAATATTTGTCTTACTTCTGTGTGTCCCTTTCAGTTAATTTTCTCAGTGTTAGTAGTTTTGAGACCTCTTGTTGAGACCTCTTACCATTGGTTGAATTTTTCATAGACATTTTTAGAAATGTTTATACTTTTCCAAATGACATTTCTTTCTTAATTTCTATTTCTGATAGCATTCAATTGATATACATAAATGAGAGCAGTTTTGTATATTAATACAATATACTAAAATTTTGCAGATTCATTTTTATTTCCATGAGTTTATAATATTTACTATATATAAGATGTCATGTGCAAAGAAAATATGACCTTCCTTTCTCTTTAGTATTTCTTCTTGGCTTTTTCATTTGTTATTAGATTTTTAGTTCTATACAGAATGCAAGTTGTCAAATTGGTTTTCTTCATCTTCTCACAAATATTAGGGAGGTTTTCCGGCATTCATTAAAATATTAGTGGTCTACATAGCTGGTGTCTTACTATAAATGTGCTTGATATTTTTGAAGGATATTCTCTCCATTCCAAATATGTTTAATGTCTTTATCATTAATTTTAAATTGTATCAAGTATTTATACTGTATTTGCTGAAAATGCATGATTCAGATCTTTCATGATATTAGTCTACTATATCACATCTCTTTATTTGATTATGTTGAATTATATTGCAGATGTGCAAATCTTAATTCTGATAAATCATTTTTTAATGTGTAGAGTTCCAGATTTTGTGGACAAGATTACAAAAGTTCTGTAAATTAAAACTGCTTTAGTTACTTTTCTGTGACTGTGACTGGAAGCAACTTTATTTTTTATTTTATTTTAAACTCTTATTTAGGTTTAGGATTTCTCAGGAAAAAGAATATGTCATGGCAAAGAGGCAAGGTAAAAGACAGGAATGGCTACTGAAGCAGGGAGCTGAAAGTCTAGAACCTCAATCACAAGGAGGAAGCATAGAGAGTGAACCAGAATTAGGTCAGACTTTTCATTTGTTTTGTTTCTTGAGACAGGGTTTCTCTGTTGTAACCCTAGCTGTCCTAGAACTCATTCTGTAGACCAGGCTGGCCTGGAACTCACAGTGATCAGCCTGTCTCAGGCTCCTAAGTGTCGGTTTTAAATGTGTGCATTACCATCCCCCAGGCTCAGGTCAGACCTTTTAGTCTCAAAGCCTTCCCACACCGAGCCATAATTCTTCCATCAAGACAACATTTCACAAACCTCCTCAACTGAAGATCAAGTATTCAAATACCTGAGCCTATGAAGTGCAGTCTTTTTCAAATCCATACAAAAACAATGTAAAATGAAATTTCATGAAGCTAAAAAATAATTATGGTTCACAAAGTAAATAAATACAGTGAATGAAAGTTACTCGAAGGATGGTAGAAAACACTAGTAAACTATGTACATTTTAATTATACTTATTATTTGAGAATAGAGTACATTCATATAATTTACTTTGATCAAATATACTCTCTATTAGGTGTTCTACCATTTCCCCCTTTAATCCCACCAACTTTTTCTCTTAATTTTATTTTTCTGTCACTTTATTTTATAATGCATACTAAATACATTTAGGGCTGTCTGCATTTGAATAGGTGTGGCACATTTCCTGGAACATGGGTAGACTTTCAGAGCTCCCTCCTTCAGTAGCCACAATTGCAAAATAGCTCCCCGGCTAGGGATGTGACTTCATGAAACACAACTTCCATGTTGGGATTTGAATTGTCTTAACTGTATGCATATCGCTCCCACAAATTCACAGCTGCTTTGAGTTCCTATGGGAAAATCACAATCAGTCTGACATTTCCATGGTTGATATTAGTAATTTGGCTATTCCAGTCAAGTATAACTAGTGAGGCAGTCACTCTTAATTGAGAAGTGAGGGCTGAGCAGGCAATGATCTTGTACTACTTGTAAATTGCACTTTCAGCTTTCTGAATCGTGAAATGAAAAATTGTTCAATTTACCTGGAATATGGTGATGTACTACAACAGCTCTTGGAAACCAAACAATACATGTGAAAGGTTTTAAAAACAACCTTGCATTTTTATACTTATTTGAAAAAATAAATCCTTATTAAGATCTGATAGTTTTTCATTCAAAACATAAGTAGTGTTTTTGACACTTTCTGAAACGTGCTGCAAATTAATTGATTCAGAAAGTAAAGAAGTTCAAGCATCCATTGACTTCACTTGAACTAATAGCACCTTTATAGATTCAAACTATTGTAAATACTGGGAATATGATAAAAATGAATAAAATTACCTCCTATTTGAATTAGAATGACAAATATATATTCAACTCCCTAATAAAAGGAAAACCTACTCAATAATTACTCTTTTTACATTGTTATTCTCTGGTGATTCAAAGAACTGCATTATTTAAAAAAAAATCCTACCTAATAATTACTGGGTTAGGAACATTTAAAATTGGATTTCTTGATAAAAATTAAATTTTTTAAATTCTAACACTACAACAAAATGTTTTGTGAATATTTTCTATTCCTGTAAGACTACAAAAACTATAAATGTTTATAAATTTTTATTGCTATTGATGATTTTTGTTTTAGGCAATTTAAGTATATGTGTGTATGAGAGTGTGTGTATGTGTGTGAGAGAGAAAAATAATTCATTTAAATGTTTACCTAAATATTACATTAATATCTTCAATTCCAATCTAATATCTTTTTTCCCATCTTATTTCATATTATTACTTCCTCCTATAACATCAAAGCTATACCTCTTGACATTTTATTTTTATACTTAGAAAACTGCAAAATAATTTCCTGAAAATGAACTCATACTCTTTCTTTCTTTCCTTCTTTCTTTCTTTTTTTTGTTTTTTCCTAAAGTCTGGAGGCTTTATGAGCAATACAGCCATTTAAAGTTCAGTTCTCAGTGCTTCTGAAATGCATTCATTTAAAACCTCTAATGCCCACTGAGCTCACTGTCACCTACTGATACTGGCAATATGGAACAGAGCCTGAGTTTCAGCTCTCCATTGGAAACATACTTGTAAGAGGATGTAAATATCTCTTCAGGGGAATACCATAAAACTGAATTTGTGAAGACGATGCTAAAATATGACTGGTAATCCATCCTGAAAATACAAAAACCTTTCCACTGTGAAAAATATAATCACATTTACTCAAATATTTATTTGAAAAATCACAGAACTGGATAGAACCCTGGGAGCCTGTCAAGTCCGTTTTCTGGCCTTTAGGCAAGACCACATTTAAACTAACTGAGATAGTAAAAATCACTTTCTTAGCAGGGGAATTCCCTGGGCAACCCATTTTCATGTGCAGCGTTCTGAATTGTTAAGAAATCCTTTATCACATTCCCCTTACACGCTGGCTTGCACTATTTGTGCTGCTGTTAATCCACTTTTTCTTTCAATCTAGCCAAAAAGAAAGGAGCTTATAATTATCCACTGAAAGATAACCCTTTATATGTTAAAAGGATTTACCTATAGCTCAGCCTTATTGTTTTTAATATTTTTATCTCTGTTTTTCACCAGGCCCCTTTTTCCCTAAACTTTGTTATTTTCCTGAAATCTCTTCAATTTAACACTTAATCTTTCATAAATTTAGAGAACAGTCCCAAACAAGACAATATGGTCAAATGTGACAATACTGTATTGCAAAGACAATTCTTCTTTGTAAATTATGTTTCCAGTTGTTCTGCATATGATATTTATGATGCTGCTTCTTTTGGCTCACAAATACTTTTCTTGACTACTGAGTGATATGTAGATATGTATGCTATTCATAAAAAGTGCCTCACAATTGAATGTGGTTTCACTAGGTACTCTATAATGGGGCTGGTATTATACCTTCATCTGCTAAAATGATCCGTGATAAACAACATGTTCATTAACTGAGCATCTGAGAAAGGATAAGATGGTAACAGTGACTCCTGCTTATTGTGTCTTTGTTACATTACATCAACTTTTATAAATATGCTATAAGAATTTTTTAATACAAAATTGTTACAAAATTAATTAGAGAGATTATTGGTTTCTACTTAAGGGATGAAGCACTTAAATGACTAATACATGGTAAAGAATTGCTACTATGTCAGAGACCTGCCAAATTCTGAAGTATGTGGTTTTACCAGCTACAAAAACTCTCCAAGAATTTTATTTAATTTAATTCTCAATATTTCATAAATTACCTTTATGAAAAGAAATCTATTGCTAAGTATAATAATTCCAAGGCATAACGAGACCGTCCAATTTTATTGCAGTGTTTCAGTAATTTCTACTGTGAAAACTTTAGAAGTTGTTTAACATCTACCATTGGAAATTTAACATACTGATTTCTAGGTTATTGTTTGTCTATAGTTTATTTTACATAGTTAAAAGCACACGATACAGTTTATTAGTGGAAAATACCATAGACTGAAAATTGAAACTAAAGTAAATTAGTTGAGAGCAAAGTAAAACTTTATTATGAGCTTGAAGATAATCCTGGAATCAATTATGTTTGGCAGAGAGTAGTCAGTGGTGTTCAGGAGAGATAAAAAGTGGCTTTGAAGAGTAAATTTAAAAATAATGCCATCTTAGCTCCTAAGTGAGATAATGACGATTGCAGAGCTGACCTAGGACACATATCCAAAGTGTTCCAAGTCAGCACTTCAAAATTGTTTTCGTTTTCATGTGATTAAGAACCTTGTATTAACGCAGTTGGAATGACAAGTGAATTTAGATGATCCATTTATTCAAAGTAGTACTGGACAGAGGACAGAAGTTGAGATTCAATCCACTCTCTAACTTCAGGCACCTACAACTGTTCCTGTTTTTAGTAATATGACATCACAAGTAAACAATTGTGTGGAATTTCTTTAACAAGAGTCTGCAAACATTGTTGTGTAAATACAGGAAAAGGTCGGAATAACTGTGCTATTATGATTATGTTTTAGGATTTCTTCTTCAGAAACACGTTTATTCACCTATAAGTCTTTATTATAAATAAAATAATTATCAAAGCATAATTCCTAAACCAGTGTAATAATGACACCAATTTCTTTACTAAAATATTCCATTTAGTTTACCCTACATCTATGTATAAGGATGGCATAATTTTCATTATTCTATAGAAGAGAAATGAAGTATGATGCTGAAAATCTCAATATACTATTTAAAATAATTTCTCAAATATACTGTGGAAATTTATTCAAGTATGAGTATTATTTTACAAATTTCCATCCTAAATTTTAAAAGAATACAAATTTTGAACTTACTATAACTTAGAGATAAAATTAGGAAAACAAATATAATACTAAAATAAATAGACAAAATATATGTTTAGTATAATTTGCCAATTAAAAATAGTTATCAAAAGTTGATAAGATATAAAAAAAAAACAGAGAGATAATCTTGTGGGAAATATTGAAAGATCACAATGGCATTCCATGTTCTAGTGTTGTTATTTTTAAGAACAGATAAAGAAGAATTTATGTCCATTCTCATATCATTTTATGAGGTAGAGTAACTTTAAATGCTAAAACTACTATATAAAGAATAAATAAAGAGCATTTTAAAGTATATATTTAGTAATAAAAATACAATACAGAATTTTAAATTTAAAAATACAATTTGCTTATGTGTCTGTTTGTACTCTTTTGAATAGATGTAATAAAGGAGTGTGGATTTGGGGAGGTCCAATGCAGAGAGTTTGGGAAGATTGGGGAAGGAGGAATGCATGATCAGCATATATAATATGAAAAAATTATTTTTCAAAGGAATAACTAATAAATATTTAAGGTTTTTTCAGGAACGAAAAACTAGCTACACATTGCTACTTAAAATGCAAGTGATAATAATAATAATAATGGAAACTATTATTAAAGTCCAACAAATAAAGTAATAATTCTTTGTAGCATAGCATAAAAGGATATGATCAACCATATAAATATCCAATTAAAGTTCACAGAATATATGTTTGATGCATTTTAGTAATTTTATTTGAAATCATTCTTTCACTATTTCATATATATGTATATATGTGTATGTATATATATAAAAATGTAACATATGTATATATTTTATGTATGTATGTGTGTGTGTGTGTGTGTGTGTGTGTATGTGTGTGTATTTGTCTCCCATTACCTCCTTTTATATTCATGTTTCTTTGCCTTGTTTGGAGACCAATGAGTATTTTTTTTTTCATTTTTCAAGACAGGGTCTCTCTGCTGTAACTCTGACCATCAGAGAACTCATTCTGTAGACTAGGCTGGCCTCAAAGTCACAGAGATCGACCTGCCTCTGTCTCCCCAGTGCCAACTTTGAGCCTTTTTTACTAAAATATATTTATTCTAGGTTGTGCTTCCACTATAAACCAGGATATGTGGACTTCCACTGGAACATGGTCAATTTACCAAAGCCCACCCTCCTAAAGATTACTAACTCTATACTAATAACTCTGGCTACAGTTGGAAATTTTGTGCCTTCATCCTGGTGTTCAGTTTTATTTGATCTTTTACAGTTCTTCTGCTTGTACTTACAACCACTGTTAGTTCATATGTTCAGTTGCCCATCTCTGTCTAAAAGATATATTCATTCCTTATAGCCATCCATCTCCTCTGTTTCTTCCTCTCTTCTTGTCCACTCTTCCACAATGATTCCTGAACTTTGGCAAAGGAAGGTGAAATACATACGCTCCTTTTAGGGCTGAGCATTCTTCAGTCCCTTATTCTCTGCATCTTGTTCAGTTGGGGATCACTGCATTAATTGCCACCTACTACAAATAGAAGCTTCTCCAATAAGACTTGAGAGACATATTCATCTCTGGGTATAAGGAAAAGTCATTAGGGCTCAGTTTAATAATATGTCCATTTAGTAAAATGATAACAGTATGTTCTCCTCTAAACCCTATGATCTATCTAGCTGTTGATTCTTGACTCAAATGTAGTGCCAGGTATGAATTTTATTTGGTGTAGTGGGACTTAAATTCAGTCATAACATGCAAATATTGCATCAGTGGGAATATCTTACCTGGCCAAGCATTATAGTAACTCAAAAGGTTCATAGCTGAGTAAGATGGATGATCCCCTTTCTCCTCCTGCGGGGTGCATAACATCTCTCAGCATTGTGTAATCTAACCAGGAGAAATGAAGCTTCCATGTCTCCACTGCCTATATTTCTATATCTAGATGGCTTAGATACATAATATTTTCAGCAATAGTATCTTACCCTAAAGTTCTAGAAGATAAAAAAGGGCATAACATTAGTCTGTAATGTTTAGAGGTCTATTGTATTTCAGTTGCTAAAAACTCTAAAAAGGCTAACCTATTCTAGATATTGGACTTTTTATTTGTTAGCCTCTGGTGTCTTTGGAAACACTTTTCTGGTAATTATATGACATTTTAATTTGTGTGTGTGTGTGTGTCTGTGTGTGTGTCTGTGTGTCTGTGTGTATGTATGTGAATATGAATGTGTATATATGTTTATAAAATATTGTATTTCGTTCTGGAAACAAACTTACTATAGTTTCAGGAATTGTCATGGTTCAATCAAAATGAAGAATATTTAGAAATGGCATGGCTCTAATTAACCATACAGCTTTATCTCACTCCTAAATCTTTATAAAACAACAAAGTCAGTAAGAAGCACAACTTGCAAAATGTCATACTAATTCATTTTAACTGCAAGTTTTCTACCAGCCATGTACATTAAGTATACTTTGAATTAATTTAGAGATGATGAAGAACATATCATAGGAGAAAACTAGTGTTGTAACTATAACTGCCAGTATTCAAGAGTTCTTAAGCTCAATAAACTGTGTGTATATTATTTGTGATAGCTGTTATATATCCATGGGAAGGTCCAGAAAGGATAGTTCCTATTAGTTATAATATCTTTTTTTAAAATAAATGTATGCAATTACGAGAGATTGAAAATTGAAAATGTATTATCTTACTTATGAAGAAATAGTATATAACAGCCATTTCCCTTAAATGACTCAAGAAGACATAAGAAAAGTTTGGGTAGTATTAAACAATATTTCTGTTCATTCTTTATACATCGCCAAGAAATCATTGTTTATTTGCCCGAGGATGTACTCAATCTTTTTAGATATTTTTTCATACACAATGACAAACAGTGAAGTATCAATCATAAATTCTTACTAAAAATGGCATGCAGCACACTAAGAAATTCATACTTTATTTATTTTACTGTCAATCTATTATTTCTATTGGTAATTTATTTTGGAAGAAAGCAAAATTTACTGTGAGAATAATATCACAAAATCCTGAATGAAAATTAAAAACTATTAGTGTTTTAAATCACACATCCATAGTCACTTAAGAAACAACTCAGTCACTGATGTGCAAAACAGTCAGCCAGAAGTTCATTAATTCTTTTCAAATCGGCTCTAAGAAAATATAAATACCATTATGACTGAAAAATAGCAATAAACATTAAGATGTTTTGAGATTTTAAATTCATTTTACTACCAAAAGATTTAAAATCCTTTATCTCTTAATATGTACAAAACCTGACTGCAAATGGATCAAGAATGTCAACATGAGACATGATATCCAGAATTCGATGATGAGAAATTATGGAGAGAATATACTTGAAATTCTTGACAAAATGTGACTTTCTGAAAAACCATGAGAAAACAAAATATTTCTGTATAGAAAGGACACCATCACTTAAATGCAGAGGCAGTCAGCAGAATAAAAATCTTTACAAACTATATATCTGAAACAGGGTTAGCATTTAGAATATACAAAGAGCTAAAACAATTAAACATGAGGAAATAAACACAGAGAGGCACATCTGGACAATGTATACAGACTGGAAACCTTGGGTCAGTCAGTCCTAAATGGGATGTCTTCATCAAACGCTTTCCCCAGAGAGAACTATGTGAAAAAGAGAAGCAGAAGGAGAAAGATTTTAAGAACCTTCGAGAGTAAGACACTAAAGATATAGTATCTTCCAGTTACAACAGGACTGATACACTTACGAACTCACAAAGACTATGGAAATATACCAGGAGCTTGAGAGATAGAATTGGACAAGATTTCCAGCCCTAATAATGATGTTATCTTCAATGGACATCTCCTTTAAAGGGAAAATAGTTTTCTCCAATGGACTTTCACTGAGTATGTTAATCACACTTAGGGCTGGCTCCATGCTCATTAGTTGAGGTTAATAAAAGAAGAATGCAATTATATTATTGTAAATCTTTGTCTCATATTGATTTCTTTTTGCATTTTCTTATCTTACTGGTCTTTTGCTTGTATAATTTTACATTCAATTTTGTGATTTTGTGTTTTCTGTGTTTTGTGTGTGTGTTTTTTCTCTTTTTTTTTCAGTTTCTGTTTTTTTTTCCCCCCCTGAGTTTATTTTACTTTTTAAAGGGAGAGAGAGAACAAGGAAGGTAGATTGCAGTTGGAGATGTGTGGAGGGGTAGGAGGAGGAGAAGGAAGAGGAAGAAAAGGAATTTTGATCAGAATACAATGTATGAGTTTTATTTTCAATTGAAAAGGAAAGAAACAATAATCTAATTGAAGTGGTGTATAAAACTAAACAGAGAATTCTTAAGAGATAAAAATAAAATAGCTCAGATGCATTTAATGTAGAGGAAAATCCCTATGTTAAGGCTAAGGTTTATATTCCTGGGTTAAATCAAAGGCATGTTTTATAGATGGAATGTAGGTATACTTTTAATCCAGTATTCAGAAAGTAATGGCAGCAAGCACCTTTAAGTCCAGTATGCAGAAGGCAGTGATTGCCCGTGCCTTTAATCCCTAGAAAAAACAGTGGAAGCAGACACAAACACAGGAAGCAGAACCAGAAAGAGTCAGTGTCACAAAGAAAGTGATGTCTCAGATGAGTCAGAGTAGATGACAAAGTGACTAATGAGAAGAATTAGCAGAATAAGGACACAAGGTGTGTTCTCTGCTCAGTAAAGAGAGCTACATAGGAGTTAGAGTCAATTAAAGAGTCTGTTTGAAGCTCAGTAGCTTGGAGAAGAGTTTGAGCCAGAAAAAAAGTGAGTTGAATAAGAAGAGTCAATTCAGAAGGAGATAGACAGTAGGTCTTGGAAGACTAAGGCTGAAGCCTTCTAGGCTAGCAGTTTAAATGTTCTAGATTGCAGGAAGACTGAAGCCTTCCAGTTCAAGGATTAGAATAGACTGAAAAGAGACCAAAATGGTGTAAGGCTCCAGGTCTCTGGGCAAGAATGTGCTTAATTAGGAAAAGAACAAAGAACCAAAGGCTATGTTGGTGAATCAACACCCACATTTACAACTACAATTTAGAAAATGATCATCACCCTTAGACATTGGAAAATGGAAATTAAAATTACAGTCATAATGGACATGATTAACAAAGCAAAGAATACTATTTGTGAGGTTGTGGGGAACAGGAAACACTTCTTAATGACTGGAGAGAGTACAGATTGATACTCCCCAAATATCAGAGTAGATAGTCCTCAAAAAGCAAAAATAAAAAAAAAAAAGCAATTTATCCACCATTTTACTCTTGATTGTATAGCCAAAGGATTTCATTTCCAATGAAGGAAATATCTGCTTATCCATGTTCGTTCCTAGTCTTTTCACAATAAATAGTGACAACACCCTAGATATTCATCAGGTGATGAATGAATAAATAAATCGTGTTATATTTATATAATGTGATACTATTCATCTAGTAAGAAAAAGGAAACTTTTGACTAAATGAATATAGCTGAAAACAATCATTGTGAGTGAGGTAACCTCAAGTAAGTCAAAATCACATGTTTTCTCTCAGCTGTGGAGGTTAGCTTTGATTCTTCAGATATGTATTTTTCATTTAGAATGACCACAGAGATCAAGAAATTACTAATGTATGCTGAGGCAGGGCTTTTGAAGGGCAAGAGACAGAACATACAGTTATAAAGGGTTAAAATGAAATTATGAGCTTAAAAAAGGTATACACTGAGAGGATGGCAAAGAAGAGGACAGAATAAGAGGAAGAATATAATATTAAAGATATTTTCTTATAGTCATATTGAAAACTGGCACTGTAAGTATCAAACACACACACACACACACACACACACACACACACACACACACACACACACACAATGAGTTAAAATGTCCTATAATGGAGCAACAATCCCCCTAAAGACATTTGAGGCTAACATAAATATAAAGACCAGTGTCAAGTAAGTGCTTCAACTTTTGGAGTCACTGAATATTAAGGTCCCATAACCCCACAAGCATTGTAGACTCCTGTCAATGCTTTGATTAACTTCTAGAACTTATGATAAAAATTGGAAGCTTCATGCCTGGTTGGCTTTCATAGAGCTAGGAAGTGTTATGACCCCAACTGGAGGAAAAAAAGCAAACATCAATCATACCCATCTGTAAAGAGTTTGAGCTACTATAATAGCTAGTTTGGAAAAATATGACTATTTCTGCAATAATGGCAAGACTATAAATGAATGTAACAAACAAATTCTGATTAAATATAATTTCCAATCTGGAGATGAAATCCATACATTGAAATCATTGTTTAACAATGAAAGTGATGCTAGATATGTCACAGGGACTAGAGAAGAAGCTATTATAATTCCACAAAATGGACATAGTATTAAACAAAATCCTATGATTTATTCTTCTAGCCATAGACTAATAAACCTTTTGATTCCCACCAGGTAGCTTCTATCTGTTGTAGATGGTGATTAACATAAGAGACCGACAACTGACAAAGGTAAAGAATGAGACATTTCTGAATGTTTAGACCTAAATGAAACATATATACTGCACTCCATGCTCTCCAGGCTTTGTGTTCATTTTGGGGGAGACAGAAATAGTGAGAGTCAGAGGTGATGGACAACTACATGAAACATCTTTTGGATACACCAGGGCAAATGAAACATGTGGATAATAGTGATAATGACAACATGCCAAAGGCCTGTGTGCCTGGCCAAGCCAGACCAAACCCTAGCATAGATAGGGGAATTGGGAATAAAATCCTTAATTTATTGAGATAAATGATGGAGATTTGCCACAATTTTTCTATGCAATAGTTAGCTTATTATTGAAATTAAATAAATTTTTAGTACACCAGATTCTATCATCTATTTATATATTGTCTATTTTTCTATCATCTATCATCACCATCTATTATCTTTCATCATCCAACCTCTGTTCCTTCCTTTCCCCTTCTTCTAGCTTGCCCTTTATTCCTCCTTTCTTTCTATCGATGTATCTACTTCTCCAAGCCTTTCTCTCTTCCTACCTAATACCATTTTTTCATTTGCATTAAAATAACCTGAGATATTTATACTAAGCTAGAAATATTTGAATACTGATAGATTTGACTCTTCACACTTCCTACATTACTGTATTCTCTTCTGACTTGTTGATGAACTTGCACACTAACAGTCTAAAGTAAGAAAATCCATACCTACCACCAACATATGTAATTATACTATTTCAAATTTACTTAATTATCAAAAATCATATCAATATTATTAACCCTAATTCCATTAAACAAGAATGCATTCAACAGGGGCGTGTACTGAATTATCTTTTCTTTTACATACTTCATTCATTTCTTAAATCACTTGATATGTTCTGTTTCCCAAGTGCCATTTCCTTAAATGGTTTCAAAATCTGTAATACCGTTAGATTCTTTTGCCACAGTGTGCATCCTTTTCTAAAATGTTTGATGTCCTAAATATTCTTTTGCACATGCATTCATTAATTTTTGTTTATTATGTGGCAGAGATGTTCATGCTTCAAGAAATTCAAAAGTACGTGTATACTCTATGGTAGTATTGTACATAACAGTTTCATTATACTTAATACCACTTTGTATTTACTTTCCTCCCCTAACTTAATATCCTGAAACCCACTATTATATTCCTTTTTACTAACATTAACATTTTTTTTCTATTCTACATATTACATAATGAAAACAAAATAGAAAAATATTTAGATTGATTTCTTTAGGCATGCAAAGACAGACCTCTTTTACCATCTTATTTGATTTCATAGATTTTATTTAATTTAGAAAATCTAAAAAAAATTAGTTGCATGACTATAACAATATTTATTCTTCCATTTGCCAGTTTAAGCACATTTTGATTGCTTTCACATTATAGAAGAGTGAATGAAGCTGACTTACACTTTATTGCACAGTTTGGTGTAATGTGTATCAGACCACAACAGCTCCATTGTTACTCTCTTTACTTTTCTGCTCTTTGACTATCATACCTCTTAATTTTGACATTTAAATAGATTTACATTGAAACGAATTCCATTTTGATAATATCTTCCTGAAAGAAAAATGATTTTGAAGTTCAAATAAACATCAAATATAACACAGAAAAAATATATATCCATTTTTAGCTGACTAATAATGATAAGTAGCTATTAATCCCTGTAGAACTTCTAGAGACCAATTATTTTAGGGAAATTTTAGTTTCCCCACACAGCTGTCAAGAGGGTACAGGAATCCCTTGCATACATATGCATAGTCTTCTCACAGCAAACTGAACCACCTGGGACATTGATCATAGTCACACAATAAATCATTTTCAGAAAAATTTAATTGTTGGCATTAATTTCACCACTGATGTTGAAAGTCATATAGGTTTTGTCATTTGTACAATTCATCACGATAATATCTTATGCAGAATTTCAACTGTCATAAAAATCTTCTGTATATCAATTCTTCCTATTCTCTCTACTCCAACCTTTCTCCGTTACTGATCATTTTATGGTACCTAGATTTTTCTCTTCCAGAATATCATATTTTGGGCAAATATTGAATATTGGCTTTTCAGAATAACTTCCTTTAGTCAATAATAAATATCTAATTTTTCATTCTTCTATTTTTTCATTTTTTAAATTAATTAAGTTAGTGTATGTGTGTGTGTGTGTGTGTGTGTGTGTGTGTTTCTATGCATACTATGACACACCTATGGAGGCCAGAGAACAATTTGCAGGAGTTGGTTAACTCCTTCCACCAGGTAGTTTCTGAGGATCATCCTCAGGTCATCTGGCTTGGGAACGGGTACATCCTTGACAGCACATGTTCCTCTTTTATGGATTGATAGTACATTACTCAATTTGTTCTTTTTTGCCAAGAATCAGTTGATAAAGTGTGTTTGTCTTGTTCTTCTGGGTGTATAGAATATTGGTGTCTTTGCTACTATCTCAATAAAATGAATACTTTTTAGTTGTGAATATGATGAGTACAACTGACATAATTTGGAGTCAATAATAGATTTCTATGTCTTCTGGCAATAGTGATTACCAAAATAATAAGTTATACTGAATACAGAAAACATTTTATTATATTCCAATTTAGATGTTACTATGAAAGACTATTATTTCCTACATAGAAGGCAGAACATATATCTCCTTACAGAGTATATATTTCCACCAGATATGCATAAGTGTGAATAATTTTATAGATATGTAATATATATATATATAGATAAACACATTTATATAATAAGTAATAAAAATGTAAAATAATTGCAAAAATACCCCCTTACCTTTAGCGATTTCTATTCCAATAGTCTCTTTAAATTCCACTTATTTTATAAAAGTATTTCAAAGCCATAAAACACATTTAAGAAATATTTGTTTGATTAATAAACAAATAAAAATAAAATATCATTAATCTAGGAAAAGAAACGTTAAGGAAAAGAGATAACTGACTGAGATATGAGGAATATAGAGAGGTTGGTTACAGAAAAATCAGAGTGTATTATATAAATGCATGAAAATGCCAAATAAAAAATTGGATTAAAAAAAAAGATTCTTATTCAAATGTGACCTTACTGACAGACTTTATAAACGTTTAATATTGTGAAAATAAGATTTTTGTATAACAACGTATAATTTATAGAATTAAATTTCACCAGCATTTTTTTAATGCTAAGCATTTCCGTCTATCATTCTTAATTCAAATTCCACTCTGAAGTCTGAAGCAGTGTTTCTTCAAGAAACTAATGGAGCATTTGTCTCTTGTAACAGAATAAATGTGAGCAAGTTTTCTCATTTCAAATTCCCTGTTGTTTTTATATCTATAAAACCAATCATACATAACGACAATTTATCCCCTCCTCTCTTCAAATCCTCTAAAGCTAACAGCAATGTCGTGTCCTTTAAAGTGATAATATTTAACTATTTCATAAAATGTCATTAGATGCCTATATTTTGTATTTTATTAAATATCTTAAAGAAAATTAATGTCTGTCTGCCAGAAATGACAGCTTTTACTTTGCTACATTTTGATACAATATATTTCACCTGAAAAAGGAGGGGATATCACGGAATTTTATTCATGATTATTCTCAATTTCTCAGTTATTCTACTTTAAATGCTACAAATATAATAAATATTTCAACTTACGTTTAAATTGTGTAATTATATAAAATTAATACTTTTGCACTAAAATGTAGGTACTTACATATCTTTAAAGTTTGTAGAGAGAGAGAAGGAAGAGGAAGGGGAGGAAAATGTTTGTGCAGCTATAGATACACGTACTTTCTTACCTCAAATTTCTTGGCAGGAAGTATCAAGTTTTGAGAGGGTTCTGGGGTCAGATTCTTGTGTACTCATTGACAGAGACGATAATGATGCTCCTGACAGCACTGGGATACTGCACACTGTATGACAACAGGCTTGAAAAGACATCACAGAAGGTGATAATAATGAGGATCAGCAGGAGGACATATTTCAGGCTGTGAGACTGGGAAGGTATCATCCATTTGATGGAACAGGCTGAGCTCCATATCCGTGTGGATGTCATTCTTCTTTTATTGAGAATCCTGCTGAAATAGATACCCTATACTCTAGGAGAGACTTTTTGTGGCAGTTTAAAGAGACTGCAAAATATTCTTCATGCAACAGCAGGTTTGCAGAATGATAAATCCACAAGCAGGGAGGAAATTTGAAAAGCAAGTGACTTGAGAAATCACCTGTGGATTTTAATTTCATCATAAAACAGACACAGCATGTGAAAGTGTATTTTACATTCTACTTATTAATATTAAAAATAAATATTGGCTTTCCTGACCTTTGTCCATCTTTTTAAGTACATACGGGATTGGATTATTGTCACATTTTAATAGCAAGGTTTCCAATTCTACCAAGTATATTCCTCTCAGCTTGTAGTTTATAATAAAATTTTTATTTACATAGGAATTAACATAAAGAGGGTAGAGTCCTCTAAACCCTCAATTATGTACTATTATGAAGTTATTTCTTCTGAATTGAATGTTCATTCCTGATGGCAAGAGGATAATTTGTAAGACTCAGAAAGTAAACAACTTAGAGTTCTCAAGAATCTCAGAAAGTTGCATGCTTTACAAGCCCTCCCCACAAACCTCTAAACCAGCAAACAATCACTGGGCAGGGGGAAGTCTCCACCAAAATGAACATTTATAAACTTCACTATTTGCGTGGCATCTTTTCTGTATTTAAAGCTACCCTGTTATGGTCAGTTTACCAATGAGGGTAATACATTTAGGTCTCTTTATTTATTCACATTTCTTATAAGTTATTTGAAAACAGAATCAACAAAATGTCATGGCAGAACTCATTTTGCTGACATTATTGTGTCTAGAATTTTTGTTCAGGTTATCCTTGAGTGTACAGCACACACCTGCACACACGTACACACATACACGTGACACACAGTCCCTCAAGCAGATCAGAAGGAAATGTTTTGAAGTCCCATGTCTACAGTGGCTAAATATCTATCCCTGGCTTAAGTCAGTATGAAATTCAATTTGCTGGGAACAATGAAGGTAATGCTGTCCACATTCAGCAAAAATCAAGGTGAGAATTGATTGCACTTTCTGTCTCTGAGCTTCCCTTCTCATTTACTTTCAAAAATTGCCTTTAATCTCTATTTGCAATTCAAAGTCTAATATTGCAGTCCCCAGGATTCTGTTTTGGACTCTGGCATCTGTCTCCTTCCTTAGTTATATTATTCATGCTGATGATGTTATATCTCATCCTTATGACTCTCACCAAGATCTCAATGTTCTTTACTTAGTTGCCTTTATGGGATTCCAATGGATTGTTTAAAGTAACTTGTCAGCTCTGAAGCTTTTGATCCAAATCTTCCTTCTCCTGCATTGTAAAGGCTCGTCACTGTCAACTACTCAAATTCTGGAGTCAGAAAATAGTCTTACAAAGTCTAAATTCTACTACCCAAACATCTTTAATTTGTCTAATTTGTATTTTTAACTATAGATCCTTTTCCTCCCGCAAATACCCTCCTGTGTGTATATTTTGTAAGATATGTTGAGCATTTAATGGGCAAGTTAAAATAAACTTCTCTGAAAGCAGGAATTATGCAGCCCAGTTCATGATCAAAGGAAAAAAATTGAATATATGCAAGGATGAATAGGTGGATGTATGTTTTGTAATTAATTTCTCTTATGATTTTTTTCACTTATTGTGAATTGCTAAAAATGTACATGCCATGCTTACAGAAAGAACATATCTGGCACTCCTGTGTTAATTTGCTAATGTTTTCTCTCTCTCCTTAAGAGTGCTTTATCTCGTCATAAATATTTATTAGTAGGAATACACTGTCATCTTAAGCACTGAATTTATGCAGTTAAAATTATTTGTAAATAGTACTCAATAATTAGTAGGTTGAAAAACAAATAATATACTAAGCACAAATATACTATAAATTTTAACCAAAAAGCTCTTTATCAGTAAAAGCTGGCCTATAACAATGGCTTCAAACTATTCAAATATCCTTACATTTCTAATTATCTGTGGCAATCAACTGATACACCCAGTAAAGTTATTTCAAACATCATGAACATTATTATTAAAAACTTTTCTATTTTCCTTAAGATGTTGCTCTTGATGTTTTTGAAGATATAGTTGATTTTCATAGCTGTAATCTCTTTCTAGGTCACTGTTTTATTCAAAAGCAACTTTTGTAAGAAGTTGTATGTGTCATTGCCTGCTGATAAACTAGGTATTAACACATGCAACTTTTTAAATTTAGGTTTTAAAGATTTATTTTGTTTATAAATATGTAAATGTCTATGTCTGCCTGTGGGGCGGTGTACATGATGAAGATTTACTTGGAGGACATAGATGCTGTTTTATCCTAGGAATGGTGTTAAAAACAGTTGTGAGCTTTCCAATATGGGTGCTAGGAACCCTGGTTATATATTTGAGCACTATGTGCTCTTAATGGCTGAGCCATCTGTCCAACCCAAGACAAGTAACATTTGAAAGGTATTTCTTAGTTTTCCCCATTTTTTATATGTATCAGTGTTTTACATAATGTTTGGCTATGTACCCCATGCATGCAGAAAATAGTATAGGATCCCCTAGGACTGGAGTCACCAGCAGTTCTGAGTCATCATGTGTGTGCTGGGAATCAAGTCAGGGTTCTGGAAGAACACATAGTGCTCTTAACCACTGAGACATCTCTCCTATAGATGTTGATTCATTGCAAAAAGCCATTTAGTTTTGGCTAATTCAATCACCTGTGCTTAGTTTGGAGCCTGGGGCATTTTAACCACCATACAATCTCATCTTAAGACTGGCATGGAAGGCTACAGCCTAGTCTCCATATAATCCAAAACATTTAAACTTCAGAGACTTATTGGTGACTGTGACACACTGACTAGCTCCTCTTGATCTGATTCTTCTGGTTCAACTCATTCTCTGTTCTGGCACAAACTATTTTCCAAGCTGATTGGTTCAAACTGATATTCTGAGATGGCTGACTGTTTCTGACTACACTCTTTTGACTTTGTCTGACTCTGGCTGATTCTCATATTGCCTCAGACTCACTCTTTCAGTCTGATACTCACTTCTGCTTAGCTGCTTCTGTGTCTCTGCCTCATTCACCTCAGACTTGCTTCCTTGTTTATTTGAGTTCTCACTGCCCTGTATTGCCTCAGTCAACCTCTCTGCTTCTCTGTCTTATCCTCTGTCTCCCTGAGATGAGAGCCTGATTTTCTATCATGAGAGTTCAACATGTCCTCACTCTGCCTCACTCTGCCAACTTTTCTTTTGATTTGTCACTTTACCTGTCCTTTACTCAGACTCAGCTCAGAAGTCACTTCTTGTCTGGCACTAAACTCCTTCTGAGTTCTGCTTCTCTTTTGTGGATTAAAGGTGTGTGCAACCACTGCTTTCTGAATAGTGGATTAAAGTTGTATGCCATATTCCTTTTACCCTAGAGCAGCCATGCTGATAGATTAAAAAATTAAATATTTCTCTATACTCTCTAGCCCAATAATCAACATTTTAAGGTAAATTATATGGAATACTAGGAAAACACTCTCCACACTCAAGTATTCTTAGTGTCCTAATATTTTGTTGTTGTTTTTATTGCTCAGGAAGAATAATAGTTCTTTACTATTATTTCATAGCAGCACAGTATTTTTGAATGCCTGACATTAAGCCTGCTTTATGAAGCCAATTAAATTCAGTTTGATCTATCACTCTATCTTTTCCTGTGTATTTACAGGCAGATCTTCCTTTGAGGTGTAGGTTTCTATAAGTGTGAGTAAAGCTTACACCTGGAAAAGGATCAGTAGAAGATAAAATTAGTTAATGGGGAAGGCTATGTGCAGAGTGCATGAGTCAGAAAAGAGGAAAGATGCCTGGATGGGGTTACAAGCAAAACCAAATGTAGAAAGGAGAAGGCATGAAAGGACACACTTGTTTGAAAATGCTGTATGAGCATCCGTTATTTCTATGTTGATTTGAAAAGTAAAAATGAATATAATAAAATTCACAGCTATTCCTGTGGCTGGTCAGGAACTTTACTCTCCAGGTGTATTGGTAGGATTTTGAGACTACAAATATTTCTTTATCCAGAATTGAGTCTTTGCTTTGGGATGACACACTGCATGTGGTGCTTTGATCTGCACCTTTCACTTCTCCCTCTGGGCTTTAGCTCCATGGTGACATTCAGAGGAAGTACAACTAGAAAAAAAAAAGGTCCAGCAAAACTCTTTTCAACTGATCATTTATATATAAATGAGGTACCGGCTGTTCATATGTTATGACTTAAAAAAAATCAGTAGCAGTAAAATACAGTACCTGAAACTCTTTCCAATTGAGAGATACTTTAAAATTTGTAGTACAAACCAATGGTTTAAAGGTAACTTATGATAAAAAAAATCATCATGCTTTAAAATTTGTCTTAAGATGTATTCTACATCTGATTCATAAAACTGTAAAATAAAATCCTGTTACAGCTAAAGGAACACTGTTGTCAGGTTTGATTCATGTTTCCATTGCCCAAACTTCAAATCAGGCTTGGCATATTTATCTCTATAATAACATATTATTCCTGTTTGGTGAAAATATTCACATCCTTTGTTGTAATTTTTGAAATATGTGCTGTACTGCAATTATCTACAGTCACTGTACTGTGCCATCATATTGTAGATTTTTGCACCCTGTTCTACCTATAACTCTTTACCCATTGTAACTCTATACCTATTGTAGTGGCTAAGCAAGGATGACATGGAGGCATGTTCATGATTGCAGGCCTGTCAGACCTGAGCAGAGGGAACTACCATCACGGCATTTGCCATACTGGACAGTGGAACCATGATCACCTGAGCTCAAGTGTTTTTATTGATCTTTCCATCTTCTGAGATCTTATTCAATTTGTTTCTACAAAGACTTAAAATTTTTGTCAAACAAATCTTTCACTTGATTGGTTAGAGTCACTCACTACAAGATATTTTATATTGTTTGCGGTTATTGTGAAGGATGTTTTTTCCTGATTTCTTTCTCAGTCCATTTGTCTTTTGTATATAGAAGGATATATTTTTTCCATCCAAAACTTTTATTTTTGAGATTATAATTGTCATATAAAATTTCTACCTACTTTTTTTCTAAACTCTACCTTTTCTCTTTCAAATTCATGCTATCCTTTTCAAAAACTGTTACTCAAGGCATATATCTATATGTATATGACTATATTTATTCTAAATATAATCTGTTCATATTAAGTTCTGCAGTGGAGAGATAAGGAAGGTTATCGTTCTCTCAAGACATACCTGTTCTATATGAAATTTTTTCTTGATCTAAAGTGCTCAGTTTCTAGAAACACTATAAAAAATTATCAGGGGTTCCTCCAGATTTCTAGACCATTAAAATTTTCATTTTTTTTTTTTTTTTAGGTAAAGGAAGATTTATTTTGGTTTACAGCTTTAAGGGATACACATCATGGCTCAAAAGGTAGGTTCATTCATACATCTGTCTGGATCAGGAATAAGAGATAAGACAGGAAGTAGGGTCAGGTTATAAGCTTTAAGGCCCACCCCCTATCAACTAATTTCCTCTAGGACAGCTCCTCCATACAAAGGTCCTACAGCTTCTTCAAACTGCACCACCTACTCTGGGCTAAGTGTTTAAAGGACAGATTCCCATACCGAACTAACTTCCTTATGTATGTGCTTGGGTCCACCAATCTATATCATTTCAAAATCTAAAACATTTTCACTTTTACTAACAATAGATTCCTTTTTCTTATAAAATATCTTATTTAAACCCTACCCACACCATACTCCTCTGTGTTCATCCCCACCTTTCCCACCACCCAGATTTACTCCCTTTATTTCTCTCATTAGAAAGGAACAGGCTTCTATCAGGTAATAACAAAACAAATCAAAATAAAATACAATATGATGAAGGAAAAACTATCATATTGACGTTAGACAAGACAAATCAACAAAAGGAAAAAATCCCCTAGAGAAGACACAAGAATCAAGGACCCACTCATTAACACAGTCAGAAGTCCCCTAAAATTACTAACTGAAAGCTATAATATATATGCAGAAGAACTGATGTGGCACAGTACAGGTCCTGTGCCTGCTGCTTCTGTCTCTGGGAGTTCATATGAGCTTCATCAATTGATTGAGGGGGCCCTGTTCTCCTGCTGTCCTTTGTCCCCTCTGGTTCTTATACCTTTTCAGCCTCCTCTTTGGAGGTGTTCCCTGAGCTCTTATGGAAGAGATCCAGTGGAGACATACTACTTAGAGCTAGAGAAATGGCTCATGGGTTAAGAGGGCTGGCTGCACTTCCAAAGGACATGGGTTCAATTCCCAGCATCCACATGGCCACTCACAACTTTCTGTAGTTCCAGTTCTAGGGGATCCAACACCCTCACACAGATATATATGCAAGGAAACCAATAAAAATAAATTCAACACTTTCAATTTGAAGATTTCAGATATTGTCACTGACTCTTAATGGAATGGGTGTGGGGTATTTGGTGTCCCAAAACAAGTTCAAAGTTGAGCACTGAATAAAAGTTCACTTAACAAAATTACCTCCTGTGTTCTCTCATCACAAAAGTTTAGGGTAGGAGAAAAAAAATGTTGCTTCCTAGAGACTGTCTAGTATCTCAGACTGTAAACACAACATCATAGTTCAGAAGTAAACAGTCATTTTACAAATAAAATAATTACATTTCTTAAAAAAAAAAAAACACCCACATCTAGTATTATGTTTATGGACCTGACAATTCTCTCAAACTGTGAGCATTTATCTCCGAAGAGATTTTCTATCTTTAAGAAAGAGATAGAGAGTGAAAGAGAGATAATTTTTTCACATAATATAGCTGATCATGATTTCCCCTCCACTAAGCCCTCCCAAATCTTCACTGCTTCCTCATCCTCCTAAATCCATGCCCTTTCTCTTAATATAAAGCTGATAACTCATTACAATAAGACAGAAAAAAAAAGAAAAAGAAAAGAGAAAGCACAAGAGACACTTGAAGACAGAGATGCTCAAACATAAACACCATGAAAACAAAATTAGAAAGCCTAATATATAAGCGAAGAAAAAAAAAACCCAAAAAACAAAAAACATACTCAGATGAAAATCCTTCAAAAAATGTCATTTAGGAGATTTTTGTGTTGGTCATCTACTGATTGGAGGGGGACCTGCTCTTAAATGTGGTTTGTACATCCAGTATGACTCCATAGGGCAAACCAAAGTTTTCCTTTGCTAGTGGTTATTCTTTGGAGATAGCTTCTGGTTTAGGATTGGAGTCTTATGTCTACTTCCCCTTTCAGCATACGGAGCACATTTGGCTTAGACTTGTGCAGTCCTTGTGAATGCTGCCACATTCTCTATTGTTTCACCATCATTAGACCTGTTCTGTCTAGAAGGCCTTCTTTCCTTGGTGTCCTGCATCCTGTCTGGGTCTTAACAACTTTCCACTTCCACCTCAGTAAAATTCCTTGAGCCCTAAAGAGAGGAATTTGATGAACACATCCCATTCAGGACTGAGTGTTTCAAAATCTCTCACTTTCTACACATATTCCTGTCATGAGTCCCTGTATTTGTTCCTATCTACTGTAGATGAAAGCTCCTTTGACAATGGCTAAGCAAGAAGACATTGATATATGAGTGTAGAAGAATGTCATTAGGAGTCTGTTTGTTATTATATTCTTATCAGAATAGTGGTATTTGGTTTTCTTCTAGGCCTATGGCCTATATAGTTTCAGGTTCTTGACCACCTGAGCAGTGTCAGGAATGGGTGCTATCTCACAAACTGATCCTTAATTCCAAGAAGAGTGTGGTTGGTTATTACCATAACTTTGTACTGCTATTGTACCAGTGTAACTTGCAGGCAGGTCACTATGGTAGATCTCAGGTTTGTAGTTGGGTTGGTTTTTGCCTTTATCTTTTAGTACTGTGCAGAGTGTTCCCAGCACCATGAATTCTGACTAGTCAGTAGAGGTAAAGGCTCTAGGTGAGCACCAGTTTGACATTTCTGTGTTCAATAAGTTATGTAGGGGTTGTTTTCAGCAATAGTACCTTACTGTCAGTTTACAAAGAGCATGTATACAGATGTGGCTCTCTGTGTTTATTTCCTCATGTTGGTAATAACCTAAATTGTTTGGAGGCTTCATTGGACTCTTTTGGCCAACAATGCTATTAGATGTAACCTGTTCCTGGCACAGGAGATTCCTTTTGATGATGAGAAAGTTCTAGATATAGCTTTATCTATAAGGATTTCTTTCATATATATAATCTTTACCTCTAGTGTAATCACCTATTGTATACATATCTTATATTCTTACATGGACTATAGTCTGCTTATCAAGAATATACAAGTTAAAATATACATATAAGAGAATACATATTCAAATGTGTCTTTCTGTGTCTGAGTAACCTCCCTAGGGATGATTTTTTTTCTACCTACATCATTTATCTGAAATTTTAATGACTTTTTTAACTGCTGAGTAATATATCATTGTCTAAATATATCACATATTTATATGCATTCATCCATTGACAAATGTATAGACTGTTTCCAATTTCTGGATATTAAGAGTACAGCAGCAAAATACGGATGATCAAAGTCTCTGTAATAGGATATAAAGTCTGCTAGTGTATACCCTAGAATGAATCTTGAGGTAGATACATTCACAGCTTCCTGAGGAACTAAAATTCTGATTTCCAGTGGGTATATAAGTTTATATTCTTGAGAGGAATGAATGAGTGTTTCCCTTATGCCACATCCTCAGCAGTGTGAGTTGTCAGTAGTCTTATTGATTTTAGGTATCATGATTGATGTAAAATGAAATCTCATAATACTTTTTGTAGATAAATAGCCCTGTGTGAAGACTAAGGTCTGCACCGCAGAGGTCTGCATTCAAATGTTTGTGTGTTCTGGACAGAATGTAGACACTTCCTTAATCCCAGATTTGAGGAAGCAATGGTGGTTCGTGCCTTTAATGCCTAGGGGGAAAAAAAAGCCAGAAAAACACTGGAAGCAGAAACAGGAAGCAGAAATCAGAAGGAGTCAGTGTCACACAGGAAGTGACATTTGAGATGACTCAGAGTGACTGTCAGACAAAGTGACTAATCAGAGGAAGGGTTAGGAGAGTAAAGACATGCCCAACTCTCAGGAGAAAAGGGAGATTCTCAGCTCAGTTATGGAGAGTTAAATAGGAGTTAAGTCAGTCAATTGAAGCAGCAAGTAAGACAGTCAGTTAAGAGAAGCAGACAGAAGAGTCAGCTGAGGAGCAGTTACAGAGTTAGTTGAAGAATGAGTTCCAGAGAAGTGACAGAACCTGAGGCTGGAGTGAGTCACAGTGCATTTAGTTTAAACAGTCAGTTATAGAGGCAGGATGGAGCAATAAGAACTTAGGGAAAGATACAGAGACACAGCAGAGCACAGAAGAAGAAGCACAGAACAGAGAATGAGTTGAACCAGAAGATTAAGAGTTTAGAAGGAGCTAATTAAAGTGGCTCAGTTATCAGTAAGTCTCAGAAGGCTAAGGCTGAAGCCTTCTAGGTCTATGCTAACAGTTTAAATGTTCTAGATTATACAAAGGCTGAAGGCTTCCAGTTAAAGGACTAACTCTAGATTGAAGAGAGGCCAAAATGCTGTAAGGCCCCAGGGCTTTGAATAAGAACCAGTGATTGAACTAGACAAAAGAATAAACTGTACTCTGCCTCAAACCAAGGGCTGTATGTGGTGAATCTTTATCAACATCAACAACTTTTGATTTAAATTTCCCCAATTACCAAGTGTGTTCAATATTTCTTTAAGTGTTTCTGAGCCATTTGTGTTTTATCTTTTGAAAATTATAGGTTTAGATCTCTTCCCATTTTTAATTGGGCTGTTAACTTAATGTTAATTTTTACAACTTTATATATTTTAGATATTATTCCTCTATTTGATGTGTAGTTAGTAACAATTTTCCCCATTCTGTAGCCTGCCACAATGTCCTAATGATGGTGTTATTTGCTATACAGAAGCTTCTCCATTTCATGAGGTCCCATTTATTAATTTTTGTTTTAATGCCTATGTTAAAGGTATTTTATTCAAAGCCATTTCCTGTGCCAGTGAGTCCAAAGATATTTCTCATTTTCTCTTTTCTCATACTTAGTGTATCTAGCCTTATATTGAGGTCTTTGATTCATTTGGAGTTGAGTTTTGTACTGGGAGATAAATATGGATCTATTTGCATTCTTCTATATGCAGCCATCCAGTTTCATCAGCACCATTTGTTGATAATGTTGCCTTTTTCCAAGTTTGTAATTTCTGCATTCTTATGTAAAATCAGGTATTCAGAGGTGTGTGCACTTGTTCCTGTGCCATTATTTTCATTCCATTGATCAACATGTCCATTTTTGGCCAATACCATGCTACTTTATTACTACAACTCTGTAGTTAATTTGAGATAGGGAAGGTGATACATCCAACAGTTGTTTTATTATTATGGTTTGTTGTAGCTTTACTAAATTTTTCTGTTTTCATATGAAACAGAAACTTTCCTTTGAATTGTTAATAATTGTATTGGAATTTTCATGGGATTGCATTGAATCTATAGATGGCTATTGATAGGATAGTTGTTTTTACTACATTAATCTTCTTGGTGCCTGAGCATGGAAAATATTTCCATTTTCTGATATCTTCTTTAATATTTTCTTCAGTGTATTAACTTTTATAAAACAAATATTTGACCTGCTTTTTATGTTTTGTATAATGAAATAACTATATATATAATGATATATATATATATATAATATACATATTATGCATGATATATATGGCTATATACACACACATATAGATACATATAGCCATATATAATATATATATACCATATGTATCTACATATATGTGTGTATATTTATATATGTATGCATATGTGTGTGTGTATGTGTGTGTGAATGTATATATATATATATATATATATATATATTCATTGTATACATTATATATCTACAAATTTTGGGACTTATCTGGACATCCAGTACAGGAGTAGCCTCTGTTGACACAAAAAATATAACAGAGAAGTCCTTCTCTTTAACAGATAACCATATAATTTCTTAGTAAACAGAAAACAAGTTTTTGTTGGCATAATAACCGATGTTTTTATTTTTTTGTTATTTCTTGAGAAGTATTATACCATACTTCAGAATTCTAAATTAAAAGCAACACTAGAATAACATTAATCAGTCATTCCATGTCTGACTAAATGCACATGTGCAAAGCATTAATCTAAACAAAATAACTTTAAAAATAAATCAATAGGCTTCTTATTAATGATAAATGTTACTTTCTTTAAAAACAATACTTATTGGTACTTTATTCATGATCTGTTTATAAAACAGAGTTGTTCTTAAAAATCAATTTTTATTGATATTTTATACAAAGTTTTTATGAAGGCAAAATAGTTTTGGTATTTGTACGCATGAATAAATATAATTTAAGTGGGATCTGAAGTGAGTAATTTCAACTACCATTTATATAGAAATGCATTTCATTTGCAAGTGTTTTACAAAATTTGAAATTAAAATTTTAAAAATTATATTTTTTCTACCTTTCTAAATTAATTTACTCTTACCATTCAACTAACTTAACTCACACTCCTTCACTTAATGTGTGAAGCCTTGTTACTTCAGATTATGTTATTATTATATGCCTTCTCATGTATAATTTATAACTCAGCAAATGTATCTTCTTCGTCTTTCTTCCTTGTACTGTAGGCAGAGTATTCAATTTCAACTAATCCTTTCATCTTCCTTCCTTCGAGAATTTGGAGGCTAGACTGAATATAATATTTCTTATAAAATCAGAAGCAAGGTCAGTCTTTGAATTTTACAATCCAAATTTCCCATAGGACGGAAGATGATTCCTGGGAATCAGCCCAGCTATGGTGACTACCATGAGCTAATTATTAACGGTTTTCTCTGAAGTTTCTACTTTAAAAAATAAAATAAAATTTTTGAGTGCAATTTTAAAATTGTAATAATGAGAGAAAACTAAAAGCAACAAAATGATAGTTTTTTTGAGATGTGATAATTTAATATTAAAAAAAAAAAGAATCTCTGTAAGAGTGATTTTATGCCTGGAACTTTTTTGAAGTGTATCTGAAGACTTAAAGCACTGAAAGCTGAATCAGAAAGTTTTATCCTGACAGTATATCTTATAAAATTCCTTAATTATAATTTAATGTTATTTTCATCAATGCAAATCATAATCTATTCTTTTCATTTATGGCTATATCCCTGAATGTGATCAATCCTATCTGTCTTACTTCTTTAATTTTTATACTTTGGTTTTTCTGTATATCTCCCTCCCTCTCTTTCCCTTTTCCCATCTTTCTCCCTTTCCACCCTTTCCCAATTCTCATCACCTCTACCCCTCTTCTTTATTTTCCCTTTCCATCCCCTTCTCATTTCCTCTTCCTTTATCTCAGATCTATTATTTCAAATCCTTTCTTTATCTGCAGTGATTCTTTCTGAAACACACATAGTAATGCCTTAAAACTGGCATCCACATGTAAGAAAAAGCATGTAATATCTTTCTTTCTTTTGGGGTCTGAGTTACCTCAGTCAGTATAATTATCTTTCAATCTACTCATATATCCGAAAATTTCATAAATTGAATTTTCCTTAACAGCTGAATATTAGGCACAAGAATCAGATGCCCACTCAGGAGTCTCATAAAAACATCAAACTTGGAGCAATAATATAAGCAAAGAGGGTGTGGTGCTGAAGCTATGATTCCTGCTTCAGTCTCTGTGAGTTCATATGCACATTACTCATGTTGATTTAGAGAGCCTTGCTTTCTTGGTGTTCTCATTCCCTCTGGCTCTTGTACTCTTTCCTCTTCTTCTGGGGACTAGGGAGTAGAAAGTGATCTTCCAAAGAAAGGAAGATAGAATATAGTATTATAAAGAGATAAAGGGAAGACTAGAATGAGAAAATTAAATAGGAAATGGGTGGGGGAAAAAAGGCTAAATGAGGAATATAGAGAGGGACAACTAACACAAAAGGGTATTGATAAGGTATATGAAGGCCTAATACTGTAGAATCTTCCTGAAATATATACATTCAGTAAAGGGATTTCAATTGAATCACCATATAATGGGAAAGACAATGCTCCAATTAAACAGCTTATACCATCATGTAAAATATTAAAACCAGCAATAGGTCTTACTGAGTCATTGGCCAAAGGGGTTTAATAGACTTTCCCAAATATCACAGGCTTTTCAGAAGGCTATTGTTTATTCTATGTAACGATGTTAAGTCCTATTGCTGAAGAAACCACTTATTGATGTCTGCTTAAAATCAAAAGCTTTTTTATGCTTGTTTTATAATTTATGCCTTAGAATTGTAGCTTTATGGCTTCCAGCAACTTTAGTGAAAATAAACAGTATGCTTATCATTTCCCCTATAGTTGCTATTGGTTACTGAAGAGCTTGTTATCCAGTAAATATTCGGTAAAAATTATAGACACTATATAAAAAAGATTCTATGAAGATTAAACAGGAGTCAAGGCTGTTCAGTTTGGAAGGTACTCAAATTTTTACAGGTATCTCTGTGTTGTTAGACTTCTATCACCATGACAAAATACTAGAGAAAAATAACTTAGAAGGAAGAAAATCAGTATTAATGGGGGGTAGGGGGATTTAGAGCCTTCTATCTAAGATTATCTGGATCCCTAATTTGTACCTAGGAAGGCATAGTCAGATGAGGTCTGCTTAGCACACAGTAGTTAGGAAGCAAAGAGAGAGAGCAAGAAAAGATTTCCTGTAATACCTTCAAGATCTGTTCTTTATAATCTATTCTACTTCAAATATTCCTCATCTCCTAAGGGTGCCATCATCTCCCAATAACACCATAGGTTAGAATGAATCTCTTAACAAGGATCTTTTGGAACTATTTTCAGATCATAATAACTCCTAAGGAATTATTGTGGCATTTGAAATAGGTATAGTGTGAATAAATTATTGTATGTCTTTCACTATTGTTCTTAGAACATTCTAAAGAACATTGGCATTGTGAAATATTCTACTATTATATTTAGCAGAGGCAGTCATTTCTCACTGTTTTTACTCATTGTTTGTTTCTATCCAAAACAATTATATGCAGAATACTTTTAGTTATATTATTCATTGTAAAAGTTAGAAAGGTAAAGGCCTGTGGATGATGCATGGGAAATTATTTATTTATTTATTTATTTTTATTTAATTGTTGATGTATTTCTTTGTTAGATAGTTGTCTTATTTGAGTCTTAATCTGATTTTGAACTTGTGGCAATATTACTGTCTTAGCCTCCTAAGTGTCAGAATTACAGGTATATGCCATCATAAGCAAATTTCTTAGTAACAATTCTTTATATTATTCATTTTATTATTGTATACTAAATTTGAGAGAAAATTTTAAAAGCCATTTAATTTACAACTATGAAAGTTCATCTTAATATAATTGATGAGATGCTTATGCTTTTCTTAAAAAAAATTGACCAAGATATTCCCCAAACTCTGCATACTATTATACAGCCCTTGCTGAATTTGAAGGGAAGCTCCTAGTTTAGAAGATACCTTGAAATTCACTTGGAGGGTGTGGAGGCTCCTGAGCTAATGTTGGCATTCAAGCATCCTCCCTGAATACTAGTTTTCAAGATTCCAGAATGCATCAGGCAAGCTTCAAAAAGAGAGAAGAAACCAACAGTCCTACCCTGGTATGATGCCTATTGTACCATAACAGTGACCAGCATGCAATTATAATCCAAGAGTGCAGTAGCAGCATGCATTTTGGAGGTAGCCAAAAGCTCTCTAATCAGGTTTAAGACTCACTCCATAAGAAGGAAATCACTCTTGGAACTGTAAACGCAGCCAACTAGCTACGAGTGAAGTCATGGATCTTGGAGAACCTACAACCACTGCTTTACTATACCTTCTTAATTCTCTAACTACGTTCTAAATATTTGTCCCTGTTCTCACAGATAAGTATAGTTCCCTTATGTCATCAAGGAAAATTCTCTTTGCATAGGATGGACACCATTACAGGAAATCTCAACCAATCAAAATACAGAGTGGAAGATTCTAGTCCCAGAGGCTACATCTACAAAACAACTCTCACATTTAATGTTCAGGGAACATTTTGAAAAGTGGTAGAAATATTGTAAGATCCAGAGGCTCAGGGAGTTTGCTATGAGACTGTATCTCCAAGTAATGTCAGAAGCTGTGCTCATAAATTCTTACCAATATGGTTGCTTAAACATGAGCTCAACAAGGACAACAATAGACTTGTCAAAATGGGTAAGGGAAAGTCCCTGAGGACTCAAAATTACACAAAGAACTATAGGAAACTAGGAAATGCTGAGAGGAGGGTAAATAGTCTTCCTCAAGGGGAAAAAAAAAAACAGACCAATTGACTATCAAAAACTAAACAGTCTGCCCTGAAAACATACATACAAGTAACATTATACAGACTAAGCAGGTTATAGTTAGGAATGTATACATATACATTGGTACATTCATGTAACAACCATTAATGAAAAACAAAGCCATGAGAGAAATGAGATGTATATGGAAGTGTTTGCAAGGAAGAAAGAGAAAAGGTAAAATGATGTAATGATATTGTAATCTAAAAATAAAAGGAAGAACAACAAAATGTGTATCAAAACAATATAAGCCTTCTTTTGCTTAGGATAATAAAAGATTAAAAAATATGGGAGCTTTAGTTGAAACTGAATATTTCTCCACTCAAAAGAAAGTGCCTGGGAGCAGAGCACTGTGGTAAAATGCTTGCCTAGCATGTGGGAGGCCCTGGATTTGGTGCCCAACAGTGACAATAAAAAGAGAAAAGAAAATCTAAAGCAAGTCTCTTAAGGCTAAAAACATTGAAACACTGTGTTAAAATTCATTTCCTTTGATGATAAGGCATACTAAAAATATGTAAGTGAAACATAGAACTAAAGAAAGAACTTGTAGTAATAGAGAAATGACTCAGAGTTAAAGAACTCTGACTGGTCTTGCAAAACACCATGGTTGAGTTTCTAGCTCCTACAAGGTGGTTCAGAAGCTTCTTTAACCAGTTCCAGGGTATGTAACATCCTCTTTTGCCTTCCACTGGCATTATACACAACAGTGGTTCATGTACATAATGCATGCAAACACTAATACACAGAAAATAGAATATTTATAAATATTTACAGAAAAGAACTTGCTTTTACACAAAAAGAAGGAATATTCATATGAATGTTTACATGGACGTTTTGCATATGTAAATAAGCATTTCTTTGTGTAACTTTGAAGATTTTCTGTATGGAATTCTATATATAGTAATAGGTGCTTTCTCTTCACAAATTATCTTTCTAAACAACACATACAATTCAAGTTGAAATATTCTAGTTAACATAAGTTAACATATATAAATATGTTTATATAATAAGAGAGGATTCATTATAGCACACATATGAAATAAATAGCATGTAAATAAGTAAGTGACACTATGCTTTTCTGTATTTTTTAATTTTAAAATTAATATAAATGTGAAAAGAACTTCAGGGTATGTAGAAGTCTTCCATTACTTTTTTGGACTCATGTTTTCTAGTATCTGCACATACCATAAAACATAGCTTCTAACTTTACCTTCCACTGTGAAATTTTTAATTAATATTTGTGATTATAATATTTATTCATGGTATCTTTCAAAAATATGATTCATCAAAATTAGCCATCTCTAAATTGAGTAAACAGTGGGAAATAAAGAACAACTCTTATTATCAATTTTTCATAGTCTGATGGGAAATCATTAACAAATGAATTATAGCATTTACCATGAGAGGTAGAATAATCAGAAGGCAGTATAGACACCCAGAAATGGTCAACATGCAGTATTGTAGGTAGGTCAATATTCAACTATTAATTGGTACCTTTTCTTAATCTTTTATTATGTTGCAGATATGACTTTCATTTCTATGAAATGTGTTGTGAAAAAAATTCTTATCTGTATCCACACAGATTAAATTTAATGATGGGCAATTATATGAAAGAGAAGCAACCCATCCAGCTATATGTCAGAGTCAGTCAAGTCTTGAAAGACAACTGGATATGAGCTTGGCAACCATTTAAGGCATGGGAAAAGACAGTGTACAGAAACTAGAAATCATGCCATCTGGCACTCTCTATCTCAATGAAGAGAGAATCTAAAAAAGTCAATAAGGTGAATTCTCAGTACTGTCTCCATGGATTTATGCAAGTATAGAATACATGGATAACAATCAGGATGACTAATGAGTTCTTTCTCATTACCATATACTTCTGGGTCAAAAATGAAGAGTTTTGACTACTAGAAATCCAAGTAAACAGAAAGAAGCCACCTTTTAAGCCTATGATGGAGACTTAGGTGATAATTCAGTGGGTAAAATGCTTGCTTGACTCAGGAGAAAGAGGACATAAGTACAAATGCCCAAAAACCATGCAAAGTCAAGTTTGATAGGCACACGTTGGTGAACTCATATCTCCTACTTAGGGTAGAAGCTTGAAGCAGGAGAATATGTGGAGGATTACTGCAGCTGGGGTGGCAGACCCAGCAATGAAAACAAATAGATTAACTCATACATGGCAACGTTCCATAATTTAAAATTTTCCTCTTCCGTCACGGCACATACACAAACACACACAAACACACACAAACACACACACACACCTTAAATGAGAGAGTCAATGATAAAATAAACTATTTTGACCTTTCTCAGCTCATAAACAAAATATATAACTAGTTCTAGCTAAAGCAATAAGGTAATAAAGGAGATCAAAGGGAGACAAATTGGAATGAAATCAAAGTTTCTTTATTTGCAGATCATATGATAGTATATATAATTGAGCTCCCCAAAAATTCTACTAGGGAACTCATACAGCTGATAAACAGCTTCAGTGATGTGACTGGCTACAAGATTGACTAAAACACATAAAACCAGTAGCCCTCCTATAAACAAAGGAAAAATAGACTAAGAAAGAAATCAGGGAAACAGTCCCCTTCATAATAGCCTCAAATAACAAAATATTTTGGGGTCATTCTCACCAAGCAAGTAAAATATTATATGACAAAAACTTTAAGTCTTTGAAGAAAGAAATTGAAAAAAATCTCAGAAGATCAAAAGATATCCATGCTTCTAGATTGGTATGGTTAATACAATAAAAATGACTATCTTACCAAAAGCAATGCACAAATTCAATGCTATGGGAGGATGGGAAAGGATACAGAAGGGACCAGGTAAGGAGAGGGGAATGGGAAAAGACAATATATGAAGAGATGCCCAGAATTGAAGGACATTTATTGGGTTACCAGGAGGCCTAGTGCAATGGAAATTCAACAGAATGTACCAAGAAGATTCTAGAGTGGATTTCTAGTAATGGTGGATAGGGAGCCTGAACAGGCCATCTCTTGTAACTAGGTAAGGCTTCCAATAGTGAGACTGGGACACCATCCCAGACACAAAATCTTCAACCTACAACCTATCCTACCTGCAAGATCTGCTGAGAGAACAGATGGGCGTAATCTCACCCCAAAGGAGGGAGCCCATGGCTGACACTGTAGGACAGGCTAGGAATTACAGATAGATATCAGGGAGATGATTTCTAATGATAACCTTCCCTGGTCATATGCTCATAGATGGGTACCTGGCCCAGTCTTCATCAGAGGAGCTTCATGTGGCAGCTGATGGGAGCACAAACAGGCTTAATGCCAAATATCCTGCTGAGTTCAGGGAAAGCAGTAGAACAGGGGGAGGGAGGATTGTGGGAACAGATAGATCTAGGACTTCAGGAGAACAAGACCCATGGAGTCAACTGACCAACACTTTTAGGGGCACACAGACTGCAATGGCAGACATGGAACCCACAGGGTCTCTTAAATATATCTTACTTGTTTGGCTTGGTAATCTTGCACAACTGTTAAAAGCTGGAGTGGTGGTGGTGGGAGTGGGTATCTCACCCTTTCACCTGCCCTTAGGACACATTCCCTCCTACCCTCAGTGTAGAGATTAGTTCCAGGCTTGTTCTATCTTCTTGTGTTCTGTTTGAGTAGTAACCCTGGAAGGACTGCTTTTTTTCTGAGGAGAAGCCTGTGATGGGAAGTGGGAGGGTATTGAGGGGTTAGATCTAGGGGAGATTAGAGATAGGGGGAACTGGAAGAGTGGAGCAAGGGGAGGAGGGGGGTTGGGATGTAGTATATGAGATAAGAAAAATAAATTTAAAAAAATTGAAAATCAAATTACATATCTTCATCAATAAAAAGATTTGTTAACTCCTCTATTAATGTGCTAAGAAAGCTAAAAGATGCTTAGTTAAGAAAATACAGTGGCAGTATGTGTATTTCTGTCAGTTATGGAGTGTTTCCAGAGTACTAGGTATATATTACCTATAGAAGACTCGTAAAGTATCCCTACATAAGGCTTATTACTCAGCTTGTACTATTGGAAAGTGGTGGAAGCCTTAAGCAATAAGGTAGCAAGAGAAGATTTTAAGTAGGTAGCAGAAACACACCCTCTCATATCATGTGATTTTAGATCTCTTCATCTTTCTCTTGCTTTCTGGCCATACGGTAAGAATATTTGTTCAATAATCTCTCTTCTCACCAGAACAATTTGTTGTCGGCATAAACTTCTAGAACTTTATCAAAGAAAATGTATTCTCTCAGTTAATGGATCATCTCAGTTTTGTTGTTGTTGTTGTTTCATCTTTATCATAACAGAAACTTGTCTAGAATAGTGCTTCCATAACTGCCTTTGATAAGGTAATAGAGCAGAGTCAGTTCTGTTCATTCTACAAGTAGAATTGAGCCTTACATTTCCTTTAGCTCTTGTTTCCAGTGTAGTTTAGAGATGAACTAACTGTAGCACACCTCAATTTTCTAATCTAAAATACACAGAATGTAAATAAGTGGCTTCAAATATATTTGAAGTCACTTGAAGTTCATATTTACTGAAAGAGAATACTCATAAAAGTTACAAACATATGCTACTGTCTTCCACAGAAACAAAATATTTCTATCATTTCTCTTTTATTCTTTGTTATATACAAGAAGTCAAATTAAAATACAAATGACTTAGATTACCTTCCAAACTGTACTTTGAATATTTAAATGACTAATAGGAAGGTGAAATAACTTTAATAATATGAACAGATATAAATCAGCTTGTAACATTTATAAATACTGTCTGATCCTATCCTGGAAACTGTAAGCAGGATATCACAGTGCTTACTTTTAAGCCCACAACTGGAGAGGTGAAGGCAGGGGTATCAGGAGTTTAAGGTTATCACTAGAAACCCAGTGAGTGCAAACCTAGTTGGGTTACCTAAGATCTTGTATTAAAATACTAATCAACAAACCAATCAAAAACAAAAACCTGAAAAGTGAATACACAAAAAAGTCATTTACAGAAAGAATAATAGAACAAGTTAGTCTCTACCATTATTGCACAAAACTTTGATTTCAAGCTATAAATATTCAGAAATTAAAATGACATGTGGAATTGTTTTATTTTTACTTACTTTTCTTCTCTCTTATAAGATTTCCACTCTCACTCCTTCCATCTTTCCACTTGTTCCAGCTAACCCCCCCATCTGCCCTTTCCCCCAGATATAGCCCGCAGACAAGAGCAGTCCTCCCAGGGTTACCACTTGAACAGGGGCATGAGAAGATGGAACCATGCTGAGCATCTACCACTATATCAAGAGATGGTCAATGACCCTCTCAGTCTAACCTGTAGAAGTTCTGCAAGAACACCAAGCCAGACATCCACAGATATATTTAGGGGATCATATAGACTCCAAGTCTGCTACATGACATGGAGAATTTTTGATAATGAACAGATTAGTGGATAATCAAAAAGATCTAAATGTATAAACCTTATGAAAAAGGTGTGGTGATGCCAAATTATACTTCAATGCTAAAAGATAGAGAATACTAGATGAATACACCCACTTTTGGCATCCTCAGGCATGCACAGACACACACACACACACACACAAACACACACACACACACACACACACACACACATCGTGCACACATGCATAAAAATATAAATGAGTGGCATCTAAATCCAAAACATATTGTGTAGTAAATACTGTTATTAAGCTGAATTGTCTGAATTAATGAATCAACTGGTGAATGTTTAATTCTACAATGTAAGACTAGACTGAAAATTTACATTATTGAGGGTGCTTCTAGCTTAAGGGGACAGGAATTGAAATTTAAAGCAGTCTCTCTTTCTAGGTTCTGGTTGAACAAGACATGTGCAATAAAACAGAAACTTTTGGAAATATTACTATGTGAAAGCAATTCTTTATACTTATGAGAATTCTTTTGGTATTTGTTTTTAGACTGACATGACATCTCATATTTGTGAGGTGCAATATGAAATTTCTGACTTATATATGCATTGGTCATGAACATCTCAGGGTTATTAGAATATCTATAGTTTAAAATTTTATAATATATAAAATGAGTACATTCAAACACTCTTCTTCTATTTACTTTAATATCATTTTTGTCAATTATTTTTACCTTTAAGGTAAATATAATTTTAGAATTAATTTATTAAAAAGATCAACACTTTTTATTTTGTGCTCAAATATTTCATTTATTATAATATACTACATGCTCATACTTGCTAAATATGACAAGATTCTATGCACTTTATGGCTGGATAACATGCATTCATTCATATACACATACACATAGACAGATGGATAGATAGATACATAGATTGATCGATCGATAGAGACACACAGAAAAACGTGTGTATGTCACATTTTGAAATATATCACTCTATTGACAAATATTTAGCTTGATTCCATATCTTGGTTTTGTGAAGTTTATCAAAATAAACATGGAAGTTCATGGCATTTTTTCACTCTATTGATCAATTTTCTTTAGGAATGCATGAAGATGATGAAGTACAATGAAGTCTCACTTTAGCTGTGGAGTTATAGGCAATTAATAACTACTGGAAGAGGAATAGTCAGCTTTCATTATTGGTGTGATCACTGGCATATTGATGGTCCAGGGCAGGTCGATGAGTAGGTGGCCCAGATGTGATGGTTATTATTGGAAGTGTTCTACTAAGGAGTACACTATGGGCACTTTACATTCTATGAACAAATCTCTGTGCTTGCTAATGTCTTTCTTTTAACTTCAGTACCTCCTGAAAACTTAAACAATTACAAAACAAAAGCATTCACATTGCCTTGATGGCATGGTGCCTTGGCGTTTCAAGATTCAGTGGAATGTATGGGTTATTTTTTTTCTTTTTTTTTAAAGATAAATTATAGCAAAGTAAAATATAATAAGATAAAACAAAAAGTATCACACATAAGTTGAACAAGACCAACAAACAGAAGTGCCCAGGAGAAGGCATAAGAATCAGAGATCTACTCTTCACAGGAATCCCATAAAAATCACTAAACTGGAAGCCATAATATATATGCAGAAGATAACCACAAGCCAGCACAGGCTCTGTATACACTGGCTCAGACTCTGTGGATGCATATGACCTTTGTCGTGTTGATTTAGAGAACTTTGCTGTCCTGGTATCTTCCAACCCCTCTGGCTCTTACACTCTTTCAACAATCCCTCAGTCCCTGCTGGTTTCCCTGAGTCCTGAGGAGGGGAATTTGATGGAGATATCCCACTTAGTACTGAGTGTTTCATGATCTCTCACTCTCTGCATATTGTCTGATTATGCTGTAATTATTCCCTTATGCTGTAGGAGGAATCTTCTCTGATGATGGCTGAGCAAGGCATTGATCTTTGAGTATATAAGAATGTCATTTGGGGGCTTTTTATCATTACATTATTTTTTAGACCAGTAATATTTGGTTTTCCAAGAGGTCTCTGGGCTATCTACTCTGTTGTTCTTTGTGAGTAGCTGATATGGGTTCCATCTTGTGGAGTAGGTCTTAAGTCAAATAAGATGTTGGTTGGTTACTCCCACAAACCTTATGCCACTATTGCCCTAGCATATCTTGAAGGGACGACATCATTGTAGATCAAAGTTTTTGTGGCTAGCTTAGTGTTTACATTTGTCTTTTGGAGGTGTGCAGAGTATTTCCTGGACCAAAGATGTTAGAATGTAGGAATGAAGATACCATGTAGGCACAAGCTCAACTACTCCACGTTCAATGGGTTACGTAGGTATTGTCTTCAGCAATAGGGCTGTGTTGTCAATTTGTGGAATGCAAACTATTGTCCTGGCAATATCCTGGGTTTTGAGGGGATTCCCCTGGGATACCTTTGGCCAACAACTCAATTATATGTAAACTTATCCTCATACTAGGAGTTCATTTGATGACATGAAATGGGTGGTTGGGACTCTATCTTCTCCAATATTGCAATTTCGTTTAGATTTCCTTTATATACACATATACTAGGAAGCTTCTATGTATTCTATTTACATATTACCCATCAAATGGCCCTTAATTTTAACTGGTTTTTCCTGTATTTTCTCCGTCATTTCCCTGTCCCATCCTCACTTGATTCTCCAGTTCCAGGACCAACACCATCAATCCATAGCTATGTTAAGAATAATAAAAAGTTCTATCTGTTCCCTCTGGTCCCTTACTCTATACCTACCCACTATGGTTCTACATATTACAGCTTGGTTTTCATTCACTTTATGGAGTAATGTGGGTAATTTTCTAATGTGTGTAATTTTTTTAAAACTATGTTGAAATACCAAGATCCTTTAGCATTTTTATGCCATATCTTGCCATTTATTATAGCAGTGTGTTAAGATACTTGATTTTTATTTTGCTATTTAGTTAAATCTCTATACTTGATTGCCAATTAAAAAATATAATGGATTATTGCTATGGAGTTATTTATAGTAAGTAGATATAATTGTGATGCCTGTTCATTTATTCTGTTGCCTCAACTACTACCAGCAGTTAGCATAATGTAATTTTACATATGCTGTCAGTGATAGAAATGAACCATCCTATAATAGAACATACTACACTCTGATATTTATAAGGATGAGCTAAGTTATTGTAAATGCATGTCAATGCTACATATGACCAGGTAAACAACATATTTTTAAATATATACATAAGCAGTCCCACACAATAAGGTACATAATTATTTTTTATATTATAATTTTTTTGATACAGATTCTCACTATGTATCTTTGACTATCCTGAAACTCACTATGTGGTCCAGGCTGGCCTCAAACTCATAGAAATCTGTGTGCCTCTGTTTCCCAAGTATTGGAATTAAAGGCATGTACCACTATGCCCAGCAATGTACACACACTTAAAGACAGCAACACAGAAGTAAATCTATATGCCACATGTATATTCATATGTAACATATATCTGTGGAATAATAAATAATGATAAAAATTGACCCATACAAAGTATGTTGTTCTTTCATCCATATGAACCACTGTATATCTTTGTAGTTACTTTTAGAACTAAGTAACTTATAAATTAATATGAACAGCTGTTTATATGAAAAAGTCATTTTGCATGTGTAATATTGGAAAGTTTGCTTTAGACATGTGGCAGCCTTATTTAAACAATCTGACTTCTGTCCTAAAGTGCTGGCAGTACTTTTGTGAAGTACTTAAAGTCCATCATGTTTACATTCTTAGACTCAGCAACAGAATTTCAGGGATTTTTTTAGCTATATGAATATTTCCATAATATGGTAATTCCAAAGCAAGCATAAAAATTTTAAAATATCATAGATTACTATTCATGAAGGATTAACTTGAAAAACATTAGACTTGAAGTCACTAAATTATATCCAACAAAATAGTGTGCCATGAAATTGCAATAAGAAGTTTTAAAATATAGATAACATCATAGCTTCAATAAGGGAGTCACTAATATGCATTATCAATATAGAAAAGACACATTAGACTTAGATCTTTATCTAATCACCAGTTTGTCACTGTGCACATAAACTCTGATTCTTTCCCTTCCTATGATAAAAACCAAAAAAATAAAAATACAAAAATTTATTTTGAAAGGGTTTTTTTTTTCCTTTTGGTACATATATTAATTAACATGTATGATTTAGTCTTCTTGAAGTGAAACCAAATGAGAAATTAGCTAGAAGAGATAAATGATAGACTCAGAGGAATCACATTAGCCATTAATCAAAACTATGGAAATGAAGATTGGGAATATTTTAGTTGTTTTTAACAAAGATAAATAATTTAAATTTTTATTTGATTTAGTAACAATAAAACCTTAATATGGAATAGGAGTCAGAAATGATATAGAATCTCAAATAAACCATGATAGTTCAGGAGAAAAAAAGATTCAATTCTAACGTGATTATGGATTAAATCTTTCCAGTCATGAAGGAATATCTATCTATCAATGTATTGGAGACAGACACACTAGAACAAACAAGTTACATTTTATTTATATATTTATTCATTTATTTATTTGCATGGACTTGAACATTTTAAGCAATTAAATGAGCATCATCCCAAGCCATTAGTTTTTTAGAAACAGGCTCAGCCTGGCAATGGTGGTACACACCTTTAATCCCAGCCCTCAAGAGTTTGAGGCTAGCCTGGTCTACAGAGTAACTTCCAGGACAGCCAAAGTCACAACAGGGAAACCCTGTCTTGAAAAACCAAAAACATAAAATTAAATTAGAAACAATCTCTCTAGGCTGCTACATCAACCTTTATCTTGTCATGTTGTCCAGTTTAGTCTCAATCATGCAGTATCTGCATGTGGATGTATCTGACAAGTGCTGAGGTTATAGGTATGGATTACCACACCTAAATGTAAACTTTATCCTTAAATATAGTTTAATTGAAATGTACACACACTGGCAGTAAGTTGTAATGTTGCACAATCTTTAGGTTAAAAGCCGAAATGGAAAGACTGTATCCAAGAAAATTATAAATTTCCATAAATATAACAGGTTCTTATTATAGCTGTGTGTTTCAGTCTTTTGCCCCCATATCTTGAAGAAAAAAATTACCCTCACCAAAGCTTACAATTTCCTATTCTGTATCAGTAGTTCTATACATCTAATATAGACACAAGAATTTGTTCATTTCATACTGTTTCTTAAGAGTTCCATAGAAAAAAAATACTACTTGACCAGAACAGAAAATTTTGAAATTGTAGTTGTAGAGGAATAGACCTGTGTGAAAGCTAGGGTCTACATTCCAAGGGCTACATTCAGAGGCCTGTGTAGTGTAGATAGAATGCAGACACACCTTTAATCTGAGTATTCAGAAGGTGGTGGTCCATACTAGGTGGTCCCTAGAAAAAATATTGGAAACAGACACAGAAAGCAGAACTCAGAAGAAGTCAGTGCTACACAGGAAGTGAGGTCTGAAATGAGTCAGAGTGAATGGCAGACAAAGTGACTAATCAGAAGAACAGTTAGAAGAGTAAGAACATGCCCAACTCTCATGAGAAAAGATGGTCTCCCAGCTCAGTTAAAGAGAATTATATAGGAATTAGAGTCATTCAATTAACAGAGTCAGTTGAAGAGTCACAGAGAATGAGTCAGTTGAAGGGTCAGTAAGAAGAGTCATTTGAAGAGCAGTCAGTTGAAATAGTCAGTTACAAAGACAGGATGGAGCAGTGAGAGACAGAGCTACACAGAGACACAGAGACATAGCAGTAGCAGAAGTCTAGAGCTAAGAATGAGTTATATCAGAAGAGTAGAGTTCAGAGGAGCTAGTCAGAGGGACTCAGTCAGCAGCAGGTCTCAAAAGGCTATGGAAGACGCATTCAAGGTCTGGGAAACATCTACATTTACAACTACAAGTAGCAATATTTCAAAACTTGAACCTTAAAAACCACAGAACTCTAACTAGAGGTAAAAATGCAGCAGGTAACAATTTTAGGTAAGGTAAAAATCTGTAAAGAAAGGGAAGAAAATGATGTTCATAGATTTTGGTAAATAACAAGCATACCATCAGTTCAAACACAAAAGACCCCATTTATAATGTATTACTAAGAAAATGCAAGGGTTGCTAACAGACTCTGGCAGAAAGTTGTGGAAGATTTAACCAACATGAATGTGAATGTACATATAGTAATTATAGATAACTGGATAGTACTTGTTTTATATTAATATTATATTGAATATTGACAGATTTCAGATGACTTCATAAAAAGGTAACATTTAGAGGAGAATTCTCAAATTTTTAAAGTGAGGTAATATGGGAGGAGATAAGAGAATTTGCTAATCAATTAATGAAAGTAGAATATATACAGAAACAAAAAGACAAATCTGGATTTTAGAAATTTTACTCTGCATTCTTTGAGAACACACACACACACGGGTATGTATATATGGGTTAAGGAATTGTAGCTCTATGATTAAGAGAATGTTTTCAGTCTCAAGGGGAAACAGTCATACAGAAGAGATTATGGATACAAGAAAATTTTCAGGGTTTTTCATGTGAGCCTTCAGTGACCAGTTGAAAGGGAGACAGTTGATTGAGAAGACATTAAGGACAAATGCTACCTTCCACTTGTGAAGCTAGAAATGGTCATTCTAAATAGGAAATAGAGACTCTCCATTTATGTGTTTCTTGTACTTTCTTTTGGCTCTTTGTTTCTGCTGTTTTTGTCCTGTTTTAGTTTATTTGTTTTGTTAATCTTTTTATTTTATTTTAATTCTGCTATAGGTGTTTGCTTTCTGACTAGATACAGAAAGAATGTGAATTCAAAGGTGATAGAAGGTAAGCAGTATCTCAGATGAAATGAGAAAGGAAAAACTGTAATCAAAATATATTGTAAGAAAAAAATAGTTTCAAAAACAAGAAAGTCATGTAGAAATGCTATAGCAAAAGTGTATCTAAAAATTTAACCTATGTGCTACTGACTCAATATAGCAAGAGTAGGATATTGTCATGAGCACAGTGTGATAGAAACAGATAATCATGATTATTTTCGTCATTCTGGATTATATTTTTGAATAAATATAAACTAATGAATTATGGCAGATTTGATATCAGCCATTTTCCAGAGAGTTCTACTTATAAGTTTCTCATAAAAGCTTATACTTCATGTTAAGATACAGTTTGGAAAGTCTTACCTGATCTCAATACCCCATAAGAATTATGGGTAAATCATATTGGAATTCTGCTTCTAGTATTACTCTTTTTCATGTACAAACATTCACACAGTCTCTAATCACTTGATGTGATTTGCATTCTATATGCATTTATTTATTATTTCATTTTTCCAAAGTTGTTAATGACTTACTAAAAAGCATAAATATATAAGGTATTTATGTATGTATGTATATATATATATGTGTATATATATATATATATATATATATATATACACATACACATGTGTGTATATGTATACACATACACACACACATACACACACAAGACTGGAGTTAAACAAAAATACAATATGATTCATAACAATTACCCCTTCTTCCTTATTGTACTGCACATTTGGCCTGAAATTTGGTTGAAATTCCAGCATCTCAGGTAGTTTACTTTCTTATTGAGCTGGCTAGTTTTATGTCAACTTGACAAAAGATATAGTCATCTGAAAGGAGAAAATCTCAATTAAGAAAAGACCTCCATAAAATCAGGCTACAGGAAACCTGTAGGACATTTTTTAATTAGTGATTCATAGGGGAGGGCCCAGTCCATTGAAGATGGAGCCAGCCAGGTAGATAGTCCTGGGTTCTTTAAGGAAGAAAACTGAACAAGGCATGGAAGAACAATCCAGTAAGCACCAGAGAAGCCCAGCGGTCTCCATCTCGTGCCTCCCTAGCCTTCATGCAGCAAACATGTGCTATTTACAATTTTAGGATCTCTAGCATTTGTCCCATAGATGAGACTCAGACCCTCATGCTTTCACACCAAATACTTTAGTGACTGAGATGTCTCCCTTGTCTTTTTATACAAAGGACATAATGTTAGGCGGGTAGAAATGTGGATAGGATCTGGAAGGACTTGGGGGAGGGGAAGAAAAGGATCAAAATATATTTAAATTTAAAAATTGTTTTTATATTTTCTTAATATATTAATTTTAATATAATAAAAATATTGTTTTAAAAATAGTTATAAGATAAAAATGTTAAAATGCCACCTGTTATGTATCAATGATTTTAGAAAAGTAGAATTCCACTCATGTTCTGAAATATGAGCATATGCAAAATGTTATATATACAGTCGAGTGTTAGTTATCAAGAACCATGTCTTGAAACAAGTAGTGCTGAACTTATAATTATATGATTATATATATAATATATATAACATTTATGTTTATATTAATATATAATATATATACTATATATAATATTATATATAATATATATAATAAAATAATATATATTATATGTATATTCATTCCTCATGACTATTTTAACAGAGCCTTTTATGTGTCATTTATCAATCTGTGAATACCAAATTTTATTTTCTATATAATATTGCATTTCAAAATCTCACTAATTTTATCAAGAATCCTACTGTGAGAAATGTGTAATATTGTCAGTTTTCACTAATGCGAAAGACACTGTAAAGGACACAAGTATGAACATTTTCTTGCCACTTACTGTTAAAATATGAAATTTCCCAATATGTTGGTTTAAGGAATGCTTTTCGTCATTCCATGAAATTTTTCATTTTTTCCTGTACAACTGTTGGTTAAACACATTAGTAATATGTAATTTTATTGGCTTGATAGATGAAAATTCATACGAAATGTTGCTATATGTCTTAGTGAGTAGAGACATTTTTTAGAATCATGTTTGCTGTTTCCTTGATTTTCTTTCCCAACAACCATATATTCGATACTTTGTTCTTTTTGTCTTAGGAGTAATTTTCCTTTACTTAAAGGACATTAAGAATATTATATTTTTAATGTCACTTTCTGAAAGTATTTCTAAATGCTTTGTATTAAAGAAATATGTGGGAGAGTATTAATGTCTAAATATATATAATTATCATTTTATCAAAAGAAAAAGAAAATTAAAAACCATAAAATTAAGCTAGATGAATTTAAGTGGGTAATATATGAATAGCGTTACTCTGACCTTACACAAAAATTCTACTAATTCAATTAGCCTTTTAACAAAATATCTCTAAACTCTTGTCCCTGATGATTTGTGAAATGAAATTCTTAATCTTCAATATGAAGTTTTTCTTAAGTAACAGATCCTTCACTTTTTTTAAATGTGAGTTAATGTACAGTATGAAATTCTATTGATACCGATGTTAGAAATATATAGATGTTTCTGCCATAACTCAATATTTAATTGGATGATAATAACAATCATCCCATACCTCTATAATTTCTTTAAAAGCAGACTTTAAAATGAACTTTGTGTTCTATCAGAGGATTGAAAAATGATATTAGCATTCAAAACACTTTTATCTGCCCACAAACACTTGAGCAACTGTCCAGTGCAGATAGAATGAAATTATATTCTAGACCTGTCTTCTTAACATTGTTGCTCTGGCAGTTGAGAGAGTTAAAATGTAAAGTGCTTGATACAACGTGACATTAAAGTATGAACGGAGCATAAAATAAAGCTAGTAAATGGATGCCAGCTGCATATTTTATTCAAATGTGTGTCAAAGTCCTCTAAAAGAATGTTTCATTGAAATGGATTTTCTTGAATAATCTACGTGAAGTTTCCATGATATATTATGAAATCTAACTGAAATTAAATTGCTATGTACAACTTAACTCTTACATCATTCATACAGTTTGTGATGGTGGATTGTTGAATATGCTGCTTCCCCTGGCTGCAGAGACCTTTGGGAGACAAAGGTTCAGTGATTGCAAATGACTGCACATCTCCATTCGCAGAGTAAAAACAAATCATTTCAATAAGCAATTGTCTTGTGTCAATCAGAGTAATAAACTCTATTCTATTCCATTTTGAAACCCAAAATGCTAGATAAATAGAATTTTTGTCAGTTCATCAAAATAAAGTGACAATAACAACTATAACACTAAGCTAGCTGAATTTAAATGGACATTACATAAAAGTTTTACTCTGACTTTACACAAACACAAATTCTATTTCTTGCATCAGGGTTTTAAAAGAACCTCTTTAAATCCTTGTCTATGGCAATGTTTTGTGAAATGAAGGTCTTAATCTTCACCATTAAGGTTTTCCTTAATAACACATTCTTCACTTGATTTAAATACTATTCAGCATGCGCTCTGAAATTCTGGAGACACTGCATGAATTTTATATTATTCAACTGTACTTGCTGAAATTATTTTTAAATATTTTGTTTTAAAGAAACATATGGGAGGGTATTAACATCTTTAGTAATATAGTTGTCATTTTATCAAATTAAAGTGATAACAATAACTGTAAAAGTAAGCTTGATAAATTTAAGTGGACCTCACATAAAAATTTTCACAATGCATCTATTAGTCAACATTTAATTCAGTAGATTTTACAAAATTGTGTTTGGAACTGGAAAGATGGCTCAATTGTTAAAAGATTTTGGTGGTTGTTGTTGTTTGTTTGTTTTATTCTGGGTGTTTTGTCTGGATGTGTGTCTGTACCCCAGAGCATATCATGTACCCAGGAAAGTCAGAATAAGGCATCTTACTCCCTGAAACTGGATGATTGTGTGGCACTGTGTAGGTTCTGGGAATTGAACTCATTTCCTCTAGATGAGCAGCAACTGCTCTTAACTGCTGAGTCATCTCTCCAAACATTTTTTTTTTTTCATGACTGCTTGATTTCTAATGAGAGAGACCACTTGAGGGTATGGATCTGGATGGTTGGGATCTGGAAGGAGTTGGGGGAAGTGAAACAGTCAGAATAGATTGTATAAAAATTGAATTTAATTCTTCAAAAATTAAAGAAAGAAAAGAAAGAATGATTACAATGATTTCTGCCCTTGAAGGGAACTTGAGTTTAGTCTGACATTTTTTTTTTGCCTAATAACTACCTGTACTTCTAGTTTCAGGGGATCTAATGATCTTTATGGCTACCTCCAGTGCCCACATCCACTCTCTCTACCCCTATGACGTCCCACTATGTAAATAGCATAAAATGTTAAATCAAAGTTTGGGTTGAATTTGGTTTATTTAAATAAATCCATAGAATGTTTACGTAAAAACTATGATTAGGAAACTCAAAGAAGGATCTCTTTAACACTGCCATTCTAAATGGGCTAAGATAAAACCTAAATGTAGTCTTGATTAGCATTTTTCTTATCACTAGATGTTTAACATTTTTTTTCATATGCTTTTTGGTCATTTGTACTTCAATTATTGTGATGAGTTCATTAAATTATTTATTGATTATGTGCTCTTGTTTGAATTCTTATTGATTTCTTTTATAATTCTTTTAAGATGCTATACTTTAATTGTCCACCACAGATAATATGTTCAATATAATATATATAAATATATAAAATTAAACATATTAAACAATAAAATTAAATGAATAGGTGGCTGGAGAATGGTAATAGACATCTATTAATTTCTAAACAAACTTATTCCATGCTAAAACACTAAAAACTAAAACAAAATTAAATGCATCACTGACAATTTGAAGCCAAGAAAGAATACTTATGAGCAATTATTTATAAATGATTAAAATCAATATACTTAAACATGAATTCCCTGTGAATACTTAGTTTAATATTAAATTGTAAAATGCTAACAGAATATGTTGAAATCAAGGAATGTTCAGGAATAAGGATGATTTGAAATCCTAGACAATAATTATTAAACTTATTTGCATAAAAGTTGTAGGAGTAAATAATTTGAATAGGCTGAGGAATTAAGTAAATGTTAGGAGAAAACTTGACCATAGCTGTTGGAGAAATAGTAAAAAAATATTTTGGGTAAAAGAATTAGGACAGTCTATGATACCTGATATATATTAAAAATGCAATGAGTAGTAAATATAATTCAAAACAGAAATATGTGAGAAAAGAAACTCAAAACTTCATCTTCTTTTCTTTTTTCTGAGAGGTGTTTACTTAATGTCAGATTTAAAATAGACACTCAAATATAGCATATTTTAATCTATTAATTGATGCCTAATTTTACATTTATGACTTGCTAAGTTCAGATTAGACACCTGTATATATTCCTGAAGGTTAATATATTCAAATTAATGCACGTACAACTTTAGTGTTTATACAGTTTGACGTTAAATAAGTAGCTCAAAGAATAATTCTGTGTACATACTCACATAGTGCTTTGGTTGTGGTGTTGTGAATCTTTTAGTTTTCTATTACTGGAAAAACTATCTAGAACATGTTGGTATATTTCATGGTAAACATGTAATGCCATCACAAACACTGAAGAAACAATAAAAATTAAAGTTATGACTTCATTTACACTAAGTGTGAACATAATATTAGACTCAAAGATCTTAAATAATGAAAAAATCAAAATTAAAACTGAAGAATTATGTTCACTAAACCTTCATGCTAGTGGGCAGTACACTTGAATATACATAAATATTGTTATGAATTTATCTATAAGCCATAAGTGAGTTATAGTAATGATTTTATGTTTCATTGTTACCAAAGGTATGATGTGACAGAGTGACAATATAACAGACCTGCACACCATTTAAATGAGATATAGGAAGGAGGAAAATAATATTAGATGTATAGGAATATCTGTTGAATGTCTATGTTTTCCCTCAGAATACGGTAGACATTTTTTCACATCATTTAATCCTCCAAATAACCAATCAGGTATTTATATTTTTATTTCTTCCTTAAATAAACCATTGTTTAATGAGTGAAGTGAATGAATTACAACTCTCAGTTTAGGAACTAGGAAATTGAAATTCGAAGTAATCAGCACATACTCTCACAGCATGCAGCTTGAAGTTGGTAACAACTATTTAATCCAATCCCAACATTATTGTAGCATCAATTCTTATGTTGAAGTTTATTATATGGAAGTGAATTATCATTGATCAAAACATGTTTTTTTCCATTGTCATTCTTACTTTGGGAAGTGATTTCACAGTGCCACTGGTAATAAGAAGAGATAAATTCATTAGAGAAACATAGTAGACATACCTGTTCTGACAACTAAGTAGCCAAATTTAATTTTAACATTCCAAGAGTGAATGAAAACCTTTTTCATCATTTTCAGATGAATTAGTAGACTCTCAACTCTAGCATACTAATCCTTATATCTCCGCACATTATTTGTTTTAGTCTCATTTTTTTTTATGGAAACATTAGAACTTTCATCATATACATTCTATCTATACTACAAAATTATAAACATTTTCAAAGATTTTTTTGATACTGTATATAAGGAATTATATTTTAGCAATAGTTTTAAAGTAGACAGAATCAAATTAATTAAAAAAAAATGTTTTCCCTAAGCTTTCCATGTTTATTTTAACACATCTACTGTTGCTCTTGTAAAGCTAATATTTGGGTAGTCATTTCTGCAAGACTTTATGAGCATGGCTTCTGACATTCATAAAATACACAATCAAACAACAAACTTTCTGATCTGCTCATTCTTACAATCCTTCTGCCCCATCTTCTGCAAATGTTTTTAAAATCATAGATTCAGTATAGTAGTTATATTCCATTACTTCATTTTGATTGGTTGGGCTTTTCTCTAATAGTCGTCATCTGGTGCAAAGAGTTCTTTGTATCCTTCTTTGATGAAGGATGAGGATTCAGTTATCTGTGCTGAAAATATAGAGACATGTGACATTATATGGATTGTGCAGGCTATATTTAGAAATATATATATATATATATATATATATATATATACACATTTATGTAACAAAATTAATGGAAAAAGAGGCCATGAACTCAAAAGAGAGAAAGGAGAAATATATGGATATTTTGGGGATGGGGGCGAAAGAGAAGGGGAAATTATGTGATTATAATATAATCTCACAAAAATAAAAGAATTTTTAAAAATATGTCTTATCAATTTTCTGCTTCAAGACATTTAAAGAACTCTTTTGCAATTATGACATTTGCAATGTAAGGAATCCCTATTTTGTTAAATCCATGTACTATCATGGTATTGTAATATTCCATCTACTAAGGTTGCAGTAACATATTAGAAGCTTTGAACTTTATACATTACAGAAGAAGGATATAAGAGTTGTTCAAAAATAGGGCACAAGTATAGAGATACCTAAATTGAAAATAAATAAACTGATAAATAGATAAATAAATAGATTAACATGAATAGACAAAACAGTGGTTCTCAACATTCCTAGTGCTACAAACTTTAACAGAGTTCTTCATGTTGTGGTAAGACCTAACCATAAAATTATTTTGTTGCTCTTTTATAACTGTAATTTTGCTACTATTATGAGTGATAATATAAATATCTAATATAGAGATGGTATTATGTAACCCCTATGAAAGGGTCGTTTGACCAACAAGAGGGTTGTGACTCACATAGATGTTGAACCACTGGCACAAGGGAAGAAGAAAAGGGAAATATTATTTACTTAAATATCTGGAGACCCCAGAGTGTGGCACCAGCATCTGTGATGATCTACATCACAATAGAGAAGCTAGCATCCTGGCAGAGTTGTGTGTATGTATATCTCCTCTAGAGATACTTAGTAGCTAGATTTATTCTTGAAAGAATTAACCTGAGCTCTGTAAGAGCCACATCAATCCTTAACAGAGTGGTGACCTCAATTAGGAGAGACCAGGAACACAGTTCCACGCTGCCATTCTCCACAACACGAAAGGATTTCCTAGATTCCTAGGGCTCCCACCTCAAACCACCAAGATTTAGTGGCTTTAATACCAAAAATAATTTTAGGAATATCCAGTTTACTAAGACAACGTTGATTTCATAGTATATTATAGTATGATCATAAGTGTGAGCATTGCAACAAAGCAAGGTACTCAGAAAGAAAAGCAAGATATATACAAGCCAGAGTATGTGCTTCCTGAGGAGAGCAGATAAAAGTAAGATACCTAACATGTAGGGACAGCAACCCCTGGTCTGCCTTAGCTTCATCTGTGTTTGCACTTTTGGTGACTCTTGAGTAACATCTTAGATTTGAAAATTGTTGAGAAAAGATTTATTTTTCTTCTCATTCTGTTTTGTTAGGTGGATCTAGAGATGCTTCTTGTGGATTCTTAATGTGGAATAGAAGCTGTTTGCATGAGAAATTCAGTTGGTATCTTTTCTAGTAAATGGGAAAACTGGTGAGATTTCTAGAAAACTCTGTGTTGATGGTGCAAAAAGGAGATGGCACTTTAGAAATCTTCAGCTGCTGGAATCTTTATTGCACTGCTGGTGAGGGGACTCATTCTATTCCATAGATAAAGGGCTTCTCTCTCTTCTCACATCCCAGAATTCCTATCCTTTTCTATCCTGCAATATCACCACCTTCCTGTAGGCCTCACTACTTAAAGGTTTTAACACTTAATCATGGCTGCTATAAAGATTAACTTTCTGGTATAGAACCTTAAGGACACACTTAAAGCACAGTGGATGTGTAAAATATAATGTACCTGCCATCTGAGGTCTAAAGAAATTCCTTGGAAGGAATTCGACCTTTGTACTAAGTATTGTTCTAAGTATTTCTCTGGTGTATGAAATTTTTCTGATAGATGAATGGAAACTAGAGCAAATAATCATAGATAATTTTAAACTTCTATTAAATTACATTAGAACTATGGAACACAGTTTGAAGAACAGTAATTGAAATACTTATAAAATACTAGGTAGCTCGCCTCAACAGTTGTTGACAACAATCTATGTTGTTTGATATTACGTTTCCCCAAATCTAGCAACTAGATGTTTGTTTATTGTAGAAAAATAATCATGTGTGAAAACTAGGGTCTACATTCCAGGGGATATATTCAGAGGCCTGTGTGGTCTGGATGGAGTGTAGAAACACATTTAATCCGAGTATTCAGAAAGGAATGGTAGCAAAAACCTTTAATTACAGTATTCAGAAGGCAATGGTGGCCTAAGCCTTTAATTCCTAGAAGAAAAAAAAAAAGAAAAAAACCACAGTGGAAGCAGACAACAGACACAGGAAGCAGAATTCAGAAGGAATCAGTGTCATACAGAAAGTAAGGTCTGAGATGAGCCAGAGTGAATGGCAGACAACTGACTAATCAGAGGAAGAGTTAGCAGAGTAAGGACGTGCCCAACTCTCACAAGAAAAAGCAGCCTCTCAGTTCAGTAAAAGAGAGTTACATAGGAGTTAGTGTTTCAGATTACAGAATTAGACATGAAGATTCAGTAAGAAGAGTCAGTTGAAAAGCAGACTGAACAGTCAGTGTTCAGAAGAAGCTAGTCAGACTGGCTCAGTTAGCGGTAGGTCTTGGAAGGCTAAGGCTGAAGTCGCCTATGTTCAGACTAGCAGTGTAAATGTTCTGGATTGTAAGAAGGCTGAAGCTTTCAAGTTCCAGGATTAAGAGTAGATTGTAAAGAGGCCCACATGATCCTGGGCTCCAGAGTTCAAGGCTAGAACTGGTGATCTAATTAGACAAAAAATAAACTGTCCTCTGCCCCTAACCAAAGATTACATCCAGTGAATCCATATCCACACAAATTACTATAGAATAGGATTTGTTGTTTCATATTTTCTGGTTTATTTTGTTTTATGAAATTTAGAGTAAAGAAATATCCATAACTTTAGTATTAATGTCCTTTGTGTTGTGGGGTATTCACCAGATAAGACTGCTCAGGCATAGCTTTAGGCCAATAGAAAGTCCTTATGCAAGCAGGCAACCACACGGGTGTTTGGGATCTTAGTGCAGCACTGAGTCTTTTTCAGGATGAGCTTTTAAGCACAAACCAATATTCTGCTTGGCATATGTCAGTTAACCAGAAGCAAAACACAGACGCTAAAAAGCCAGGATTTCGAGACTTTCCTAGAACTGTGTGGACATTGATGGATTAAGCCTTTGTTTCAGTCTTGTCATGTGGTAGTGTCTGCTGAGTTTTACAGTCAGAATAGCACTTCCATCATGGAGTAAGTTTTGCTAAGGTCTCAGGGCCTACTAAGTTCTGGAGCACTGTTATACTTTGCTGAGATAACAAGTTAGTTTGGCCAATTGAGTCCATTAGTTTACCTTTCTTTGTGAGCCATCTGTTTGTAACTATCATATCTAATATTGTATCTGTAATTAATGTTATCAAAGCATTATGCCTCAGAAATATAGTACAAAAATGATAAAACACACAAGCATTTTTATGTATTTTTCATAATGTTGAACATATTAATATAGAAGGTTTTATATTGAGGTTTCATCATCAATAACAAAATACTGGGGACATATGGATAAAGCAAGATTTATTTCTTAATACTATTGATCGTGAAAGGAAAGTTTTAGCTACTTTAGTAAGACAAAAGAAAAAATGGAAAGATATACAATTTAAAAATAATAATTATAAATATTGTTCTTCATAAAAGATAGCAATATATTGGTCAATTTTTCCTTTCACCCACTAAATGAACAATGAAAATAATAAGGAAGTATAATCAGTAAGGTTCATTAATTCCCTATACTTCATCAGTGGACAATCAACATCAAAATTAAAATAAGGTGTCTTTTGACATTGTAGCAACACATAAGCATAAATATAATAAAGTATGTCTAGCCTTCATAGGTTGAATAGTTATAAAAACAAAAAATATCTAAGGAAATAGACTGATAGTGTCTACTCACGTGTAGGAAAGTTCAATATTGCAAATAGTCAGTTAATCCCATTGGGGTTTATAAACTAAAAGTAATTCACATCAAAATCTCAGAAGAGCACTTTGTAAACTTCAACAAACTGCTTCAGAATATAGAAGACACGGCAAAGGTAAAAGATGACTCTTATACTGTACACTCCCTCTTTTGCAAGGTTTCTTGAACCCTAAAACTGGATATATTTTAAATAAAAAATAATTAAACCCTTTATATTTGAGAAATGCAATAGTATCAGTCTTTCAAATGTTTTACTTTGTGTAATAAATTTGAAACTCCAACATATTGCATGAACATATACATGTATATGTGCATTTTATAGCAACCATCTATCGCATATTAATATTGAAGACATGTTCATGGGAAATGTAGAAAAAATATTTAAGCATGAGAATTATTTTTAAAGGGGTGTGTGTGTGTGTGTGTGTGTGTGTGTGTGTGTATATTTATATGTGGATGTGAGTACAGATTCTTAGAGATACAGGATCCCCTAGACAGTCACAGGTGGTTGTGAGACACTTGACATGGATATAGGAAATTGAACTAAGGTTCTATGTAAGAGTAGTCTATTCATAATTACTGAGCTATATATCCAAGTAGACTGACAAGGTAACTTTCATTTAAATATAGTAAACAATATACTTGACATAATTCTTTCATGAAATCAATAAACTAAAGTAGCATTCATTTTGAAATTTTAACAAATTGTCCTGTAGAAATAACTATAAGTAATAATAGGAAATGCAATATTAATTTCTAATACTGAAGAAAGTATTTTCTGGAAAGGTGTTCTATTTAAAGAACTATGTAACTCTACATTTGAAAACATTTTGTTTGTCTGAACTATCTTTCAAATTAGGGGTTTCTCGCATTTAGTACAAGTCATCTATTCACCCATATTATAATGATCAATGGCACTATATGTATTTTCATTCATAATCTGATCTAAACATTTAGGTACTGTACTTAAGCCATCCATATATGTGTTTTCAAATCTGATTCTGTATATAATACATTCTGGGCTCTGGATTTAGAGGCCTTTGTTGTCTGGACAGAATATAGACATACTTTTAATCACAGTAAAGCAGTGAGAGCAAACATCTTTAATTTCAGTATTCAGAAAGCAGTGGTGAACCACTCCTTTAATCCCAAAGACAAAAAAAGTATGTGGAAGCAGACACAAGAGGTAAAGTTCAGAAGGAGTCAGTGTCAGATTGGAAGTGACTTCTGAGTTGAGTCACAATGAGGACACATCCAGCTCAGAATAGAAAGGTGGGCTCTCAGGTCAGAGCAAGTGAGTTACAGAGTCAATTACAGAGTCAGTGAGTTATAGCAGTGTGCTATAATGAGAAGTCAGTCAGCAGGCAGTATGGGGCAAGAAGTCTGAAACAAGCAGGCAGGGGGAAAGGCACAAGACACAGAGACAGCTCAGCAAAAGAAGCCAGTATCAGATGCCAAGAGTGAGTCTGTTTGAAGCTGAGCAGAACAGTTCAGTCTGAGGCAGTCAGAGAGAGTCACCCAGAATCTGCTAAAGTCAGAAGAGTTTCGTCAGAAACAGTAAACTGGCTCAGAAGATCAGTTTGAACCTGGCAGCTTGGATAAGAGTTTAGGTCAGAAAAAATGAGTAAGTTGAGTTTTATCAGAAGAGTCAGAGTTCCGAAGGAGATAGGGAGTTCAGTCAGTAGTAAATCTTTCAGGCTTAAACATTTTAGATTGTATGGAGGCCAAAAAGCTCTAAGGATATTGAACTAAGACCAGTGATTTAATTAACAAAAGAATAAAAAGCCTCTGCCCTGAATCAATATATACATCTAACAAATAAATGTCTACAAAGAAATACATTCCTAGTTGTAGGAGAAAACTGGATCTGCCATTGGACAGAACAAGGCCTGAGACCTGCATGGACATATCCAGAGACAGACCTGCCCGGGTATGCCCAGAGACAGAGCTACCCAGACATGCCCAGGGAGTAGCAGCTGCAGTCTGGCAGCCAATGAGATGCTGGACTGAATGGAGGGTATAAGAGGCTTTCCCCTGTAATAAACAGAGTCTGTCTTTTGCCACTCACCTGACTCCTGGAGTCTGTGTCCTGGCTCTCTGCCAACCCTACCCCCTTGCCTGAAGGGTCCCGTGGATGGGTACAAGCAACACTCAGTAATTTAAAAATGGCCAAAAACTATGGCTAGAGAAGTTATAGGCCATAACAGAATACCTCCTGGGCTGTTTTCCTAAATTGCATTGTCAAAATGTCTTCTGAATATTATTTTTATATTTACTGACTGGTGATGCTTCTAACATTGGTTAGAGAAGCTTTTTGTTGCCATAGATAGTAGTTGACAGATACATTACTATTGAAAGACCTGAGAATATAGGACTGAGTGCTTAGCTTTAGACAGTTATAGCAACCTCTTTGAAAACTCAGCCTTACCCTTAAGGTTCAAGAAACCTTGCAAAAGAGAGAGTGTACAGTATAAGAGCTATCTTTTACCTTTACCATGTCTTCTATATTATGAAACAGTTTGTTCACGTTTCCAAAATGCTCTTCTGAGATTTTGATGGTATGCAGGTATACATGTATATGTCCATGCAATATGTTGGAGTTTCAAATTTATTACACAAAGTAAAACATTTGAAAGACTGATACTATTGCATTTCTCAAATATAAAGGGCTTAATTATTTTTTATTTAAAATATATCCAGTTTTAGGTTTCAGGTAAATTGAAACAAAATCTATTTCTAAAACTGTGTGCTATAAATATGGGAAAATATGCCAAACAATGATAAAGTCTCCAAACATATATTACTTATATATTTTTTGATAAAATCATAAAAAAATCATTCAAAGGGTGTCAGAAGATTTCTTCTAATTTTGTCATCAATCACAAATAGCTATGCCCATTCTAAGATATCAGACTTTATCTTGAGAAACCTGACCTATCAAAGTAGGTTTGCTTTCTATCCATCACACAGCACTCAGAATCTGTTGCTTTCTGGGCTTTCTTTCTTCCCATACATGTCATGTCTTCTTTTTGTTTCATATCATGAAAACCTGCTGTTTAAAGTGCATAAAAGTAACTGATTTCTAACTGAATATTCAGAATGAACACTTTTGATTGAGTTTGAAATATACCTAAATCTGATCAATTTCAACAAAATTCTAGTTATCTCCCTTGAAATAAAGCAAACAATTTTCTGCCTAAATACTTTAAAAGTAATCTTCCATGTTGTATCCATCTTTGTTTTTTCACTTGTGGAATGAAAACTTCATGGAATCATTTTTCATATGTTCTTATGTCTCTAGAAAAAGGAATTTACCACAAGATGGTGTCCAGAAAATTTGATTCTAGAGTGTACCTCATTAAAATAAAGTAAGAGAACAGCAATTTAACATTATTTAAGTGGAGTACTGACTTAAATGCCTCTTTCCTATACTTTAAAAAATTTGAGAGGAAATAAAATATGAACCACATTTGTAGAAGCCCATGATTCTTTCACTTAAAGGGACTGCTTCCTCCTGGTAAATATGAAACAATGAAGAAAGAAATATGACAGACATTCAACACAGTGTCCCACTTCTTACCAGACATCCTCTTTTTCTTCCTCTCATTGGAGATGAATGCTACATAATCTTAAATCAATGCACTCTTCCTCTGTGACATCAAGCATCATCCTGCCTCTACCACCTGAAGACTTTTCCCTCACCATTTTTCTCCTCTCTCAGCTAAATCAATATTTCCCTTTTTTCTGTGTCATTCTCATTTTCAACCAAGTGTGCCATAATTTCTTCCACTTAAAAGGAAGCAAAAATACCATCTTGATCACGTATTTATTCAAAGTTGATGTTTGGTTTTTCCAAAATTCCTAATGCCTTCTTTCTTACATCCTTTAGTGTATGGATTTCATCTGGATCACACTGATAAAATAATTTGAGGAAAATAATTTTAGTAAAATTTTTGAAACTCATGCTGAGTGTTGGACCTTTAAATTTCAGATGCTAGCAAGCTATGGCAATTGCACATTCTTTCTTCCATTTGCCTTTTTCATTTGGTTTCTAAAAGACACAGTACTTCTTTCTGCATTTTTGGAATTCTTCCTTTTCTCTCCTCATTGTGGGCTCTAATTTACCTAACACCTTTTATCTTGCTGTATTCCTACTTTAGAATGCTTAATTGTATGCCCAAGATTAGAGTACTGACTTAAATTATGGATTGATCTACTTTTTGCTAATAATATGTACTGGGGAAATATACTCAATACCTTCCTACCCTAATCTCTGTGAGTATAAATTGAAGACACTTTGAAAATTACTGTATACATAGCCCTGAAGATAAATACTGTTATTATATTTCTCAGATGAATTGTGCCTCGTGATTTATGTAGACTTCTAACTATAGATGATTTTTTAGATTTTTTTTTAAATTTAAATTAATTTTCTGCTTAGAACTTCCAAAATATTTTTAAAAATTGAATTGGCATATTTGATTAGATTTAAACTGTATGAATCTTCCTTCTGGATGTTTACTTGTAAATCACTTGTATGCCTGATTTGTCCAGAAGCCAGAAGATGTTATCAGATCCCATGAGACTTAAGTTATAGATAGTTATGAACTGCCTTGCATACTGGTGATTAATTTTTTATTGTACTAGTCATTAAACCTTTGCTGTACTGGTCACCTGGAAAAGCAGCAATGTTCTTAACTGCTGTGTCATCTCTCTGGCCCCAGACATGCATATTTTAATTATGTAATTTGACTTCTGTTTTATAGTTTGTAGGAATGATATTTACATTTTTCTGATACTTTGAGTATCTCTGTTTCTCATATATAATCCTTCCCAAATCAGAGAAGTAACTTTTATTTTCATAAATAACTTCCAGTGCAAATTACATTATTGTTTTTTTTATCCTTTTTTTTCAGCTACAGAGCCAAATGGAGCCCTTTCTGTTGTGAGCATAGATATATAGTAATCTCTCAGTATTAAAAAATAATAAGAATTTAAGTATATTGACATCTATTCTAAAATATCACCAGTCACATTTGGTTATCAAATATTTATGGTAAAGAGGGTTATTCTGTGTTGTAAGACATGGAGGCATAGTATCACATGGTTTTAAAGTTTTCACAAACCTATTTCAAGCTTAAGACATAGTCTGTGAACTAACTTTCTGTGCAACGGTCTTGATTCACAGAAATTTAGCAAATCTTTAATTTAAGGCATAAGACAACTATTCCTGTAATCAAATTATCTTTTTAGTTGAAATTTTAAGCTAATAACACCTATTGTTTTGTAGTAAGATCTGAATTCAAAGTCTGTCATTGAAATGGATTGTTAGAGCAAATTCAGCTTACATTTCCAGATCACATATTTTGATTCTCTGATATAAGTCTTCCTATATTCTTCATGGACTAATTCACAGTTCCACATTACTTCTCTCACTATAACAGTTATTGTTTACAAATAGAGACAATTCATGCAGATTTAAGTTCTAATGCTTTTGAGTATTGGTTCACTCACAGTAATTCAGGAGAAACTGGAGATCTGGATTTGCAAAGCAGCCAGAAATGGGGATGCTTTCACATTACAGCTAAATCACATTTGAGTTGCAGAGGCAGTTAGGCAGGGCCACTATTTCTGCTTATACAGTGATTTAACTATGGACAGTTAGGCCTGGACGAGAGAAATCTGTATGCTGTACTTCATTTGCCACTACTGCAGACAAGACACAGCCTTTACCTGAAACAGTTAATTCCACAGACCTGCTGGTTCTTATCCAAAGTCTCATTTCAGTCTTTGAGTGGGGTCTGACTTTGCTTACCAAAATGCTGGAGCATGATTAACTGATTTGATTTGTTTCCATGGTTGAAAGCAAGCTCTACCAGAATCATTTTATCTGTGAATTCATTTTTTCAAATATATGGAAATGGTTGAGGCATACTACCCAAAGTAATAAAATTTGTTTCAATTCCTTGTAGATGTAGATGTAGAAGTAAATTTACATTCATGCCAGATGTAGTTGTTGAGACATAGAAGTGGATGTCCATGTAGATTCACCCTGATGAAGATGTTGGTTCTGGACAGTGGATAGTTCAATCCTTTGTCTAATTAAATCACCCATTCTTGCTCAAAGGCCTGGAGCCCAGGAGAGTTTATTCCTCTTTAAAATCTAGTCTTAAGCCTTGAACTAGAAGGCTTCAGGCTTCATACAATCTAGAATAGTATAACTGCTAGTCATGACCTAGAAAGCTTTAGACTTATCCTTTTGAGACCCACTGCTGACTGAGCCACTCTGACTAGCTCCTTCTGAATTCTGATTCTTTTAATTCATCTAACTTTTCAGTCTGCTTCTCCACTGACTGTTCAACTGATTCTTCTTACTGACCTGTCAATTGACTCTCTCTGTCTACTCTGTTACCTGACTGACCTTAACTCCTAGGTAATTCTCTTTAACTAAGCTAAGAGCCCACTTTTTCTCATGAGAGTTTGACATGTCCTTATTCTGCTAACTCTTACTCCGATTAGCCACTCTTCTGCCATTCACTCTGATGCATCTCAGAATTACTTCCTGTGTGATACTGACTCCTTCAAAATTTTGCTTCCTGTGTCTGCTTCCACTGTTTTTTCTAGCGATTAAAGTGTGGAATGTCATTGCCTTCTAAATATTGTAAGGTGTTTGCTACCACCACTTTCTGAATACTGGATTAAAAGTGTGTCTACATTCCATTCAGACCACACAGACCTCTGAATGTAGCCCTTGGAATGTAGATCCTAGCTTTCACACAGGGATATTTCTCTACAATTCCTAATATTTTATTTAATCACTATAATTTGAAAAAAATTTTAAAGCATATTTTCAATTTAAATAGGAATATATCCACTGTTCACCACATACCCTCTCACCTACACTCATTCCTATCCTATCTATTCTCACCAACTCTCAAGTTGACAGTTATATGCAAAACTGTAGCCTGCTTGCTTCATTTTGTTATTGGCTTGGATATGATTTCAACACTGCCCATGCTGTATTAGATAACAAATAAAGGGCATTTTATATCTTAGAAAAGTATACGCAGCATGCACATATATATATATATATATATATATATATATATATATATATATATATAAAATGTTTTCTATGAGATGGTCTAGCAATGTAACATAGATGCAATGACTTTTAACATTTTTATGAATATGCTTTGAGATATCTATCTGTATTGTTTTCATGAAAAATATGCAAGAATAACATCATATCGTCTCTGATTTTATGAAGGAAAAATGACATAATTAATATCCCATCACCATTCCCAAGGGTAGATAGAGGAAAGAAACATTGAGTGTCAGTTTTCATTTGGATTTTAAAAGAGCTGTCAGATGGCACATTGGGAGTGACTGAAGTTGTCATCAAACAGACAATCCGAATATAAAAGACAAATAGAATGAAGCGGACCAAATGGTATAGGAAGGATATCCTTGGAACCATCTTAGCTTCTGAGAATATTGTAAAACAATTTAATGAAATTTCAATATTCAACTTTATTGTAAATTACTGAAAACAAAACTTGGTGGTACAAGTACATTTTGGTTTTAATTTTTACTTTCTACAGTTCAATAGACCTTAAGAAATGCAGCAAACTAAAATATACAAGTAGTCATAAAAGATTATGGAGATGTTTGAAATCTTTAATCCTGTCAAATTGATCTTGCAAGTCTAAATACGTATGAATAAACAGATTAAGAAACATCAGGATGAATGTGATTTTACTTCCACTGAGAGGTTGGTTTTGTTATGTTCATAAAAATAATGCAGTAGTGTAACATCAATATGCAGTTATTTTATTGCCAACATTGGATGTTTGCTGAAAATATTATAATGTTACTCAACCAACACAGATATTGCAAATGGCTGAATCACAGAAAAACTGACTTACAGAATTTTATGTTACCAACTATCCATATGTACATACACACATATCTACATATGTTCATTTCAAATTAGTGTTAAAAAAAACCCTTACATTCTCTAATAAGAAAATGTGCCTTTTCAGTTTCAAATGTGTCAGTTTATAATTAATTTGTCATTATTATGTGATTTATAAAATGTCATGGTGCTCACCAGCTAACTATTTGAGGTATGCATTTTCTTGTCTTACTGATATGTAATTTCAAAACACATGCTCATTAATTCAATAATGGTTTACATGACCTAAAATATTCTATATTCTATTTTTAAATGTGTCTAAGCTATATGATGATTTATATGTGTGTGTATGTGTGTGTGTGTGTGTGTGTCATGTATATATGATATATATATATATATATTACATGATAAGATATATATGTATATACAGTAGGATATATGTATGTATCTGTATATTATCATGTATACATATATATATATACATATATATCTTATTATATGAAAACTGATTATCTTTTATTTGTGTCTTTTAATTACTCTTTCACATGATTTATTAAGGTTTCTCATATAACTTTTGTCCTATGATTTAGGGTCTCAAATATTTTCATACCATTTAACACTTAGAAATATTTGATTTCTTAAGATTCCAATTCAAATCTAATGATCAATAAAAAATAAATATTAACTATTTAATCAGATTATATAAGCTTATTTTATGTAGCTTCAGGGAAGTACTAATATAGAGTATATTCATGGATTATCGTGCTTATAAAAATTATGACTAATTCATAATAATCAAAAATCAACTTTGTTTATTTGTAGTTACTTAGAGTCTTGGTAGCTTGACTATGCATATGCTATGTGTAACTATATATAACTATCTATATATGCTTTTCATTGAGAACTTATTAGATAATTTTCTGATCAAGGATGGTGACTCTTTACTTATTTAATGTAAATAATGTACCAGTCAACAAATTATCAAATCTTGCTCACTTGTTTTTGTTTGAGGCAAGCCATTAATATTATGTCACAATTCTGTGTTGTGTAACCATATTTTAAGATGTACATTATGATTATTTCCATAAAGATAATCACTTGCTTTTTATCATTACTTTCACAATTTTTATTGACAGAATATTGTATTTTAAGGAGAATCTACTACATACCTTGTAGGCTTCTATGTTTTCATAGAATATTTTCAAAGTCTAAGTAAAATGAAAAAGGCAAAATTAAAAGCATACAAATGCTGAAATAGAATCAAGATTATTCTTTGCTGTTTAAACTATTATTCTTTGCTGTTTAAAAACCATTTGGCGTTTTCTCATTATTTTAAAATTTTTTAAAATATTTTACTTGAAGTAGAACTACATCACATTCCTATTAGTTTTCCTACTCTAACCTCTCCAAAGTACCCCAACTCCAACCTCTCCCATCGATAATCAATAAGGAGTTTGATCCCTGGGAGAGATCAATTCTTTCCCAGCAGTCATTTAGTTATTAATTTGACTTTTTCTTAACTGAACATTATAAACATATTTCCAACCCTAGGTCCTTTTCCCTTCAGATATTAAATGTGGAAGCATATTCTACTTTTCATTCTCAATTCTCTACTGCTATATTCTCTATAGACAATTATTATTAATTTTTTCCTGGTGATGACATTATTCCCAAATATTATGTCTACTATAGTTTGAGTGCCCTTTCTTAACGGCTACTATCTATGTATTCCACGTATCTGTATTTGCTAATCTTTGTGGTCAGCACTGACTTGTACACTAGCAGTTGTGATTTAGAGATGGAACTTTATTCACAAAGTCTATGCCATAATTTCCTAGAATAAAAAGAAATAAGGTGAACAACTGGGAAATGCAGTTTCTTCAAATTCTTGAATATAATTTTGAGGCAAACAGGGAAAGCTACCACATCACACATTCCTTGATGGGAGATATCAGGATGGACTGAACTGGGGAAAATGTGTACATGGCAATTTAAAGCAATTATTAGAAACACGGTTGGGTTAGTTAGAGATGAAGTCCTGGGGAAAGGCATTCTTAAGGAGGTGGTAATAAAATGACACATATTGGGGAAAAGTGTTAAGCTCTGGAAACCCACAGAGTTGTTAAATTGAAGAGCTAAAAAAACTTTAATAAAAATCACTTCATAATTTTAATAGAAGTCTCTATATTGAACAGCACATAATGTGTTCATGTTTTGTTTCATGTAATTAAAGAGATAGCTATTCAATGAAAGCATCCATATGACTTACCTAAACATTAAGTGCAATAGTGGGGAAAGTTAAGAAGTACCTCTGAATGGATAGAGTCAAGGACACTAGCATAGATTTAGTCAAAACTATAGAGCAGTGTCTTTAATCCCTATTGTTCAGTAGGTTCCTCGTATAATAATAGAAAGAAACTTTCACTGGGAACAAATACCACATGTACATGTAGATTTAAGCTGGATATAGATGTTGACTCAGGGCAGAGGACAGTATATTCTTTTTCTAATTAAATGACTGGTCATAGTCTGAAGCCTTGGAATTTTCAGTCTCTGTGCAATCTACTCTTAAGCCATGAACTGAAAGGCTTCTTCAGCCATACAATCAAGAATGTTTAAGCCTCCACTGCTTACTGAGCCATCCTAACTAGCTCCTTCTGAAGTCAGACTCTTCAGATTGCTTCTATGTCTCTATGAGCTCTCACTGCTCCATTCTGCTTGCTATAATTGACTCTGTTGTAACTGACACTATAACTCTCTTTCTGAGCTAAGAGCCTGCCTCATATAATGTGAGAGTGGGGGGTATCCTCACTCTGACTCACTCTGCTAATTCTTCCTCTGTTTAGTCACTTTGTCTGTCATTTACTCTGACTCACCTCAGATGTTACTTCCTGTGTGACATTGACTCCTGAGCTCTGCTTCCTGTGTCTGCTTCCAGATTCTGCTTTTCTTAGGAATCAAAGGCATGACCACCACTACCTTCTGAATACTCAGATAAAAGTAGGTGTGTCTACTTCCTTTGATTGCAAAAAGCAAGATGGAAGTGTAACCCAAATAAACCTTTCCTAGGAAAATTGCTTTTGATTATGGTGATTTGTTGCAGCAATAAAATCTCTAACTAAGACAAGTTGGTAGCAGAATTGTGGGGTTTTCCTGTGGCAGACCTGGGGAAGGATCTTGGCAGGACTGTGGAACTTTGGGCTTGAAAAGCCACTGAGTGTTGAGAGTTCAGTGGGATGTTCTTGAGAAGCTTGACAAATGAGGATGTTGACCGCAATGCAGAAGATGGAAGCCTAGCTTGTGAAATTTCATAGAGACATTCAAAGACTCTGTCGGGTCCATTTGCTATTTTGAATTAAGATTCTGTCATTCTTGTCAGCTGGGGCCAAAGAGCCAAAAGGCCAGCACCAATGAAGTAAAACATTTGCATTACTGGGACAATTGATGCTGGTTAGCTGGAGCTAAGATATTAGAGGTGATTAAGAAGAGACCAGCATCACTGAAGTGAAATCTTCTGGGAAGTGTTTCCCGAGAACACAAAGAAGCTGTGTTCTAGAGGTAGTAAAGGTTGTTGGCAGCCAGACTTGGTAATGTTTAAGAGTCAACCAGGTGGTACTGGTTTTGAAGGCATGGAGTCGATGAGAACAGCTGGGGTTTGGCACTGTGAGAGGCCAGGAGACACTATTGGTGAAGGTACAGCCCCAGTAGCAGTTGAAGGCCCAGGACTGAAGGGGTCATGTGGAGAAGTTGAGGCTTGGCACCATGAAGAGAATGTATAGGGGACAATTATTGAAAGTGCTGCCCAGTTGCAGCAAAGGACTCCAGTAGTTTTGGAGGTGCCAGTACCACAGGATGACAACCAAGAACAGCAGCAGCAGTGGAGTGGAGCCATCTGGAGCCCAGAAGAAAAGCTGTGTGTGTTCAGGGAGCAGAGCTAGAGAAGTAATCCAAGCCCTTTGGAGGAGTTCAAAACATCATCAGTGGATCCTAGACATTGGACAAGTGGAGTTTGGGTTTGCTTTGATTTGATTTAGACTGTGCCTGATTTTTTTTTCTCTTGAAGTAGGAAATAATTTGACTTAGTTTTTATTTTATTGGAGCCCACAGTTGAGAGACTTTGAATTTTAAAAGACTAGATTTTATCATATTGGCTATTTTAAAGTGACTGATATTTTAATATTTGAATTTGTATGGACTATGGGGCTTCTAAAGTTATTTATGATTTTGATGCAAGATCTTGGTGATGAATAAGTAAGGAATGGTGTGACTTAATAGTAATGTGTTTGTGTGTCAAGTTGACAATGGGTCAGTTGTAGAAGCTAATCTTATATAAACTTGACACACAAACTAGAGTTATCTGAAAGGAGAGAATTTCAATTGAGAAAATGCCTCTGTAACTTCTAGCTGTAAGGCATTCTCTCAATCAGTGAATGATGGGGGAGGACCCAGCCCACTGTGACTAAATCCATCCCTTGGTTGGTGCTCCACAGAGATATATGAAAGCAGATTAAGCAAGCCAAGGGAAGCAAACCAGTAAGCAATACTGTTCCATGGCCTCTGCATCAGCTCATACCTACAGGTTCTTGCCCTGTTTGAGTTCCTGGAGTTCTTGTCCTGACTTCCTTTGATAATGAACAGCAATATGGAAGTGCATGTCAGATATATGCTTTCCTCTTCAACTCACTTTTTGGTCATGGTGTTTTAGTGCAGCAAGAGAAACCCTAACTGAGACAGCTCTAAAATATGAAAATGCAGCAGTGAGCAAATTCATAGTAAATAAACGGAAAAACAATGCTCCAGCCAGATATATAAGGCCCAGAATATAAGTCTTTTTGTTGATATGGACCCCAGAATGAGGTAAAGAAAAGTACAGTTCACCTACCTCATCCTCCCTAGAAGATCTCACCTCAGATGTATTACAACTAAAGATGCAGATACCAAATTCCAGGACAAGAATACCTACAAATCAATTGACCCACAATATTCAAAACTCAACTCCTTTATAAAGGAGAAAGGTCTGAGAAAATGTCATAGCCAGAGAAGCTTCAGATGATGACATAAGCTAATGTGATCCAGCTTCTGAGGAGACATTTGGACAGAGAAATACTGAGGTAAAATTAAAATAATCAGAATGGAGGATTTATGTAATAATTAATGAGTATTTTGCTAACAAGAGCAAATATAACAATATGATGATAGTAACAAAAATTAGGTAGAAAGCTGACAGAAATGATCAATAACCCCCCCCTTTTCTTTTAAATTTATGTGTCAAGAAAGAAAATTTGTGCATTTACATCTTCTCCCTTTGAAATAAAGACTATCTATCATTAATGGGGTGTTAATAAGCTAATGGACACAAATCTCTTCTCCTTTATTTTAGTAATTTGTTTCTTCCACATTTCTTACTGTTGTTTAATATATTCTGTTCTAATAACATGCTGAAAGCAATAAACATCTAGCCTTCTAAAAAACAGTGCCACTCATGTAAGAGAACCAACATATTAGCCTAAATTAAGATCATCCTCTCAGATACATTTTTCCTTTCAAATAGTGTTATTGTATTCTCAATTAAAGTTTTATCATCATATTTTTCATTCCTTCATATTTTAGAAACAATGTAAATTAAGCAGATTATCCACATGTACATTTTTGCATAATATGTGGGACATATTTTCTTTAGTAATTTATGTTCTTTATTTTCAATAATTTAGCATCATGATCATCTCCAACCCAGGAGGAAATGATGAAAAATTTCAGCACTATTCCTGAATCTCCTATAAAACTAGGGAAGCCAAAAAAGCACATGTTAGCTGTACATGCATAGAGATCCTGCTCTCAGTTTCTACACCTGTATATATCAAGCACAAAAGCCTGAAGTCAACATGGAGATCACAATGATGCATGGATGATATCACTTACTTAAACTAAAACACTGGCATAATATCATTGATCTTTTCCCAACTCAATTAAAACTATCAAGAATGATTTGTTTTTAATCTTAAAAAATATATTGTTTTCTAGATTCTATAACATGGCTTTTTGCTAACCTTTCAAATTAAATCCAATACAATACCAATATAAATAAGATAATCCATACAGCAAAAGTAACTGTAAATATACCGAAAATTCAAGTCAATTTGATTTAAAGAAATAATGTAAACCTTGCTTATATAAAATGTATTCCTTCTTCTACCTTCATTCCTATAAGTCAGAGTGTTATTGACTATTTTAATTTTAAGTATAATAGTTATATTATACTTATATATCACAAATGATTGCTATGTTAGATACAGAGGATAAAATTTTAAATATCTGATCCATATTTTGATAAGCTTTATAGGACCCAGGAGATTCTTCCTTAAATGTATTTAGTAGCTATTCCTTTTTCTAGAAGTGTTATTCTGCCTACTATTTAGCCTTATCTATATAAGATGACAAAAATGGTGATGCCTAGCCACTGGATATATTATAATATTTAATGAATGCTTACTTGTATATGTGTCTCCACCATGGATGGGAAAACTGTAATGCTTGACCACATGGGGGCAACTGTGAAAGAGAATTTCTGAAAAAAAATTAATAAATTTATTTTTATTAATTTATTAATCAATTTATTTTCAATTTATTTAATTTCAATTCATTTATTTTCAGCCTGAAGAGATTGATGGATACGAACTTCACTGACTGTGGTGGATTAGAAAGGATGCAGATCCAGAGCCTAATTACAGTTTATTTTGGGCTATCATTTGCCTCATAAAGAACCATTCATTACCAGCATTTTGGTGGACCTAACACCCTGTGACTAGCACAGAAACTGAATCTAATGTCTTGATAAATAGACCAAAGAGGGAAAAAAAGTTGGAATGGTTAAACTCAAGCAAACCCTGACATTCCCACAAAGAAAAAATAGAGAGGTTCACTGGACTCTCACCAGACATTAGTCCCTCCTCCCAGTCTTTTGTGTAAAACTCTGAGTTAATGGCACATGGCCTCCTGTTCCCAGGAGAAGCTGGAGAATATAGGCTGTTGAAGAGTCACTTGAAAGGTGCTCCATCTAAATGACTCTGGGAAATCTTCATGCAGTGGAGACATTTAGGGATAGTCATGCTTCTGTGTACAACCTCGCACCCCTGCTAGGTAAATGCCTTGCTTCCCCTGAGTGAACTTTAGTGGAATCATATTTTGGCTTGTCTTTGTGACTTACAATGAAAGGATTATGGACATTGTTTATATCTCCCCATGAGAAGGACTTTTTACAATAATATAATTTAAAGTTTTCTATTTCCTTAGGATATTACTAAAGATTTTACAATCCTAAGTCAGTAGGATTCTCAACTGACTTAATGTACGTGTAGTCCTACCTGTGATTTTACTTAAGATGCTACAACATTGCTGTGATGAAAATGCTTTTGTAGCTTACATAATACATTAAATATATATCATGTGTGTATTCGATATAGTAAACAAAGCAGAAAATAATTTTCAAAGTTGCCAAGTTGTTTTTCAGTTCTTTTGAAAAGATGACAAAAATCGAAAAGATTTAAAGCCTGGAAGAGGGAGCAATTGAAGAAGATGAAATAGGAGGAATGTGTGTGTGTAAAATTTAAGAACAGCCTTGGAAACACGTCACGACAGCTTCTAAGCAAAATAAAAATTGGCTCTGTGTTGGAAAAATATATACCTCATACACATATTCCTGATAACTGCTTTGAAATGAATGTAATTTAATTTAATCCAAGTTAATTACTTTTACTGTATTTTGTTTGCAAAATGAGTTACAATCTGAATTGTGATATTTGCAACAAGCAGAAAGAGTAGTGGAGAAAACAGATTTTTCACAACTGATGCTGCTTACTTCTTTTAACTAATCTGTCAATAAGTTAGGATGACTAGGATGGAAAAAAAAGAATTCCTGACTTTTGTTGCCTTTGTTAGATTACCTATAACATTAGCATGAAAAGTAACTAAGACACTATATTCCATAAAATACAATAAGCTGTTATAGAAGTTTATTTTTAGTTACACTTAAAATGGTTGTTTTGTGTGCTGTTGGGAAAAAGGTTGCCTAGGCTTTGGCATTGGTATTGCCTGAAGGTGTTGGCTTTATGTAAAAGATATTTGCTTGCACATGATCTGCATGTGCTTTCAATAGAACACCTGAGGGGCTTAGGTGTCAATAAAAAATCATGAGATGAGAGGCTTATATTCCACTGTCCCGATGGCAATTGCCATGATACTGGTTCCCTCTGCTGAGGTCTGGCAGGGTTTGAATCTTTGAATACGCCTCCAGGTCTTCTTTGGTGAACTGTCACAGTAGGCATACTGCTACAATAAGCTACATCAGAAGCAAAATAGTATTAGTGAGAGGGAGGAGTAATGGGGAGAGTTGGGTGTGTGGGGTGAAGTTGGTCTAAGTAAAGACAACTGTCTTTACAAAACCTATCACTTTGTGAAATGAATATTATATAATATTCATTTATATGCTTTCCTGCTTTAGCTCTAAGGACCCTAAGTTCAATGACATCCATTCTTATTGGAGATAAACAAGGAGTTAGAGATAAATATATGGCAAGAAGACATGGAGAGAATGGATGATATGGCAAGGTGGATGTAAGTGCCCAAAATATAGCAACAAATAAAAGGTATGCTAGTGATGACAGGTAGAATTTAAATATGACCTAAGAGTCAAAATGTATTTACTCTGGAATGGTGGACAGTTCCTTATCTCAAAATAATTATCAATGAATTCAAGAGCTCAATGTAGACAGAAAATCATAGGCATTAATGACAGGACTTTCTGAGCTAACTGCCAGTGAAACAAGCAGAAGTATGAAGGTGTGTCCCCAGTCTTTCAGCTTCTGTCCATTTCAGTTCTACAAATATGTAATTTTAAAAAGCCTCATTACCTAGATATTACTGACATTACAGGTTGTTAAATGAAGCTCAGTATATCAGTTTCAACTACTCAATCTCATACAAATGACAAAGGGAGAAAATAAATTCTATTTTCTGGATCAATTCTATGCAGGTAGTCTTGCTAACCCTTCTGGTATTTTATTATATTAATAAAGATGCCTCAGTAAAACAATGAGAATCCTAAGTTTTCAGTGTGTGGGATATATTCCCAGACATGTGACCTTTTGCTGTCTCTATTCTTAGATGGATTACATAACTCAATGTTCTGTGAGTCTTACCTGATGCTTCAAAAAGTGTTAATTTTTGAACAATGGATTTTACATTTCCATCTTATACTGGACTGTACAATTTATTTAGAAAACCATATTCTGGACCTTTGGTATTCTTTTAATTGTAAGTATTTCTTATCTTTATGTTTTTCACTAGAGTTTTAATAGTATGCTCTCTCTCATGCTGCATTGTTAGCAATGCTATTGTAACTATCAACCGCTGTATACATTTAACAACTCTATTTTTAGCATTAATAATTTTCCCATGTACCTTTCAAATGTAGTTTTTGATATTCATTGTTTTACGTGCTGTTAACTACACTCTTGGAAATATTGCAATCATATTGCAATTATTAAAATAGTTATTTGCATCATTAGAGCATCATATGCTATTTTTAATTGCTACAGGAGGTGTCTTTCTAATGAATAAAGTAAGATTTAAAACTCTAAAATAAATGTGAAGGCTTATCCCCAGGTAGCCTATTATAAAGCAATACTTGGTTAATTTGTTAACTGCACCAAAGCAAATACTCCCTTGACAAGTATTTGTACTGTTCCTGTAGGGGAAGTAGAAGCAGAAAACATATGGTTACAGAGAGGATGGACTCATGTTTTAAAAGACTGTGTTTTAAGTCAGAGAACTTATAAAAAATGTGAATACATTTGTGAGACATTTGTATTATTTGTGTGTTAAAAACATTCTTGAAATCAGATTAATTCCTTATAACTTTACAGATTATGCTTTCATGAAACAAGAAAAAGAATGACTTCAAATTCTCTCATTGTTTTTCAACTTATTTGAAGTTAATTTACTATGTTTTAAGAGAGTACATATGTTACATTACTGTGGCATCACTACAAGGACATTTTTTTAATTTATTTATTTCTCTTCTCTTGTATAATACATCCTGACCCACCTTCTTCCATCCCTCCACTCCTTCCAGCTCACTGTATCTCCCCTCTCCTGGACATCTACCTTCCCTGTCCCCACCCTATGCCTCTCCCCAGATAAGAGCAGTCCTCCCAGGGTGAGTGCTCAAGTAGGTAGGACAAGATGGAACAAGACCATGTACCTTTCCTGTCTCAGGCATGGACAACCAGTGGGAGGAAAAGGGTCCCAAAAGCAGGCAAAAGTGTCAGACAGTGCTCCATTCCAGTCTAAAGGAGCTCTGCAAGAACACCAAGCCAGACAACCACCAGACATATCTAGGGGACCTTGCAGGTTCCAAATCTGCTGCTTCAGGATCTATGAGCCCCCAAGAATGCTAGTCAGTTAACTTCATGAGGTTTGGTCTCCTGGTGTCCTTGATGCTTCTGATCCCTGCAATCCCTCCTCCACATCTTCAATGGGGTTCCCCAAAGCTCTGCATGATCTTTGGTCCTGGGCCTCTGCATCTGTTCCCATCAGCTGCTGGAGAAAGCCTCTGATGAAGAATGAGCTAGGCACTGATCTATGAGTAGAGCAAAAACATTTTCTGTTACAAAGAAAGCACCAAATCTTTTGAATACTAGCTACTTGCATATCGTTTACCAGTGTTACCTGATGTATACAAACTTGAGGAATCTTAACTCTTCCGTTCTCTATCACAGCATTAGTGAATCAAAACTTCATTATAACAAGGGTTACTCATATGCACATTTTTAAAAATACTGCTTTAAGGCTTTATGGAAATAAGGCATCCCGGAAGTAGAAGATGTGTTAAGTTTTGTCTCCAAATTGTTTACAACAGGATAAGCTATCAAATATCAAATAGCACAACTGTAGAAGAGAGAGTAAGACAGTTTTCCTCACCTTTGTAAAATTAAATTCAATCATAAGTAACTTAAAATGATTTGACTCCTGACAGACATTCATGTTCTTAACTTGTTGGCAGTCAAGTTCTCAGCCTAACTTCTATAACATTAAGTGGAACAAGTCAGTGAATCCAGAAGTGTCTAGCATCCACACTTGAGAAGGAGTGTTAGAAGCTTGAAGCTAGAACTTGAGTTAATAAGAAACACTGTACAAAGTTTCTGCCTTACCACTAACAGTTTTGTCATTTATGCCTGAAATTAAAGTGATTGTACGTTTAGAAAAATAAATCCATGAGTATTTGGGAAGAACTTATGGTAGATAAAAAGATCAAAGTTCATTACTAAGTACAATTAATACATATTAATAACACATTTTAATGAAATTAACATTTATCAGTGAGATGTATGGGGATTTGAAGCAAAAAGTAAAACCTTCAGTTAGAGGCCAATGCAATAGCTCAGGGTAAAGGAGCTTGCCACTAAGTCTGATGAACTTCTTCTACAAGGTAGAAAAAGAAACAACCCACTGAAAGGTGATATCTCACTTTCATTTGTGCCCTGTCCCCACACATGACACAAGCAGATAGAAGTTTCAATTGGTGATCTGTATACATGTGTGCATGTCCAATCTGTAGCCAATAGTGGAGAAAATTATCTCATGTGAGCATTAAGCATGTGTAGCCACAGAGCTACTGATTTGATCAGTCAGAATCACTTCGTATGGATATTATGAAAACTCTGTCATCATATATACCATAGAAAGTATGAGAGTCTTTTATTTTTCAATCAGTAGGTAATTCCTCAGAGGGAGTTATCTCTGAGGAACAGAGCAAAAATACAATATGCCCCACCTTTATTTAAAAATTTCATTCTTTAGATAAACTTACTCCAAGAACGTCCCATGTGTGTCTCTTTCCTGGTAGTTCCCCAAGGATGTCACTAATGAAGCCTCAGTAAAAGCATAATAATGAAAAGGAGCCCATAGTAGTAATGTTCACATGTATTACAGGAGTAGAAATAGTGAGACTATATCTGCTAGGACATTCAAAGTGAGAGAGAGAGTGATTAGAAAAGAAGTTGGCTACAAATATAGACAGATAAAGGAAGAAATAAAGGAAGCAACTAAAAATTTTATCAAAGTTGATGATTTCAATTTTGTTTAGTTTTATGAATTTGGTAAATAAAATAAGCATATGAACCTAGACGTTTAGTTAAGTGGTCGTTTTTGTACTTTTACAGGGGCATGTGTTCAGCCATTATAACTTGAAGAACAGCAAAACAAATGAAAAAAAAATAAAAAGTATCAGTGAATGATTTTTAATTACTTTTATTTTACTTAGAGATTTTTAATTTTTCTCTCTTTTTAAAATTCATCTCAGACTCTACTGGAAAGTCTGATAAAACACATATATACACATAAACTATGTGTGTCAAGTTACTTAAAGATGTTTTCTGATTGACATTTCATTATTAAAAGATTTTCTTCAATTAGACTTCTTGGTGGAACTAATAATTTATTCATTCGTGTAAGCCATGGGCCCATATTTAGATCCCTATTTTTAATATTAAATTATATCCCACTGTGATATGAATATAAGTCTTAGAAGTATAAACTAATATCTTATTTTTGCTTAAATTAAAACATCCAAGTATTCAAAGTTGAAATTCTTAAAATAAATTATATGAACATTGCAACCACTTTCAGCAAACACAATAACCATGTCCTTTAAATGTATGGATAGCTAACAAAATGATTTCTTTGAACTGAAGACTTTATTCTCTCTCCATTATAAAGCTGACTCTGACCTTAATGACAAAGGCTCACACAGGTGTGGAAGGTTTCTAATTTCATTCTCCACACACCTACTGCATCATACTTTAACTGAACTTCTAGTTCGAAATTTTGTTCATCGAATCCACATTTTATTCCAACATAACTGCTGATTTTGAGTGTTGCAAACTCTTTCCAAACTATTTACAGATATTAGGAAGAGAGGTTTATGTTTGATTACATTCTTCATTCAGGAAAGGGAGACAGTATGAAAGACAGTTATTGAAGAGCAGGAAACTCGATAAAATGTCAAAGCATAGAATTCTATCTTTTTTGATAAAAATTTAGATAGAAACAGTTGTAAAAAAGAAACAATGTCAACATATTCTTTTGACTAGATTGATTTCTCTTTCATTTTTTTTCTGTAAGTTAATTTTAAAATGTCAATATAAAAAAGCTTAAATATTATTTTTGTTTTCATTTGTTATTCCAAGATGCTTACTTATGTGAAAAAGCAATAATACAGGATATACTTTGTTCTTTTTGAAGAAGCAAAAGAGAGGAAGGAAAGAATTCAAAACTGTACATTCTGTTGCCATCGCCATTTCCATAAACTTGGAAGTTAGGATTCATTGATCTGATTTTTCAGCTGTTGCTCTGTCCTTTCCCACAGGCTTGCTTTCCAGCTGTAGATAGTCAAGGAGATCCATGGTTTATATTTTTCCTTATTTCTCTTCTTTTTAAAGTTTTATAGTCTATAAACATTTATTGCACCGAAAAGGCAGTAGGTCACAATTTCTTTGGTATCTCCTGGTTTTTTGTTTGGCTATTGCAACTGCTCCTTGGGATTTGATTGGTGATAACATTATTTTATTCATTATATCACACAAGCCATATTTTAGACACATATAGGACATCACATTATAGTGAAACATTTGCTCAAGACTCATTGCCCTTTCTTTAGAGACAACAAATCAGTAAGACTGTACCTCAAAGAAGCCAAACCAACTATCATTGGTTAAGAAATAAACATTTGTTACCCAGAACAGTAAAAGAATATTAACATGGTGCAATTAAATCATCAGAAGTTTCTGGGAAAATATAGAATATTTCTTATTTCTATTACATAGAAGAACTATACTTACATATTATCATAAGTAGGACCACGTACAATAAATGCAAACACAGCACTTTGAAGAGATGTTACACATTTAATAGTTAAATCAAACTGAAGCTGGATGAAATTATTTATTCACAGATTTAAATGTCAGAATATAAATGTAGCTTTTATTTCTAAGTAATATAATTAACTAAAGGACAAGGAACTAAAATCAGGTTGTCTTTCTCCTTCCATTGGGCTATTGTAATTTTAATTTCAAAGTTATGTGTCCCAAAGGAAACAAAATAGCAAAATACACGGAAGTCTGTTTTTAAGTAAAAGTTCCTCAGTCTCATAGCTACTGACTTTGTATCAGGCAATTTTTGGTTATGGGATTTAATTCTGTGCACTAGAACAACTTTAGCAATTTTTCTGGCCTCTTTTTGAGTTATGATAAGAAAATGTCATATTAAATGTCCTCTGTATATCAATACCATCCTTGTTGAGAAACTTTCCTCTAGGTGGTTGTAAGAAGTGTTTAAGAGGAAATTGTGGGTGGGTGTGCATCTGTGCTCCCCAACAATGTTTTACCCTGGAAGCATGATACGTAGTTATAACTGGTAGAGGGGAAATATCAGAATGGGAAATTAGTGCAGAGTGGAGTTCATGCAAAGTATTCTCTCAGTTGGAAGGGTATATTAACTGAATTAGTTTCAGTTCCTAATGCCACCATTCCTCTCTAAAACAGCACCCACCACCTCCATACACTAAAAGAGAAAAAAACATTCAAGAACTGGAGTAAATCATATTAAGCACAACTAAGAAGAAACAATGATTACTATAAAAGCTTCTTTTTTATTTTATCTTTTCATTTTAAATTTTGTATGAATTTTTATTTATTTTCTGTAAATTCATACATGCATAATGTATCTCACTATATCCACTCTTATCTCGTTCCTACAACTCCTCACAGGGCCTGCCTGAAAACAAACAAAAAAAGCAGCTACAACATACCACTAAAGTCATAAGACATTCCCTGTAGCAGTTATGTTCTATCTCCTTCAATGTTGTATAAATATCTAGTTAGACAAACATTAAAAATCTGTATAATTATCTATTTTCAGTCTCTTTAATCTCCATTCCCTACACAGTTAATTTCAACCACAGTTAAAAGGTTACTTTCCCTCTTTAACATAATACATAGAACATAGATGACATTCAATGCATTGTTCCTAAATCAATTAATGTTATAGTCCATTAATTCTTTTACAGAACAACTTGACAAAATATTTTATTCATGTTTTATCACTGTGGTTCTTACTAATGTCTTGATGTCCAGATAACATTTGCATGTCTGCATATCTTTTTTGTAAATGCTAAATTTAAAGACTTGAATGGTATGGTATTTTTACAAGTTATGTGTGTGTGTGTGTGTGTGTATATATATATATATATATATATATATATATATATATAGTCATTTATTATTTTAAAACAATATGATTTGATTAATGGTATTAATTACATATGCACATTTATTATAAATTGATATTCTCTGTTTCAAAAAATTTGTTAAAGTTCCATCTGTGGAAGGGTTTTATATTTGAAAAGACAAGAAGAAAAAAACAATTCAAGACCAACTATCATATATTAAATATACATTATTAACATTAACTCCAATTGATGATTCCTTTTTTAAGTATATAAAATGTATTGTGAGCACAATTATTTAGACATATATGCACAGATGCACACACAGAGACATGGATGTGCATCTTGGAGTTGGATCTTCCCTTTACCATAACCTGTTTCAATCTTCACAACCAGCAGCTGCTCTTACTTATGGTATAGCCCATTCATCATCATATCTTCATAACTACCAGATCCTTCCCTCCGCAGCTCACAACTGTTTGTGCCACAGGTATGTCAGTAATCAACTGAAAAAGAAAATAGACAAATATCTCTTATTTTCAAATAGCTGCACATATTGTCTATTTTAATACATTAGCTGTTTTCTCTGTATCTTTATAAAGTGAATTTTTCCATAAATATTACTTTATCTATATTCCTTTAATGGTTTGCAAAGCATTCAGCTTCTCTTTGGTTCCCTAAACAGTATTATATTTTAAATATATTTCATAGTCCTTTGCCCAAAATAAATGATTTCTTTAACTCCTATATAAGATGTAAAAATGACTAATAATCACTTAATAGAAGCACTATAAAGTTAACCAGTATTTGACATTGAAAAATTTATATAGAGACATTATATTGATTTAGTGGAAAAATATTTTACACAGTATAATTAAATGCACTCTGTCTGGATGTGGCAGCATAATGTAAATATCAATTTAAATGTCTTGATAATTTAAAATAGATTTTACATGGTACAGTTGTCATGATGACGGTATCTTAAATATTTTTTCCCTATTGCTGAAAGGTATTCATTTCTCATTTTACATTTCTTATCTCTCTTATACTGTCAAAAATAATATCTATGGTATTTGACCTGTGGCTTGCTTTGTAGTTGTTTCCTTTTGATACTCATTAGAACATATTTTTCTATTTTTAATTCACTATTTGAAATATAATAGGTCAACATAAACTGATTTCATGGCTATAATAAATCTACTACTTTAGAATAAAAGAGAAATGGATAATAGTAACACAGAGAGAAACTCACTCTTTCCCAAATGCTAACACAGCACTAAATTTTCATCTATTGCAGAAGATTCTAATCAGAAAATGAATGAACCAAATTTCTGTCTTATGTGAAAGAGTTTCTGGAAGTATCACTAAAGTCCATCATTAAAGCATAAGGCTATGGTTTCATTGGCGACACCATGTTGAAGCAGTTCGTCTTTTTCTGCTATTTTAATTACTGCTTTTGTGAATGCCTTTATAACTGCCAAATTTTCAAGTAATGATATGTTCTGTGGAGGAATTCATCAGGTTGTCATTCATCTTATGAAGTTAAAACTAATTGGCAATGTTTTCAAGAGCAGCTTGTGTAAGTTTTTCTTTTCCATAGATGTTTTAGCATTGGGAGATAAGCTTCAAACTGTCCAGAAACAGATGGTTCAATATAAATAAAAAAAAAAATCACATGTTTGCCAAGCTGCATATATCACTTTATATTTGAAAAAAAAATGGATACCTTTAAGAATCCAAAGATTAAAGATACAAATTCTAAATATTATGTTAACATAAATACTGTAAGTATGGATTTTATGAAAAAAGAAGAGATGAATATTGTTGTGGATGAATATTTTTAGTTATATTTAAAATAATTGTTTTGTGCACTGTTGGAAAAGGGGATACATAGGTCTTGGCCTTTTGTATTGTCTGCAGGTGTTGGATTTCTGTGGGGGATATTTGATTGCTTAGGATCTGCCAACTGAGGAGTTCTGAATGAATAAAAACACCTGAGCTCAGAAACTCAAGGTTCCATTGCCCAGGATGGTGCTGGCCAGGATTGTGGTTCCCTCTGCCTCTGTCAAGGCTTCCACCTATGAAAACACCTCCCTGTTTTCCTTTCTGAGCTGCACCATAAATGTACAACTACAAATGATACACCAACATGGAGCAAGACATCATGCCAGCTAATCCAATTTGGACACAAGGAAGAAGAAAAAGAAACTCCAGACCTCACAGAGTTCAGTAAAGTACATGCAGGGAAGCTACCAGAGGATAGAGATTAAGGTATTAGTTGAAAGCTCCTTAAAAAAGAGGAGAAACAGAAAGGAAATAAGCCTCCATGAAGAGAAATGGCTGTGAAATTAATAAATAAATGAGGAAAGAAGCTCTGAGGTGAGAGCCACAGAATGAGATAAGGAATTTAGCTGGAAACGGGTAAATGCAAGGTTTTACTGCTTTTCCTGATCATGCAGCCAATGATCCCTCCTGCCATTGGTGTAAAGTACTGTTTCACAAACTGAGTTTTCTGATAGGTGTGTTGTAAATGTGTGAAGCTCAAGATGTTGTGTATGAGATCTATGGAAAGGGTTGTATGTTTCCCCTTAGCTAGCTGTGGTGAAGAAGAATGTCAAACTGCCAGAATGTTTCAACTGGAGATTCTTCCCACCAGCCCAGGACTCCTGTTGTTGTTGAAGTCAAGGCTTAGAACCAAAAAGCATCTTAGTTAAACTGATCTGTGATTTTTTTTTTCCTGAGAAACCTGACTTCAAGCAGCCCAGGCACTGGTGATAGTGTGAGAACTCCACCCAATAAGGGACACTTCCGGCAAACAAGGACTAGGAGTTTTTCCTGCAAACCTATCTTAAAATATGGAAAGTGTTTCCTCAAGGTGAGCACACAGAAGCTGTCTTCTAGATCTGGCCAAGGTTGCATCTTGTGCTGACATCTGAACTTGGTAGTGAACTTGTAAGAATTACCCAGCTGGTGTTGGTTTTGAAGGCATGAGGATGTTATTGGACAGTGCTGAGGGTGGGTACTATGAGAGGCCAGTTGTGGGCTTTGGTGAAAGTACAGCCTCAGTGGCAATTAAAGGCCCAGATTGAAGGAGTCATGCAGAGAAGTTAAGGCTTGGCAACATAAAGAGTCCAGGAAAGGCTATTGGTGAAGTTACAGCCTCAGTGTCAGTTGAAGGACCAGATCGAAGGGATCATGTAAAGAAGTTGAGGCTTGGCACAATGAAGAGAGCCCTGGAAATACCCAGTTGCATCAGAAGACCCCTTTATTGTTCTAAAGATGCCATTATAATGCTCCCATGATACCACCAAGAACAACAGCAGCAGTATAGTGGAGCCAGCTAGAGACTGGAGGACAAGCTGTGTGTGTGCTGCAAAGGGCAGAGCCAGAGAAGAATCCAAGCCTTTTGAAGGAACCCAGAGATTATGAGTGAATTCTAGATAATTGGACATTGATAATGTTTTTTTGTTGTCCAAAGATACTATGCAAAGCTTGATAGATGTTTGGTTTCATTTGGCCCTGTGCATTAGTAACCCCCATGATTGTTCTTCTTATGAATAGGTTTACTGGTGTAGTGTTAAATTGAGTTGTAGAGATAAAGCATTTTTATTAGCTTATACAGAAAAGGAGAAATATTATGGAAGTTTATTTTTAGTTATGTTTAAAATAATTATTTTTGTGCACTTTTGGATAAAGGGATGCATAGGTCTTGGCATTTTGTATTGTCTGTAGGTATCGGATTTCTGTGGGGGATGTTTGCTTGCTTATGATCTGCATCTGAGGAGTTCTTAATGAATAAAAACATCTGAGCTCAGAAGCTTCGGGTTCCACTGTGAGTGTGGCATTGGCCATGATGGTGGTTCCCTCTGCTGAGGTCTGGCAAGTAAGAAGCCGCAAAGGGGCTATGAGAATCCCACTCTGGGTCTTTTTACCAGGAGAGACCCCGAGAGAGAAACTGAGGCATGAATCGATGCAAAGACACTAGGTTTATTGATCCGATGTGCCGGGGTGACCTTCACAAAGTCTCTACACAGAGAGATAGAAGGCACACCACGAGGGGACTTACAAGCATCTTTTACACTTTTTTTCTTAAATGCTATTTTTACCAGCAGCATAACCTTTAAGCTGATTGGTTAGATACAATGACATAAGTCAGCAGGGTGAAAAGGTAATGAGACATTCCAGATGGGTTGTCTTGTGGGTGGGGAGTGCTGAGTGTGTAGCTGAAACTATTCTTATCTGTGTGTAACTGAAACTGTTCTTATCTGGGTGTAACTTTTGTGGTTATTCCCAGAAATGTCTCTGGACTAAGATTTCCGAGAAAGGAGAAAGTCCAGGAAAAGGTCAGGCCTACTTGTACATTTCTAATACTGACTAGAGTTTGATCAAGTCCAGCCTGGGCATTACACAAGGTTTGCAGTTATGAAATATGCTTCCTTCTCATCCTTGCTGCCCTCCCCCCAATATGTGCACTACTGCAGTGTACTAATTTAATGTAAGGACTAGAGAATTGCTATGCTATCAGGACGTTCTGGATGATACACATGATCAGATCTCAATGCATTACTTATAGGTAATACTCAACTCTGTTTTTAAATCTGGTGGTAATTAGATAAATAGCTGACCTATAGCTGACAAATAGGTGACAAATAACTGACCATAAATCTTCAGTAATGGAAGTCATTAATAAATACACTGTATAATATAGCCAGGATAATGAATAGGATAGTTCTCCTATTCAAAAGAATGAACAGATTTCAGAGGAATTAAGGAGCATTCCAGCTGTGCTATTTGTCCTTCATGCCCCCACATTGCTTAGACTAAGCTCAATATTCTGATAAAAAATAAATACACTAAGAAATCAATAATAAGAAAAAAGTCCAAAACCATTCAAACCAGAGTTTACTTGCAAATGATAGAAAGTCTTGCTAGACAATTACTCAATTACTCTTCTCTACTCAAAGGCATTAGTTTACCAAGGAGGTTAGTTAGAATGTAGATACTGGGCTTAGAACTAAATATGCCAGATTATAGCTCATGAGTGAGAGGCAGTATCTGTGCTGTAACAAGTTCTCTAGGTGATTATGATATAGTCTAGATTTCATAACTCATTGCCCTAAAACAAAATGAAAACCAAAAGAAGCTTAAAATATTGCAGAATATAACAAAAAGACAAACATGACATCTGTAACCTTACTAGTCAGCAAAATCCATATTAAGAACATTGTATCTTAAAATATTCATATGACACATTTTAAAATACATTTAAATATTTAAAGAAGCATATAGGCATATAAATAATGACTTTCCAAATCTTGTAACTAAACTCAGCATAATATTGATACGGTATGCATACACAGTCATATATTATATGTGTGTATATATATATATATTTATAAATAGAGTGATAGATATTTACATTTGTATTCCTATGTTATTTTATATTTATCATGGAAAAAATGAACCAAGCTTGAATAATATATAAACATATTTAAAATTTCTATTTGTTAAAGTATAACTTGTACACATAAAAAGATATATAAAGAAAACGTATTTTCAATTTATATGTAATATTATGTTAATATTCATGTTAATTAAACATTACATCAAATTAAAACTCTTAATCTTGTCATTCCTGGGAAATAGATATTTAATGGCCTATATTAGAATATAATCCACTCGTACTCTAGAAATGCTTAATCCATGTTGCTTTATTGAAAATATTATTTTTTCAATGTGTAATAATAAAAAAAAGTGGACTAAATATCTGGCTAAAAGTGCATTTTTTTTGTCATCAAGATTATATATTTACTGCAGGTAAAATTACTTGCAATATTGCTTAATACCTGCTTCTGCTGAATAGTTACACTTTATTTTCATGGTAATTACACTGTACACGGTGAGTCTCTGTGAGCCAATATGGCCTGAGGAAGACTGAAAATAGTCAATACATCTATACTTAATATAATTTCATTTTTAATGATAGGAATAAACTGGTACATTGAGGATGTACTATGCCATTTCCTGTACCCAGATCATTGAATACAAAACACTTTGAGTTTCATAATTCATATTAATTTTTTATATATATTTATATATATAATAATTCATATTTATTAATAGCATATGTCTAATTTTGCCAATTTGTTGTTGTTACTAAGTCACTATTAGATTTTAATTACATAGAGAGTATTGAACATGACATCTTAGAGCATACAAACACATGAATTTTACAAATTTTAAATAATCTTTCAAATTATGAATGATTAACTTACTTATACTTAAAATGGTGTGTAGTATTAAAAAATATACAGGATTACATTAGATGATAATGTCAAACAATATCAGTTATGCTTTAGATAGCTAATTGAAAACTAAATCCATGTTAACTCAGTTCAATACTTAATATAAACCCTCAAAAATATGATTGGCATATTATTAATAAGCAATTCAATATTCAATATATTGAAAAAGAATCATACAAAAATGGTATTTAAATGAAACAACAGGTATATTGGCTTATGATTTCTTTTCAGCTTCATTTTAATAAGATGATACATTTCTTGGTTAGTAAACAATAAAAGTAAATTATTCCCTAATTGATTAATAAGGAAAAAATAACAAATCAACATGAAAAAGTAAAGTGATATTTTTGACAAGTCATGAGCCACTTTGATTAAGTGTGATGGCTATTCTTGGTTGTCACCTTTACTACGAAGCAGTCAGTTACAACAGGCAGTATAGAGTAGTAAGTTACAGCAGGCAACAAGAGTGAGCAGTCTGTAAGGCAGATAGGAAACAAAACACAGAGACAATAAAGTAGACTGACTGAGGCAGTCAGAGACTGAGTCAGAGTCTGCCAGAGTCAGATGAATTCTGTCAGAAGAAGTTAAATTGGTTCAGATTATCAGTTTGAACCTGTCAGCTGGGAGAAGACTTTGAGTCAGAATAGTGAATGAGTTGAACCAGAAAAGTCAGAATTTAGAAGTAGCTACTTAGAATGGCTCAGTAAGTAGTAAGTCATGGAGGTGTAAATGTTCAAGACTGTATGCAGGCTGAGACTGAAACTTTCCATTTCTAGACTTAAGAATCAGTTGTATGGAGGCTGAAATGCTTCAGGGCTCAAGGAATAGAACCAGTGATTGAATTAGAAAAAAAGAATAAACTGTCCTCTGCCATCTACCTCTGGAATCTACATCCACATGACTATATCTAGAATTAACTAAACCCATGCAGATTGGTACACTTGTGAGGGATTTTTCTTATTAAAGATTTGAAGTAGAAAATCCCATCTTTAACGGGAAAATTCACCTTAAATCTTGACTACACTTTCTGGTGGCAGCCTATATAAAGTACATGAAAGAAGCAGGTATCAGGGAAAGTTACAAAGGCAGTGCTTACATCAGCTGTTGTTCTTGCAACTATGCATAAATTCAATCTCACTTATACTATATGATGAATGCCTTAAATTTTGGAAATGTCTCCCTTTGTAGTTTATTTTCATTTGAACTTACTAGGGAAATACTTAATACTATAAAGGAATTATATTTAGGCCACATTGAGCAGTTAACATGCATGCACTACAAAATATTTAAGTCAGGATACATATTTAAACTAAATGGTTAGAATCTTTGAATAAAAATATAATCTTGTTATTAATATTTTAAAAGTTTTCTGTTAATAATATGTTAGTATTAATTTTTTTTCTAGTATAAAATCTGCAAAAATGTATCAATACGTATAAAAGTAATTTCACATAGAAATAGTAGAAGAAGAGTACAATTGATATAGATGAGGAAATATATTTACATGAAGTTATAATTTAGTCTAATTGGACAATATAACATATTTGAAAATTTCTAGAACACATTTGGATAAATTTTAAAAATAAAAATTATGTATATACATATATTATATATTAGTTTGCATAAATATGTTGTGGTCATTTAGATAATAATGACCTCCATAAACTCATACATTGAAGTATTTAGTCCTCAGGTTAACTGTTTGAGAAAGATTAGGAGCTATTTCCTTGTTGGAAAGGGTTGATCAGTGGGATCATGCTTTGAGGTTTCAAAAATCTATGCCATTCCCAGATTTCTCTGCCTTCTGCTCATGGAACCAGATGTGAGCTCTCAGCTATTGCTCCAGAGCAATGCCTGCCCACTTGCTTGCTGTGATGCTCCCCATGATAATGGCCATGGACTTGAAACCTCTGGAAATGTGAATCCCAAATAAAATGCTTTCATTTATAAGTTACTTTGATCATGGTGTTTGTTATAATGATACCAAAATAACTAAGACAAATGTATACTTCTATATCTTATGTATGTACAGAATATCTATGAGTCAATGTCCCTTCAGATCCTCGATGTTGGTATTGATTTTGTTAATAATCCATCATTTAGATATAGCTGGTTATAAAAGTTGTCATTTTATGAACAGTTCATCCATAACAAAATTTTTCTCATGATTAGCTACATTAACCATTACATATTGTCTTCACATTGATGGTCACGAATCTCTGAGCTATTTTTCCACACAATTGATGGGCATCATATGTCCACCACAGATAGTAGTAAAAACTCTATCAGTGACAATGGAGCCAGTTGGTGTGTGACTGAATATTATGTCTAAACCACCTAGTTAACTAATAATGACATCCTGTCAATTTTTACATCATATTTATGATCAAAAATAGGCTATTAAAGCAATAATTAAGCAATAACTTATCACTGAAATGGAGCTGCTATTAAATGAAGACAGCAAAGCAGTATAATACTGCAACCATTTAAAACCTAGTGTCTTCAATTATACCAGGTGTTATATTTTAAAAGATGAACAGATGTGATTTAGAGGCTTCCCAGCTCTTATCTAATGCCAAATATTCAAAAGTTTTAATATCAAATAGTGTTAATTCATGGTAATAAAAATAATAATATGATTTTCATATTATTTCAAGTGAATTTTAATTACATAACCAAAATATTTTCAATAATGGATGCATTGAGTGCAAATTTGGGTTTATGTATAGAAAGTAAACTATATTTCAAATCATTTGCACAAGCTACATAGTAAGGACAGAGCTATTACTTTTTACTGAGAAGCAAGGGTACTGTTTTTGGTTTAGTGACTTTTGGATGGAGGCCATTAAAGTAGAGAGGACAGCCATATATATTTCAATAGCATTATGGCAACAGGACACACAGGTGATAAAGCTGTACCCCACAGGAGGAGGAGTGAGAGGAAGTACACTTTGTAATGCAAGCAAAGACACCGGTAGATGAACCATAGACCACTAGTGGAGAATAACCTAGAAGTATTGATGACAATGCATAGTGACACATATTAATGGATTAATCTGAAAGTGGGAAGCCCCAGGGTTTGTTTCAGAAATATGTTACCAAAGAAAACTGTGACATCCTATATTATAGCATTATATTTTAAAATTCTATTAGATTTATTCAGTTTACTTTTTGGGGAGTATTTTGTCTGCATAGATATGTGTGTGTGTGTGTGTGTGTGTGTGTGTGTGTGTGTGTGTGTGTGTGCGTGCGTGTACCAATATTGTTTGAGGGAAAAGTGAATCTTGAAAAGAATCAAAAAGCTAAAACTTGAATAGAAATGAAATCAGTTTCTAAGATAATATCAATCATTTCATAATATGTCTATACAAAAGTAATACTAATAGCAAATGCAATTAGTTTTTTAGTTCTCTGAAGATTGCCCATGTTGTCACACACTGATGTTATAATCAAATGGATTTTATAATTATTTTTAAGGTACGTACAAATTAATAATATCCCTGAGAATAATGAGATTTTTCCATATGTTTCTGTGTGTGGTATGAATGAATCTACGTATAAGCACATATATGTGTGAGTGTGTGTGTGTGTGTGTGTGTGTGTGTGTGTGTATGTGTGTGTGTATTATTCATGATCAAGTATCTTCAGTCTGTTGTTCTGAAAAGAAAAAAAATGCAACAAAGACAGTAGAATATGATATTTGTATATACAATATAATACCTCGATCATTAAGTAAATACATGCAGCAAAAAGCAAAGTAGAAAATTAAAACAGAACAGTAAAAAGTGTTTAATTACAGAATACAGAAAATTAAAGTAAGAAAATGTGAATACAAAATCTCATGACTTAGATATATCATATCACTTAGCATACCACTTGAGCATGATTTAATAAAAACAATGTGCTATGTTATTATTATATGAATGCATCAATATTCCTATTAATCACAGATTAGAATAGGAGATTTGTAGAGGAATGTTTATTCTGCTTTTGCTTTGAATCTACATCTACAGAGATTTAAAGACATACACACTGTAATGAGACACATACTTTAAAAACAGCTGATCATCCTTTAAACAAATTCTGTATTTTCAATTAAGCCCATTATTTTTTTGATAATTATGCAGATGTATCATTGAAGGATCATATAGCTTTTTTTAGAAAAAGTATCATGGTGACACCTGAGTGTACATAAATGAACTATCACAATATAAAAACTCACATTCTCTCAGCCATTATGCACAAAGTAACTATAAAAGCATTAATAACTTCAGCATAAAATTTTTAAAAGAATGAACTTTTAATTAAAATGAAGGTGAAAATTTTCAGTTTCTCAATTTAAACAATAAATTTCAGTAATACTAATTTTTTATTAGGATATGTAATTGAGTATTCACTACTATAGCTGTCATATAATATGTTTATTTTATAGACTTTTAAAAGCTCTGCCATTCTTTCAAAATTTATATAATAAGAATTCTCTTCACTAAATGTACCCTGTACAGTTACATTGCTCTTTACCATAAGAGCTACTGAGCAATATTTACAAATTAATATTTCTTAAATACAAATCACTTCAAATCACCAATGAGAATTTTAGGGTGTTTTTATCGCTAGGACTTATCAATAAATTGCATATTTCTTAACTGAATATGTCATATGTTCTAGCAAATTTAAGACAGTTAACCAAAAGATAGCAGTATAAGTTTTAAGTATTTAGGATTGTAATTTCCTTTTAATAACACACACCAGACACCAGGAGATTAATAAACTATACAACCTAGGCAGTGAACACTCTACAATTATTACAGGCTTTTGGAAAAAATACTGCTATAGGTTATAACACTTGAGAGGAAAGCAATTTTTTCAGAAACCCAAGAGGAATGATTATATAATAATAAATGTTCCCAAATCAAATTATATTAGAAGTGGGACATTTATGATATCAGTTTCTTAAGTCAATAAAATATTCTTCTTTTGGCTTACTATCCTATTATTTGCAGCAACCATCTGGAATTTGAGCATATTTCATATTCTATTATTTTCAGAGGAATAATTATTTGATTGCATTTCTGCCCTGGAGTCATTTTAATGCTTAGTTACATCTGAGGAGGATTCCAATAAGCGATTGAAATTAACTTGCACATGCCAGCTAATCACATTTTATCTGGCATTTGCAGAGAGTTTTCATAAACAACAGAATGAAGTAGGCTTGACTCTTAGAAACTTACAGTTAAAACATTTGAAGTTTATAATAAAAATGGAAAGTAATGTCTCAGCCACATTTAATGTAAGTTTGTTCATATGCTATAAAATGGTGGTTAATGTGAGTGAATATAGCATGAATTTAGATAATATCTAATTTTGAATGCTTTCTGTTGATGAAAATTATTCATTAAAGTCAACATATATATATTTTATGTAATTTAATGAAAATATAAGCATATATATATATATATGCTTACACATTTCATTGGAGCTTCTTAAAATTATTTTTACTTAATCTTGTGTATATGGATATTTAACTTGCCTAGTTATCTCTCACACTAGTGTGCCTGCTGTCCAAGGAGACCAGAAGCAAGTACTAGATACTTTCCAACATGAAGATATAAATGATTGAGAGTCACTTTGAGGGAGCTATGAATTCAACCCTCATGCTGTGGAAGAGCAGAAGTGTTTTTAATTTTAAACTGATCAATGTCTCCAGCTCCCACTGGAGCTTTAAATTGCAAAGAATATTCATTTGTAAATAAGAAATTTACAATAAAATTAAGAATTGAAAAACAATATGATCTATGTAAAGTTTCAAATGCATTTTATAAAGTAACACCTGTTTTCTTTTTTTTTTCTTTTTTTTTTTTTTTTGCAAGGTTTAGTTCAGCATGGGATGAAAAGACTGGAAGATTTAAACTAGTATCTTGGAATATTTTATCTTTTTGTCCTACAAGAATGGAATATACTAGACTGAAGCAAGGTCTAGGGATTTCCAAAATAAGAATTTACTCATTTAGTATGAAAAATCTGGGCTAAATGTTACATGTAAGAATCAAAAGTATAGAAGGAATCTGAAAGCTTTTAGTATATCAGACTGGACTATTAAGACTCAAAATTGATAACATTAATAAACAGAATAGTCTGTATAGTATTTGAACTAGTTAAATAAAATTGTAATATGATAATTGAAATTAATACTTTCCCAAGTACTATAAATATTCCTCAGTTTAGCATCTGGTAGAAAAGGACACAGAGAACAATGCTAGGTTCCAACACTGAAAGAAAATACTCTTTGTAACCAGGAACCAGTGGCTACTCTAAGCATCAAGCACATTTATTCTGAAGTAGGATCTCTCAGAGTTCCAAAATATTATCACTGCTAAAATGAATGGTGACCCTAGAACATGCATTATTGTGCATGTACACGCATATGTGTGTGTGTGTGTGTGTGTGTGTGTGTGTGTGTGTGTGTGTGTGTGTGTGTGTGAGAGAGATATGTTGTAGGTGTCCATTTTCAAAAGGGTCATGTATGTGGTAGTTGGTGTGAGCATGAGTGCATAAGCATGTAGACATCAGAAGACAAGCTTTGGTGTTGTTTCCTGATGCCTCCCACCTTGTTTTCAGAGACAAATTTTCATTACCCTACAACTCACCAAGTAAATCAGGCTGCGTGTCGAAGATGCCACAGAGATTGACTTGTTTCCACATCTTCATCAATGTTAGTGCTAGGACTATATTTATGCACCACAACACACAATTGTTTTTAATGTAGGTTTTGAGAGTCAACTATGTCTGTTTCTTTGATTTACAAGGCAGACACTTTACCAATTTACTGAGCAATTTTCCCAGCCCTCGAGGCATATTTGGTATTGGTATTGTAGGTACTGCAAAGGATCCTTTCTATCCTGAATTGTAGAGATACGATTGTTCCTAAATTTTTGTCTCTTTCCTTAGTTCTTGAGAGAGTTAATTTTTTAAAGTCATCCTGAATGGATTACATATCTGCAAAGTGGGTAAGAATTATTGGTTTCAATAAGGGTTTCTCCATAAGATATTGCATATTAATCTGATAAGACTGAGTACGAAGTAACTACTCTCAATCGAATGCACCAATCAAGTTTGGGTTAGGAAAGAATGAACACTGAAATTGAATAGTCTCTTCTCAAAGAGCAAGCATAGACTGTTTCTTCAACTTCCATCATCAAAATTCAGGATCATGTAGCTAGAGAGATAGCTCAGCTTTATGAGTACTTATAGCTTTTGCAGAAGACCCAGGTTTGGTTCCCAAGACACATAGTAGGTGACTTGGAACACTATGAACTCCAGTTCTAGTAAATCCAATAACTCTGTCCTATGTGGGCAACTTTAATCTTCTAAACATCACAACACAACACACACACACACACACACACACACACACACACACACACAACATACATATACATCTAAAAGTAAAATAAAATTTAAAACAACCAACAAGCAAAAAAACAAACCAGAAACTCTAGACTCACTGCCCTTTGCATTCTGGGATTTAAGTAGAGATACCCCAATGCTTAGCCTTTCAGCCTTAGCCATAGAGTAACATCATTGGCTGTTCTAGGCCTAAGGCCTTTAGATATAGGCTCACCACTGTTGACCAAATCTTATGATCCTCACAAGTCCCATCTTGGGACTCTTTGTCCATTAAACTTAGATGAACAAAATTGTCATTATCTAACACATCTGTCTATCAAACCCATGACTTATGATTCTGATCTTCTGCCTTCTCCTTCAGATAGTGGGCTAAATCAAAATTTCCATTAATTTTCATTTGGCTTTGTTGATTTGGTTTTTACAGATGTTTTTGTGTGTGTTCTGTTTGAGTTTTTAAAAACTTGTTGGATAGAGTCGTTATTCAGAATTAAAAGTATGTAGAATTTTTCTATTTTTGGTCTCTGAAACTGAAAGTTTTTATTACATTTTTATAATTAAATATTAATTTAATTTAATAATTTAATTAATTTAAATATTAATAAATAAATTTAATTAATATTAAAATAAATAATATATATATTTCAAAGAGTAAAACAGGGAAGTGGGTTTTGAAGAGTTAAAAGTCACACTAAACTGAAACCAAAGCAAGTAACCTTGCAGTCAGACAGCTAAGAGATTGAGGTAAAGTTAGCTCCAACATTACAGAACACATTTTCTCCCACTGTCATGTGGTATCTGTAAAATGCAATAACTATCTCCAATGAGAGATTCAATTATGTTAATAAGTTGTGTTTGTAATTCTACTAATGGTGGATCGATGAGGTTAGACTTCTCATAGAGTTTTGTGCTGAACCTACATTTCTAATTTCCTCAATTGATCTAATCCGCCATTTGAGAATAGTCCATAACCACAACTTAGATATTGGTCAAAATTGTTTGGGAAGACTCATTCTATAAAGATCTGCCTGCCTTTTATCCCTTCTCACAGTCTCATTTGAATGAGCTCTGTAGCTACAATATGTTCATAATTCAGATATTAATAGATGTAAAGATGGCTCTATAATTGCTTTCCTAGCTTTTTAATATTTTCACTAACAAGTGTGTGTTATTCAATAATATTCTATATCTTTGCACAAGACTATTATAGAAATAGATGTTGATTCAGCCAGTTGTAGACAATGATTCAGAGCAGAGGCTAGTTTGTTCTTTTACTAATTAAATCACTGCTTTCTTGCCTGGAGGCCTGGAGACCTAGAATATTTCATCCTCTTTGTAATCTGTTTTTAATCCTTGAACTGGAAGGCTTCAGCTTTTGTACAATCTAGAACATTTAAACTGCTAGCATGGATCTAGAAAGCTAGAAGGCCTTAGCCTCCAGAGACTTACTGCTAACTGAGCCACTCTGACTAGCTCCTTCTGAACTCTTACTCTTCTGGTTCAATTCACTCTCTGTTCTAAGCTTCTTCTGATGAACTGTGTCTTTTGTGTCTCTTAGTCTCTGCCTGAGCAGTGAGAAGTGCTCCACCCTGCCTCTGTAACTGATGCTGCTGTAACTAACTGGCCCTGTAACTCTTCTGTAACTCACCCCAGCCGCAGCTTCTATAACTCCTCTACAACTTACTCTTCAACTTACTCTGTTAACTGGCTGTTCAGCCTGGTTCTCAACTCACTCTTCTTAGTGACTCTTCTGTCTGCTTCTGTGTCTCTGAATAACTCCTATGTAACTCTCCTTAACTGAACTGAGAGCTTGCCTTTTCTCTTTTTGTGTCTGCTTCCACTATTTTCTAGGGATTAAATGTGTGGACTATCATAGCCTTCTGAATGTTGGATTAAAGGGGTCTCTACATCCCATCCATACTACACAGGTCTCTGAATGTAGCCTTTGGAATATAGACTTTAGCTTTCACACAGGGCTATTTCTCTCCACCTATAAATGTATATATAGTGGTCATTTGGCAGAGAAGAATCTATTTCCTGGATCACTTTGGTCTATGGTAGAGTTCAGCTCCTGTACTCAGAAAGTTTCAGTTAAACAAACTCAATTCAGAAATATGGAATTCTCATTAAGAGATGTATTTATACCATATAATTTCTTTACACAATAAAAATATTTTTTCAGTTTTATTCTAAAAGTAAAGGTTTATATATGCTACAGTTAGGAAAGACCATGTTTTTATTCCTCATAACAGTCTTGAAATAAAAAAAACAAAGAAATGTTTATGAATTTTTAATATTTTCTACAAAGCTAAATAATAGATCATTGGCTACATTGACAGATAGTTATACAAACAATGATAGTAAAGCCCTAAATTCTTGTCATATATATATATAAAACCATAGCCTGTCTTCCCCATTCTCATAAAAAAAGAAAAAAAGAAAAAAAAACAAGGATCCATGAATTTTACCTGACAGTATTGGCAACTTTAATATAGGAGTGAGTGGACAGTAACATGGAATATGTGGATTTTAAAATAATCATGAAAATATAATCTATAAGAAAAGTATTCAACTTATGTTTACTTAAAATAGCCTGATGTGAGCTTGATACCTCTCATTCATTTTTAGTAGAAGATAAGACAAGAAGATAAGTACAGAAAAGAGGAAAACATATACAATTTTCCAAATATTAACATGCTATTCTTAGGAAAAATATTTTAAAAGATTCCAGCATTAAGCTATAATAGTTTGTGTAAACATAATTTATGACTAAGAAAAATTCCTAATACAAGACAAAGAGTTAAAATTCATCACAAAATGACAGTAATGAACTCTGTTAATGCCATGGAGGAAAGAGCTGACTGCTTCCTTGCAGACAGGAAAAGAAAAGACACTATGGTTAAATAAAATTTTTCTTCCCCCATATACTACAGTGCAAAAAGACTTTGGGATTAAAAAGAATGTTAGTGTACCCACTGGTACCAGACTCCACAACTATGCAATTTTGATTGATTGTAGTTTTCAGCAATTGTCTCCATTTGTTGTAAAATGAAGTTCCTTGAAGAAAGGTGAGGATTATACCTATTTGTGGTTTAATATATTATGGTTATATATATAACCAATATATATAATGGTTAAAATATTAGAATGCAGTTAGGGTTTGTTCTGGTTTAGTAAAGTGGTGGTTGTAGGTTCTCCTCAAAGATCATTGACTCACTATCCCTGGGTAGTTAACTGTGATTTCTGTACCAGACATGATTTCCTTCTTGTTGAGTGGGTTGTAAGCCCCATTAGAGAGCTGTAGGTTACTGACAAGCTATGTATCCCATGAATACATGCTCAGGGTTATTTTGCCATGATGTACATTTTTGTGTTTCATAGGCATCATAGTTGGAAGAACTGCTTATTTCTTTCCTCCTTTGGAAGTTTGCAAGGTGCCTTAAGGTACTGTGAAAGCCAGTCCTCAGGGAAGCCTGCCTAAATATTGCCTGAATAAAAGAAAAACCAAAACAATAGAGTAAAGAGCATCTGGAACTTGAAACACCCCATTGTTCTTTAAAAGACCTGTGTCATTATTTTTTGTTTGTTGTTGTTTTTTTTTAACTCAACATACATAGAGAAACAAAGAGATCTGTTTCAAATTGATTATTTTTAAACCTTCACTTATTTCAATCAGCTAGCTAATAAATGCTCAAATTCAATGTAGAGAGAAAATAAATTTTTTCTAAATGAACTACACTAGTGAGCCACACATTAATTTGTTGTAGGAGTTTAATTTTCGTTATGTTTAAAATGTTTTTATGCACTGTTGGGTGAGGGGCTATCCTAGGTCTTGGTGTTTTGTATTGACTGCAGGTGATGGATTTCTGTGCAGGATGTTTGATTGCTTATGATCTGCACCTGAGGAGTTCTGAATCAATAAAAACACCTGAGCTCAGATGCTTGGGGTTCCACTGTCAAGGTGGTGCTTGCCATGATGGGGGTTCCCTCTGATGAGGTCTGGAAGCATTTTCATGTATGAAATATGCCTCCCTGACCTTCTTGGGTAAGCCCACACAGCAACCTAACACCTACCTTAATTAGCTAAGAATCTGGTCTGGCTGAATTTGTATTGCAAAAGTATTGCTTTAAAAATTATGGTTCTTTGACATATGATTTGGATATTTTTGAAACTCAACCAAACCTGTGGCTAAAACTAATTTTTTTTCATAACAACAAATACACAAAATCCAATCTGCTTTAAGCATGTAACTTTCTATAAGTTGTCCTAAAATAAAAGTAATAGAAAAAATATATTTGGCTTTTTATTCCAGCACAGAATTATTCATGAATTGGGTTGCATGCTATACTAGTGGAAGTTCAGAAAGCTCTCTTGAGCAATATGTCCAGGCAATATTTTTAGAGAGAAAAACTGTTATGCAGAGTAACTTGATTGGCAACAGCTTGACATTTTGCTGAGATGGGATCAGCCTAATCAGGTAAACCCTTGTAGTCAACAAAACTTAGTTGTTTCTCTTGACTGAGACTCAGATAATTCATAAAATGTTTATCTTAGACAAAATTAGAGTTTTTTCTATATCCAAAGTTTGTTCTACATGGAAATACATTTAAAATTAATTTGGTTTAAAACATAGCTCTAAATAAAACAACAACAATAACAACAAACAATTCTCATAAATGACTTGCCTTGCAAACACTAGGACCAGAGTTCTGATCCCTAAAGCCCACATGGAATCCAGAAAGGCATGATAGTTGTCAGGAATCATAGCCTCTAGGGCATAGAGGGAAGGGATCCATCAGGCAAGATAGATATACTAGACACGTAAGCATCGCCAGGTGACTTGTTAGGAGTCTTGTGGAGGAGGGATCCTTCAGAGAAAGGTAGATGAAGTCCAGACAGTGTCAAAAAGGGAGAAAATAATAGAATATGAAAGTTTGGGTGGGACGCTGTTGGTTACCTCCAAGAACTTGATGTTTAAACTTTATTGTTAAAGACAACCATACACCTGAGTTGTAGATCATGAAAACTCAAGCTTAGGTTCACCTAGAATTGAATTTGATAAAAACTCATTGTATGCATGTACAAAATTCTCAAACAATAAAAATAAATAATATTTTTTTAATTTTTTAACAAACAACCCATTTTTATGCCCATTAATTCTTTACCCAATTAGGAAAATCTACATTATTTACTCTCAAATTATAGAATACAATTTTAATAATATTATTATTAATAACCACGAAAATGCTTTTGTTCAACAAGTTTTATAAAATACAGGATTAAAAATTAAAGTGATTATTTCCAGAAAAAACTGTTAACAATGGAATCAATATCACTACTTTTAAAAGCTGTTAAGTCTAATAAACATATGCAAATTTTAAGTGTAAAAACATAATAATTTTTTGACAACATAGGTGTTTATTCATTATCTGTTTAAGCAGGAAACTTCTCCGAACTGTAATGTATTTTGAAACTTTCTTTTTATCCATTTGACAACAATTTGCTTTTCATATTTTAGAGATTTTTGAAGCTACTTCTATATTTATTTTTCTTTACACATATTAATTTTTAGGAAAATTATTAATCTTTGTGAAATTTCTATCAATTTGCTGGCAAGTTTCAATCATCAAAATTTAAGACAATTCAGAATGTCTTATGATACCTTGTATTTGTAGAGTGCTTTTGCCAACAGTGTCTAGAATTCATTCAAGTAATTAAAGAAGACTTGGCTTTTATAATCTGCTTCATGGTGACTAACTGAGTCATTAATGTGTTTTGTAAATATGTTCCTGGTTTCTAAAAACATTTTTCAAATTCTATACCTCTCATATAGAAATACAGAAACAGAAATACTAACATAGTTATATAAATTACACATAATAAGTTACCCATTCCCAGGAGAAATGGACAGAACTGTTTAATAGACCTTACTCTCACAAATAGAGTTTAGTACAGAAAGAAAACATTATATATATGCATTTAGTGTTCAAATTTGTGGGATATGAGTTAATTCATCACCCTGATATTGCATGATATATTCTGATGAGTCCTAAACCAACTCTTCATAAGGACAGATATTTGAAGAATGAATATTAAAGAAAGACTGGGGAATATGCCAGCAGTCAAAGATATACCAGTGGCTTCTAAAGACACTGTGATCACTAGCATAATAGAAGAAACAGGAACTCTGTCTACAAAAACAACATGATGGATTTTGCAAGAAAAACGCAAAACAAGAGAAATTGTGCTTATCTTTGGTGTGTGTGTGTGTGTGTGTGTGTGTGTGTGTGTGTAAAACTCAGGAGTACTTATTAGATATATAAACATGGGTTTTATTCCCAGTTTTTTTTTCTTTAAAGTTGTGTCACTAACTCAAAATCACAAATCCACAAATCACATAGTGATTTGTTTGGTAGCAATACTAAACTAGTTTAAACCATATACAGGAACTCTAAAATATACCTACTTCAGAATCTGTTTCTATCTAGCTAATCTCAAAGCTATGCACTGCTATAACAACATGCCTCACACGAGAAAAAGCTATAACTGGAAACCCTAACCCATTGTAATAGGAAAACAGGTTTCTGAAGTCAGTATATTTTCCTTCTGTAAATATTACAAAGCAAATATAGAACTGAAAATGTGCATCCAGGTTCTCTTTTCTAGCTTTTTGGTTGGCTCATGCACATGACATACTAAAACATCTAAAATACATGATCTCTATCTGATAAGCACTTACTTATGTAAGTACAAACCAATATAAGGACAAAATATTGATCTGAAACCCAGTTGCTTTACAATAAATCAAATGATAGGAATTGATGTACCAAGCTTATGACCATCTATGCAATTTCAATCACTTAGTGGCTTGCCAAAATGTTTTCAGAAAACAAATATGTCAACATCAATGCAAAGGATGTTGCATTGAATAGTCTCAGTATGAACATAAATTGGACAAGTATTTCTAAGACCAAAGAGAGAAGGACAATCCCTGATAGACAAAATGCACTACTGTACAGACAATCATTTTTGGGTGATTTGCTTTAGAAAACCCAAATAGGAAGTGTAAAAACATCAGTTTTCAGCCCACGAGCAATGTGATTATTAGCTCAATATTTATGTCTATGTTTTAATCATTGAATTTTTAAACTACAGTCTATTTACTTTTGTGCTTGTTTGGTTTTTTATTTATTTGTATTTTTGTTGCTGTAGTCTCTCTTTCAAACATAATCTGGATAAAATTAATATACATTTTTTTTTACCATAATAAGGTGGTACCCTTATTTTAAAAGTGATTTTCTAGTAAATGGCAGACGTTGATTTGAGGGTGATCTTTTAGAGACTGGAGAGAAGGTTCAGTGGTTTAAGCACCGGCTGCCCATCCAGGTGACCCAAGTTCAATTCCAAGAATACACTGTCTATAACTTCAGTTTCAGAGGATCTTACATCCTCATACAGACATACATACAGGCAAAACACCAATGCATATAAATAACTAAATCACTAAAATAAAGAAAAGTATATTTAAAAAAAGAGTATGATCTTTTAAAAAAACAAATTTTGAGGCTAAGAAATTATAAGTATACCTTTGTTTCTATTCTACAAGGGCTAAGGTGAAATTAGTACACCTTGTTTTACTTGGTGGAAACTAACATGTTGAGAGCTTGTTAGCCATCTTTTGAAAAACAGAACAAATGAAAAGTTTGAAGAACTTCAAGAGAATTAAAATATATCTAGAAATTTCATAAAGAGAAAGCTAGGTAAGATAAGGGAAACTGGAGTGCTCATGCAGGCATTTCTCTTTACCAAAACTTAGAATAATAAAAAATGACATATAGTTGCTAGGGACCTTCAAGCATGGAGAATAATAGCTCATGTAACTGAAGTTGCATAATAATAAATCAAAGAGTTATATAATATAGACAAATGTGATAGAGCATTCCTGTCTTTTGCTGTGGAAAATTACATAATTGAAAATAAATAAGACTCTTGTGTTTTTTCAGGAACCTGAGTGAAAAACAAACAACACAGTTTGCAATGAATAAAAGTTTCATAATATTTATTTTAATTTAAATGCAAAATCAATAAATTTCTTTTGGAATATGATTTGTGTGAGATGATTATGCTCACTAATTAATTTTAATGAAATACATTACAGATGAGTTAATACAAATAAATGAAGGGAACATGTCTGATGTTAAAACTGAACAATGTTAATAGTTTTGCTTTGGTTATTAAAATCAATCTATGTGAGTAAAGTTCCTCTCATTACTTCACTATGATGAATCATTTGAATTGTTTTATATCACTAGCCAAATGTCTTTCACTATATAATTGTGCAGAGTCAGGGAGTTGGGAGTGGCTGCTTCTTTTGTGTGAAGCCTGTGATCTTCAATATTTCAAGCTCTTACTGTTCTTCAGATGCCAAAGTACTCACTCTCAATAAATGGCTGAGTTTCCTTTTACTCTCTTGCTTGAATGAAACAATTCCCTCAATACATGAATAATTACAGGTTTCTGATAAAATTAGATATGCCAGCTATATTTTATTTGTTTAAGATCCATAACATTATAAATATATTTAACAAGTGACATAAAATAATTTTAATTTTTGGAATTTTAATGCTGAAGTTCCCAGTATGGCGACAGAAGCGCACATCTTCCTAAGTTTTACTGATTCTTATTAGGATGAAATTTGATGCTAATTTTTCTATATTGCCCTTAATTATCAGTGTCTTATTCCCTGTATATACACACAAGTACAAATATACATTTATATACACAGTATTTTCAATTTTATTGACATAAGCCAGAATTTGAAAAAATATATAAATTTAGCTATCAAATACTATTTGCTAACATTGCAACTAATTGTGTATATGTGTGTGTAGGGGGAACCTATATGTATAGGTACGTGTAGACATGTGTTCATGAGTTGGTAGAAGCAAGAGGTTAATATTAATTGACATTTTTCTTAATTGTTCTTAATCTTAATTTTAGACACATGCTCTATTATTAAATACAGATCACATGATTCTGTTAGTCTATCAGCCATTCCAAGAGTTACTTTACTTTCTGTCTTTCAGATTATGGTCACATTTTGCTTTCAATGTTATCTTCTAAAGATGTTGTAAATCTGACCCTTAGTTGCATTTTGCTTGCTGATAGATCTCCGCAGCTCCCAAATTGTCCTGGAATAAAAGAGAGTAAAAGGAGTACATCTAATTATTTTGGGGGAATTATATATACCATGTAATATTACTATAAATCATTCCTTCATATGCAGGATAAACAATTAAGATCAAACTAGAAAACACATTTTGTTTAAAACACAACAAATCTTATTGTCAATATTTTTAAATGGTTTATTAAGATAGCATGTCAGTATATTTAATATAACCTAACAAACGTATCTTGTAAATAAGAACAATAATTGAGTACAAAAGTAAAATATAATATGACTTTAATCACAATTTGTCTGCTACAATACATTTTAAAATGCATTCATGTAATTATTGATGTCTTTGCAAATATTTTAATACTTTTTAAATACATAATTTAGAGATTTACAAACAGCTTCCAAGATTGGACTATGACACATGGCTATTTCTGAGATATTTCTTTCTTCAGTGTATGGCATATGTAATCTCACAAGATGAGAAATGAAAAATGATTTCATGATTTATGTATAAATGTAATGACATTATAATGAATGAAATATTTATATTATTTTCTACCATGCTATATGAACTATTATTTTTGCCAAATTTACTAATTTGAAACTGGCTATGTTAGTTTGTTTCTTACCTCAAAATAGTTTATAAAGACAATAAAACTTTAAAAAACTTAGCATCAAATTATAGGGTAATTCTGTCATTAACCAAAAATTTAAAAATAAAATTATCATCCAAAGAAAATAGCAAATGATTGAGCTGAAAATTTTCTATACAGAAAAAGTAAAACACATTTCAGATAATAGTAAGATGTATTTTATTACATATTTTCTTAGTTAGCGTTATAATGATTTGTTAAAAATAAAAGCAAAGATGCTAAAAGTACAATCATTTGGATTTAAAGGTCCATGAATTGGATATGATATCTGTAGGAAGAAGTTAGATGCATGACTGAGATGGTAGCCTTTAACTCATTCTCAAATACTAAGCTGTTTGTTCAGTGGCCTGAACCACTGACTGAAGATCATCTTCCTTAGCTATTGGAAACAGCTTCTTATTAGTGTACTCTGGAATGCAGAAAGTTTGCTAATTTGTAGCACCAACAATTGTCTACTCAATGGCCTTTCCTTGGAGCAACTGTCATTCAAATGTTGTCTGCCCACTGAAATAAACTGTGTTAAAAGCATCTGATTGTATTAATGCTAATAGAGGAACTTTACAGGGTCTTCCCTCAACCTAAACACCATGTAGGGAAGACCTTACCATGGGACTTGACTGGCTGATAAAATGGCATCATGTCAGTCAGCGGAAGTTGGGAGTTGGTGGGCTGTAACAGTTCTATTCATTAAGCATTAAGGCCTTTGTGATGGAGGGCGGTGCTTCCTTTCAATAAAATACCTAGAGGTCATTTGCTGGGTGTTGGAACCAGGAGATCAGAGCAATGGGAGAAGGAGGCTTGTTAAGTCACCATGTGAGGCGAGGCCCTGTGCCTTGACCATCCAGGTTTTCCATCTAAGAAAGTTGTCATGGGTCTTTATTGATACTTGCAATTAAAATTAATTATAATTACTTTAACAGTAACTAGCCAAGGTGTTGGAAATATGATTATCATTAAAAAAGAAATTTTTCTCTTGTTTTTCTGTGCTTCCTAAAATTTGTATTTTTCTGAGTCTTAAATCAATGATGAATATATACATAAATGTATAGTTTAAATTATTATTAATAATAATCTTATAGTAACATATAGTAAATATATATATGTGTGTGTATATATATATATAGTAAATAGTAAATATAGTAAATATAGTAAATGGTAAATTACTATTGTAGTAATTATTTCTATCATGTTTTGAGAAAGGTCACAGGATTAAACTGTAGTTACTAGCAGAATAAGAAATTCACAGTCTAAAATTTTTCATTACATTCTCTTTAGTATATCTAAATAAAGTGAATAGAAGCTTAGAATGTTATCTCTGATTAGAGAATATGAACTCTTATTTATATTATTTCTAGTGCTGAAGAAATCTTAGGCATTCACTCACATACCATTGTTGTAGCATAGATAGAAACTAAAACTGAGGAAGAGGAATTACAAACCCAAGTGTACTTCCTTGGTCCCATTAACCTGGAGGAAGTGCTCACTACTCAGTTATCTGAATGGCAGCATCATCTGTTCTCCTAGATGGTAAGTTTCCTGAATGTGAACTGCCTGACCTTAGCAAGTTATATATTTATGTCCTTTATCTTCAAACCACTTCTGAACTCTATGAAACATGCTCATCAAAGATTGTAAATTTGCTTTAGAAATGACTATTCTTAGTAGGCACAGAAATCACATTACGAGAAAAAAAAAGAAATTCCAAACAGTTATTAAGGGAAAAATTTGAAATAATTCTTCAAAAACAAAAAAGGTACATAAAATATATTCTATAATGAAAGTATAATATTTAATATGAAGCTCCATCAATTCTGTTCTCAATGTGTATTCTATCATAGAGGTTCATTGAATAGTATATACTTTGGGAGTGGTTAATTTGAGTGTGTGATGTTTTTATTAACTCACAAGTATTTTTTATAATAAACTATATAAAAATAATGATAAAAAATGAACAGCAAAGCAAACTTCACCCCCTCCTTTTGTTTTCCAATCAGGAGCTCAACATTATAAATAATGCACATTTTAGATGTTACACTGCCTGTTTTGAAGTAAGAAAAGTTTCAAGACTTTGGGCTTTTATGATTTTTAAAAGGTAGTTAAGGAGTAAACTTGATAGAGCACAAGGTAGGGTATATGAGAAAGTTTGGAGGGAGGGAGGTGAAGAGAGAAATGCAATTATTATTGTAACCAAAAAGTTTTAAGAGATAAAAATATAGTTGACCTGTTTAAGAATATCACCAAACAAAAGTACTAATTTAGTGTTTTCAGTTTTATTTTGAAATTTTGTACTTATTGTGTAGGAGTGTGACCAGATAACAATGAGGAGTTAGAAAAGTTTGTATGTGGAGGGCACAAGGTACACACTGATCAGTACTAGAAATGTTAGACACACAGCGGTTCTCTTAAAATAAAGAAATGTATACTTGTTTTCTACTGAGATATCTGGGAAAAGAGGTAGTTAACAGCCAGACAATCTCTGCTCTCTGTAGGACTGGTGATAACTTTATCTCCTGGAGTATGTTGTTTATCTCCAACTCTTCCTCCCCAGACCTTTATCTTGAGTGTTGTCAGTCAATAAAACCCATCCTTATGGGATATGTCACATGTAGTTTACAAATGAAGGAGAGCCTACATAACTCCAGGGCTCTTCATATAGTCAAGGCCATTCCTGACTCCAACAGACTTGTATGCTTATCTCAGTTATTCTCCCTAGACACTTATCTTGAGCATTGATTCTTAGTCAATAGAACTCATCTTTATGGAAGAAGTCCTTGTGTACTTTCTAAAGAGTGTTATGCAAATGTGTATTAAGCTTTGTTGTACACACAGGATTGAATTAATTATCATCAAGAAACTTTTTCCAAAATTGTGCTGTGTTTAAATATGGCTAAAATAAACTCCCAGATGTCAGATTCTAGAAGTTTGAACCAATACCATCTACTGAGTTATGTTGAACCAGATTTCCTTCTTGTCTTATATGGATAATACTTTTCTGGCCCTTGTGTTTTCAGAGGCCACTCACAGTTTTGTGTGTGTGTGTGTGTGTGTGTGTGTGTGTGCGTGTGTATTACTCAGTTCAATGTATCCTGAAACCAATTTTCCTGAAAAAATTTCCAAAAAATGTATTTGAGTATGCATAAACAAAATGTGTTACATAAATACTTTGTTGAGAAATGTAGCAGTTCTCTAAATGAGCAGACCTTATTTGTACATGAAATTCAGAGTGGACTCTTGCAGAGTTGGAATAATTTTTTCAACAACTCTAGAACTGTAGAAATCATTTTTATTTTCTGTAAAGGCTACTGGAAGTTTTCCTTGTTTGCTTTGTTTCTTTATGTTTGTTTTGTTTTGTTTTAATCTACAAGTTAAACTGATTATTCAGCTCAAAGTACTCTAAAATATCAAATTTCTTTTCAAATTACTTCTCTTTAAAAGAGATTGGCTTTAATTGTAAAATTTTAATATCTTAAAGAGAGAGTATAGTATTTCTGTGAGTGAAGAGTTGATCTTGACAGTCATTGTCTCCCTATTCCATTATTTTTCTTGCTGGAATTTAGAAACAAACTGTCATTGCTACTTGTGTAAAAATTAGGTTTTTCCTTGTAAAGTTAGCTGAGTGAGGCATTCTTGCTTGCTGCTTCAGAAAACTTGGTCCTGACAGTATGCCCCAGTTTCCTAGATCCAGGTAGCTATGACCTGTCAAGAAGACTATTTGCTATTTCTCACCACTTCTTGTGTCATAATAGTCTTAGGACAAGAAGCAGAGCTGTCACAATAACCTCCTGCTTTCACTTTCCTCAACTCAGTGTTAAGAGGAAAGCAAACTCCTACTCTTATCTATGCCAAAATGGGGAAAGAAAAAAAAAATCCATCCAGAGGGCTACATATTTCAAGAAAAGATAAGGAGTCCTGTTGCCTCCTTCAAGTGAAGATTATTTTTCAACCTGGCATATTTCAAACATTCACATTTCTTGTCTTCCCCCACAGGCATTTGACTTTGCAAATCCAGCCCTAAGCAGTAACTCTGAAGAGTGGTGTGAGGGGCTATAAATATTCTCAAAAGTTCATCATTATATATCTTACCTGAGGGAAGAAGGTGGTAAAAGATTTTATTAAGGGAGATAAGGGCACTTCTTGCTGTTCATTGCTTAATATATATATTTTATGTTTTCTTAAAAATGAATAAAAATCCATTATATTGTGAATCCCACAAAGTATGATACCTGATAACATTTTTCTAAATATGCAAAACTTAAGAAAAGTTTTGCTCAGTTTTCTCCATGCATCTGCTAATATTTATTGTTTTTTATCAGTGGCTAAAAAGGATTTATACTCCCTATTTATTTCCAGTCTGCATTAAAAGATTCATGACTAGTCACACAGCCATACACTCTCCTAATCAAAGATTAAGTAACAATAAACTGTGTCAAAGATAATTACATTTCAACAAAACAATAGTTTAATGCTAAATTGCAACATAATCGCATAAAAATGTATAGGGCATTAAGAAAGTGTAAAATCATCATCAGACATAGGAACCTGTTAAGCTATATATGATGCCATTCCATATTACCCTCAGAGTTTTCTCAATTATATTCCTCTCAAAAATTCACAACATTTGGGTAGATTAGCACCATCTTTAATTAATTAACCAATATTTGGTTGTAATAAGCCGCATAAAGTTACTTAGATGGATTTACAGTTATTTCTGTGATTCTGAAAAAATTAATCTCCTGAAGTTAAAAATACAGGGAATTGCCTATGACATGTCAGAATTACAGCCAGCATTGGGGTCTGAAGAGTGTGGTCCATCAGTTACCAAAACCACCAGGAGTATGTCTTACAAGGGCAAGGTCCCAAGAACTACATCTCCTGCAAATCTCCTGCATATCTCCTGCTGCTGCTTGGCATCCTTGTATATTCCTTTCCTGGTATGAGTAATATGAACTCTTAAAAAGAGTCTCTAGGCCCTCACTGGACAGTGCCACTGGAACACATAACAATATGTTATGGTTTGGAACAAGTAATCTAGGGAAATACATAGGAAAACACATTTTTAGTAACTGAAGACTTGTTTTTGTCAGGATGAGAGCAAGAACAAAAAAAAAAATCTAGTTACTATGGCCCATGAGTTTTGTCTATGAGAGACAGGCCTATGACTATGAGAAATGAGCTTCAGTACACACTGTTAATTTTGAACTACCTTGGCCACAATTATTTTGAAAGTTTCCTATTTTTCACAATTATAAAATTACTGATGAGTTTCTATGTGTGCCTTGAGAGGATATACGGCTATGTGGCATGTAGACTGGACAGATTCTCCTTCACCTAAGAAAAGCAAAAAGAACCATGACTTAAGGTTTTCTAGTTACTAAATAAGAATTGTGATAAGTTAGTATACTATGATGTGTACTCATTTCTTAGTAACTGCAAGAGTGCTACCTGCCAGCTATAATAGAAGCTAGCTGCAAGAATATTTGGCCTGCTTAAACTCTGTTAATATATAATAACAAAATTATTGTTTGGGGCATATAAGTACATTGCACAAAGAAAGTACATGAAAACAATATTCATATGTAATCATGTGTGGGAATTTGGAAACAACCTGTTTTTTAAATATGTAAATGTAATTATTCACTGGGAAAATAGGATTTGTGTTTATGATGTGATTTCTTCCTTCATAAAGAGTATTGTTTAAAAGGTATATAGGTATATGGGAAATAATAAGGAAAAAGGAAGCTCACAAGACATATTGATAAGGTGTGTGTATGTTAAAGCTTACAAGATATATGTGCATGTGTAAGATGAGTGTGTGTTGAAGCTTTGCTTCCTCTATATGATGTATGACAGTGTGAATGAGTGTTTTTATGGGGATTGGAAAGAATAAAGTTGTTGAAGGTTTGTTTCTTCCTTGGAAAGAATAAAGTTATTGACACATTGTTTCTTCCACAAAATGTGTATGAGTGTGTGTGTGTGTGTGTGTGAAAGAGAGAGGGAGAGAGAGAGATAGAGATTTTGTAGCAAAATGAAGTCAAGAATAAATTCAAATAAGGGAAAGAAATTATATAGAGAGGAAAATCTTGAGTAGAGAGAGAAAAGAACAGAAAAAGAACCAAAATAAAAGGAGAGCATTCATTGACCTGATAAGAATTCTCCTGCCTGTTCCTCCTCTTCCTGTTATTTCACACCCACTTATATTCCCTGGCTGTTGTCAGAGCTGATAGAACCCCAACTTTAATTTCAAAAATCATAGTTATATATAATTTTTAAAAACTAAAGTTTTTCTAATTTCTATATTTGCTCTTATAACTATCATTTTATTCCTCTGTTTTCTGTCATATATTCTTCTAGTCACCAAATTACAGGGGCCAAAAAAGAAAGCCTAAATTCCTACTCCAGTGTTTTTTGCATCCTTGTGTGGTAAGACAGATAAAATACAATCTAAAATTTTATCTATCATGAAAATGTCTCATCCAAGGGTTCTTACATTAGAATATAATTTCATAAAAAAAATTTCTAAGTTCAACTTTATGCAATAAACTACATTGTAGTTGCATTAAAATGAAGATCATATTATAACAAATAAATTGAATGTTCAGTTGTAGGTAACTAGGATAAAATGGTTTAGTTGTATTAATCATGATAATTGAAAAGAAATACTAAGTATACAAATGGCACAAAAATTCTCAAAATAATTTAAATAGCATATTTAAATATCATATTCTTCAGGACATGTTTAAAATCTTAGAATCTGTATTTTGTCTCCCAAGATTCGAAGCTATAATGTGAATGTTTGATATTTTGAAATATTCTATTTGGATCAAAGGTGCAGGAGAGATTAAGAATCAGCCTCCTCTACGAATAACTCCCCTATTCGTTGCACATTTCATAGAAAACAGATTCAACTGGTTGTATTTACATATGGAGAGATGACAAGAATTGGGAGACAATTGGGGTAAACAGGAAACAAAGTGCAGTGGAAACTCACTGGAATCTATAAGGGAGACCCTAGCAAGGACCTCTAGTAATTGGGGATAGAAAACCTGAACAGGCCAACTCCTGTGGCCAGAGAAGGCTTCCAGTGGTGGGAATGGGTTACTATCTCAATCAAAATACATTTGACCTATGGCCTGTCCTTCCTACAGAATCCACTGGGACAATGGACAGCCAGAACCTCATTCCAAATAGGAAGTCCCTGTCTGAATTTGCAAGTGGAGCCAGAAACTAGAGACTGGATAGCTGGGACATGATTTCTAAAGATGTCGTGCTCTGTTCAGATCAGTGCCTAACTAAGTTAACTTATCAAAGAGGCCTCCTCTAGCAGCTGATGGTAGCATATACAGAGGCACAGGGTCAAACATCTTTCATAGCTCAGGGAACCCTGCGGAAGAGGGGGGAGAAGATATTGCTAGAGTCAGAGGGGTCAAGGAAACCAGGGGAACAAGGAACAAGCCACACAGAGTCAGTTTACCAGCACTCTAAGAGACTCACAGAGACTGCAATGGTTGTTTCACTTGGTGTCGTTGCAAAAGTCCTACACCTACAGGACGGAATCAGCGATTCTCTGACACTTTTCTTTCCCCTGGGGACCCTTTTGCTCCTGCCACGTTGCCTAGTCCACCCTTGATGTGGGGAGTAGTGCCCAACCTTGTTCTGTCTTATTGTACCCTGTTTGAGCAGTAACCTTGGGAGAATTGTTCTAGGGAGAATTTGGTAGGTGGTCAGATGGTGGGTGGGAGAGGAAAGATAGGGGGAACTGGGAGGAACGGAGGGAGGGGAGAAGGGGGATAGGGATATATTGTACGAGAGAAGTAAAATAAAAAAATAAATAAAATTTTAAAAGTGACAGTTTATAAAAAGTTTAAATTCATAGCAATTATAAATATGTTAAATTTTCTGCAAAAAAGATTAATGAAATGATTGGAATAACTTGAGTGACCAATTTGTTGGGAATAAAATTTTACACAATTGTTGTGTAACTTTTCTTGGTGATCTGTGAACTAGCCACTATCAAACACAGATAGGATAACAGTGGAACAAAGAAGTCATTCTACCTGGTGATCCAAACAGGTCCACAGGAACTTGGGGGAGAGGTTATTTATAGGAGTCTGGGAAATTTTTGTGCAGCTGCATTTTTGTCAGTCTCCACTCTGGCACTGAGATGAATCACAAAACCTGCATCCCTGGAACTCCCAGAAAGCAGTCTGCTACACACACACATACACACACGCACACACATACACACACAAACACAATGTTCTTTTCCCTAGCAACTGTTACTAACATATAATGTTAGAATGTAATGATTCCTTCATTCACTGTACTTCTTAGAACAATCTCTAATTTTTAAGGTATAATATAAATATATGTGTAGATTTTTTTTTGTGTGTGTGTGTGTGTATGTCTGTGTGTATGTGTATTTGTGTATAACTCCAGTTTGCAGACAATGCCTAAAGAGACTTCCTGGTTAGGAGAATTTTCAATTAAGAAAGATAATGTAGTAGACTCTGACTCTTTTTATTCTATGCTTCTTTTATTTCAAAGTTTCACAGATTACACATTTAGTTTCAATTGAGCTGGATAAGTACAATTTAAAAATAACTATTATCAAAAGGGAAGTGTTAAGATTATGGCTAAAAGTATGAATTCATGAGCAAAGGTTGATATTTCAATTATCTAGCCAGAATTCTACCAAGTAGAAGCTATGGGACTCTCAGGAAGCTAATTAGTTCATTCATGTGTGCAAAATACAGGTTAATAATACTAAAACTTATAAAAATAAAACAGATTCTATCATCTTCCCTACATTGGAGTTTAATTACTTCATAAAAATTTCTGCCAGGAATTTAAAATATTTGAATGTGTTTTACTTAGAAAATTTCAAAAAAATGTACAACTCATATCCTAAAATTTACAGATAATATGTTGTTCTTAGCCAAATATTTACTTAAATTTAATAAATACATTGATAATATAATTTCAGTATTAAAAATTAAATAGTCCTTATTATATCAGTTATGATTTTATTAACAAATTATGTAAAGTCTATCTCACTACTTTTATAATAGTCATTTACTACAACAAAAAATTTGTCAAATAACTGGACATGATAGCCTACTCCACTCTGCAAAATGTGGACACCATAGTACAGTTGCAATCACTTTATGGAATTTTTTATCGTGTCTTTAATCTAGTGACCATTTAGAACATATTTATAGAAAGAAAATAGATCATTAATAGATAATCTCACTAAATTAGATTTTTACTTTCTGAAGTATTTACATAATTATGTAGTAAAGAAAGTAAACAGAAAGTAGCCTAAATAAATACCAAAATGTTTTATTGTTAGCTTCCATTTTCAGTAACTGGGTACCCAGTTTTCCCAGCAGGTATTTGTTAGGCACATTTTTTCCCAGTTCAGTGTGATAATTGATCTGTTTTTTGTCTTAAAGTTACCTAATTCATATTGAGTATTAAGTTCCAAGTCTAACTTAATTAGAATCTATCCCTACTCCAGTATGTTATATAGAACTATATATGCATTTTATATAGATGAAAATAATGTGTAAATTGAATTTCCCATATTAAATATAAAGATATTTCAAATAAAAACTAAAACACACTGACTATAAGGTTGACTAAAAGTATAATATCCCTCTTCCCTCGACTGACCCCCATCTCTCACCAGGACTGAATCACTCAGAACACAATTATCAAAGAAATTATATCATAGTAATCATGATATAGACATTTGAAAATGCACACTGAACTCAAATGGAGCAAATCTGTTCAGACATGAAATTTCATTATTAATGTTGAAAATTCAGACTTAGCACTGTTTAAAAACTTAAGTTTGTGTGGAGGTTATTTAAAAAAACACATTTTGGCTAAAGCAAATTGTTTCACATTCACAGCTTCACAGATACAAAATGGCCTTATAACCACCATGTGGTAATGGCTTCCCTCTGGAAATGGAGATGTGCATATGTAGTTCATTATAAGTCTTCAGAGCTTCTGCCCTCCCAGCAGGATGATATTCTGGTGAATTCAGAAAGCTCGTCCAAACATTTGTCACTGGTTAATAAATTACACTGGTTAATATAACATCTAATAAAATATTGATTTTAAACATCAGGAGGTTTGGTTGCAGCTAAGACTTTACTTAAAAAAAAACCCTTATGGGTCAGTAGCTTGATATATTCCCTTTAATCAAAAAGAATAATGAATCAAGTCACACACAGTGGGACTCAGGTAGAAATCCTGCAGTGAGGGAGTATCTTAATTCACCTAGCCTTCATTGCTGTTAACCTAATTACCATATAATCTAAAGTTAATAATAAATATAGGTTTAAATGAGATCAGACTAAAGTATGAGCAATTATGACAAGAACTTTAATAGAAGGCCCAGAGTTTTATCAATTAATTTCAATTCAATTTGACTTTTTATTAAACTCCTAAATGGAAATAGATTAAAGCCTTAACCAAAAGAAGATTAGAATTTTTGAGGAAATCCATAATAAGAAAAGAATAGAATACCTATCTTTGCTCTGTTGCTACAATATAATACCTTCAAATGTAGTCAAATGTAGTTTGAGTTGTGGGCCATAAAGTGTTAGAGTAATACAGGGCAGAGAAGTGATAAGACTTACTACCTTATTTACCCAGCAGTGAAATACTATATTTTATTAGCCATAAATTTTACTATAATGAAAAGCTTTGTTATATTTTACAGAAAATTCTATAGGTGACATTTGAGAAAATATATGAACATTCCCAGAAATTTTAATTTAAACTTTCTCTTAGATGTTGGATTCAGAAGGCATGCTATATAGACCTTAGCAAGTAAACACTACAGACAAATTGGGATTTTTTTCTTTCAAATTAAGGCTGCATTCGTTCCACTGGCTAAAATAGAAAATAAAAAAGAATTTCTAAGAATCACTGAAGCATTGTGCTTGAAATTTTTATTTAAATGTAATAATTGGCATTAAATGTAACAGCTGAAAAGATGAAGCAGATATTTTAAAAAATAAGCTCATTGGAAAAGTGCCTTGGAGAAGTGGATTAATCTATATCTATTACATACTGAATGAGAAGTTATTATTTTAATAGTAGAAATAAAATTTTACTTTGTGAATGTGTATGTGTTCATGTGTGTGTGTCCCTAATTGTGAGCAGTTGCACATGCTTATTTGTGCAAATGGAGATCAGAGGTTAACAAAAGATGTCTTCCTTAACTGCTCTCCACTGCATGTAAGGATTTGTTTACTTATAAGTTTATTTTGTGATAGGGTCCTTTACTGAACTCAGGGTACACTGACAGATTTAGACTGACCAAACATTGAGCTCTAGGAGCTTCTTACTTCTTTTCTGGCAATGGGATTAAAGCCCTGAGATGCTGTACCAGGCTATTTTCTACATATATGCAAGGGAACCCTCTGGCTTCCATGGCAAGCTCTTCACTCAAGTGTCTCCCAAGACTTAAGACTATTTATTAGTATGATTTTTTCTGACATCACCAAGTCAGTAACAAACCTATCAATACTCAAAACAAAATATTTATTTTCACATAACCACCACAGTATAATCCACCACCAAACAGAACCAAGAACAACTGGGATAACTGAGAAGAAAGCTGTATGTGTGACCTACATTAAGACTAATACAAAAGCAAATCATCACAGAGTAAATGGCATATTGGATCTGTAATACTTTCTCTTCCTTTTATAACTTAACTTTATAAGATTTGTAATAAAGTAGTTTTTTACTAATATTTGAGACATTGCAAATCAGCTTTTCTAATGTCACAATAGCTTTGACCTGGGCTATGTAGAGGACCTTTTCTCTGGCCTAATTGGAGGCCTAGTAATAAAGCTCTCAAACATAAAATAATTCAGTTGGGCAGTTCAGTCATCTGACTCAGAAAGAAATGTTCAGTACTGCAGGACAATGCCTAGGAAGAGAATTCATATTAAGCTATGTCAAAATGACAAAAAGGAATTTTCAGTCTTCAATGATATGTGTGTTTCCTTTCTAGAATTCTAGAATTCCAGAATTCCATGATCACAGTGAAGACAAGATCTTCCAGGATCTTCTTATCATGTTCTGAGGTCCCCCTAAACCTGTAACTGTCCATCCGTTAGCTCACCAGATTGACTAAAGGTGATAATATATGGGATTCCAAACAGTCATGGTGTCCTCTATTCTGTGGTTGCTCAGTCATTGATCTTTATTTATTTCCCTATTGAAAAATCTCAAGCTTTTCAAGCATAATCCAAAGTATGATACTGGAGTGCTACAGTCTATTTCTGAGTTTAAAAAAAAGTTTTGCCATTTTTGAGGCATTTGTTTCAATTATTTACATTAATTACTATTGTCACTGGGTTATTGGATTATTAAATAAAAATAGATACTAGATTCCATTGTATACATCTTTTTCATGTAATGTTCGTCTTTGTTTTGATAGGGTGACTAATGTTATGGACAGATTTTCAATTTTTCGTTTTTCTAATTTGCATTAATGGAAAATCAAAATTTGTCATGATATCGCATTAAGATCTTTATGTATGGTTAAATTAAGCCATTGATAATTAGCAAAGGGTTTTGCTTCTATATTCACAGATTTTGTTGTTTTGGTATCGGGGAAGTGATAATGGATTGTATTATTATTTGCTAACAATATCTGTGATTAAATTTTTGGAAGAGAAATTTTAATGCATGATTTTTTTTTGTTTTTTGTTATTTTGTTTGTTTGTTTGTTTTAGTTTTTTTCAAGATAGGGTTTCTCTGTTGTAACTCTGGATGACCTGGAACTCACTCTGCAGACCAGGCTGGCCTCAAACTCAGAGAGATCTGCCTGTCTCTGACTTCCAAGTACTGGGATTAAAGGCATGACCCATCACTGCCTGGCAAAGCATAAATTCTTTAATATGATTATAATAAGTCATATTTTTGTTTTCCATTAATTTACACATTTACTCAATTCATAAAAAAATGAAAGTAAGCACTCAAATTTGTTCCTTAACATCAATTTAATTTCATCCATATCCATATTTACATGAAGAATTTCTATTATTGAAAATTTTTAATTTTTCTATATATATATAAATATATAAACATAGTATGCATTTATTTGTGTTTTCACACTTGTAAGCACTCCTTCCATCTATGTGTATGTGTGTTTGCTCTAAATATTTTTATTCATTTATTTTCAGGGAAATTATATTTTGGCTGGGATATAATCTGGAAGATTTAAAATTTTTACTGTTTCTTTTTTTTTAATAGCTGACTGATACTACGTATCACATTTTCTCTATTCATCCTCAGTTGAGGAGCATCTAGGCTCTTTCAAATTTCCGACTATTATGAATAAAGCTGCTATGCACATAGCAGAGTAAGTGTCTTTCTAGAACGATGAAATGTCCTTTGCTTATATGCCCAGGAGTGGTATAACTGGGAATTGAAATGGATGGAGTTCCAATTTCCTGAAGAATTGACATATTGATTTACATAATGGTTTTACAAATTTGTACTCCCAGCAGCAATGAAGAAGTGGTCCCCTTGCTCCACATCCTTGTCAACATGAGCCTCCATTTGTGTTATTGATCTTAGCCATTCTGACAGTTATAAGATGGAATCTCAGAGTAGTTTTGAATTGCATTTCCTTGATGGCTAAGGAAGTTGAACCTTTCTTTAAATATTTCTCAGCCATTCCTCTTCTGAGAATTCTTTGTTTAGATCTGTACCCCATTTTTTTGGATTATTTGTTTTGCTGATGTCTAGTTTATTGAGTTCTTTCCATATTTTGGATGTTAGACTTCTATCAGAAATAGAGTTGGTGAAAATTTTTCCCATTCTGTGGGCTGCTGTTTTGTCTTATTGACTGTGACTTTTGCCTTATAGAAGCTTTTCAGATTCATGAGGTCCATTTCTTAATTGTTGATCTTAGTGATAAAGCTACTGATGTTCTGTTCAGGAAGTTGTCTCCTGTGCCAAGGCATTCAAAGCTATTCCCCACTTTCTTTTATCAAGTTCAGTGTATCTGGTTTTATGTTGAGGTCTTTGATCTACATGGACTTGAATTTTATGAAGGGTGATTAATCTGGTTTATGTGGATTTTTCTACATGTAGACATTCAGTTTGATCAATACCATTTGCTGAAGATGCTGTCTTTTTCCAGTGTGTATTTGTGGCCTTCTTTATCGAAGATCAGCTGTCTATGTGCAGATATATATCTGAGTCTTCAATTCTGTTCCATTGATCAACATGTCTGTTTCTGTACCAATACCATGTGGTTTTTATTAATATAACTCTGTAGTACAAGGATCAGAGATGGTGATACCTCCAAAGTTCTTTTATTTTTCAGGATTATTTTAGCTATCCTGAGTTTTTTGTTTTTCCATATAAAGTTGAGTATTGTCCTTTCAAGGTCTGTAACAAATTGTATTGGAATTTCGTTAGGGATTGCATTTAATCTATAGATTGCTTTTGGTAAAATGGAAATTTTTACTAAGTTAGTTCTACCACCCCAGGAACATGGGAAATCTTTCCATCTTCTGAGATCTTCTTCAATTTCTTTCTTCTAAAACAAAGCTTTTTTCAAGCAAGCCTTGCATTTGCTGGTTAGAGTCACCCTAAGTCATTCCAACATATTTTATGTTGTTTATGGCTATTGTGAAGAGTATTATTTACCTGATTTTTTTCTCAGTCCATTTGTCTTTTGTGTTTAAAAGGACTACTGATTCTTTTGAATTAATCTTGTAGCCAGCCACTTCACTGAAGTGGTTTATGAACTGTAGGAGTTCCCTCATAGATTTTTTGAGGTTGCTCACATTATCTGCAAATAAGGATACTTTGATTATTTCCTTTCCAATTTGTATCCGTTTATCTCCTTCTGTTTCCTTATTAGTCTGGCTAACCCTTGAAGTACTATATTGAATAGGTATGAACAGTGGAAAACCTTGCCTTGTTCCTGATTTTAGTGGAATTGTTTTGAGTTTATCTACACTTAATTTTATGGTGGTTGTGGGTCTGCTGTAAATTGCCTTAATGATGCTTGGTATTTCTTTTCATCCTAAAATATCTAAGAATTTTATCATGAAGGAGTGTTAGATTTTGTCAAAAACTTTCTTGGCAGCTAGTGAAATGATCAGGTGAATTTTTCTTTCAGTTTGTTTATATGGTGGATGACATTTACTGATTTCCCTATGTTGAACCATCCCTGTATCTCTGGAATGAAGTCTACTTGATCATGGTAGATAATCTTTTTGATGTTTTCTTGGATTGGGAATATTTTTATTGAATATTTTTGCATCTATGTTCACGAGGGAAATTGGTCTGTAATTCTCTTTCTCTGGTTGAAGGTTTTGGTATCAGGGTAACTGTGGACTTGAAGAATGAGCCATGTTCTAGGATGCCCATTAGGTAATCAAAAAGCTTAATCAAAAAGCTTACTTCCCTATTGAATAACTTTTTATAGCTATCACAGAAAGTGAGGGATACACAGCAAACTATAAGATAGATAGATACAGACACAAAAATATTTGATGTGATCTCATTCAATTATCCCAAGCCGATATGGACATCAATATAAGGCACAGAATGTCTTTGCATTTATTGTAACTTTCCTCACTCTACAACCTCAGTTCTTAGATTATTGGCATGTGTTATTATGTCTAATTGTAAAAATGAAGCCTAAACACTCATTTAATAATTCTAATTTATTCTAATTCTTCTATAAACCTATTTTAATTTGTAGATGTTAGATGTTAATTGAAAAAATGTATGTAATTTGATATATATAATATATAATACATTTTACATACACACACATGATATATAAATATATATTTCTCTCTCTCTCTCACTATATATATATATATATATATAATATATATATATATATTCTATATGTACCTTCTGTCTTTAAACAATTTACTGTGTAGTTCTGTTTTGTAACAACTACCTCTGAGATTGAAACATTCTGTCCTGCAGGGAAGCTCCTTAAACAGAAATGTAAACAACTCAAATTACCTTCAGGAAGTCCCTGGAACTGACCAGATTCATGAGACCTCCTCCTTTCCAGAGTAAACAATAAAGCTCCGGAGAGTCCCTCTCAGATAATGCAAGCTTCAAAGAGGACTCTAAAACCTAACAAGATGCCTGTAAATAGTAGACACTAACTGAGGTGCCTGGAATAGGATTGGAACAACCGGGTCTCTTACAAGGGAAACTCTCTAATCTGTTGAGCTACCTGTAGGCTGTGCAGTCTGCTCCAGTTTGCCAGTTTTTGTGAGCTGTCACCCATACTGGGGTGGACTTTGTTTATGCAGTTGTCTTTGAGTAACTTCTGCTCCTGTAAGTAACCCCTCATTCATACTCCTGTAAATAACTCCAATAAAACAAATTAGTACACAAAGTTGGACTTTGGTAGTATCCACACTCTTTTTCTGCCATGGGTTTCCTACCTGAGGTGAATAAGTATGTGAGTTATTTCTTCTTATGAAAACTCTGTCACACAACAAATTCCTCTGTCATTCTTTAAGGTATATAAAACTTCCAATAGTATTGCAAATATAATATATATTTTTGTGTGTGTGTGTATATATATATATATACACACACACATATATATGTATTATTTTAAATTGCTATGCTTATATGTAACTTTTAACAAGAACATTTATAAAGGAAGTCTGAGAGCAAAATGCTTTATAATATTGGATTGTGTGTGTATGTGTGTGTGTTTTACTATTTTCACAGTCATATTGCAAATGTTTTTGAAGAATCTAACACTGTCATCTGATTTCTACCATATCTGTTAAGAAGCTGTCTGGCAGAATATTTGATATGTTTGAATGGACATTTGTTTCTCCTGGCATCCTTGAGGACCTTCTATTCACTGCTGGATTTCTTTAATTTGTTTTATGATTTCTATACAGATTTCCTTTCAATTAAGTCAGTTGCAGTTGCTTAGTTCTTATAGTATATTAAATAATTTTTTTCTTTAATTTGTGAGGAGAAATTTCATCCATTATCCTCTCTTATAATATGACTTCTAATCATTTGTGTAAACTTCTTCTCTGAATCAAATTCAAGCCTTGGCTCCCCACTGAATTCAAGGCTGGTCTATGCCACAAAATAAAGTTTTCTCAAAATAAAACAACAACCCCCACAAAACAACAACATAAGTTGACTTTCAAAATAAGAAAAATTATAGTTAATTACCAGAAATATTTAAAGTGTTTTCATTTTAATTAGGAAAGTTTGACTGAGGAAGAATCATAAGCCACTCTTCCTAATCAGGAAGTCACTTTGACTGTTATTGGCATTTCATCACAGGTGTTTATATCCCTCAAAGAGTCTGAGCTCCTTGAGTTTTAAAACTGGGTAGTGTTTGATAAGCTGTGCATGTTGCCTGAGGTGCACTAAATAGATACATGGACTAAAATGTGGTGCATATTGTTTATCCTCTGAGCAAAACATTCAACATATTCTAAATTCTATTACACTTATAACCACAATTTACTGTTTGTCAAATTTTCTTACTACAGGATCTCATTTCATGATAAAAAATGCAGCCTTATTGTGTATGTATGTATTGTGTATGTGTATGTCAGACAACATGGTTTTCTTCTTTCATGAAGACACTGCTTGCATTGATAAATAGCAACATTTCTACTCTTCATTCCTTCAAGAGTAGGAAACAAATGACAAATATACAAAAAAAGATTTTCTGATCTGAAAACTGAATGCATGAAACTAAGTTGATTTTCCCCTACAAGGGACCATTTGTGTATGAAATTAGATGGGTGCGTTCATAAGTCAATATTTAATAAAAATAAAAACTGTTCTCCTGATAGCTATACAAGGGAATCCTGTTGGTTTACAAAACTTTCATGTAGTATAACTTCATTGTACAACACTCAGGTTGTATAACCTTCAGTTGTAGAAAAATACAATAAAAATTGGTTGCAAATAATATTATCAAACACTTTTTCTCACAATTAAACTATAGTTTTTCATAGTTTCATCCTACCATAGAGAATACCGATAGGTTTATAATGAAATTTGTGATGGCTGTGTATGGCCATTATTGATGTAATCATTTAGGAACGTTGGAAGAAAAGTTACGGCAGGTCTATACAATCGAATTACATCATGTTTTTATCTATAACATCTTTATTTCATGTGGTCAGCACAATAATGTTTGATGGACCTGGGGGTAGATATTTTTCACTGAAACTATTCTCCAAGAAGCTTCTGTAGGAGTCTGAGTGCAAATCTTGTCACATAAACATTTTCCAGGGTATTAACTGCTTCTCAGACTGCTTGCTTGACTATTCTCAGGACACTTCTCAAACGAAAACACCTTCTAACAAGTGTTGGAGTGAAAATCAACGTCGTGGTTGTTGCTGGTAGATGTGTAAATGTGTTGAGTATCTTATTAAAAACCATTCAGAGATACTAAGTGAAACATTAGATATTTTTAAATCATAGCAAAAGCCATGGACAATGGTTGTAAACCCAATGCTTAGGTGACAGAGGCAGGAAGATAAGGAGTTCAAGGCATTCTTCAATACTCAAGAAGTTAAAAGGAAGTCTGAGTTATATGAAACACTATAGAGATAGCTCAGCAGGTAAAATACTTGCCACACAAACAAGAGTTTGGAAAGTAGAACGCCAGGATTTCCATAGAGGTCAACTTTTATAACTCCAGCATAACTGAGGCAGAGACAGAAGAAAGTGGGCCATCCAGACCTTTCTAAAGATTCATCTCTGAGTTCACAAAGACCCTGACTCAGGAGATAAAGTGTAATGTGATAAAGAAAGATATCTGATGTCAATATTAGGTATCTACAAGCACAGGCACAAATATGCACTCATATGCATGTGAACATGCATACACACATAAACACACATGTTCACTACACACGTTTCTCTCCAAAAACTCTCAATCTAAATTAAAAAAGAAAACAAAACACAGCAGCTGCACAATACATAAAGCAATTGAATGAGTATAAATTAGAGAACACATACACACGCACGTGCACACACACACACACACACAGAACAAAAAATATACAGTAATATTTATATGGCTTTATTTATGTATTGGACTTACAGCTTCGAGAACTATGAAATAAGTTGGTCTTTTTGATTTGTATACTTTCTGTTTTTTAGAATTATGTTATGAAAATCATCATACAGATTGGTAGACAAAGATGTCAGGTCATCATATATATGGTTTAAAATAATAACAATACCCTGAAATGAACCCATATACACACTACTAGAAGTATGAACTGTAATACAAAGAAATATACAATTATATAAATGAGAACTTCTTCATTAAATGATACTGAAGAAACTATAATATAGAGCCAAATGAATAACCATTCTCCATATTGCATAGATCTCATTACACTTTAAATAAAATTTCTTAATCCAAATTTGAATTTTTAAAAGTTAAAGCAAGAAAAGAGATTCAAATTCACTCCCCAGATGTTAGAGAAATGCTGAATACAGTACTGACAATTATGACTACATTAGTAGGAGTTGTTCAGGAATATATATTTGCAGGTAGAAGATGTAATATTTGTTCTATTCTGCTGTTCTGTTCTGTAATTAATTTATTACATCAGGCAGCTAATTGCAAAAGGAAAGAATTTCTGTAGACTACTGTGATATGTCAAACTGAATGCTATAATTAATGTAATCTAATGTATATCTGTTTCATAAAAAGAAAATATGTGGATCATGAAAGGAGAGCTAGTATTTTCCCACATACAGCAAAGTGCAGCAAAGTTTATTATGTGCCATGTCTGAATATGGGTTGTCTTTACCGATAGTTATGCTGAGGCTTAATTGCTTTATTTAAAAGTATTGGAATGGAGGATCTTGGTAGATTTTGGATGTGAGATTTGGATCTTCTTAAATAGATTAAAACGATTTTTTTAAATTTTTTCCTTGTTTGCTTGCTTGCTTAACAGATTACCTATATTGGCGGCTTGCTCTCCATTTCTCTTTTCCCTATACCTTGTTTTGTCCCCTTTATTCTTCTGCCATCCATGGAGCAGTCCATGGTCCTTTCCTGAAGTTAAGAACATATGGATCCTTGTTAATGGACTTATACCCCAGAGCCATTAGCAAAATAAATCTGTTATGATTTGTATAATTTTTATTTTCTGGTGTCTGTTATAGAATGAGGATACAGAGTAATAGATAAAGATAAAAGGTCACTATAATATTGATTATTATATAAATAAGAACATTGAATGACATATTAAGTTTTTTACATGATATTTTCACTTAGAATAGTATGTCTTTTCTATTACTTCTACACAATATCATCCTTGGCTAGATGTTTAATTTTAGAGATAATTTCTAAGCTCTTGTTTGTTTTTGTTTTGTTTTCCCACAATGCTCCTGCACCTTGTAGTGAACATTACTCACAAGAAAGTGTAGCTATACTACTGAAGCACAACTGGTTGTTTTCCCTGCCCTTGGTTTAATATGATTTTCTTAAAGGTTGTTCCTTATTGTACTTTTTTTGCACAACATGTGCTTTTTAATATTTTCCAATTTTTCTTCATAATCAATATGAATGACTTCCATTTCTGCATGTCTATTGTTCAACTCTGTTTCTTTTCTTAAATCACTCATTACAAATTCCTATATTCTCACTATGTACATAGTTGGTCAATCATTTAGATCAGTGGTTCTCAACCTGTGGGTTATAACTCCTTTTTTTGGGGGGAGGGGTTACTTTTTCACAGAGATTACCTAAAACCATCTGAATATCATATATTTACATTACAGATCCTAGTAGTAGTAAGATCACAGTTATGAAGTAGTAACAAAAATAATTTATGGTTGGGAGACACCACAACATGAGGAACTGTATTAAAGGGTTGTAGCATTAGGAAGGTTGAGAACCACTTATTTAGATGTTTCTTTTACTTTTGACATGTTTTATAATTTCTATTCAATTTCTATGAAGAGAAGCAATGGTCAAGGTATCTTATAGAAGGAAGTATTTATTGAGATTGCTTAAAGTTTCAGCGAGTTAGTCCATGATCATCATTGAATGGAGTTTGGTGACAGGGAGGCAGAAGCTAGGACCTGGAGTAATAGGTGAAATCTTAAATCTGATCTGTATGCAGGAGGCAAAGAGAGAAAGTGAGTCTGTGCCTAGAGTAGGTATTTGAATCTTCAAAGCACACCACCAATGACACATCTCCTTCAACAAGGCCATATCTCTTAATCTTCTTTAAAAAAAAAAAAGAGTTTCACCAACTAGGGACTAAATATTCAAATATTCACCTATAGGGGCCATTCTCAGTTAAATTCCACAATGTGATTGCCCATTTTATATATGACTATTTTAACCTTCAATTTAGATAGTTTAGGAGGCTTCACTGTCCAACTTAGTTTAATTCTACTTTAATATGTTGATTATAAAATGTCTTACTTTTACATATTGAGACATTAATTTTCCTATTTCAGAAATGGCCTCCAAATTGTCAATCAAAATCTCATAAGCTACAAATAGTCTGTAGTTGGTAGAAGTATCTTCGTCCTTGTTTATCTTCCTTGTCAAGCAGTCATGTCTGGTGACCTGTTAGTTTGCAGAATGAGGTCATATTGTTTGTTTTCTTGTTCACAAATCATATAGTAAATTTACTTTTAGCCAAAGCAAAGTAGATAGCCCTGAAAACTACAAATACATGTGTTGCTTTGATCAGTATCAGTTTGAGCAAATATTAAACACAGCATGTCACACTTTATCACTGAAACAGAGGTACTTAAAAAACTCCTCTCTGATTTTGTCCTTTTCTCAAAAGTTTTCTCACCAAGTTCAACTCACTATAGGAACTCACTCAACTAATCTATACTGACATAAAATTTAGCTTTGGGGTGTTGATTCACTTGGAGCAATAATGAGGCTTAAATAATGTCAATTGCTAATGGGATATAATTATGGAACAGTAGCAGCAGGATCTCCAGTCTCCATGCTTCTTAAGGCAATAAACACCGATTAACATTTAAACACAGGAGGGCATCATACATGCACTGGATCAGACTTTTTGATCTGCTGTTTCCATTATTGCTGTTGACAACTTTCTGTTCAAGTTGCTTATAATTCTGTCATCATTACCTACAATAAAAATTACCTAAGTTTGGTCAGATAATGTATGCAGTCTGAAAATACAGTATCAAGTTCTTAGAAATGAAGACAACAAATGTAGAAGATCATATTTGAATTCTTGTGTTTATTTTGAAAAACAGTAATGCAGAGAATTGAAGCTCTTGCCTTATTGTGCCATATAGATTAATAGTTGTAAAACTATCTTTTTAATTTTCTTTCAAAAAACATTGATCAATTTTATTGGAAGATTTTATTTTTTAAAAGTTATATCTAGAAATGAGTTTGAGCTAGGTAAATGTTTAATTACCTTATTTTAAAATTATGTATTTTAAAGTTGAATATATGAATCAGTTTTATTTTTTCAAGTGATCTGAAGTTAGTGTATAGAAATAAGATTTTCTTACATTTTAGGCATGTAAACAAAAGCTTGATCAAAGAATTCTGAACTATATTACATATTCTGGCATTTAACATTCCAACAAGATCTTCTTCACTGGAATATTTTAATTGTAATAAGTTTGTGATCACTACATCTGAGCCCTTTCAAGATTTCTGCTGCCTTTCTTCACACACTTGATTGATTGCCAAGTAAATATCAACTTTAAAGGACATAAATATGTAAATACTTGACTGATTTCTGATATGCATATTATTGAAATCATTTAGAAGCAATTTGAGCTGTTTATAATCAGATAAGGAAGTATGTCAACAGCATAATTGGATCAAGGGAATTTGAATAGGTTTTCTCTGAAGGGTTGGTAGTCTATTATATTCCCAGTGCAGTCTTCCTATTCCATTCATTTCACACTCTTACAAAGAAGACTCATCAAATATGGAAACCAAAGGACAAGGTCTGGAAGAATTTATACATAATTAGTTCATATTATATATCATCTGGCTTTTACTATATCTTTTTATGTATTTCCAAAAATACAAGCCTTGAGTAGTTCACTTGTCATCATTCCACAATCCCAAACATCAGAATGCCTGTAGATACTTAAAATTTATATAAGGTAATATTAAAACTATATATTTAGACCCATTAATGTTGCTGATAGAATGATTCTTTCTAAATGTCTTACTTGTGTATAAAAGAATAGGCTGACATACATTTCAAGATAACATTATGTAAAATTTAAAATACTTTAAGTAAAAATGCATAAAGCATATAAATGTACACAATAAAATGAATATATTTGTATGTAATTCCTGTCAAAGAAGTTCATAACTCTACAGAGCATAGTCATCAGGTCTACTGCCTGGGTGGCATTGGTGACAAATCTCAGCCAAGATAATTGTGCTGAGAACTGTATGAAGGAATGAATAAAGCCATGATAGGAACAGAAAAAAGTATAGAATATTATTTCTAAGATAATAAAGTTATTAAAAATGGAAGAAAGTTATCTACCCAAAATATTGTCATTACACTCAAACAGCCATAGGCTCAAATCACAGCTTCTTATTTGTACACTTTTGGCAAGAGTACAAGAGTTATAAGTCTTGGAATCTATCTCAGTAACAAACAAATACCATACATTAGGCATATATACAAAAGACATCTGTTCCAAAATTCTAAAGAATGGAAGTCCAAATTCAAGGGATAGCCCATTCATTTCCTGGAATGGGTTCTCCTTCTGCCCTTAGAGGTACCTTTAAGATACCTCCTTAAAGAAGGAAGATAAGAGTGAGTTGAGAGGAGGGGAGGGAGGGGAAGCTGGGGTCTGGATGCATTGTACAGAGAAGAAAAAATAATATTTAGACAGTATGGAGAGAGGTAGAGAGGGGGAAAAGAAGCAATGGAGGGAGAATAGAAGAGAGAGAATCACTCTCTTGTTTAGAAAGTGAATGGTTACTGTATGGAGAGAAAAATATTGAGTTAAATAAAATATTATTGGCAACAATTAGGAGTTTGGTGACACTATTCATATTTACCTTAATCTAAATTTAATACTTTCATGAAAACCACCCTTAAAACTTTATATTCATATAATGAAAGAGCTCAAAGGTGAGTCTGAAACCTGCCTGAGAATCATAAAGGTAAAAGAATATCATTATTTGCATGAATTCATAGAACTGAGAACTGGACAAAGGTGCACTTTTCCACTGAACCAGACTCTTTTTAATTTGACAGGCATCTCATCAAAGGAGCAAAATTGAGGAAGATAACAAAGTGTCCCATAAAAGCCAAAGCCAAAGTTGACTTGAAGACAGAAAGGAGGGTATAGCTACTCAGCCATAAAGACACTAACACAAATGTAGCTGTAATTGGAGATTGGATATAGAGAAGGATTTTGTGAGAAACATACACACAAAAAAGTCATTATTGAATGCATCTAAATTTGCAAAAAGAGAGTCAAAAGAAATAGATTTAAGGTGTGGCTCCAAATCACATCTCCTCTGTTGAATTCGATTTTGGGATAGAGTCTAGAAACAGAAGAGTGTAGAGGAACATTTAATCTTTTAACCAAGCAGCATGCTTGGCTCTAGCATAGGATTCCATTGGAAGGTCTGTGTGATAGACACTTGATTTCTGGTCTGGCAGCATGGATGCTCTAGGGTAGAAAAAATATTAATTCATGCCTTTAATCCCAACATGGCAGATGCCCTTATGCTAACTCAGAAGGCAATGGTAGTACACACCTTTAATCCCAATGTAACACACACCTTTGATCCCAGCTCAGAAGGAAGTTGTTGTACACACCTTTAATCCCAATTCTCTGGATATGAAAGGAGGCTCTCAGTTCACCTGAAGGAGAGTTAGTTCAGGTAGAGGCAGAGCTCAGAGAGTAGAAGCAGGGCTCAGAGAATCAGGGTGGAAGCTGAGTGTGGAAGCCAAGTAGAAGCTGAGAAGAGCAGATCCAGTCTAGAATAAGCAGAGAGAAAGCAAAGAGTTAGAAACAGATAATTTATTATTTACAGTTCAGAGTTCACAGTACAGCTCAGAGTGAAAAGAAGCAGTTCAAAAGACAGATAGTCAGAGTGAGCTCAGCCATTAGTAAGTCTCAGAGGTTGAAAACTTTTAGGTCTAGGTTGGCAGATTAGATTGTGTAGAGGCTGAAGCCTTCTGAGTTTAGACTTGCATCTTGAAGATTAGACTGTAGGCAGGCTGAAGCTTTCTAGATCTAACCTTAAGATTAGATTATTTAGAGCCCAAAATCCTCAATGATCAGAGATGAGAAACTTTTATTTAATTCAAGTTCAGAGTTCTGATTGCATACTGACTCAGGATGTCACCTGATTAAGTGGAACTATTTCAGACTTAGAAATACCTGAACAACCATTTCTGAACTTATCTCCAAAGCAGTCAAGTACGTAAGTGTGAAAGCAATGTGAAATTAAATGAAGTTGCTTTATAATCTGCATAGCAAGAACAATGTGTTTAATAAAAAGGTTGAATCACTGTGTACTGCTTTATATTAATATTTCTATTTTAAATCAGCACTCATAACACGTTAGTATTTTCTTTTTATAAGTTTGGGAAAGTTCATATAGCTTTCTAAAATGTTCCCATCTTGGACAATAAAATAAAGCTTTTTAAGATTTGGGCATAGATATGCGATGAAAATTCTATTTATGTTGTAATTTGAGTCTATTAGCATAGTTCCTAAAAGTTAGCTGTTATTGTTTCTGGGCATATGTATACAAACTTCAAATAATGCATTATGCAAGGATCTATAAAATACAGATTTCATTAACTATCTAATATTCTACTGGGCATTGTGATCCACATAAGTGGATATACAAATATTTGATTTTTGGTTCTATTTGCATTTATGATACAACTACAAAGCAAACTTCTTGCAGGAGTATCAATTATTTAAGAAACGTCTTCAGCATAGCAGATAATCAGTGAGGCAGGTAATAAATAAAGAAACCCCTGGGATGTGTTGTTCCAGCTTCTGTCTTAGGTCCAATGTATTTATCCACTTTATGTAGCTGTTGTCAGTGTCACTGACAACATTGCCATAGAGATACAAGGTTCTTGGAAGTACATTTGACTGCCCTTTTACAGAGGATGGAAAAACAGCATTTACATCCTTTAATATTAGAAACAGAAGGAGAAAAAATAGACCTTTCTTTCAATTCCTACTTCTGGGGAAATGGCTTTACACAGCAATTTGGTTATTTTGTTTGGTTTGTTTTTATTTATTTTTTAAAAGATGAACTATCTCTACAAATATTTAAGGACTTTTAAATGACCTTTTGTATAAGATGAATATGAATATGCCTCTAAATTTTTAGGCCTCTAAGCTTGTACTGAGGGACTCAGAGTCTTCAATATTTCTCCTGTGCACATAGATAATGCCATGTACTGATACTGCAACTGAAAAGCTTATAGTATTAGAATAAATTGAAGGATCATGTAAAATCCAGTCTTGTGATAACAGTTATCACTTTAGTTTTACCTATTACATGATTAACTATATATATACATTTGAATGAATTTTAGAAATCATTGTGAAATAAAATTTTGAATGTAGTTGATTGTATTGAGTCTGTCAAGTATGTATTTTTAATATTAAGATAGTTCATTAACTTTTTGAGAATTTAATACAATGTATTTTCATCAAATTTAAACTCAACTCTACTGTCAGTATTCCTCAGGTCCACTCCTCCTCCCTAGACTTTTTCTACTTTATTTTCTTAATTTTTGTTGTCAGTTACAACTCATCATTTAATACTAAGAATCTGTCTACTGTCACATGACACGTTTTTTTTTTTACATTATTCATTAAGCTGCTATCATCTAAGTACTACTAATCGCAGGCATTGTTTTAAGCAAAGCAAATATGTTATTTTAAAAAATGGTGTTTGTACCCTTTGAAAAAATGTCTAACTACAGCCACTTCTGTAGTGCATACCTATAATCTCAGCAACTTGAGAATATGGGGCAGTACCATTACTTCTAGTTCTAAGCATAGCTTAAAATGTAATATTGAGATACAATAGTAGATGACACCTGCTTTGGTTTCAGTTTAAATGGTTTTGCATTTCAGCTTAACCATTTAATATTTTTGTTAGTTGAAACGTGTTAATGAATCTGCCTTTTCTCTATCAATTTTAAATTATAGAATACCACAAAATTTTTAGTGGTTACTGGACCACCTCTGATGCAAAGAAACACAAAACATCAATACCTTCTAAGTCAATAAGCTCCACATAGTAGACTGACCAGGACTCTTAGAGACTCACAGATGCTGAAGCAGCAGACACAGAGCCTTTAGGTTCCCCTACATTTATCTTACTGTTGTCTGTGTTGGTGTTCCTGTAGAATTCCTAAAATTTGGAGTGGGAAAGCCTCTGAACCTTCTACTTGCCCTTGGGACCCTTTTCCTCAAGTGGGCTCCCATGTCCATTCTTGATGTAGGGGCTCCAACCCAACCAATTCCCCTCTTGTTATGCCCTGTTCCAGTGGTAACCTGGGAAGAGGGGACCAGCTATAGATCTGGGGGAGAGGGAAAATGGGAGGATCTGGAAGGAACGGAGGGAGGGGAGGATGGGATCGTGGGTATATTACACAAGAGAAAAAAAAAAGAAATATTTTTCAGTCATCACTAAAGTGGTTTTGTGCAAAGTATTTAATACTTACATGAACCCACAGACAACTGTGACTGCTTTGTATTCAACTAATTTACTGTTGTTTCACCATCTTCTCAAGGTGTGGTTCTTGCCACAACACAATATTTCATGCCTTTTACCCATAACATACAACATGCACCTTCATGAGATAAGCATTTCTATTTTCAGGTACATCTTTTACAATTTCTTCATTTCCAATTACTTTATTGGTATTCTATGTATTCTATGTATTTCTCATGGCTTGTATTTAAGCAGATGCTTTTGAATTCTGTCTTAGAAGACTAAAATTCCTACATATACCTAGGGAAGCCATTGTAATTCTTCTTTGTGTAATTACTGCTTGTATGAGAAAAATCCTTGCTCTAGTATACATTTACATGAATTGAGGTACCTGCTATTATTTCCAAATTATATTATATATTTGAATGTCCTTAATATAAATTTCATTCTGTATTACATGATCCTGAATTTATGATTATGCTTGTGTGTGTGTGTGAGAGAGAGAGAGAGAGGAGAGAGAGAGAGAGAGAGAGAGTGAGTGAGAGAGGAGAGAGAGAGAGAGAGAGAGAGAGAGAGAGAGAGAGAGAGTGAGTTTGTGTTTCTGTGTGTAAACGACTGTTTGAAAACAATGCTTCTCCAAAAAGTACATGCACACTGCTTTTACACCAAGATAGTGTATGTTACCCATCCAACTACAATGGGTAAAATGGGAAAAAAAAATCATTCATCCTGTCTCTCTCTCCCTTTGTCCTTACAAAAAAAATAGTGCCTTTAAAATATCTTCTATTCTTATTTTGCTGAACTTGTAATTATTTTCTGGAGTACAAATGAAGCTTTGTCTATGGTTTATCATGTTAAATTTCAAGCATCTTAAAATAATGTTTTTATTTTCTGCCGAATAAATACTTGGTTTAAAATTTTTCTCAATCAAGTACCTCAGATGGAAATTATATTTTATGTTTGCAAACTTTCTGTACTGGGGAAGAGTGACTATTGTTGCTAGGCATCTTATATAGAATATTTGCTCAATATTTAGCAATTGTTATATAAGCAGTTTCTTCCTTTGAATGTTACAAAGAGAAAACATGCTGCTCATTCTTGTACTTAGTAGATAGCTTTTTATTATTGATATCATTAGTGTTGTTACCAGTAAAATTCCAATATGTTGTAGAAGTTTGAAGTTAGTAGGACTCTATCATCTGTAAGTAGAAATATTTTTAATTTATTGATCTATTTTAGAAGTTTCAATTTACAATCATATCTGGATTCAGATCATTCTGAAGCTCATGTAAGTTCCATTTCATCACTTTAGTAGATCATTATCTAGTGTTCCACACCTTAAAATATGGACTTCTTGTTAAATTTGTGATTTTACTTTATATTTCTTGTTCTTCCATTTTCTCATATGTTATTTTCTGTTCTTGGAATAGAATTTAATATTTCCAAAATTACATATGGATGACAAAATTCACAATATATTTTCCATTAAATTTATATCATGCTTGAAAAAATGCATATCTGTGCATTATATAATGTATATGTATATATGATATGTATATTATATGATATGAATATGATATGTTTATAATAAGCATAGTATGTAAGTACATATATGTTTACCAATCAGTGCTATTCTTTGCCTAGTTGTGTGTTTATTTATCCTTTCTCACTTATTGTACCATGTCTAACTTGTAAAGTATCTCTCAACAAACCTACACATTTAAATGCAGATGTTTCTCTTTGTGGCTCACTGGGAATCATGACTGTTTTACAGTGCTCTGTGCAATGACAAACTATTAGTTCATGAGGAGTGAATCACTGGGTTCGTGAGCCACCAATTGTTAATAAACCCTGTAAAGGATTGAAATGTGGGTCAAGTTTTTCTGAACTCATTCAAATGTCATCAGCCCCAAAGAAGCCTCATTTCTGAACTTATGTCCCTTACTTCTCATATACATTCATGGTTAATGTGAGTTATAATCTATGCTTAAAAGAAAGCAGCTTTCTCAAAGTCATGCATTCTGGGCCCCTCCATGTGTACCCACCCTCCATACTTAGGCATCATGTTTCCAGAAGCAAGAATCATATAATATTGCTTCAGGCTTAATTTGGTCACTTTATGTAGACTCTTCAAAATCTGTTCAAGGACCTTCTAAAAATTTTGGGTTCTTTTTCTATGTGTACCACACACCATCTTAAACTTGTTCTTGTATGCTAATTAGACCCTCTTTAAAGAGATAATTCCAATGAGTAGTTCAACTATGCAGATTTTCAAGAAAACTTTTACTTCATTCACGCACATGATTTTTTTAAATTAGAAAATAGCAAATACACAACATTTCCTAATCTTTTCTGAGTCACTATAATAAGACATAATGTGACCCAGAAAAATAAAATGTAACTGTGCTTCCTTCATAACTGTATCATTCTTTCTGTGCATGAACCTATAACTCACATAAGGTTGTTCTTTTGCTGTAATTTGTAATTAATGTTTTGTTTAGGCCACATGTCTGTTCATAGATCAAATGCTGCAAATAAAAAAGATGCAAGAACAAGACCTTGCTTATAAATGAGAAACAAATGCCTTGTGACCAACACAAATTAATTATTTTATCTATAGAGTGCAATATTCAGAGGAAAATGTATCAAAATAGCTTATTCAATGGACTACTTTCGTTAGACATGGTGTTATTGTTTCAAGATCTTTTTTTGTTGCCTAAGATTAAAAATTGTAATATAAGTAACTAACACTGATAGAACAAAATATATTGGAGTTTGGTGAAAGGTAGTATTGTAGGTGCATACAATGATTTAATATGTAGATCTCTAATTAGTGCATAAGTACAGTTTTCTCATTATTTAGAAAATTTGTGAAAGGGTAGACTGCTTAAAGAATTCTTTAAAACCTGATAAATGACATATATAATTTTATATACAAAATTATGTTTGCCTGAATACAAAAAATACTTCTTAGCTATAGCAATATGATTATTTAACTTTCTTTATGAAACTGCTATTATCAAAGAAATTAAAAAGATTTTGTTTCTTGACTCTGACTGTTTTACAATCCTACGGTGTAAACAATTATTTTTATGAACTTCTGAGCATGCCATTTTCTATGTCACTGTGAATACAATCTACAAGATATCAGGGACAAATTCAATAATTGGTTCTACTACAGAATTCTCATTTCACTGCTGTGAGGAGTAGCTCATGTGATATTGAGTACTACAAAGAAAACATTAATGAGGAGATAGTCTAGGATATTGTAAGTGTGAAAATGCCCTACTCAGGTGAATTAAATGTGTTACGGTACTTGACAAAACTGGCCATCATTATGACAAGAGCGTAATTTCCAAATTGTTAGGTAACTTTGCTTCCAGTTCTTATAACTTTCCCTCAGAAAGAGTTAAAATTTGTATGTAGTGCAGAATTACTTCTGTCACAATTCAAATTCTAATAATAATAATAATAATAATAATAATAATAATAATAATAATAATAATCTACTTGTGATTATCATCTTCCATAAATAAGATAAATATTATGTGTTAATCTGGGTCAAATTTGTTACCTGCATAAATTTGAATGAAAAGAGGTGAGGGAGTAATTCAGAATATAAAGGCCTACAAATCATGCTATATTTGGTATAAGAAAATATAGCTGTTTCCTACATTTAATTTTTAAATTAAATTTAAAAAATAAATTTTAAGTTAAATTATCTCAAATATTTTAAAACACTAAAAATGGCCATTTTTAATAGATGTGTTATATAAGATACATAAACGTATGCATATTATATGTAGGACAATTTGTAGAGATTGATAGGTGATTATAGTACACATGATCCCAAATATAGAACTCTCAGTGATATTAAAAATCTAAAATAAGCAAAAATGAGACAATGTGTTAAAGTGCTATCAGCAGTTTTTCACTTTTAACAGTATTTGTATTCATACTACATCCAAATTCTCCTATTCTTTCTAAAGATTTATTTTATAATTTTAATTATGTATATATGTATGTTTGTGGGTGAGTGGGTGCAAATCAGTACTAATACCAACAGAAGCCAGAAGAGGTTGTTGAATCTCTTGTACCTGGAATAACAGGAGATTGGGAGACACCTGCTATGGACACTGATGGGTCAGTATTTCAGCATGCAGAATCCAGCATGTGATAAGTCTATGTCTTTTCTTCCACAGAAGCCAGTGTAGCACCTTCATATACTATGAAAACTGTCTATCAAGCAAGAAGTCATAAAATAAAGACTTCTGGTTGGTTTGAGATTGGTTTCTCTACGTACTGTAACAAAATTTTGTGCAATCTTCAGCAAGAGTTTTATCAAGAAGTCATGATAGATAAACAAAGGCAATGGTAGCACTATGTTGTTTTGGAGACCTTTGGAACATCCAGGAGAAACAACATCTAAAGAAGTATCTCATGCTTTGTATTGTGATATTCGTTTAGTAAGTTCTGTCTTCTGGGAGATATATAAACCATTAATGTAGTAAAATTTTGTTTGAACACTTTCTGTAAATCTACCATATAACCCAGCTATACTACTGCTTTGTATATACCCAGAGGACTCAAAATACTAATTCATGACAGAGTGAGTGTGAGAAGACGCAGTAGAGGGAGGAATAGCAGGAAATATTTGCTAGGAAGTAGGAAATGGGACAAATGTGTGGAGGAGGGACAAAGGAGGGCAATAAAGACAGAGACAGAATGAAGGCAACAATATTTTTTTTTACTACTGAGTAATATTCAATTATGTATTTGTGCCATATTTTTTTCTTATTCATTCGTCTATATGTAAAAATCTACATTGATTCCTATTATAAATCGAGAAGCAATACACATAGATGTGCAAATGTCTCTGAAGTGAGATATATTGTCTGCTGAGAGTGTATCTAAGAATGGCACAGTGGGCTCATTTGGAAATTCTAGTTCTAGAATTTTAAACTGCTTTCAGAGTGATTTTCACACCCATTTAGACAATGTTTAAGAGTTCTTTCACCTGTTGTCACATATACACATGCTTGCTGAAAGTCTACATAATATCAAGCTTAAATTTCAACATAGATTGAGTAGATGACCTCAAGGACCCATGTTTTGGTAGTAGGCAGTTTGGGGCATGGAAGAGTCATTCTTTATTGAGGATATGGCAGATGGTTGGTTTCCCACGCTCCTGTCGATGGCTTCACAGATGTAGACATATAGGCAGTACTAACTAGACTTAGTGTGGTATAAAACAGCAATTGGTAACCCAATATCAAGGATCAGCTCTGAAAACATGGGAACAAGTACTTTTATACAGCAGAGAAGTCTGCATTTGTGCATTTAGGAATATATATATATATATATATATATATATATATATATATATATATATTTTTTTCATAGAACAACAATTAATGAAAAAAAGGTCATGAATTTGAAAGAGAGCAATGGAAGGTATATGGGAGGGCTGGAAGGGCATAAGGAGAAAGGATAAATAATGTAATCATATTATAATTTCAAAAATATGAAGAAGTCATAAAACATTAAAGCCAAAACACATGAATTTGGGAGACTGGCATGATTAGGGTATAAAAATGGACTTAATGCTGGGAGATCCTCTTTATAAATTTATTTAGATAAAATTATCTGAAAATGCTTGAGATTTTAAAAATGATTTAAATCTATGTCTACTTAAAATTTATATTATAATAATGTTATAGAATTTGCAACAAATGGTTCATTTTAGTAGATTTTCAGGATAGTCAAGATAATTAGTATAAAAAATGTAAAATGCTTATATGTATGATCATGTCCCTCACTCCTCCAGCATAATCCAGTATGTACCAACAAAATCTCCTTTAAATATTGGCAGAGAAATTTTCATTTATGGAAATGCCCCCATCAAACTAAGAAAGAATTACTAATAATTCAGTCATGCTTCATTTTCTTCTTGTAAAAATATACAATAGTAAATATAAATAAACTTGCCAATGCATGCAAAACATATTTACAGTTTTTTATGTTATTACATATGAGTAAATTTAGAAATATCACTATATGTTCAGATTTTTCTTATGAAAATATTAATGTCTACAATTTTGTTGCAAATTGTTTTCAGAGTGTTATTTCTGCTGTTACTTGCTATGTTGGGCATTACATGATAGCCCTGAGTCTCATCCTCACTTCTTAATTATTCTATTCATTTCATACCCTGAACCAATCTTCAGGTAAATAAATGTATATATACCATACATATGGTAATTACATATATGTTGTAGCTTTGTATGATACTTTAGAGAGAGTGTGTCAATTTACTCGGTAAGATATGTATTTTGGTTATTTATTTATTTAGAATTTTATTTTTCCTTAATTTCAAGAGGGTGCCATTTTCAAAATCAATAAATATGTGGACAACTGCATGTATGTGTTAACATATTTTACAATATTCAAGGAGTAGAGAGACCTTTCAGGCATTTGGTCAAGAAATTTGATTTCATTACTAAGATACAAAAATGGTAGTCATGATGAGAACATTCTGAAGCTAATATTTAATAAATGAAATGATGTATAGTGCTATATAAGTTTTTAATCAGAGTTTATAGAATATGCCACTGCATTATAGTGTAATTTCAGGGACAGGAGAGATGGGTCCGTGGTTCTAGATTGTAGTGCTTTTTCAGAGGATCCAAATTTAGTTGCCAGTAGCCCATTGGGCTGTTCACAACCATCTGCATTTTTATCTCCAGCAGATTGGACATAACCTGGACTCCACAGGCTCCTAAACTCACACATGCACATTCCAACACAAGACAGCCATCTATAAACATAAACAAAAATAAGATAAACTTTTACAAATGTGATTGAAATTTAAAATTTAAGGCTTTGGAAAATCATCTATCACTAAAATATTTTAAAGGTGATAAAATTTTATAATGAATCAAACTAAACTGCTAAATTTTCAGATCTCTGAATAGTTAGATTCAGAATAAAACAAGGATCATAGTTTATATGATATAGATAGATAAAAGGACTCGTGAAAACTGAGAACTTTAGATGCCTTCCATTTTCTAGTTCTTTGTATAAACTTAATCTCCATGTTATCAAAATACTGTTCAGTTATACTTCATATTCTTATAATACTTTACTTTCATTAAAAAGAATTCTACTGTTAAGCCTTCAAAATTTGTTAAAAGCTTTTGTTTGAATTTCTGGTAGTTGCTAAATATCCAACAAATAAATGTCTGATATTAAAGTATTGGCAGTCTGACTATACTTCCTTTTGTGTGCTCTTATTTTTCAATATTGTTGATATAAATAAATACTACATTTTTAAAGTTGAACTTATGTCTTGCCATTTTGTAGAGGAATATTTAATCTTTAATATGACAATATGGTTGCTCTGGGAAAGAATTATATTCAAGATGTACATGATCCTCTTGGAATGCACCACATGACTTTAAGTAACCCAACTCAGAAGTCAATGGTGGCACACTCCTTTAATCTTAGATGTCAGTTCAAAAGTTGGTTATGACTCTCAGTACATATTTGTGAGTTCAGACTTCACAGTCCATTCATATTTAAGAGAGAAGCAATAGATATTGAGAAAATGGAAGGAGATCAAGTCAGAGCATTGCTAGTCAAGTGAGAAGCAAAAAGTCAGAGGCAGAGTGAAGTACAGAGTGAATATAGGCCTTTAATCCCAAGTTTGAGAGTGAATCAGAGTGAAGACTTGGCAGAGTGACTTCTGAGATGAATCAGAGTGAAGAGCAGATAAAGTGATTAATCAGAAGAGTTAGCAGAGTGAGTCAGAGTGAGGACATACCCAACTCTCAAAATATAAAAGCAGTATCTCAGCTCAGAGAGCAATACAGTCTTATGTATAACATCATTTTCAATGGGGATAATTTGTAGCCCTTTAATTATCTCTCTCGCTTTATGGCTCTACCTAGTCCTTACCGCAGTATACTGAAAAGGGGAGTGAATACTGGGTGATCCTGTACTATTTCCAATTCTAGTGGGAATGATTTTAGGATTTGGCCATTTAAGATAATGTCATCTGTGGGTTTGTAACATGTAGCCTTCATTAGGTTGAGGCATGTTCACCCCAGTCCTACTCTCCATATGACTTTTTACTATAAAGACATGCTGGATATTGTTAAAGGCTTTTTTTGCATCTATTGAGGTTTTTATGTGTTTTTCCTTTCTTTAAACCAATTTATATGGTTTGACATGTAGGGTAAACACCTTTTAATATAATTAAGGCGAAGAAGAAATAATACCATTATAGCATAGAAAGCTTGTTTATATGTGTACATTTTATAATCTTCTATGTGTTCTACTGTTTTTCACTGATTCAGAATCTCTTCATTTGCTTCCTCAAACAAAATCTTCACCTTGATAAGCATCAAGATTTAATATCAAATAATGACAAATAGTTCTTATACAGGTATTGGCTTCATTTCCTTTCAATGCACTAAAAATTAATTTTTGAATAAAGAAGATTTATATTGTATCTAAAAAAAATCAACATTTCAAGAGTTAAAAACCATGCATACTGCCTGAACACAGAGAGCTGGGGCCAAACAGTGCAGCAGTAGCTCTTAGAATATAATGACCATGGAGAATTAGAGAAAACTTTGGTATAATATGCCTAAATTACTGCCATTAAAAGCAACTACCAGCCAAGATTTTATCTTAAATGTTTTAAATGAGTCATTGATCTCTGATAGACTAGGGAATTTGCAAAAATATCACTTTGATTGGGATCTGCAGAGCTGTCAAAGATATGGTAGCACTCTGTATATAATTGATGGGACATGGACAATTGAAGGAGAAATGTTAATAAGTTTGAAAAAATGACTTGACCTAACTTAAATGATAACCAACTAGGTGAAAGAAGAGGTTTTCTGGTTTGTTAACTTCTAGTGATTTCTAGAAATTTAACTTCAATTCAACAGCAATAGTATCTTGGCTTTTGAACAGACCATGGAGAGGAATGAAGTCTGACCAGTAAGTCTTATTCAGTTGGTTAGATGCAACCTAATCTTTTTAAAACTGCAAGAACAGAAACTTATAGGCAGTATAAATGACCTCTGAACAGCATGTAGAAATCAATTAGCTTGTAAGCTTGTAGTTTTCTCTAGTATGTTTAATGTTGAGACTGCAATGCTTCTTATCTGGTCTGTTAGCCCATTTTCATTGTTTTAGCAAAATGCCACAGACTGGTAATTTGCAGATAACAGAAACTTACTTCTTGTTTCTGGACTATGGGAAGTCCAAGCTGAAGGCACTGATTGTTAAGTACTGTGTCTGATGAGAGTTACTGTCTGCTTCCAAGATGGTGACTTGTTCACCTTCTTCTGGACAGAAACATCTTTACATTCTTAGACAGAAAAGGCATGTCTCAAACATTCAGATAGTAGCTTCTTATTTAAATCTAACACTAGGATATGGGCCAGTAAACTTCTGTTTCTAGATAATAGGATGCAGGCAGATGATAACGTCTAACCACAGTGGACACTGATATTTAGAAGGTGTATTCACAAAACAAGGTGGCAATTTTCAAGGACTAAAAATTAAATAAAATCCTAGTACACAATTTTTGATATACACAATGTGTGGGTATTTGAGAAAGATTAGATCTAACCAGCTAATTAACTCTTCAAATATGTGTGCCAGGCAGAGTATTTATAATTTCTGATAGCATCAATTGGTCTTGTTATATTTTATAATTATTCATGGGAAACATGGATAATTTCTCTTACAAATCTTTAAATACATTTACTATTGGCAAAACTCGATCCATAAGTGTTTCTGTATTTATTTATGTATCAAGTGAAAAGAATAAAAAGCTGAAATTATCTAAGATGATAACATGTTAATAAAAAACTAAAATTATCAAGAACAGTAATGAGTTAGAATAAAATTACTTAATAAAACCAAATTAATTTATGGAAACTCATCAGATTCTAAAGTAAATATTTTCTAAGTGAGCTTGCTGAACTGTAGGCTAATTCCAAAATAAATGATTATCTACTTGCTGAATGAATGAACCTGTTAAATTATATGAATAGCATTCCTTCAGGGAAAAATATTCTTTTTGGAGATATAGAAATTATTTCCCATCATTGATTTAAGATAAATTCAAATTTTCCTTAACATATATTTCAATATTGAGAGAAAATTCCTAAATATAAACTAAGTTAGCAAAGGGAAAACTAATTTCTAAAAATTGCTCAGATGTTCAGTGAGTATAATGTCTAGCCTACATGCCTCTTGGGAATGCATCAACCTAAAGCTATGAAAAGAAAAATTCCACCTATCAGTTACTTTTTATATCTCAATTCACATATTTGTCTTAAAGCAAGTATTGGAACAATATTTATGACTTCACAATATGACAACAAAAACTTACTATTCTTGATGTCTAATATCTTAGGAGTAATACACTGTGAATGGATAACAACATCTTTAGGACAATGAATCACTAATAAACACAAATTTCTAATTACATGAATACTATCAAGTGTTGAACTAGAAGATGATTGGCATTATCAACTTATGATTTATTTTATTATCCTCAATTATACATAAAGATGGGTGTATATGTATGAGCATACAGACACACAGAGAGAAGAGGCTTTGATTTGCTCTGGAGCTGGAGTTACAAACTGTTGTGAGCAACCAAAATTGTTACACGGAGTCAAACCTAAGTGTTCTGAATGGACAGTGTGTGTTCTTAACTCTGCCATCTATTCAGCATCAGGGTTAGTGTTATGAAAAAAAGAAAAGAAAAGAAAAGAAAAAACTTAATTAAATGTAATTACATTAATGTAAGAATAGACAATATTTAAAATGTTTGGCTACTAAGTGACTACCAATCAAGTTGTCTAAGAAATTAATTAATTAGGAAATGGGGTAAATCACATAACAAGGACAGATCGGAATGGCGGGAGGAATCATCTCATGGATAGAAAGGTGTGTAGTAATACAGTGCTTTGACACTCACCAAAGAAGACGAAGCCATTTTCATATGTACAGTCCTTACCAGACCTCAGCAGAGGGGACCCCCATCATAGCAAGCCTCATACTGAACAGTGGAATCCTGAACATCCCAGCTCAATGGTTTCTCTTTATACAGAACTCCTCAGGTGTTCTATCAGATAACATGTGCAGATCATGAGCAATCAAACATCCCCACTTAAATACAACACCTGCAGACAATACAAAATGCACAGATTTAGGCAGCCCTTTCCCCCAAAGTACACAAAACAATTATTTTATACATCACTAAAAATAAACTTTCACATTTCCCCCTTTCTGTATAAAACAAACAAAAAAGTTTTATCTGTACAACACAATTTAACACTACACCAGCCAAACTGTTTACAAGAGAAACAATCACAAGAATAGGGCCAAATGAAACCAAACATCTATCAAGTTTTCGCAAAGTCTTTGGAAAGAAGAAATAATTATCAATGTCTAATTATCTAGAATTCATTTGCAAACTTCTGTGCTCCTCCAAAGCGATCACTTCTCTGGCTCTGATCTCTCCAGCACTCACAGCTTTTCCTCCAAGCTCCAGGTGGCTTCACTCCACTACTGCTGTTGTCCTTGGTGCTCATCCAGCAATATTGGCATCTTCAGAATGCTGGAGTCTTCTGCAGCAACTGATCTGCGCTTTCACCAATAGCCTTTCCTGGGCTTTCTTTATAGTGCCAAGGCTAAATATCTTTACCTGACCCCTTCAATCTGGGCCTTCAACTGCCATTTAGGCTTCATCTTCACCAATGGCCTCTACTGTGCTCTCTTCATGGTGCCAAGCCTCAGTAGTTTCTTCTAGAGGAAAATATGTCTGGGAGTTTGTTGTTTTGTGTGTGAAAGACAATAAGATGTTAATTCTAAAACATCAATTTGGGCCATAATGCATGGTATCAAGCAAGAGGGATTGTCTTTTATTAATGATCAATTGGAACTAGCTGATGAATTGTGACACATGAAAATCAAAGGTGTCAAATTAGTCAGAGATGTTACTGAGTCTCAAAAAACTTTTTCTAAAATATTTTTTATTAATTTACTTGCTATTTAGTTTACATTTCTATGTATCTGTAGGTGTTATATGCTAATTAGTGAGTGCTTATAAATTCGTATTCAATACCTTTCCCAGTGAACTTTTAGAATAGTTGGTGGGGTATTTGGGGATTTCAAAATACAGCCTCAGAATTATTGCTTGTTAGAGAGTTGTTTGTTATTCATCTTGGATATTTTATCTTTTACTGTTTATTTTATTTATCAGGTAGTGCATCAAGTTATATTATATGTATAGCAATAGTAATAAAATGTGTATATAACCTACTTATGTCTTAAATTGTTAACAGTGACTCTTTTGGTTGGTATTTTAGAATTCATGCATTTATTGTTTTGTTTTGTTTTGTTTTTCAAATTAAAAGTTGCTGTGTAATCCAAAACTTTAGCTCATTCACAATGGTATGACTACTCTACTAAGATGTTTAAATTTCCAACAAAAGGCACAAATTATGAAAGAGCCTGTTTACCCAACATACCATTGCTATTTGCATTATCTTCTTTCCTGCCCTGTAGTCATATCACAGTTTCAGTCATGAAAAACTATATACATTTTCAACAATGCAGGTTCATCCACACTGTGAAATTTCAGACATTAACAGTAAAACATAAAATACATTGTTCCAATGCTCTGCATTGAAACTCCTTGATATGTGACTTGCACCTGTGACAGAAGCACAGTGTAGTAATTGCATTGCCAATGTATTTAATTTACAGGTTGGGTGACTAGAGAAGTGTGTTTCAAAGTGTTCAGCCTTGTTAACAATAAAGTACAAGCTGGAGGATTCCCACATGCAGGTGAATCCAGCAGCTGTTTCAGCTTTGATTTCCAAGCAAGGAAACAACTTTCTTTTATACTGACAGCTAACATGATTACACAACAAATATAAAATATTAGCTTCATTTGGATTATGTTTCACTTGCCTATATGACTAAATAGTTTGATGCCCAACAAAATGAAACCATTTTCTTCTAATTTTTCATTGAAGCCAGATAATGGCCTTTCTTCATACTCACAGAGCTGTTAGCCTGTCGCAGGATTAGCGATCTAGTTCTCAAATTTACCAAATATTCTATGGGTTCTGTCAGATACAACTTGCCTGCTGGGAGGATATTGCAATAGCAATTTGTGACCAGTGCATTTGTTCTGGACACTGTTACTAAAATCATCCTTCAGGCTTCTTCCCAATCATTTCTCCCATGTGGGAACTATAGATGCAACTGTAGGACAGACAACCCGGTAAGTTCCAGAGCATGTGCTAATATGTCAACACTTTTCCAAAGTAAATGAGTATTCTGAGAATGTCAGTGCAATAACATATACTTGTGTAATTTGTAAATCCATAATAATTGTGTAAAATTTGCTTTATTTCACAATTGAACATCACTGTCACTCTACACAAACAAAACATTATTTTATGTTAATGCATCTTCTCTATTAAAAAAATTAGAAATCACATCATTATTGAAAGATTTGATTCTATAAATCTATGATTACTTTTTCAACTGTTTTACAAAATATTCTTTCCATAAATAGCTAACATGGAAGCAAATTTTTATCATTATTTCCTTGCCTATATAATAAATAATATTAGATAATAAATTATTAAATTCAATTGATGAAAACATTCCTTTAATTTACTTTTTTTTTCATTAACAACCTCTGAGTTTCTAGTATGCACCAACTACAATTACTGACACTTTGAATGTAATATCAACAAAATAAGATTGAAAAGTCTCTTTTGAATGTTAATTTCATATGCAGTTGTGGCTAGGATGTAATTTCTCATAATATTATGACATGCCATTAATACTCTCTCTAGGTTCATTCTCTCAACTTTCTGTCTGACTGTCTGTCTCTTTCTCTCTTTCTCTTTCTCTCAATTCCCTTCTCTTTCTATTTCCACTTGTGTGTTAACCATGAGAACCTGAACTGATAAAGACACTGATAAGTATTTAGGAATGGGAGAAAAGGAAATTAACAAAATACTATAGCAAATTTAGAGGGTGCTTGGTAGATGACTAGATACAGTTCAGTAGGTAAAGAACTTTCTATAAAAGTCTGAATTCTGTCCCTGGAATTCATGAAAGCTGAAAGGAAAGAATGATTCCATAAAATTGTCCTTTGGCCAACACACAAGCACTATGAATAAACATATATACATACATCATACACACACACCTACATAATAATAATAATAATAATAATAATAATAATAATAATAATAATAATAATAAATAATGATGAAACTAAAATAAAAGCCAGAAAATTTCAAATTTCCCCATATCTACTAGAAAACTTCAAATTTCTAATCTATTTCTGTCATAGCCATGCCATTGAATGTTGCTAGCTAATAGTGTATATGATAGCAGGAGCTGGAGAAGACAAACTACAGACAGCCTATATCTTCATCAATTTGGACAGTATGGCAAACTATATAAAATCCTAGACTCAACTTTGTTGATAAAGCTTCAATTTTCAAATTGACACAATTTTCAACCCTTTGAAAACAAAGTGTCTCAAATAGTTCATGGCTAGGAGGATATCAGCAAGCTATAATATCATTTACATTATAGTTTTGAAAGTTCTTGTGGGCATTGCTAAGTGATCATGGGAAGAAACAACCCAGTTGGGTAATTGCATCTGTGATGACATGGGAAGGAACCAGGATCACCTTACCACATAAATACACTACTGTATATGTAATATTCTATGTTATAGACTTATTTAAGATACACAAACAGAACACATTGTACTGCTGACCCCATTTGGGTGAATTCTATCCATCTCTATAGTACTTGCCTTGTTTTTCTTTACTTTGCTAAACAAACTTCTCTTTAAATTACTGAGGTTACAAGTCTTCTTTATATGTGCCTCATCAATTTCTTTTGGTAATGTAAAAATCTATAGCTATTATCAAACAACCTTGGATTTCCTCAGCGTATACACATACAGTAAACACTGACCCCCTAGATTTCACTCTGGTATACATATAAACAAAAATAAAAATATGTCCATAACATTTTTGAGTCAAATATTCATAGCAGTGTTTTTTTGCTAAATAAAAATAAGGAACATTTTGAATGTCTATTGGTTTACTAATAGACAAACAAAACATGGCAAATCCAGACCATAAAGTAATATGCAATGATAGAAAGAAATGTTGTGCTGGAGATAAATCTTGTCAGTATTATGCCAAATAATGGAAGCCAGAATCCATGGCCATGTTTTATGAATCCAGTTATGCGAAATAAAGACAACAAGCTCATCTATCAGGGTAGTGAATAAATGAATGGTGGTAGGAACTCTTGCATGTAGAAAAAAGAATAATGAATGATGGTTAATGGATACAGATGTATCTTTGTTGTTAATAAAATGTTCTGTGTTGATGAGTGGCAATGAAAGTTGTCAAATTTTGTATATATGTTAACAATATATTATATATTTCTAAATGTTAACATTATATTAATTACATTTCACAAAAAAGAATGCAAATATTATATTTACATTCTATTTCTTTTCAAAACCCTTAAGGTTTTTGACATTATGATACTTACATAATTTTTACATATAAGAAGAATTAAAATAAAATATACATTAATAATAAAAGATATTGAAGTATCACTGTAGATAGAATAGCAGCATGATGGTAGTAAAATGTAGGAATATTTTTGAGGCCGAGTCTTTGCAAAACATGAACAAATAATATGGCTTGAGTAAAAGGAGACAGTTGCCAATAATAGATCTCAGTGGATACATCAGCAAACAGTTTTGTGATGATAATAATATATTTTTGTATGGTACTTAACCTCCAGATGCTTGGATATTGAAGATTTATAAAAATATTGCCCTCAAGAAATGTTTTACAAGGTCAAAATTATACTAATATCAAAATGACATAAACAATAAGTAGGACAACTACATATAGTCTTACGTCTGTATAGCTAATGACTAAAGCAAATTCCTCATGAAATTATCAGGCAACCAAACCTAACAGCACCTTAAAAATGTTCTTCACTGTGATGAACTGACATTCATCCCAGGGGTACAAAAATTTGTCAGCATCAGCATCTTAACAAATTGAATGCTTCACACCAATACAGTGAAGGACACAAGAGTCTGCATCAGTAGATAGAGAAAAAGCACCTGATGAAAGTTAATGCTGATTACTGGCAAAAACACTGAATAAGTGACATACAGAAGGAATAAATTAACAGAATAAATGCTATACTTAATATCTTACTCAACAGGCAAGTTTTGAAATGCTTCACTCTGACTTCTACAAGAAGGATGTTCAACTTCACCAATTCACTTTATCAGAGTTGTAGATGGTCAATGAGGGAAATATAAGAATAGGAAATAAAATCATCAAATTTGAATAGAGAACATTAAACTATAATTGCTTCAGATGGTACACATAAGTATGTATGTTTCAGATATAGGAGTACATATATATTTATCTAACAGAAGTGATTTTATATATATATATATATATATATATATATATATATATATATAATATTCCCCAAAGAATCTATAAGGAAGCTATTAAAACTAATGAAAACTATTTAGCATAACCTGTAGATGAAAATTCAAAACTAATCAATAAAACAACAGCAAAGTTTTATGACAATAATTAATTATATGAAAAAATAATTTAATCAACAGTTGGCATAATAATACGTTGCAAGGACCAAATCTCATTAAAGTGCTGAAAAGTCTGCAATAAAAACTGAAATATTGATAAAAAAAAGTCAGCACTAAAAATGGAACTTATAGTCATAGAATAGAAGATCCAATAATATTAAATGGTCATACTATACAAAGCAATCTGTAAGTTCAACACAGATTTAACGATCAGTGACAAATTCCCAACATGTATATAGATCAGCAAAAAATAAAGCAAAAAACATCATCAAAATCATAACACAAATAAAAAGATAAAGGAAGACCCACTATGATACCAGATCTTAAAGTATAGTTTCAACCTGTACTAATCCAAACAGCATACTATTTACATAAAAACAAGATATTTACACAATGAAAGAAGATGGGGAAAGTATAAGGAAAGCTAAATTATCTCAACAATTTGCTAAGAAGAGGCACTAAAAATAAGGTTACCTTTCCAATTAAAGGTGCTCATTATAAAAAAAAAGTAGTTGCTTGAAGAAAGGTAAACCTAGGTTACCATTTTGCATCTGTCACAAAGAATAATTTAAAATGGACTAAGTTCTTAAATGTTACCTGAGAGTATGAGGCAAGTCACAGAGAGGCAAATTTTCAGTATAATGGATTTTTGGAAAAAGCAAGAAGTCAAAAGTGGAGGATTCCAGAGAATAAAAGGTGCTATGTAAGATTATATCAAACTAAAATTTGCCTTCCACATAAAAGGAGATGATCACAAAAGTGAAAAAACAACTTATAGAATGTGAGAATACAAATACATATTATTCCTCTAACAGGTTTGTTTATACACAGGATCAGGATTTGCTCTTGTTCTACTGCACAGTGGATCAGCAAAAGCCATGTACCATGTATTTCAAAAGGCTAGATAGCAGATTTGGAAAGTTTTTACCATAAATAAATGAGATTTATTTCTATAAGGAGATATGACTATATCAAGAATTTCACAATGTATACATGTATTGGAACATTGCATAATACTCATTTAAAATGCATACTTTCTACTTTTTCTATATAAGTAAATGCACATTTATTTTTATAGAATATATCTGAACAGAGATGGAAATGGGTAGAGCTCAGGAACAGGACATGTTCATCTAAGGATTTAGGGATTTACTTGAGTCAAAAAGGAAGCCAGTCACTGCACCACAGTCTGAATGCTTACAGTTTAGGTTTCTGGATAAATAAAGTAGACAGAGAAAGGATTAGATTTTATGATTACAAAGAGGGTACTGGTGAAGGACAATAACACATTTTCCAACAATGCAACAAGATTATCACATGCTACTTACAGATAATGTAAAACAAACCCAAGGTTTGCAAATACTTTCTTATATGTGAGCATGATACATATGGAAACCAAAGGAAACATGTAGTCTTTCTCTATTTCTGTCATATCAACTCTCATAATTGAACTTGAGCCATCAGGCTTAGCTGCAAGTATCTTCATGTTATAAACAATCTCATCAACCCCAAATGCTCATATATGCTCAGGGTCAAAATTTACTTAGTCCATGTGTGCAGAGATAGGAATGAAAATAAAATTCATGAAAAAGTGAAAAGGACAAACAGCAAATAGTAGACAGATTTTTTTTCCCTTTATTAGAGAAAATAAGGTTGTTTCTGGAATAAGACATTTACTCCAAAAAGATTTCTCAACAATATTTTGTTTCTAAAACATGTCCAGTGCCAAATGGTAAGGCCTGAAAACACACATATAAGTAACAGTGTATGGACCAAACATGTTATACATTTAAGAATATATATGTATATATACACACACACACACACACACACACACACAGACACACACACACACACAAATACATACATGTGAAAAAATAATTAGTGAAAAAGGAGGACATGAATCTGAAAGAATCTTGGGAGGAATATATGGGAAAGTGCAGAGAAAGGAAAGAGACAGGAGAACCATTGTAATTATTTTATATTATCAAAAAAATTCCAACAATCCCATAAATAAATGTAACAAAAGACTCAAGGGTATAGGTAACACGAACCATAAATACTGAAACTGGAGTTAGCAAGAAAAAGGAAAAGTGAGAGGAAAGGAAAGACTTGGTGGAACGATGGTCTTGAAAAGTTAAGGATCAAATCATGGAATGTAATCCATTGTTAGTAATATCAATCTTGATTATTAGCTTATGCATAGAAGAGGCTGAAAATATACATAACCTTATCCTTACATTGTTGTATCTACAAGAAATTTGAGTGTAAAGTGAAGAGAAGGAAGGAAAGGAAGGAATCAGACCAAAACATGAGACGTATTGAAATGGAGAATAAATGGAGAAATACAAGTGAAAGAAACAGCTTCTTCTAATTGCATCAAAATAATTATGAATCAAACTATTGAAAAATCTATCAGAATATCATTATTTTAAACTGATGAGAATGTGTTTTTATTAATATCAGAAGCAAGTTTATGTATGAGCATTAGTCATCTCTTTTTGCTCTGCTGGATGTGAAACTCAAGTCCTAATTGTGAGCGAATACAGTGGTATAAGCTACATACCATTACATTTGAGCCATCGATAACCAGTCTTGAATATCCCTAAGATTAAATGAGGAATAAATATTCACCTGTATTATTGAATACTTTGGCAAAAATTATGTACAAAATTTTGTCTATACTACATTACTGCATAATACATATTTTATCACTTAACTATATATTAGAGATATGTGATAGCATAAATAGAGTACCAGATAAAGAACCACTAAAGTTGGTCAAAAAGCTGATTTTGGGGAAGAAGAGGAAAGAGATCATAGGTAGCTATGTTGGAAAAGATATTATATATGTCCTGTAGAAAATGTTGTGGAGTCAGACCTCTGAGAAGGGAAACACACAATAAAGGTGAAAATTGAATATTCATGACTTCTCTTAATCATACATCACTTAATAACTAGTACTCTTCAAATTTAAGGATTTATTCTAACTTGAAGGATTCCTATGGATTATTAGAATGATCTACTTTAAAAGTGAATGACTGAGCAAAACATTTAATTTCATAGAATTGCATTGGATCTGAAACTGAATTCCTTGCTGATTTACAAATTCGGAATCAGGTTTGCATCCTAATCACCCTCCATCCCCATACAGCATGCATAATGAAAGATGATTACAGAGTAACTTCTATTGCAGCTGGGAGGTGTTCTCTGAATAAGATTTTGTTCTCTTTTCATTTCAAAACAGCTTTTATTTCCATGACATCTCAGATAGAGCAGATGGTCTCAGAAGTTAAATTTGACCATGAACACTACATTAGCTTTCATGTTACTAGGGAAGAAAGATTATAAACAAGAACTTCTCTTTAAAATATCTCCTTCATTTTACTTTTATACCGTACATATATGTTTGCGTTTGGTGAAGAAAGCATTTAGCAAATATGGTTGATTCTGTTTTATAACTCAATATTGCTTCATTTTATTTCTGACCATTCAAATTCAAACAAGCATGCATCTCAAGTCTCATTAATATGCAGTATGGTTTTACAATCATATTATCAGTTCAGAAAGAAAAGGAATTTTTTTTTGCTGTTTTCCAACTAGATGATCACTATAAGCAGATGTTATGTTTTTCAGATGCTAAGAAAATTAGCATTTTTGTAGGCATTCTACATAGAGCTGAAATATCCTCCAGTCACTGGGGAAAAAAAGACTCCAGCATGGCGGTGAGCTATGAGAAGGCAAACACTTACAATTCTCTAACATGCATGTTCATTAACATCAAGTCCACAGTACTAATGCCAGAAATCTCTTTAGCTTAGAGAGATACTGGTTTAACTGCTAGTGAATGATTTTGCCAATAGTGAGAATGACAAGGACAAAATTCAGAAAAAAATTGGGAATATTTGAGAAATTTTAAGGGAATGTGAATATTAAAAAGCTATACAAAATGACAATAGGCTCACAACAATTTAAAATTTAATTTTGCCTCCATAATTAAGCACTATTGCACAGGCATTTCTGATACAATATATATTTTTTAACCTAAATTTTCTCCAGAAAAATACAATCAGGGTAAGGGATGATGGACATACGGAAGGAACAATGGAATCTAAGACCCTGTCTGTGAGCAATATTGTCTCCCACATGACTGTCATTTGACAAATTACTCAATCAGCCACAGCATTGTACCTTTTAAACTCTAAAATATTGTGTGTACAACATAAAGAAAGAAGTTCTGGAGAATCTGCATGTGAAATCAATTAGGACAGCATCCACAGCTGTCCTTGACTTACATATAGAAATAAAATTTCATTTTTGCTATTTCTGTGAACTCTAATATTAAAAACAAATTAAGTTTAAAAATCTGAAGGTAATAACTTGCTCATAGATATAGAAACTTACAGGAAGCTAGAATAAAGAGAATTACTATAACCTGGAGCATAAAAATAATTTTATTTTATGTAATACCTTCATTTGTACCTTAACAACAGAAACCACATTCACCCCAAAATAATTCAGAACTGTCTAGATAAGTCCACCTGTGTTCCCTTAGAGTCTGTAGTACATCAGTCCAGGCCCTTCTGGTTTTTAGTGTCTCCATTGAGAAGTCAGATATAATTCAAATTGGTTTGCCTTTATATGTTACTTGCTGTTATTCTCTTGCAGCTTTTAGTATTCTTTATTTATTTTGTACGTTTAATGTTTTGATTATTATGTGGGGTAAGGTATTTTTTTCTGGTCTATTCTATTTGACCTTCTGGATGCTTCTTGTGCTTTTATAGGGTTCTCCTGCTTTAGGTTTGGAAAATTTTCTTCTATGATTTTATTGAAAATATTTTCTGGGTGTTTGAGCTGGGATTCTTCTCCATTCTCTTCTTCTTTTTCGCATGTTTGGTATTTCATAGTGTCCCAGAGTGTGTTAGTTTTTTTGAATTTGATGTTTTCTTTTACTGATGTGTCTGTTCCTTCCATAGTTTCCTCACCTCATGCCATTTTGTTTTGGCCTGTTTGAGCAGCAACCCTGGGAGGACTGCTCTCTTCTCTGGGGAGAAGTGGGGGTGGGGATGAGTGCATGAGGATGGGGAGGATATAAAATAGAAGGAGAGGAAAGATGTAGGTAGCTGGGAGGACTGGAGGGAAGGTAGAATGGTGTTGATATGTATTACATGAGAGAAGAAAAATAAAAGGAAGAAAAAAGAATATCATTAAGCTAACTGTACTACATTTTGATAAGTGTTCTTCATGCATTGTTTCCAAAAGTAATATCAGAGAACAGAATAGGGAATATTTAAACTGATAGTAAAAGGGGAAGAGTATTGTATGGTGGACCAATCAATACAGAAATATTGACATTCCAGACTCAGGAAAAAGCAAAATGTATACAACTAAAAAGTATGGGGGGATAATGAATGAATACAAAGCATTCAATGAAGTGTGATGTGATAAAGAAGTTTACCCCAGGCTGCCTGGCCCAACCTTGAGGTAGGGTTTGGTGCCTGGCCTTGTTCCATCCTGCAATGCAATGCTCCGATTGTACTGTAACCTTGGGGGAAAAGTTCTTTTCTGGGGAGAAGGGGGGGGCATTAGCGGGTGGTGATGGGGGTAGATTTGGGGAAGATGGGAAGGGGTAGAAGGTAGAGGAGGGGAGGAGGAGGCCCAGGTTGTATTCTATAAGTTGTATGAGAGAAGAAAATTTAAAATTAAAAAATACAAAAAACCTCCCAAAAAACAAAAGAAGTTTGCCATTGTGTGTATAGAAATAAGAGTTACATGGCTAAAATTAACCATTTGACAATTTATAATTTAACAAGTATAGTATTACCTAAGTAAACTCTCTTATAAATGAAAATGATACCTATATGCTACTGAATTATTGGTAAACTTGTGTTCTCTACATGACTAAAATGTCCTAAAATGGACCAAGTTTTTGCTGAAGAAATATACAGACATTGAAAAGTTAATCTAATGAATTCAGTTAACTGTATTTCAAAGTTTATAAAACACAGCTGCTCAAATAATTGATGAAAGGGAATGAAGAGTAAGAAGTTAGCATTCTTCTGGAATTGATAGTGTAACCACTCCTACAATGAACAGGGAGTCATTCAGCTTCACTGTCATATTTATTTAGAAAAATGTTAGTTGAATTTATAATATATATATATATATATATATATATACTATATATATATAATGGAGCTAAGATAAAGGTAATGCCTGTTATGCAATTTCTTTTCAAAGCTATAAATCATGTAATAACAGTTCAGTTCTGCAGCTTTGACCTTACTATGTGACAAAGTCCAGGTTATTGCTGCCTTGGAAATAGAGGCTTGCTCTGTGAGTTTCTCTAGTGTACAGACAGATCTTCTTCTGCATTACTGTGAGTATGAGTGTATATGGGTAAAAGCATGTCTTTAAGTGTACAACAACTTCAAAATAAAATGCTTAAACCTCAAGAGAACATACCTTTAGAAACACACATTTAGACATATCTCTTATTATTGCTTATCTCAAAAATTAGTAATTATTTTCTGCAATAATGTAGATGAATATCCTTGAAGCAAGAACCATGTGCTATGTAACTGAAATAATAAAAGCAATGACAATAAAGAATCAAATATTTTATTTTAGCACTACTTTATAAATATTAAATGATGAATACTGTGATCATTCTAAAGCTGTTGATATAAAGCTAATAAATTTAATTTTATTACTTAGTTTTGAGGCTTATGCCATTTCTACTTTGCTGCCTCTGCTTTGTACTTGTGGTACAAGATGTGAGCTTTTATCTACCTCTCCATGAGTCATGCCTGCTGCTTCTAATCCAACATCATAAATTCCAACCCACAAAACCATTAACCAAATTCACTTCTTTCTTTGTAAGTTGCGTTGGCCATGAGATTTTACCACGAAAATAGACAAGTGACTAGTACAACATAGATAAAATGTTCAAAGTTATACAACTTACCTATATGAGAATGCAAAAAACGCATATAATAATTAAATATATAAAAATGATGATGCCAAATATACATTCTGCTAAAACATTGATAAGTGATGTAAGTATAGTAGTCTGGGCTGTAGAGCAAGAGCAGTGGCTTTTGCTCTCAAGATGTTGCACTTGCACTCCAGATATAACCACTTGAAACTCCAATTCAGGTGTTCTACTGACCTTTTCAGGACTCCAAAGGGACCAGGCACCCATGTGTTATACATACATTCATGCAGACACTACAAATAAAATTATACAAAAAGTTTATACAAATAAAATTAATAAGTATTTCAAAATACATGATCTTCATATATGATAAAATTAAAACTTTGTTAAAAGAATAAGAATTTTAAAATACTTAAGTGATGATAAAAGTAAAAACAATTTTCTTCTCATTTCCAAGTTATATATATTTAAAAATTTATCTCAACAATAATATGCAACATAAAAATAAGAGTTTATGCAACCTAAAGTTTGACAACACAAGTGAAGTAATGGGCCCGAAAAAAATTAGCAGAAATTATATGGTTTTCTGTCCTAATTATGTATCTCTTTATACAGCTGGGGGAATCATCTCAATTTGTATGATCCTAATTACTTTTTATACTTCTCTGCAGCAGAGAGACATATATATGTAATTAATTTCAGTAGAGAAACTTCTAACCCCTGGAGAATTTTGAAATATAATGGGCCTTGAAATTTCACACTCTTCTGAACAGTAGGCAAAAGGTTTGTTATATTTGTTTGTAAAGAAGTCACCTATAATAACTATAACTGGGCATTTAGATTGGTTCTTTACTCATTTTGGCACAAATTATTAATTTCAATAAAAAGTGCAGAATAAAAATTAACTTTGTTTTGCCATTTAGAAGGTTAATTCTATATTTTCCATGTGCTTTAGTAGACATAAATGTTTAAAACTGACAGATATGAAAAGTTAATTATTAATAATGATATAAACTATACAGCCATATTTGTTCAGAGTTTTATACTATCTCAACAATACAGTCATTTTTTTCTAGTTCAATTTAGACATTTCTTTTCTATGTTCTTCAACAAAAAATTGATTCCTTAAAAAATATTGAATTATTTCTCTTTTTGCTTTGTATATTCATGGTAGTTAGTGATCATTGGGTTTAGTCATAAGAGTTGGATATAAAAAAATATTTTACATTACTTCTACAAAGTGTACCAAAATGTTTAATACAGAAATTTTTTGTTTTTCTTTTTCTATTTCTTTATCTTTTCTTTTTTCTTCCTTTTTTTTCTTTTTCTTTCCTTCTTACTTTTTTTTTTTTGTATAGAAACTCAGGAGCTCATCAAATGACATTATCCTGGGAAAGTAATTGAAAAATCTTGTGGCAATATTTACATCTTACAAGTACATATGGTAGAATCTAAACTAAATTGGTGTTGAATTTTTTTTTTATTTTCTTTCATTACACAAGCAATTTGATATGGCAGGGACTGCTGAGAGATTCTTATTTAAAAAGCCCATGTGTTCTCACTTAGTCGCCTTAGCATTTCAATGATAAATTTAAAAATAAGAAGTAATCAGGAGCAAATGAGATTGTTCAATAGATGCAGCCAGTCACTCTCAGGGAGCACCACCAACAGTATGATGCACACATCAGTGTTTTCCTGACTGCTGAATCTCTGATGATACACGAGTCCGTAAATTAGCCAGGTCTACTATCACACACAGCAGTGCTAGCAATGCTTGCAAGTTCCTGAGATGTCTCAAATATGTTACAACATTATTTATATAAAAAGAAAAGGAAAGTAAAAGAAATGTTAGGAGATTTATAGTCTTTAGTTCTTAGTAAGCTTTATTCTTGCTTGAACCATTTGCATTTACAAAACTGACTCTACCTACTGTGACAAGAGTTATATTTTATGCAGCGCCTTTGATCTGAAATTATTCCAAACAGAGGTCAAAAACTTTATATTGTCTCTTCTTCCTAGAGAATGTGTCTCATTGCCTGATTAGGTTACATTAGCTACACTCACTATGGAAGTCGTTGATGCTGTTTAAATTATTCTAAAGAATAATAGATAATGAAAAATATAGCTATTCTTGTCTTGCAGAGAAAGACTGACAAGATGAACTTACTTCTTTTTTTGTATAGACATCTAAATGAAATCTATGCCATAGTTTCCTTCATTTTTTTCTTTTTGAATCTCTAATCAAGGGCTCCACATATACCAGACAAGCAGGCTCTTAGTTTAGCTATTTCCACAGCCAGAACTTTTGACATGCACGTTCAAGCATATTGTTCCTAAGAAAGACCTTTTCAACTTTTATTCACATGATCAAAAAGCAGGGTACTTCACTGTAAGAAGAAAAAAAAATGGAAAGACATCTTGTAATAAAATTAGAAAATATCTCATTGTAATTACATATTTGTAATTACTCATCAGAGTTCCCTGATAGCAGATAGCAGGATAGATTCATGACTTTCAACTGAAAAGAAATCTTGGTTCAGTCTGTCATGGGAGCTCTCTGATGAACATAAAACCAGGGTAATGACTGATGGGCTCATAATTCCCATGAGTGTCACCAGAACAGTATTTCCTGTTTTTCTGTCTTCAGCCTTTGTCTGATGTTTCTGCATTGTTTTAAATTTAGTGTACTTATTCTATTCTGCTTCTAGCAGGATTCAATTCCCTCACTTAAATACAGAAATTTTTCAGCCTAAACTTTATTCTTATTTCAATAAACATTAATAGCTTTATTTGGTATGGTGATGATATCCAACATGTAAAAATATCTATACACATAATTATCCAAGCCCTGGAGAATCTGAGGCAGAAGGAATGTGTGTTAGAAGCTATCATAAGATGTAATGGTCTTCTTTCAAAGAAACACACATACACACACAATAAAAATAAATAAAATCAAGTAAGATAAAATAAAATGGACATTTACCATTTGACAAAATTTTTGAGAAGACACAGGATTCCATTTTTCTGTTAGAAAGTTCAGTTAGGTTCTATTTTGGTAACAGAGAGATTGAGGCTAGTTCTGTGTTAACACTATTTATTTTTATATATTTAGTTAACATAGCCTTTATTTTCTTGAATAATGTAATCACAAATATTTTAAGGTATATAATTAATAACCACCATATTGGAATCAAATGGAACCTATTCTTCATTCTCTTCTTTATTTGGATAATTTCAGTATTTTAGTATGCTTCTTTTTCAACATTAAAAAAAATGTTATAGCTTTAGAGACATATCAAAGATTCAATACTTAATGTTCTTGAATAAAACTGGGGCTTTTGGGTATTATATAGATAAACTTGCCATGCATCTCTTTAAACATTCATATTATGCACATAGTTATACAAAGAAAATAATTAATCCAACCAATATTTTGCACTTCAATTTTGAAAACTCTTTAGATCCTCACGGCATATGCTTTATTTATATTTTGATTAGTTCCAGAAGTATTCTCTTAACTAAACTCTCAAGGATTTAACAAAAATGTAGAAAAAAAAATTCACAAAATTTGCTGAGTTTCGACAAGTCATAGCATACTTTTTTGCTTCTTAGCACTCTGTAAATGTATCTGAAAAAAACGTTTCATTTAATAATGTTGCAGTCATAATATTTTAAAAGGCAGCATTGACACTTCATGTGTTACAGCAATAAGCTGCATGAGATCTTGGAATTTTCTTATTTTACATTTGTTCATATTTATTTATTTATTCTTTATATTTATTTATTTATTTATTTTTATTTTTAGTTAGTATGGTTGGGTTTGTTTTACAAGGACTTGAGCTTACTTTGCCTATTTGAAACATTTGCTCTCTTTTGGTTCATCTTGCTCAGCACCTCTAATATCAGTTATTTCTTTTTTTTCTGCCTTTTAAAATCGTTATTAGAATCAAGCTACATATTTTTGCTACAAAAATATAAAATTTATACTATTGTTTTCAAAGAATCAAATATTGAGGTATCTATTTTCTGTTTATTAATCATTAATTTTGATTATTTGGATAAAGCCTATTTTTTCTGTTTCTTTGTTACTCTATTTCTTTTATAAGTTGTTTGAGTGTGTGTGTGTGTGTGTGTGTGTGATGTATGTTTGTGTGTATACATAGGTTTCCATGTGTGTAAGCACACATGTATTTGTTGGTCCTTATACTCATAGGTGCCTGTGGATGCCTGAAGTTAACAACAGGTGACTTCATTAGTCACTTTCTACTTTATTTACTGAAGCAGATTCTCTCAGACCACCCAGAGCTTGTTGCTTATCTATGCAAGCTAGCTTCCTTATCCAGGAAATCCCCTGTCCTTGCCTCTCAAGTGCTAGGATTACAAGTGGTTACAATGCCTGGCTGGCTATTATTGGTGTTTTGTATATAATGATTCTTGTTCTACTAATTGCCATGCAAAGTGATTAATGCTTTTGGCCAACTCCCAACCTATTATGAATATTATTAAAGACTTTGTATATAATCTATGTGTGATAGTTTAAAAACTTAGTGCTATAAGGTCATGTTAGATAAAATCATTTGCAACTTATTAAAAATTTTGCAATGAGGTATCTCAATATTAAAATCTGATAAATCCTAAAACAGTTACATAAACTATTGAAAGGCAGAAGTAAATATCTCAATTATCGAAAAGAAGAGAAGTAAAATTTGACTAACATCGAATTTCAGAGATCTATATTCAAGCTCTTTACTTGGAACATCAATACTGTGATTAGGAAATTTCTCAGATTCAGAGCATGAATCAGATTTGTTAAGCTTTCCCATTTATATTTTGGATATTGATATTTTTGAATCATTAATATTTTTGCAATAGTAAAATGAAGACATTCTTACTAAAGCAGGAACAACAATTAAAGGACTCTAATATTCTTAAAGTGTGCACTAACTTATTTACTGGAGCCATATTCTTTCAACCTTCTTACATAGTATACAGCAGTATCACTTTTAGTTTGGAGAAGTTATCTTCTTCAAGTATGAATATATTTAAGTATCATAAAGAAGAGAGAAGTAAAAGCATCCTATTATTTATCTTTTTAGTAATAGTTATTAAAATATATTTTACATTTTTCAAAGTTGAAATCAACTGAAAATGTCAAGTGTATGAATGAAGATAAAACTTTTTTATAGACACCAATTTTGAATTAGGTAATATTTACATAGTGCTCAAGAATTTTCAGTTTGTATTTAGGCAGCATCAAAGTATAAGAGAATATCTATATTGCCTTTGATAAAATAAAGAGAATAAATACTTATGAAGTTGTCATCAATATTAACATAAGTATTGTTAGGGTCCAATATTATCCATGCAATGGACACTGCCAGCTTGACTAGGATCCTGGGCTTCTGTTGTTAGGAAATTAGAATTCCTTAACTGCTTTTACCCTTTTTCATCTTTACTGTATGGTAACAAAAGTCTCTCATCAATAATAAGGTCTGCATAGCCTAGTAGTAATATCTAAATTAATCCCTGAGCCAGCCACTGCTGGCTGGAATGGGACACAGCCATTCTATTCAAAAGAAAACTTTAATCACCTTCTGAACTTCCAAGTCCTGGCATTTGTGAGAGGTACCCAGATTTATTACAAGTGCATCAAAAAAAAAAAAAAAAAAAAAAAAAAAAAAAAAAAAAAAAAAAAAACAATTCCTAGAGTAAATGCTGATCTTCCCAGGAAGAGATAAGCCTTTAATAGATAGAAGCTAAAGAGCTTAGTTAGAAAGTTAGTGCACTTAGAAAAACAAGCAGATAGTTAGCCCTTCACTAATGAAGAATATAGCAAGCCTGCACCAACTTAAAAGTAAACATTTCCAGGACTTAAAGAGAAGAATAGCCTTCAATCTACCCAGGCCTCCAGATAAGGCTAGAAATTTAGAGCTTTGACCCAGAAGATTAAATACATACCAAAGAACTAAAAAAACATAATAACCCTCCTCTGGAGCCTACGCAGCACCCTCAACTATCTGTGCAAGGCAAATAGTGGTACAATTCAATCAGCAGTGACATCCCAACCATTCACTAATTGGTCATTGTATCATCTACTCTCTAATGGTAATTGAGAAACCTTGAAGCCTGCAGCTGTAAGGAGGGAAGACATTTTTCCATTGGTTCCCTTTTGATATATGCTTGACACCTGTGTTCCCTTAGATAAACATTCCTGCAGTTTGCTATTTAAGCCACAGTAAAGTCTTTGTTTAGATATTTATTTACAGATTTGCTTAGAGAGAGAGAGCTAGCCTAGAGAAAAACTTGTATTATTCCCCTAGTATGCACACTGTAATTTTTCTAATTTTACCTTCGTTATTTTTCTTTATCTTCTATTATTAAAAAAAGCACTTTTGTGAGGCATTATCATACAAAAGGTGTGTCATTAAAGTGCGTTAAGCATGTCAAATAGGATCCCATAGAAGAATGAACTACTGCATTCATTCTTCATAACTTTCATTGTTTATCCTTCTTCATGGAGACTGAGGAACACCTGGTGCAGACTAGAGCTGACTTCAACCCCAGCAAAGTGTATGAATAATAAATAGTAGGATGTGCAAAGGACCACATTTGTAATTTCTTAAACATGGGTTTTTTATGTTTATGTGAAGGGAGAAATAAAATGTATGTATGCAAAAGAATAGGTTTTAACAGAATATTCATTGACCTAACAATACAATTTTTGGAGATTCTATTATGTAAGATTTAAGAGGAAAAGTATCTTTCCAGACTGTGTTTATATAGAAGTATTAAGTATTTAGGAGAAAATTTTTCCTAGATATCTGAACTACCATTAGTCTAATAGCATTTTGTCCTTTGGCAAATGCATTCTTGACAAAACAATTATTAGTAAAGTAATTTTCTATATCTCTAGTTTTACTTTGCTTTTAAGCATGTTTTATGGACATATAAAACTTATACACAATGATAGATCCTATTACGGCATTTCATGCATGTACATAATATATTTCAGTAATATGCAACCTTTTTATCCTATCTTATCTTCTAAACACTCCTACTGATCCCCTATGCCTTGAGTAACATGTCTGCACTGACTACCACCTGCACACTATGACACATTTGCCAACATACACACAAAAAAAGACAATGATTGTAATAAAATAAGTTCTATAAAATTATGGTAAATTTTATGCATTGATTCTTCTTCAATCTCTAAAATGTACACTGATTTAAAATAAATTTTCATCAACTAGAAATAGAATACATGTTGTAACTGTATGGACAGTAACCTGTTTATAGAACTTTATGCAATTCCCATAAACACAAATGTAAATACCTTTCAAGTGTAAACAGAATTGAAAATGCATGATCAAATAAAGAAACTATATAGACAATTATGATGCCCTAAAAGTATAAGACAATTAGACAAGAAATCCAAGTTAAGGTTCAGTAAGTAAAATAAAAAACAATTTTTGTATTATGTATCCTTAGAAATACATCTTTAGATGATGGACTTTTCAGTTTTTCAAATGACAAAGATGATAAAGTACTATCACCAAGTTCTGATGATGATATTCAGTAAACACAAGCAAAGACCTAAAGTAATACATTTGTTCATATAAGTAAATAATCATCTTCTTTCTATATACTTTCTCAGATGCATAATTACAACTGATGTTATGTTGCTGGAGATAATGTCTCAGCAGTTAGGAATGCTTGATTCTCTTGAAGAGGATCTGTACTAGTTCCTTACTGTATCTCCTATTTCAGGGGACCCAATATTTTTCTCTGATCTCCACAAGTAACATTCATACATATAATTCACTTGCACACATGAAGACAAAACACAAACACACATATGATAACAACGTATAAATCATTAATTTGCATGGAAGATTGTGAAGAAAATAGATACTAAAATTGCAGGGAAAACAGCATTTACTTAATGATTATCATAGTTTGATGCTTCATAGGAGAAAATAAGATAACTTCTTCTGTATTCAGTCTTTTATCTTTGCTGTGATGTGATTAAAATACCCTGACAAAGAAATTTAGGGGAAAATGGGTTGGTTTCAGCTCACAATTCCAAGATACAGTCTGTCTAGCAAAGAATTTACACCCTTATGTGGTTGAGACATCTGGTCACATTAGAGCCATAATTAACAACAAAGCATGAATTCCCATATTCAGCTTGATTTTTCTACCAATATTACAGGCCAGAAACCCAGGTCCAAAAAATGGTGCAACCCACTGAATGTAAATCACTACAATCCACATTAATCCAGGGAAAGACAAAGATATCTATAATCCCAGCCCTGGGATCTCAAAATCCATGTAGCCTTACTAATGGAGCATCCAAATAAGAGATCCTGACTGAAAATGAAGTGGAAGGGTGAGGACAGAAATGCCAGTGTCCTCTGACAGCTACACTCTCAGTAAGCTATGGCAGAGTCCTTCTTTCCCCCTTTTTTCACACAAGAATTAGAATAAGTAAACAAATATTATCTGAGGCCACTAAATTGAAGCATTATATTATTAAGTCATATCACATCCTAAATGCTGAAGAATATCCCTGAAAGATACTGGACAATGTTAACACCAGTAGAGTTTATATGATCACAGTAAGAATCTAGGACTCAATGCAAAGGATAGCCGTGAGATCTTTTAACAGTCAAAATGTTTTTTTTTTTTTTATCTTTAGTTATAATCAGGTCTCAGTACAAAGCTAGTTCAATTTATAAAATGGGAGAAAAGAAATTGTCCAATGGAACTTTCATAGGTGACCTTCTATGCAATACAGAAAAATTTAGAACAAAAATTTTGATCATCTTGAATAATGTAATAAATCATAACATTCAACTATACATGCTTATATATGAATAAGGACTCAGTCTATTCAAACATATCCTAGCATATATTACAGGCAAGAGCTTGTGTTTGTCAGAGCTAGATATATTGCTATACCATAATTAACGCGGATTAAAAGAGAGAGTTTGGAAATATAACTCATAATCATCTTATAATAGCTCATTAGTGAAAGTAATATTTCCTGTGTAACAGAAACAGTCAATTAGAAGGTATGACCCTCTGGTCATAATATATTAATTATTAACAACTTCTATCTATAACATTTGATAAACTATCAATCAATTAAATAGTGATGTCTACTTCTTAAATTTCCTAGCCTGTTTCTCTCCTCTCTTTAATATAACCTCTACAATAACTAAATAATTGCATAAATAAACAAAAATAAAGCAGCTATATTTTACTTACATTGTAGTTTTGTGAGTTTTAAAATAAAGTCTTTATAGAATAGAGTCCAGCAGGCTAGGTATCTAAACCTTCCTTGATGTCTTGTGTAAGTTTCATGTTACCAATAAAATTTATGAAGGGAGAAGGAAAGACTTTCTAATAGTTTCTTGACAAATACATCTGTGTTTGAGGATTAACTCAGTTGTATCTGGGAACCATATACTGTAGGTCCTTTAGGGAGGAGTGTGTAGTCTGTTTAGGAAGCCCAATTCCAGTCTACTGCTAAGACATATGTGATAGGTAGGGCACATTCATATTCTCAATACCAAATATCACAACTTTAAATTGAGGAGCCAGGAAAGAGGCCTACTTCATTCAAAAAGATTATGCAAGGCTCCAAAGAAGACTTCACTGACTTTTTACAAAGATTAACTTAAGCTGTAAATAGAACAGTAGCCGATCCATACACAAGACAGATATTAATCCAATCATTGGTGTTTGAACTGCAGAGTATAAAAAAGTTATTTGACCTTTAAAAGTTTGTTGGTGTCTATGGATGAATGAAGTAAAACTATTGATAATATAGGCCCTAAAAACAATTATGTATTGGACAAGTAATGTTTATAGATTGTGATTTTAAAAGGACTGATATTTTAACTATGGGAGACAAGATCATTTGCAAAAGGATTGTAGGAAAGGTGTTCTTAAAGACAATGTTTTCTCTAGAAGGCCTCAGCCTCCTGGGATTTGAGGAAGGTGTGGTAAGTGTTGGCATTGAACTAATGAATGGAGATCAACAGGAGATATATGAGGAAATCCTTTCCCTATAGCAAACTACTGGAGTTTGCTCAAAGCTCCCTACTGGAGTTTGCTCAGATCCAGCAACAAATTACATGAGCCAGGGGTTCCCTAGCAACAATTGAATAGCTCATCCACAGAACAGGTGGAGTAAACTAAACTTGGTATTTGAGATGTAATGCATAGTGCAGCAGAAATTGCTCCCCTGGACTTTACCATAGTAGCTGGCAGTGGTGTGACAGGCCTTTAATCCCAGCACTTGGAAGTAGAGGCAGGTGGACAACCAGAATTACAACAAAGAAACCTTGTCTCAGAAAAAAAAAGAGAAGAAAGAAAGAAAGAAAGAAAGAAAGAAAGAAAGAAAGAAAGAAAGAAAGAAAGAAAGAAAGAAAGAAAGAAAGGAAGGAAGGAAGGAAGGAAGGAAGGAAGGAAGGAAGGAAGGAAGGAAGGAGAGAGAGAGAGAGAGAAAGAAAGAAAGAAAGAAAGAAAGAAAGAAAGAAAGAAAGAAAGAAAGAAAGAAAGAAAGAAAGAAAGAAAGAAAGAAAAAGAAAAATATCACACTATCTCCAAAAATTCAGTGTTATAAGATAACCACTGGAGTTCTTGGCCTTCTTTACCCTCAAGAACAGCAGGAATAGATTTAGAAAGAAGTAGCTTGACCTCCCAAGGCTTCATTTTGCATCTAGGAATTAAAGATGAAGATTCCAAGGTAGAGATTGAAACTATGGGTTATGTAAAAAAGGATACACAGTTTAAAGTGGGTGACAGTATTATTCTGCTTTTATTTCTTCCATACAGAAAAGGCAAAGCAGCTCCAGTTGAAAAAATAAGAGGATTTGGAAACACAAGACAGGTATTTTGTCAAACTGTTATCAATGATCAGAGACCAAAATTACAGTTAAAGGTAGATGGTACTGAAATCAAAGGTCTGGTGGCACAACAGTTGATGTTTCATTAATCTCACAAAAATCTTGGAATCTAAATTCACCCCTTCAGGAAGTATGCATACAGTTTATAGGGATTGGAACATTATTCCAAATAAAACAAAATATAGGATGGACTAAATGTATGGGACCAGAAAGTCAAAGAGGAAGATTGAAGCCATATGTGGCAGAAATAGCCATAAATCTGTGTGAAGAGATTATAACAATAATGAGGAGCACAGATTAATATTTCTTCAATCTCTAAGAAAACAGATATATGTGTGGATTCCTAAGGAACTAATCGTATCATAAAGTGCTTAATAAACAGAAAAGTAGAATAAGAATAAGGACTCCCAGAGACTGATTGCATAATGCTTTATTAACTTTATATTTTTAAATGCTAATGAGGCAGAAATTACAGCTGCTGAAGGATACTGGAATATAGAAAAAAAACTGCCTAATCACCTTGTTTAATATTAGGATATGTTGATATCAGAATGGAAGTCAGAGAATGTGTTATGTTGGGTAAGAAGTTTTTCTTATATTTCCAAAGGAGACAAGAAGCTGTTCGTATGATCAAAATTGATGAAGATTTGTTCTGAGTAAGAAGCTTCCTAGATACCAACTGCTAACACAAAGGCACAACTCAAAGAAGAAAATGTACAGTAAGACAACAATCCAGATGTTACCAAAGCTGATACCCCTGCCTGGGGACACTTCAACAAACTGGCTGAAAAAGGGGATGTGATAGTTCATCAGACTGGAAAACTTGATGCTGAAACAAAAACTTGATGAAGTAATATTGAAGAAAACTCGGCAGATGATCAAGTTTGATGGCTGCTGCAGTTATAGAAGATCAAAAGTGGATCTTCAAAAAGGCATTTAGAACATTATGTTTATGGGATAGATAATTGTTCCTATTGAAATAGATAAACTGTGTTAGAGCTATTTTCAGCAGAATTTGAAGCTTAAACAGAAAGGGGGAGCGATATAGAAAAATATTAAATCTTTTAATCCAACATGGCTACTCTGGGGGCAATGGTGACATAGCCTTTTAATCCCAGCTCTCCAGATATAAAAGGAAGCAGTCCATTCAGAAGTAGGTCACTGTTCTCAATTTACAGCTCTTAGTTCTTGGTTCTAGGTTCATAGTTCACAATCAGTTCAGAATTAAGAGAGAAGCAGTAGAAATTAAGAGAATGGTAGGAAATTGAGTCAGAGCATGATAGCCAACTGAGAAGTTGAAAGTCAGAGGCAAAGTGAAGTACAGAGTGAGTACAAACCTTTAATCTCAAGTCTGAGAGTGAAACAAGGTGAATACTTGGAAAAGTGACATCTGAGATGATTCAGAGTGAAGAGCAGGTAAAGTCACATGTCAGCGGAAGAATTAGAAGAGTGAGAATGCACCCAACTCTCAGGATATAAAAGCAGACTCTTTGCTCAGAGAATCTGGCAGATTCCAATCAGTTAGAGAATCAGTTAGATAAGATATAGAGGCATTTCAGCAAGAGGAGTCAGTGTCAGATAGGAAGAGTAAGTTTGGGAGAGTCAGCTAACAGCAAGAGTCAGTTTGAAGCCTAACAGAGCAGTTCAGTCAGAGAAGTTGTGGGAGTCGCCAGATCCAGCCAGTAAGAAGAGTTCAGTCAGAAACACTCAGCAGGCTCAAACTGGTAAGTTTGAACCAGTCAACTTGGGAAAAGCCAGAAGAGAGGGTGAATTGAATCACCAAAGCAGTAGAGGCGGTTGACTCCAATACAACTCTGCATTCAGAAGGATCTAGTCAGAAAGAGTCAGTCAGCAGTAAATCTCAGAGGCTTAAGCCTCCAGAGTCCAGGCTTACATATTGAACATTAGATTGTACAGAGGCTAAAACCCTCTAGGAACGGGGATTGAATTAGGAAAGAATAAACTGTACACCTATGCTTACGAGCCACCCTGGTATTACTTCTATAACATCTCTCTGTTGTTGCTCTTTTCCTTATTTCTGCATTTGAAAGGTAATTGTTTTTTGCCAGCAAAAATTATCAGCTGCAAATAAATGCAATTTGAAAGTGATTTTTTCCGAACAAAAACAAACCTCGAAACATGACAAAGAACACTTACTAACAACTGGGATGAAAAAGAAATTAAGCTGTGTACTTTATTATTGCACTCATATAAAATTTTCAGTAAGTACAAATAAACCAGAAAGAGCAGTGACAAAGAATTCCCCAAGTCATTTTTTTTATTTAATTCTGTTAATGAGAATGATCTCAAACTTTAAAGAGCAGCATGAAATGTCTTTTCTATACAACAGAAAATGCCTTTTGTTTCACTTTATCACTCTAACATCCAAAGATTAAAGCACTAAATAGCATCTAAAAGTATAAAATCATAGTGACGATAATACTAGGTAATGGGGTTTCAGTTTTAATTCTGACCATAATAGAATGCAGCAGAAGGTTGATATTTTGTTAAATATTACCTACCAGGTATTGATTTGATTTCTCTTTGTGGTAGTAAAATGTAACCTGATTTAATAATTAGGTCATTCTTATTTCTCACTTGTAATCTGTTCTTTGTTGTATTATTTTGCCACTGTCTCATCCTAATAGCTTGTAGTCAAAACTTAATGGAGTGCAACAAACCCAAGCCTTCTAAATCAGAAGTGTGTGGTTTTCATGTAAAAGAATATCCACAGATTCATTGCCTAATGGTGAAATTTCAACCACCTTTTGCTTAATCAAATTGGAATCTTTTCTACCACCTAACACTTGAAATCAGGTACTATGAAACTCCTTTCCTCATATGTTATAAAAAATGAAATACTCTATCATACTGATTGTTCTTCCTTGCTGGTTCTAAAGCCCATCATTTTCATTACACTTAAATTTCTTGTCTAGCTTAATTTTCCTAAACCTATATACAAGAAGATTTCAAATCAGAATCATGGCCTGCTTTATGACCCCAAATATAGTAAAAGAATAAGCATTGTCATGAAATAAAAAGTTGACTTCTGATCATTCATTTCTAAAGGTCACTAAAGAAAACTATTATATAAAATAAAATGTGAAGAGAGCAGTAGTCTTCAAGGGTCATATTAATTATGTATTATTACACAATTATGTAATAATTATATTAATTATGTATCAGGAGAAAAGCATATTGGAATATTTGGTAGAAATAGAATGAAGTAAGCAATAAAACTGAGTATAAAATATCCATATCATCAAGCTGATAAAGAAATCAAAACAGGAAAATGTAATGTTTGTTTTGTGTAGAAACTATAGAAATGATCCTTGAAAGTAGAGTCTTTGGGGTTTTGGTTTTTTTTTCTTACCATAAGATTTAGAAGTGTGAGGAAGACTAGAGAAGATTACAGAACGAAAATTTTTCCTATAAATAAAGTCTGTATATCTGTCTAATAAAATGCATGGAATGAACTTTTAACCTAATAATGAAGAAATCAAAATGAACATTTAAAAAAAAAACTAGAAACTAGAGACTGGGAAATATTAACTATATTAACTCTTGGAAAGTGTTAGAAGAGACATCTGAAGAGACATCCTGATAGGTTTCCATCTATGATGCATACTAGAGGGATGTGAATTTATTCAAAATTACTTGAGCTTTGAGATGAACAACATCACGGGGAACCACAGACATGGTTTGTTTGCCTTTGCTTCCAGCTATCCTCAGAAGAAATATACAGCAAAACTCTAGGAACACATATTTCCTTAATAACCCATGGAGCTCACTGTCCTGTGGGAGGGAACATGGCAGGAAGAGAATGGGGATGGATATATTGGATCAGAATGTATTCTTCTACCCGAGGGAAATAAAACATACTGCAAACAGCAGGATGTATTCATAACATGAAGCTCAATAGAATGGTGGCTCAAAGTTATCATCAAGATTTTAGTCTATTTCTGTCTTTTGCTCATTCACCCTTCAGAGTTCAATATTTCACCACATTCTTTGGGGCTTATTGCCATGTACTTACTCTTCTCAATACAGGAAAAAGAGAAAGCAAGACCATGCCCTGAAAAGCTACTATCTCTAAAACATCTTTCAGACAACATGCCTTTGATTATGAGCACGTTAATATAATCAAATACTTTACATTCATCTGTGGACGTATATAAATTTGAGTGTACTGTGTTGAGAAAAAATACAAAAAGTAACAAAATACTCTATTAGTCATAATATCAGAAAGCAAACTCCATACAAAGATAGAAAAATTGAGGGGAAAAATATTCATAATCATTTACATAAGGGATAAGGAATATAGAACAAAAATGCCTAACATGAAAAGAAGGAAAATGTCACTTTTAGTCTGGCAGCCTGGCTGCTCTAGGTTAGAAAGAATGTTGGTACATATATTTAACCCCAGTATTCAGAAAGCAGTGGTGGTACACACCTTGAATCCCAGTACTTAGGAGACAGGGAGCAGAGCTCAGAATGAGTCAGTGTCAGACAGGAAGTGACTTCTCAGAGTCACGAGTCAGAGTGAAGTGCAAACAAAGTGATGATTGAGAGGAAGAGTTGGCAAAATGAATCAGAATGAGGACATATCCAATTCTCAGGATAGAAAAACAGGTTCTCAACTTGGAGAACAGATAGAGGATAAGACACAGAGAGGCAGTCTGACTGAGGCAGAGACACAGAGGCTGTATGAAACAGTCTGAAGGAAATTAAGGAGTATGAGACCTAGACACAGAGGCAGTTTGAAAGAAGAAATCAGAACCAGATGGGAAGAGTGAATCAGTTTGAAGTCAAGCATGCAGTTCAGTCAAAGAAGTCGTGGGAATCAGCTAGAGTTTGACAGAGTCAGAAGAGTGCAGTCAGAAACAGTCAGCTGGCTTAGCAGGTCAGAGAGTCAAGCAGTCAGTTAAAGAATCAGTCAGTTAAGACATAGAGGCAGTTTAGCAGATGAAGTCAGTGTCAGAGAGGAAGAATGAGTTTGGGAAAAAGAGTCAGCTAACAGGGAGAGTCAGTTTGAAGCCTAGCAAAGTGTTCAGTCAGAGAAGTTGTAGGAGTCAGCCAGAGTCAGAAGAGTTAAATCTGAAACAATCAGCCTGTTCAGAAGATCAGTTTGAATCAGTCAGCTTAGGAAAGAATTGTACCAGAATAGCTTGTGAGTTGAACCAGAAGAGTTCAGTACAGCTTTGAGTTTAGAAGGAGCTAGTCTGAGTTGTTCACTCAGCAGTCTCAGAGGATTCAAATTTCTAGATTGTATGGAGGCTGAGGCTGAAGCTTCCCAGTTCTAGGCTTAATATTAGACTGTATGGAGGTCTAATGGTTCCAAGGCTCCAGGACAAAGACCCAGTATTGAATTAGCATAAGAGTAAACAACATTTTACCATGAATCAATGGTTATATATAAATAGTAGAACAGTTACTCTACAGAGAAACAGAAACTGGATAAGTAAGTGAATAAGCTGCCTTCTGAACAGAAGTTGTGACAGCTTACAGATCAGCAGAGAGGAAGGATCAGGAAGGATCACTATTCTCAGTGTTTCCCAGGTCTAGCATTAATCAAATACACTATTTTAGCATTAATTTTGCTTCCATATTTGATCACATATATTATGAATAAAAAGATCAAATCTGCCTCTCACATCTCTACCAGAAAATGGAAATCTACAGACTGCTTTAAGGTATATGCAGAACTTGGAACAGAAGTGGCTTGGAGCAAGTTCTGAGAATAAAAATCATTCTGTAGTGTCCCAATACCATGAAAGTCTGTCTGAGACACATCCCTTCCATTAAACCCTAAGCTCTGATGATGCTTGAGTGAGATCAGTTTGATTGCACATAAGATCATCCTGTTTAAGTATGCTGATAGCAAACTGCACTTCTATTTAACACTTGTCAAAATACATCTAAATCATTATTTGGGCATTCAGTTTTCTCCAAAATTTAATTGCATATATTAAGAAAGAAAAGATTGTAAATGAATTGTTCACTGCTTATGTTATCCAAAACTCTCAGATGTCTCTTCTGATTTCCATCACATAGAAACTCTTGCCAGTTATTCAGGTGAACAGCAACCTAAGATTATCCATGATGGAAACCTGGAAGTTTAATCAAAGTTCCTAGTCAGTTGATCCTAAGATAGGAATATTATCCTTGATGAACTTTATTTAATCAGGTGAGAAATATTTCATCTCTCTTGTGAGATGGTTAAAGTGAGAGATTCTGAACATGAGATAGATTTAATGTGAGGAATATTTTCCCATTACTGACTGATTATCTAAGTAAGATATGGAAAAACACTGACTTCTCTCAACAGAATCAATGAGTTTATTCAGTGCTATTCAGAAATTTTCTCCTATATAGCACATCCTATCTTAGATGGAAGCTTGTAAAAAACAAGAAAAGGATTTTCTAAAGGGCAGTGAACTCTCCTACCTTTTTATCTCTACAGAAGTTTTTGAGACTCAAGATATTCTAAGGTGAGGTGAACTACTTAAAATTTTAAAAAAGTAAACAAAGAAGTAGCTTCAAGAAGTCCGTGAGTCTACCAGTTTCATTAGCACACACCTCATTCACAAGCGTATACAAACACTTAGAACTAGTAAAAGATACTCTAAGACCAGCAAGGCTGCTCATAGGAGTGTTAGGCAAGCTGGGTTTTCTAGAAAAGCTTCAGATCAACAAAGCTGCCTGATAGAGACACTCTCAAACCTGTGAATTTACCTGAAATGTACACAGTAATTCCCAAGTTTCCAGTTTCCATGAATTGTCACCAGTGCTATGTGGATTTGATGATGGGTCTTCGAATCATTCTGCTCCTGTAAGTAACCTCTCGTCTATATTCTTATGAGTAAACCCAGTAACTCATTGATTCATTAAGTTAGACTTTGCCACCAAAATCCTTTCTTACTTTAGTCTTTTACTATCCCTATCTACAGTGAGTAGACATTTGTTCACATCACCATGGAACAGTGCAACAGAAAAATACTAGATTTTACATTAGTGTCTTTACATAGAGTTAAGGAGTTAACAGTGATGTAAGGAGATATAGCTCTAAATGAGAAACACAGCAAAATCAACATCTAGCTGGATCACAGCTCTATGAGACCTACAGCAGCTACCCAATGCCCAGACATCTGACCAAAAAAATATACCTACCAAGAGAATTCCTTTGAGCCAACAACTTTGGTACTCAGGAATGTTAAACTCAATCACTGTTAAGAGAATCATTATGATAATAATCATACAGGCTGTGTAATTCAAACTTTATAGTATTCAGACTAAAATTATAACCTCAGAATATTCGTCTGTCAAAAACCAGGGAAAATAGCTGAAAATTAATAGCACAGATGATTGTAACCTTGTTTAATTTCTTATATTCCCTATACCATGACATTGCTACTTAGTCAAATGTTTTATGAAGAAAATTTTCAAATGTATTTTATTATATTATAGACTTTATATTTATACTGATTCTTAACCATGATATCAGTCTCAGAAGTAAATTTATAATTTAAGTTTTATATCACTAGAAAATTGATAATATACCAAATTTAAACACAGTATAATATTATTTTAATCACAATTAAACTTCTCATGTACAATGTATTAGAGAGATTTTTTTCTAAGTTAACTTAAACAGAGGGGATGATTCAAAGACTAAAGTCTTTGCCTGGAAAGTACAAAATCTTGACTTCAATCTTGAGTTCACATTAAAAATTCTCATTTGTGATAGCATTTTTAATCCAACATGGAAAAGGCAGAGAAAGGAAGATCTTAAGACTTACTGTTGAGCTATCAAGTTCAAGGACAATGAAATTTGTGAAACACTTCGACTAGAAAGGAGAAAGGAAGACAATGCCTAGGAATAACACCAAAGGTGGTCCTGTGGCCTCCACATACATGATTACTTATACATAAATGCATACAAGCAAGTACACGCACACACACACACACAGAAACATATGCATGCACACAGTCTAGTCACTCATGTTCTTTTATTTAAGCCCATGTTCTGCTTTTTTAAGTAATTTCAATAAACAAATTGATTTGTTCAACATACTCCGTGAGGGTGGTATAATTTCTTGGTTTTTTATCAGTGTCCTGCTCAGAGTGAAAATTTATTTATTCATGTTTTCCCTTGAAATATCATGGAAGTTCCCACGTGAAAAGGAAGTGGTAGAATCAAATGTTAATTGGGGAGGAATGATTACTTGGTTCCAGGAATAATTAATGAAACATGCACCAGAATTGTGAAGCTTCTGGAGGAATAATAATCCTGACATGGCTACTCATTTCTATGTAGAGGGAATAGTTTGCCTGTTTGCTAACTGTGGTGCTTCACTTCATGTATTGAGTGGTCAGATGTAACCAAGACTGAGCCTTCTGAAAATGGAGCATCTTTGGCAGGAATCCTGGAGAGTAGCACAAAAATTTCTCCCTTTTTGTGCTGTAGGATATACTGCCTTAATGCTGTGCACTACATCTTGTATAAGGATTCCACCAAATGGCTAATGCAATAGTAAATATACTAGAATCATTAAATTAGCCTGATTGGGATGAGTTCATAAGAGACTGTGGTAGCAATTGTGTAGTCTAGGTGGACTTGCTGAACCTCATGAAGAGACAACACTACACAAGATCAAAGAATTCTGACAGATCTTAATGGCTTAACCAAGACTATAAGTTTGATACACTAGGTATCAAAGCACTGAGAAGATGATAGATAAAATAAATCAGAGAAAGAGTGCTGGCTAAGTTACTTCAAGGTAAATGAGAAATATTGATGAGCAGTTATTCCTAGGGAAAAGATTAACTAAACCTCTAATGCTGTGATAGTGAGCTTCCGAGGGCCTTTAAAGCCTGACAAACAGCTCAACAAAGACATAAATTAAAAAATGGAGTAGGTGAGAAAGATTAAGCTTATTCTGGAGTGGTAGGTCATAAAGCCCCTTCTCCCAAGAAAGTAAGATGGAATTAGGGGTTGTTTTTCCTTCAGCCCTTCATTAGTCAGATGTTGCAGAGCAAAAGGCAAGAGCCATGATGCTGTCCTGGGGCCTTCTCAGAACCATGAAGCAAGGCATATTGATAGATATAAGAAGCTAGAGCAGAGTGCCAGAATCCCTCAGGCCTGAGTTAGATTAAGCTGCATGAACTGAGACATCAGAAGTGAGAAAATGAGCCATGTTCCTGTCTTATTTAGGACTTCTAATGTTAAGAGGGAATGCCATGACCAATAGCAAGTTGGAGCAGAAAGAGTTTATTTACTTTATACTTTCATATTATAATTCATCATTGAAAGACATTAGGACAGGAACTCTAACAGGGCAGGAATTTAGAGGCAAGAGCTAATGAAGAGGCCATGGAGGAACATCGCTTATTGACTTGCTCCTCATGGTTTGCTCAGCCTGATTTTTTATGGAAACCAGGACCATGAGCCCACAGATAGCACCACCCACAATGGGTTGAGAGGCCACAATGGGCTGGGCCCTCCCACATCAATCACTAAGAAAATGTCCTACTGGTTTGCCTACAGTCTGATCTTAGGAGGGAATTTTCTTAATTGAGACTCCCTCCTCTTTGATGATTCTAGCTTGAGTTGAGTTGACATAAAACTAGCCAATACACGTATATATGAATTATGTTTATATATAAAATTATATTTAATTATACACATAAGGACCAATTTCTCTCTTCCTATACAAATTGTTGCCTACTTAGAGTCTATAAATATTTTAACTGTGCGAAAACAATTTTATCTTGTTCATTTTCTTAGAAAATACTTTGTCAGAGCACAGCTTTTCACACTGAGCATCACTGTCCTCAAACCTTTAGAAGGTTAGTCAATCATTTTCTGGAAACCTGTTGTAAATCTTCTGACAATGAAAATGTTTAGAAAAATATTTCAGGTATTTTCTCTTCACTTAGTGTTTCACAGAAACCAATACAATCCCTACAGCATGCCTCAAGTAGAAGAAGTATGCCTCTTGAGGAATGGCTAAGGGTTAGGAGGGACTAGACTCATCCATGACAACATTGCTCTTTTGAAGAAATAATTATTACAAATGATGGGATATTTCCATATTGTATTGGACTTTTCTAATGTTTCTATTTTAACATTTCCTTGGCTGTCCAAAATTGTCACTTGCTTCAAGTTGACAGAAGTAAATTGAATGATCTGCCCTATCTCTGTAAAAGATCTAATTTTAAAATTATAATTCTCGTGTGACTTAAAGAAATGTAAAATCATCTGGGAGAACAGAAAAAACTGCAGTTAAGAATTTTAATGAAGGTGAACTGCATGAATGCAAAAGGCCACCCACAGGAGCCATAGTTATGAGTGAAAAATTCCAGTACCAAAGAAAAGCTATCTCATTATGAATTATGGACCATGGAAGTCACAGGGGTCTTGGAAACCATAAACATTATTTCTACTCCACTGCTGGAGAAAAAAGAGACTAAGCTATGTGGAAGTTTGGCAGGGAGCTCCAGGGATAGAACTTTTATGAGTGTTACCCATCCTTTTTTGGGCTTTCCAATGCTTCAAATGCCTTTGAATGGCCTATGTTTATGTAAGCCATCCATCACTCAAAATGTTTAAACAAACCAGATAAAAGGCTTTGCTCACCAAACTACCATAGTGCTCTAAGTGTGTTAGGGCAATTGTGTCCAATGTCTTTTCAGGAAAAGTCATGCAACAATAGGAAATACAAATGCTTTCATACTTGATGGTTTTCCTTATGCTCATGCATATGCCTCTTCCCAAGACCTTCTGTCCTAAGTCTATTATAGTCCTTCATTTCAAGACTTTGATTAATGAGGTAGTCAACCATTTGCCATCAACCATATGTCTGCATATGACAGGCTAAGATCTGAAATTTCTGCTAAGTTAGAGCCCTTCCCTTATATGGCAAGTCTAGTTATTCACATATAAATTGTTGTATGATACTAGTTACTGATTCTTTACTACAATAAATAATGCTGCTCTGAATACCCTACCAGACGTTAATGGTAAACACATGTACATATTTTTCTTTGGGAATTGAAAAAAATTATAATTTCTTTGTTACATATGGCAGTGTTTTTCAAATAAATTATTATCATTTTCATTCTATTAGTAGCATGTGACAGTTTCTATTGCTCCACATCTAGCAACATTAATTAATAGAATGTTCTGTGGGTTGCTTTATTTGTATTTATAATTTTACTAATTCCAAAGTATGCACATCCTTGTCACATTGTTGTGTTATGAAATTGAAATGAATATTTCTTTTACAGTCAGGGCATCTTGATTAAGGTCAATTGACACATTGCCACTGTATCCTGCTAATATGCAGTTGGGAAAACAGGCTGGTGGCATTTTATCAGATAGAGGTTAGTATCTATCTGGAGAGAAGAGCAGGCATATTGCAATGTGCATTAATTCCAACACTAATAATATTTAAGTTCTTTGGCTTATGACTGCTCCTTATACACACACAGGCTTCATATCACCTGGGTGTTATATTGTCCTTTAGGGAATGCAACAAGCATAGAAAACTAGTCATTGTTGCAAGTAACAGTGATTTAGTTTAATTAGTTAAACTAAATCACTGTTACTTGCTATGCATTAGAAATTAAAATGTAGGCACTGTGATGTTAAAAAATATAGATATTGCTTTTTGTTTTCTTGATGACTAACTAAATTGACATATTTCTCAAATGTTAAATTACTAATTGGATTTTTAATTTTAGTTGATTTGTTATATTATGTTTTATTTTATTAAATAAAATTTTATTTTCCAATTAGAGACAGAAATGAGTGCATTAGGAGGAAAAAGAAAGAGAGGAGGGAGGAGAAACAGTATAATGTTCAATGTTTATCTTGAACAGGCAAGTAAAACAAAAATAGGAACTCAGGATAATACCTGTCAGCTTGATGGTCTTTAGTTTCCTACAAATTTATTTTTCATCACTATATTTACTTCAATTTCGAGAAAATATTCAACAATATTTTATTCTAGCTATGTCATAAGAAAAATAAAAGTATATTTCTATGGAAGAAAACTTAAGTCAAGGTCAACATCACAAAGATAAGGATAAAATAATTCAAATAATATCATCATTTCTGTATCATATGCCCACATGAAAGTCAATCAATTTATAAGGTAAAAATTATAGTAGTTGAGAACACCTAATGAATCTATTATTTGTATTCCTAAAAACAATAAAAGGTAAATAATTACAGACTAAGACCATTATTTGGCTCAAATTGCTATAGCACAAAAAATTTCTTTTATAAATTAATGAGAGTGTAGCTTAGTTGTAGAATATTTGAGTATCATATCATGTCCAAAGTTCCATCGCTGGGATAACAAACGGATGAACAAACAAAAAGTACGAGCAGATTGCTAATTATATAGAGAAACTGACAATTATCTGTTGAAGAATTCTACAATATCAACTTTCAATATGATGATAGCTTATGTTTCTTTTAGTGTGTTGTGTACTTGTATGTGTGCATTTATATGTGGGTGTAGAGAGGGGTTACAAATGTGCTATAGTATGTTGTTTAGGTTAGAAACAACTTTCAGGATATTCTCCTTCCCCAAATGGTCCAAGGATCCCCTGTGATCCAATGAAACACGCTAAAATTGTGTAAGAATGTGTAAACATGTTAATTACTGCATTTCTTTTCAGCTAGTATTATAGTGATTTTTCTATGTAACATTCTTCTTGATCTAGAGTAATATTGAGAAGAATAGTCAGACTCTAAGGTAAATTATCTTCCTTATCTTTATACAATTTTATGCAAGCCATAAAGAATAGCATTGCAAGAAAAACAGGGTTTTTTTTTTGTTGTTGTTGTTTCTTAAATTGAAAGTATTTATTCATGCAATATATTCTGACCATAGTTTCCTCTCCTTAATTTCTTCCCAGATCTTCCCAAACTCCCCACCTATACAACTTCATGCCTTTGTTTCTCTCTCTTTAAAAAACAAGCATATAATAATAATAATAATAATAATAATTATTATTATTATTATTATTATTATTATAGTAAATTTGAATAAAATAAAACAGACAGAAATGAAAGGTTCAGGCTATAGTAGCAATCGTGTGCTGAAACACACTGGATTGTAGAAAATATTGAAGAATTAAATCATCCTGTATGTTATAAGGATGTGTTAACATCAGAATGGAAGTCAGGGAATATATTGCATTGGTTTTGCCTTTACTTCCACAGGAGACTAGAAGGCTTGTGTTCCATCAAAATGGACATATATTCTATCTTTCTAGGAAGCTTCCTAGATACCAACTGCTAGCATGAAAGATACGCTGAAGATTGTTTTCCCTGCACGGGAACAGCTCAACAAACTGGCTGAAGAAAAAGAGGCAATAGTTCATCAAACTGCAAAACCTGATGCTAAGATGAACATTTGCTCAAGGAATATTGAAAAGAACTCAACGGATGATTAGGAGTGATGGTTGCTGCAATTATGTTAGATCGTCTGATCGATGACTGATGCTACTGCTAAAAGGGTTCTTCAAAAGGACATTCAGACTTTTATGCTTAAGGGGTTAATAAATGTTCTTTTATTAATAGTTAAACTCTATTTAACTGAGTTCAGTACAGCTCTGAGTTCATAAGTAGCTAGTCAGAGAGACTCAGTTAGCAGGCATGTTTCAGAGGCTTAAGTATTCTAATTTGTATGGAGGCTGAAGCTTTCCAGTTCTAAGCTTCAGATTAGATTGTATGGAAGGCAAAATGATCAATAGCTCCAGGATTAGTACTAGGGACTGAATTAGGTGAAGAATAAACTGCCTTTGATCCTGAATCTATGTCTATATCTGTGTAGCTTCCATGAAGCTCCTTTGGCCAAAACTTAATTAGATGTAACATTTCTGGCAATGGAAATATGACTTGGTGGCAAAAGATATTTGTTTGGGCCTTGGCTCCCCTCATTTTGTGATTTCATTCATATATATATATTTTATGAAGCTTCTTTTATAATAGGTTTTCATATAACTCCTCAAATGTCCCTTAGTGTTACATACTCTCTTGTGTATTCTCTCATCTCTTTATTTAGCTTTCTTGTTACAGTTCTTTCCCCTAAGTCTCTCCATAACTATATATTCTATTTCCCCAACATAATGTGAAGGGGGTTAAACCAATATTTGAAAGCTCAAATGTAATGACAATCTTTTTATACATACATATCTTTTTGGTTATATTTCTATTAAGAGTCTTAACAAATGACACATTTAATTGATTATTTCAAATATTAAATTCATCCAGAGATCTAATTCACTTATATTGATATTTTCAGATGTATAGCTGCTTACAATGACAACCTTAGTAAGTAATCCATCCTTTCACCTATGAATAAAGAATAAATTCTTCAGTACTCTGAAATATACTCATGCAGTGTTCTTTTCCATTAAATTCAACATCAGCTATCATTTTAGTGTTCAGTACTTATGTCTGCATAGGCTATTCTACTATCTGATTTAATTGTTTTTCATCTTCAACTATGATAATAGCCCTCAGAAAGATGATATATGCATTGTCTCATTTAATTGTTTTTAGATTATTAGATCTTGTTAAATGGGGCAAATGTAAGTGTTCTAAGCCATTTAATTTTTTTTTACTTCACTAATAAGTCTTATGGTGTTTTTAATAAATGTTTAATGTACTGTTTTCTCCATATTGGAAAAAATATCCTTTTTAAGAGAGGAAGAGAACAAGGATTGTCCTCTGGAGCTGGAGATATATCTCAGCAGTTAAGATGATTCTGCCTTTGCAGACAAATCAGATTTGGTTACAGCTCTCATGTAGGCACTCATTAGTTTCTACCACTCTAGATGATGTGATATAGTCTTCTGTCCTACTTGAGCTCCAGATGCACATGTCAGATCCCTCCATGTTTACCTGCATTCATGTATGTGATTTTTAAGAGATTTGACTTTTCTTGGTCATATGCCCCAGAGAATAACAATGCTAATTCTTGTACATCCTCAGCCATCTTTATGAAATTAGTGTGAATAAACAGAATTTTAAGTACCAGCTTTTAACTGATAGTGTTTTGGATAATAATATGATATTAATCTGAAGATTTTTATGCTCTCTCATTCCCCATGTTATAGCCTTAAGTATCTTACAGAATATGTAGAGCAATGCTTAAAGCATCAGTATCTTAGGAAACTATCCATGATTCTGCAATCTGAACAAAATGATGTTTCAATGTCATTGATTTATCAACTATAAAGTGGCTACTGATCCAAGAATCATTGTATTGCACAAATGAATATAATAAAATGTGTAGATAAGTATCAGGCACATGCTAAAGCCTCTGAAAGTATATGTAAAATATTATTAGTACTTAGTACTCTTTTTGTTATTAATTTTGTTATGATATGCTATTATTATTAAGCAGCTCACAAATTAATGAGTAGATTAATTTGGAAAAATCTCTCCATTTTTATTGTTTTTCAACTACTCAAGATTATTTACTCTATAATTAAAAGTTTTAATATCTTTCTTGAAATTTTACTATTTAAATATTAATGTCTTAAGTCCTCCAAATCTCTCATCTATTGCTTCATAAATTTCTTCTATTTAAGGAACATTGCATCCACATTGGCTGTGATACCCAGCACTGTCTTTCCTTCAACTAAACTGAAACTCTGACTTATAAACTAAATGCACAAAGCACAAACATCTCTGTATGTTTGAATTGGACTTTGAAAGTCTTTAAGCATTTATTTTTTTTTGAAAACATCATTATCAATTCTCTGAGTAATTCATGTAAACCTTTTTGATCATATACATCCTTACCCCACAACTCCTATCAGATCCACCCTACCTTCCTCTACAACAGGAAGTCATTTGCATAGCAGACAGTGTAATAAGTGATATACCTGAGGAACTGAAGTTACTGGAATTATTGCTATATTCATACTCTGCTACGATTTGAATTCAGCCCCAGAATTCATGTGCTAGAAATTATCCCCAACTCAAGAGACAGTGAGATTTGAAGGTAAGGTCATTGAGGGCAATTAGGATTAATTAAGGTCACAGGAGACTAATTGCTTTCCCAAAAGAAGAACCCAACCTTGTGTTTTATCACTTACTGTATTTTGTCATGCATAGATTCTGTAGCAAGAATACTTTTAGCAAATGTAGTGTAGTATAACTTTTTGTGTATTGTAGGATTTTTTGTAGTATATTGCAGTGTATATTGCATTGTAGTTATGCTCATGGACTTCTAAGCTTTCATTAGGTGAGCCAAGTAATATTCTCTTCTTTGTAAATTGCTGTTTCAATTATATTGTTATGGCATCATTAAACAAACTAATATACACTCTGAGTCATTCAGTAAGAGGAAATGTATAACAATGTTTCTTCTTTAACGAATTTAGAATAATCATTTACAATTCATGAATTGCAGAAGATTATGAATTCTCAGATAATCTAATTATGTCACATAAAATCCAATCCACATGTTGTATGCATAAAACTCTACATTATCTCTTTCATTTTCTAAATGTATCTCTGATTTCAAATAATTGATAGTAGAAAGTAGATAGTAGATAGGCATGGTGGAAAAATAAAATTGTGAAAAAAATTTGGTTTAATCACCTACTTGTTATGTAACACTGGACAAGATGTTTCAATTGCCTATTACAAATATTCTGTCTAAACTCAGTCTAACGATACTTATTCTTGAGCTGTGTAATGATAATTCAGTGCTACTATTTATTTATTGTATAGCTTTGTGGTACATGAGATATTACAATTTAAACATATGAAGAAAGTGAATATAAACTGCAAATCTTACAATTTCGTTGAAAACATAATCTCTAAAAGACTCCAAAGAAAACATATTACTACTTGCCAGAGCATAGTATATAGGGGAACAGTTCTGAGTAATTTTAAATTATTTGATATTTATGCTTAGGGTTAGCTTAACTATGCTGATTATCCAGAAAATGGAATTTGTGAATTTATTTTGGAAGCTGAAATTGTCAAACCTGTTAAATAAACCAAATATAAATCATTTGTTTCAATTTACTGAAAATAATAGTTTATACAATACTTTCTGACACAGTATCATTCAACATATTCTGATCTCTTCCTCCATCCCCTCCTAGTTCATACTGACCTCCTCACCTATCCAACTCCATGTCTTATTTCCCTTTTTTTTCTTTAGAAAACAAATAGGCAAAGAAATAATTAACAGTCTAGATAAAAAAGCTTTTTTAAAAAAGCATGAAAGACACACAAACACATACAGACACACAGACATAAACATACACATGCACACACACACACACACACACACACACACACACACACACACATAAACCATAAAACATAAAAACAAAAAAGTCAGAAACTGTACTATAAAGGCAAAACAAAAACAATATTGGACAAAAAGAAATATCCAAAAATACCATTAAGTTTGTTTTGTGTTGGTCATCTATTGCTTTGTATAAGGTGGCCATTAAGGGTGGTTTATATACCCAATGGGACTTTAGATATTTTTAAATGGCAGATTAGGGTACCGTTTTTGTAGTTGTTAGTTTTTGATAGAGTAAATTGTTTTAAATAACTCATAATAGTTTCAAGCAGTGTGGATTTCATCTGAATTCTTGGATAGCAATAAGCATTGTTAGAATTCATAAATGTAATATTTTTTTTCTTTTAAACATTCTCAAATATATACTTTCGATAGTTATAGTATAATAGTAGTGATTAATTTTAGTTAAGATACGATGACGACCTTTCTTCTTTCTATGTAATTGTGATTACCTATATTATTTAAAACATCTTGTAATATTTTATTTCACAAAATGGTGCAAGAATATCTACTTCAATAAGTGCTAAATACAAGATAGTTAAAGCATAATATATGATTATGCATTTTGAAACTAACTGCCTTAATTTGCTTAAGAATAAAACAAATATGCTTTTTTCAGCAATTCTGCTTGTATTGTTACCATTTTACCTTATCAATTTGCTATTGTTTTTTAGTTCCACAGTAGCAGAATTTATCCAAATCCAGTAAATACTATTTCTAACATATAAGTCAAGCCTCAGTTAAATATGAGTAATCAATATTCTTTAAGACATGACTTTTTCTTCTCTATTTGTATACTTTCATATTTCACTCTAGGGTTCTAACTTTTAAATCAAATGCTGGCATAGCATGTCATAACACTATTTTTATCCCAGAGGAATAAAAGTCCTTGATAGTAGGAGTGCAATTCTTTTTCCTGTGAAAATGTAAATATAGATAGAAAAGAATTCCTTAGAAATATTTTCTTCTGTCCTCTTGTCTTAATAAATGCATGCAGATAAAATATGCCCTTTCTTTATCATTTCAGATTCTGTTCCTAATTGAAGACTCCTAAAAACACTGGGTAGTTAGGGAACTGGGCTATTGACCACTGGTGGAATGTTAGCTAGAAGGCATTGATTTTCATCCAAAAATCATGGGAGAAAAATGGCAAAGGGAACTAAAAAGGGCACATATGAACATCCTAGATATATATACATATATGTGTATTAATAATATATATTAACAATTAATATATAAACAATATATGTTAACAATATATAGTATTGTTATATACTATACTATAATACTATATACTATGTACTATAATATATATAATACTATATATATTAATATATATATAAGTTATATGTTAATTTATATATTAATTTATTATATTATAATAATGATGATAATTATCTATAGTAATATATATAATATATTATATTGATATATAAATTAATATATATTAAATAATATATATTAACAATAATATATAATATATATTAACAATGTATATATATATATGTGTATAAATAAATAACATATATACATACATATAGGCATACATACTTATATATGTACATATATACACATACATGTATGTGTATATATATACTTATATATAAATATATATATAAACACACACACATACATACATATATAGGCACACATACTTATGTATATACATATATACATGTACATGTATGTATATATATACATGTATATATGTACATATATATACATACATGTGATGTATATATATACTTGTGTATATATATATATGCATGTGCATATATATATGTATATATATGTGTGTGTATGTATATGTATGTGTATATATATATATGTATATATATACATCACAGCTACAAATCCAACTAGGTGTGTGCTTGCAAGCCTGTCAACATGTCTGACTCAGTGGAGGGGAAATCCATTACACTAGAGTTTAAAGACCACTGTAGATTTGTTCTAAGTCTCTATCTCTCTTGTGCTTCATTGTGAAACGCTTTGTTTTATAATTATTCCATTGGAATTGAGAACAATGGTTTTGAAAATCATGACAGTTATGAAAAATATACTCTTTTTTTAAGATTCAAAGTGTAATATTAATATGGGAGAACATGTTCTAGTTGATCAACACTTATCACTTTAAAACCCTTCAAAAGTTTGTCAGCTGTCAGATTTCAGTGACACACAGAAGATAGGGAATTTATACTGTGCATATGCTTCAGTTCTCTTCATTTGGAGAATGAGAATTTATTAATATATATTAGTGGAATTTCTTAAAACAAGAGAATTTTTTTGAGGTTAAAACTGAAATAAAACCAGAATCTGAGGACACTTAAGGGAGAATCTGGAGACCTAATGCAGTGGAAACTCACTGGAATCAACAAAGGAGACCCTAGCAAAGACAACTGGTAATGATGGGAGGGAGCCGAAACAGGCCATCTCCTGTATCAAGGCAAAGAAAGCTTCCAGAAATGGGCCTGGGACACCATAGAAACTTCAACCTGTGGTCTGTCCTCCTGGCAGGATCTACTAGGACAATGGAAGGTAGAACACCATGTGCTAAAGAAGGGAAACCATGACCAATACACCAGGGAAAGCTAGGAACTAGAATCTGGATAGTCAGGAAAGGACTTCTAATGTTATTTTGCTCTTCACATAGATAAATTCCTAGCCCTATTCTCTTGAGTTTGCCTGACCTTGTGTTTTTGCAGAACTCATACAGACTGGAATAGGGGTATGTGTCCCTGAACCTCTGCCCCCTTACTGAGTTATGTAATCTAACATTGAATTAGAGAATTGTGTCTGACCCTGTGCCATCTTGTTGTGTCATATTTGATCAGTAATCCTAAGAAAAGTCTTCTTTCTTGGGGAGAGGCAGGGTAGGAGTAGGAGGATGGGGGATCTCAGGGATAGGGAACATGGAGGGGGTGGTTGAGAGGAATGAAGGGAGGGTCAAAAGGATGTTGGAATGCAATATATGAGAGAAGAAAAATTCTAATACCTAAATAAATTAAAGGCAAACCAAAAGACCCTTGACTTCCTTCAGTAATGGGGTGGGACCTGAAAGTTGTAAGCAGAAATAAACTGTTTCCTAAAAAAAAAAAAAAAAAAGAAAGAAAGAAAGAAAAAGAGAAAAAAACTGCTAGTAACTTAATGAAGAATAATATTAAATATTGTCATAGTTCTATTTTTATATGTTACTAGAGGTATTATTTTTGATCAGTTTATATCAATGAGTTAATTAACATTAATGTTCATTTATATTTTTTAGAAAGTATGTAGATGTGCCATAGGCATACAAATCAAATAGAACATGTATTATTTCTCTCCAATTGATTTCCAGTGAAAGAGTTAAGTGACCCCCAATTGTCAATAGTTGACTAGAAGCTATGTTAGGGGTCTAATGAAGTTTGCATTGACTTTCTAACAGCAAATGTAACTCATGATTTGTTCCAGAATATATTACTATTCTCATATTTTATAACATAAACTTAAAGCCAAGAGATAAAGAATGATAGTTTGATATATATATATATATCATACATATATGATATATATATATTTGTTTTGGGATTCTAATTTTATAAAACACTAAAAGGATAAATGTTAGACAAAAGTTAACAAAATGACAATGGGTGATTTAAATGCCCTGGATTCTTCTTTATACAGCACTTCCAAACTAGAAATTAGAATATATAAGGATATTAGGCAGCTAGCCTATCATAAAGAGTAGTTGGATTTGACTCATATCAGTAAGCATATTCTAGTCAATTGATGTGAAGTATATCCTTCAGCAGCTCATGCAAGCTTCTCTAACATTGTAATCCAGAAAAGAAGCCTGACACATGAAAAATCAAAATAATTACTTATATGTCATCAAATTATAAAAGTATAAAAATATAAATTAAAAGCTAGGAAACAATTGCAGAAACCAAAGTTTTGAATACACAATACATGATTGAATAAATCAGAGGGGAATTAAATAATTCCAAGATTAAATGAAATAGTTACTGCAGTCTACTGCAGTCTGCAAGATGCCTAAAATACAGGTCAAAGAGGAAAATGTGAAACATTTATAAAAGAAATCTAAAGTTGTTCTCAAATACCGTTTGAAGTACCTCAGTGTTTACAAAATGAAAAACAAATCCAATAAAAATGGCAAGAAATAATGAAAATACAGAAAGATATTAGTGAAATGGAAAAAAATAGGTACAATTAAGCCAATAGTTGGTTCTTTTTTTTTAAAAAAAAAGTAAATAACTGGTGTCCCCTGGCTAAACTATCCAAAACAAAGAGATGAGAGGGCAGAATTGCTGTGGAACCACAAGTTGATGATGATGTTCTACTCTGATTCCTCCTGACCTCAGGCTTTTATGATCTTTCTGACCCATTTTTTTTTTCACAATGGTCTCTAAGCCATAAGAGATATAGTGTGTCATAGATCGTGTAATTGTGGCTGAATACTCTACACATACTTATAATCTTCACTCTATCCGTTCTGAATTTCTACCTTGACTCCCACCCATTGCACAAAGCAACTTTTCTGATGAGGAATGAGTGTTGCACCAACCTACAGATTGAAAGGATCTTTAATGAGTGAATGAACAAGTAACTGATTCTTGTGTCTTCTCTTGATCTCTTACTTTTGTTGGTTTGTCTTGTTTAACTCCGAATCGATAGGATTTGCTTTATTTTAATATAATTTATTTGTTCTATATTTAAATGAGTGAATGAATAAATGGATAAATTAATGAAAACCTAGCCACTAGAATAAAGGTTAACAACTGAACAGACTTGTATACCTTCTGGGAGATGGAAAATCAGTTTTTACAAATAGAGTACAGTGACTCTGAGTGTATCAACTACTCCGGGGCAGGCCTGATATTCAACATAATGAACTCCACAGTGTCAGTTTGTGTGTGTGTGTGTGTGTGTGTGTGTGTGTGTGTGTGTACTTTAATTAGTTACAGTTTGGTGGGTTTTTTTTTTTCCTTTGTTTTGTTTTGTTCTGGGCATGGTTTAATTTTGCTTTCTGTATTTGGCAGTTTTTAGTGTTGTATTAGATTTTGTATTTTTTATTTTTTTTTAGAATGAACTAAAAGTTGGTGGGTCAGGTGGAGGAGTTGATCTGAATGAAGGACTTGGGTAAGGGAAAGAATATGATTAAAATGTATTTAAACTTAAAAATTGTTTTAAATAATAAAAATATAACTCAATAAAACAGAAATGATGCAAATTTGGAAAGTGATTTGATACTGTCCATTTAGCAAAATAATAATAATATGTTCATGCTTGGGGAGCATGGGCTCCCCATCTGTCTGTTCTTGACCTGCTTGACAGTACCAGATATGTGTTTTTGAAATGGACCCAAAAGAAAATTCAGGGCAAAGCTAAATCCGGATTCTCCTAGGCCCAAGTTAAGGCCAGATTCTCATGGAAGAGAGCTTAGACACCCAGGATCAAGCTAACCGGGACTCCCTACCCCTCATTTATTGTGCATTTTCCTGAAAGGTGGTATTCAGGATGATTTCTGTAAATTAATAGACTGTGGTTGATCTTTATGTCCTGGACTCTTTGTTAATGGTGAACTAAAGACTTGCACTTTTGTTACATAAGTGGTTGTGATTTTTTTTTAGTTTAATACCCCCCCACACACACCACCCAGAATTCCAACCAAGTTTCACAGTCCTGAACATTTAATTCTGAGACTGTGTCCCTGCCTATCTCTCTCTCTGGCCAGTCTTTTTCTTTTTTACATTTTCTTCATTTTTAACTCAAGTAAAAGTTACTTTATCAGTGAGTTGTGTGTCCTGTAGCAATTTGATCATCAGGAACCTGTAACATTTTCTCTTGTGAAACAGGCCTTAGTTCCAACCAGAAATTAGTTGACTACCAATATAACATCTGTGACACTGTTAGACCAATGGACATATCTTGTCACACTGGTAGGTTATTGTAGCTCATAGCTGGTAAGATTGTCAATGAGCTCCCTAAGAAGCCTGCATAAGCACCTCCTGAAACACGGAAGCTATCAAGCAGAAAGGAAGCTGCATCCACTTAACATGCCATTTTTAGGTGTTTATTAATCCAGCATTATATTATAATAAAGACACATGAGACATGCTTATATTAAAGCCTGGAAGACCTCAGGAAACAACCCAGCAAGTCATTTTCACACCCTCTGCCTCCTTCTCCTCTGCTGGTCCCACGCACTTTATTATCTTATCTTAAAAAGCCACTCCTTGCTCTCTCTTAGAAATCTATTTGCTTGATGAAAGAGATGCAATGGTTTTACTCCTCCCAGACCCTTAGCTATTGGGGAGTGTCTACCTTTATAGTGCATTGACTTCCAACATGAAAAAGGCAAGGCCACACCAGCTAAGCAATGTCCACATCTATAGTGGGGTAGCTTCCAAACAAGAATAGAGGCCAAGTCTCGCTTAATGCCACCTCCAACCTGGTGAAGTACCCACAGAACCTCTTTTTCAAATGGGTTTGTTTTCTTTGAGCTAAGGGAGATCACCTTTTATTTACATTAGAAAGCAGGCCTTTTCAGCTAAGAAATCACACATCTTGCCAGCTTTCCAGGTAGCCAACACAAGGGTTATTTTACAAAATACAGGATGCACACAGCAATCAGTGAGTATAATATTAAGAAAATACCAACTTTTTTTCCATATTCTGTGACTAAATCATATTTTCTTTCAGAAGAAGAACAACTAAGAACAATGAAACTAGCCTGTATTAGGAATCTCTAAAACACACTACATCATCAGCTGGAGGGAAGGCATACCATACCTGCAACTTGTTACTTGTTTTGTTTGGTGACCTATGATTTCTAGGTGGAGCATTATAGCCTGTATAGGATACCTTGAGTTAAACTATTTTACATGACCCCTCCTCTCTTTGTGTGTGTGTGAAGTTGTAAACAAGTAAGTCTTCATATGGCTTTCCCAAACACCCTTAATTGCTAGTTAATCCTTCTCCAATGTTCTCTTCCCATGAACTCACAGCAACTCTGATTGCTTGTGTATGACTTGCCCAATATCAAGCCAGTCAACATTCTAGCATGGATATTTGAGTGGTATATGAACCTCCACCCCTAACAGAAGAGCTACTACTAATCATACTCTTCTGTGAAGAGTAGTTTTCTTTAAGGATGTGAATCCTGGAAACTTGACCAATTTCAGTATAAGATCCCTCACCCTTGTGTGCATTGGAAGAAGAAATTTGATTCAGTGGATTATTAAATATGAAAGAAAAAAAAGAAGAAGACAGGATGTTGGGAAGGGTATGATGTAGAGAGAGGAGTAAGGAATAGGAATAGGATTTGAATTTGGGGAGTGAAAAGCCCAGCTACCCTAGTGGTAAAAGCAGAAACCTCTCCTCTATTTAATGTCAAATACTTGCTTTCCCAGAAATCTCTCTGTTTAATGGCAAGGACTCACTTTCCCAGAAATCCTTGTTTCCTCATAACATTTAATGAGCCAATCCAGGGCCTGGGTTCTGACCAATCAGAGAGAGATTCCCTGTTCCCTTTAAAAACCCATGTAGGGAACTTCCTCAGGGTCAGCCATCTTGCATGGTACCAGATCCCAGTGCACTGGTTTGCTCTGCAGAATAAATTCTCCATGCTTTTGCATCAAAACTAGTGGTGCCCTGGTGGTACTTGAGGAGAGAGGATTTTGTAAACTGGACACAACAGGGAGTATCGATGTGCATCTGACAACCTTCTAAGCCTCCTGAGGCTTATAAATTTCCTCAGCTTCCAAGGTATGAGCTTCCTCCTCTCATTAGAATGCAAATCTTAATTCAAAGGTAAAAGATATGTCACAATCCATTCCTCTATATATTATTTCTTAATTCAAATCTTAATTCAAAGATATGTCACAGTCCATTCCTCTTTACATTATTTCTACCACTTCTACAGTGTTATGTGAGCATTCCAGTAGGTGGAAATTTTCTTAGTTTATGTACTCAGTAACACAAAGAAAAATATGGTCCTACTGGAATTACCCCAACAGACTTTCCTTCCTCAGATGACTAAGCATTATGCAAGTGAGGTTCCTCAACTAAAATTTGGGTCTGCTGTCAATTGTATTGCATGGATTATTCTGAGGAGATGTGAAACATGTGTAGTCATCTTAGATAGGCTAAAGGGTTGCATTCTTGTCTAACTTGGTGAGCCAATGAATTTGTTGGGGTTACTTAAAGGAGAATCTATGTGTGATTCAAAGGCAGCTGCATCTCTGAAAAGTCAAATCAAATGTGATGACAATTCATTATATCTATGTCCCAAGGAACCACCTCAAGAGAGTCTCCCCACTCATATTTTGTTTCCACATATACTTTACTTTTAATATTTTTACGTGTATGCTTGTGTCTCCACTGTGTTATGAAAGCAGGAAGGTCCAGAAAAGACTATGATGAGGTAGAGAAGAGGAAAAGCTAGGGAATAGTAGAAAACAGAATTTGGGAAAGCAGAAGGACTTTATTTGGAAAAATGAAGAAGAGACCAGAACGAAGAATTCATTGACATTCAAGGAGGTTGGAAAGATCAAGTAACATGAAAATTAATGAGAACTACCATGTTTATGGCATCTTGAATTTTAATTAATAAGTCTTCTACTGTGCCAATGAGTTTGGGACTATTCCACACTTTCTTTTTACCAGCATCAATGTATCTGGTTTTATCTTGGGGTCTGTGATTCATTTGGAGTTTTATGTTGAGTTTTATGCAGGGTGATAAATACAGATCTATTTGGAGTCTTCTACATGCAGCCATCTCATTTGACAAACACCATTTGTTGAAGTTGCTCTCTTTTATCCAGTGTATATTTCTGGCATCTTTATCAGAGATCATGTGGCCATATATGTGTGGACTTACGTCTGAGTTTTCAATTCTATTCCATTGATCAACATATCTGTTTTTGTGCCAATACCATGCTGTTTTTTATTAGTATAGCTATGTAGTACATGTCAGAGTAGGGGAGGTGATACCTCCAGCACTTTTTTATTATTTAGGATTGCCTTAACAATCTTGGATTTTTTGTGTTTCAATTTGAGGTTGAAAATCATCCTTTCAAGATCTGTGAAGCATAGTATTGGATTTTTTGTGGAGATTGCATTGAATCTGTAGATTACTTTGGTAGAGTCACCATATTTATTATGCTAATTCTACCAATCAATGAACATGAAAACATTTTCAATTTTCTGTTATCTTATTTAAACTATTTCTTCAAAGGCTTGAAGTTTTTATTACACAAGTCCTTCACTTGCTTGGTGAGTGAAACCCCAAGGTATTTTATAGTATTTGAATCTATTGTGAAAGATGTTGTTTTTCCTAAATTCTTTCTCAGACCATTTGAAATTTGTATATAGAAAGGATACTGAATTTTTAGTTAATTTTGTATTTAGCAACTTTGCTAAAAGTTTTCATAAGCTGTAGGAGTTTCCTAGTAGAATTCTTAGGGTCACTTGTGTATCCTATCATATCATCTGCAAATAAAGATATTTTTACTTCTTTCTTTCCAGTTTGTATACCTTTAATCTTCTTAAGTTGTCTTATTGCACTAGCTAGAGTTTCAAATTCTATATTAAATAGATATGGAGAGTATGAACATCCTTTTCTTGTTCCTGATTTTAGTAGAATCGCTTTGGGTTTCTCTCCATTTAAGTTGATGTTAGCAATGGGATTGCTGTAAACTGTCTCACTTTATTCTGTTGAGTTATATCCATTTTATTCCTAATCTCTCCAAGGCTTTTATCATCAAAGAGAATTGAATTTTCTCAATGGCTTTTTCTGCATCTAATTAGATGATCGTGTAAATCAACATGGTCAAAGTTCATAGTAACTCAGAGAGACTGAAGCAGCATGCACAAGGGTCTAAATGAGTCTGTACCAAGTCCTCTGCACATAAATTACTGCTTCAAGTTTAGAGCTTCTGTGAGATTCCTGAGTGAAAGAATGAATGAGTCTCTGATTCTTGTATCTTCTCATGGGCTCTTTTCCTTCTGTTGATTTTTCTTATTTGAGTCCAATGTGATTTTTTTTATATTATTATATTTTATTTTGTTGCCGTTTAAAAGTGAATGAATGACCGAATGAAAATCTTGCCACTATGGTAAAGGTTAACAAGTGAACTGTCAGTTACACCTTCTTGGAGTGACAAAATAAGTTCTCTCCAATACAGTGACCCTGGGTATATCAGTCATTACAGGACAGGTTGATATTCAGGAGTAATTGAGCAACATATAATGGATTCCACATTTTTTTCTCTCTGTGCGTGCTTTTATTGGGTTACAGATTAATGTTTTTGTTTATATTTTGTTTTCTTTTTGGGAGTGCTTTTATTTTGTTTTCTTGCTTTTGCTGTATTGGGTTTTATATTTTTTTTCAGAAAGAAATTAAAGTTGAGTGCATAGAGAAGGCAAGATGATCTAGAAGGACTTGGGGAAAGGGAAGAAGAATATGATCAAAATATATTTAAATTTAAAACTTGTTTTAAATAATAAAAATTAATAACAAAAAACATAAGCAAAACTACACAAAAAATATAATTTTAAAATATTTTAGATGCAGCCAAATTGATTTATATTCATATGTACAGCTGTGTTTTGAAAGTAAGAAAAAAAAAAAGGATCTGCTGACAAACGCAATGATACCAATAAATTTCCAAATAGAAAGGAATAAGAGAGGTTGCTATAAAACAGTTATAAAAACATCATATATTAATCTAATAATAACAATAATCACTCTAATTAGAAATGATTTAAATACACTAAGCCTAAGAAATTATCACATGGATCAGGAAGATGAGATTCAATTATGCTGTGTAAAAGAAACCAACTTTACAAATAGTTATAAGTAAGTTGAAAACAAAAGAGTAATGGAACAAAGGATACTATGATAACATTGAGAAGACTGGATGTTAGCATGGTAGTGAACAGCAATTTTCTCTTAATTTGAGATAAATCATTTTTAAAAACAAAGAATTGGTTTGAAGAAAACAATGCAAATTATTTCAATTTCCCAATAAGACAAAATAATATTATATGATTCTGTGTTAGCAAAAGGCATCAAAATATGTCAGACAAAAGCTGAAAAACTGCAAGGAAACAGACAAATCTACTACTACAGTAGATAACAGTAGTAGTTTTCTGTTACTAAATCATGTCTGTGAGCAGTAAGAAAAAAGGCAGATCATTTTGAAGCAGTATCACTCAAATTTATACGTAGTGATTTATAGAATATACTGTCTAATAAAAGAAAATAAATATATTCTCAAGTGCCCGTGATACATTCATCCAGATGCAATAATGAATAGTGTCCTGGTCTGCGAGGTTCTGCAGCAAAAGTCCTAGGAGAGGGGGCAAGGATTGGGTGGACAAGGCGCGAGAAAGGAAAGGCAAGTCTGATTGATATCTGATCATGCCTTCGAATTATTGAACACATAGTACCAGTATTTATACAATTTTTGAAGTGGGGAGAAAAGCGGGGAATGTGTAAGCACGTATCTGTGGTAATTCTATCTTAGCAGGTGGACTGGTCTAACAGGTATAGTGTTAGGATGTCCCAGAGCAAGCGATAAGGAAGTGTGTGGAGCTGTGAGATTCTCTCTAGGGGTTTCTTGTATAATTTATAAGGGTGTAAAAGTTAAATGAGGAAGCAATAAAGTTAAATTAGCTAAGCAGGCAGTTTCCCAGAACTGGACAAGTTTAGGCTATCTGACCTTGTCCGAACTCTGTCCATTAAGGCCATAGCAGAAATGGAACCTTAAAACAGAAGTGGGGTGCCTTTGTGTTTCAAGCCAGCATCCAGAGAGATCGCTTCCTACAGAGTAGGTATCAATGTCTAACACAATATAAAATAATCAAAACTATAGACAGTATGTGTCTAGATTTCAAAGGAAATAAACAAGGTATCTGTTACAGAGAGATGGCAGGAAAATTATGAAATATTTACTATGAAATCAAAATAGTTCTGTGTGACCTGTGGATCATATATAATGTGTCAAAACATAGTAAAATATTTCAGACAAAAATGGCAATATTTTTCGAAATGTGTGAAGTGTGTCAATCATTATGTTGATGGAGAAATTTATGGCTTTAAGGGCCAGAAGAACTGCCTAAAGTGGGATAAGTTTCCTACAGATGGGAACCTAGAAAAATAAAAAGGAAAGTATATAGTACATGCAAAAGGGAGGAAAAAATTGAAAACAGAGAAGCAACAGAGAATACTTAAATAAAATATTCCTGATCCTTCAAAATCAATTAAAATCTCTACTCATACAATCAATAGAATAATGTACAAAGCAACTAATGAAGGAATCTAATTAATATCCAAAATAGAAGCTGTGTATTGCTACTGATACCATGCGATCAAAAGGACAATAAGTGCATTTTCTGGGCAGTGCTATATTTAAAAATTGATAATATAAAGGAAATGAGCTGACTGAAATACACCACCTCTGAAAATTACTTTTACATGTCAATTTGTCTAGCTATGAGATGCCAAAATTAAATGTTATTTCCAAGTGTATCTGTTAAGGATTTTCTGGATATAATTAACATTTAAACAGGTAGACTCAGGGAAAAAGAGAGTTTCTTTGCTATCAGTTTACTGGGGCCTGACTAGAACAAAGGACATATGGAATAATTCCAGCCCTTTCTATTTGCAGTCACTGCTAAAACAATAACCAGCTCCTACTTTGGATCAGATAACCTATTACTTTTATTTGTTTGGAGGCTTCTGGAAATAAACTAATAGGAAGTATACCACTGAAGATCTTCTAGATCAAGGAAGTTTTGGACTCTATGATTATATGAGGTAGGATCCAATCACTAATGTGTTTTTTGTATCCAGACCTTTTCTATCTATGGATCTATCTATCTATCTATCTATCATCTATATATCTATCTTTCAATCAATCCATCTACCTATGTATCTGTCTATCATATATCTATCTATCATCTCTATCTATATATAATCTATCACCTATCTTCTATCTACCTCTTATCTATCTATCTATCCATCTATCTTTCTACCATATATTTATTTATCTATCATCTATATCTATATATAATCTATCATCTATCTATCTAGCATGTATCTTCATCACTATGATCATCATCTAGCATCTCTTGTTCTCTTATTTTATTATCACATACAACATATCCCTACTCAAATTTCCCCTCCTGCCACACCTCCTAACCCCACCACCACCACCTACTCTCTCAAATTCACAACCCCTTCAAAAATGAGGAAGCTTTTTAGGGATGGCAAACAAACATGGCATAATAAGATACAATAAGAATAGACACAAATCCTAATATCAAGGCTGAATGAGGCAACCCAGCAAGAGAACAAAAGGTCCCAAGAGTGTGTCAGAGACACACCCAACCCCCACTGCAAGGAGTCCCACAAATAGACCAAGATAAAATCCAAATGTATATGCAGAGGACCTGGTTTAGACACATGCAGGCTCCATGATAGCTGATTTAATATCTGGGAGCCCATATGAGCCCTGCTTAGTTGATTCTGTGGGTGATGCTCTCCTGGTGTCTTCAACCACTGAGGGTCCTATAATCCTTTCTCTTCCTCTTTCCTGGTGTTCCTCAACTCCAAGTGGAGGGACCAGACGAAGATTTCCAATTTCTGCTCTCACTTTCTCTCTGCCTAATATTTAGTTATGTGTCTCTGAATCTGCTCCTATCAGCTGCTATAGGAAGCCTTTCTAGTGAAAGTTGGGCTAGGCACCAAACTATGAATGTAGTGAAATATCATTAGAAATCATTTCTTCTTTCTTTCTTTTTCTTTCTTTCTTTCTATCACTCTCTTTTTTTATTTCTTTTCTTCTTCCTTCCTTCCTTCCTTAAATCTAAAAAATTGTTTACACAAAACATCCAGGATGTCTGTGACACTATGGAAAGACCAGACCTAAGAATAATTAGAATAGAGATAAGAGAAGACTCCCAGTATAAAAGGCCCAGAAATATTTTCAACAAAATTATAGAATAAAAATTTCTTACCTTAAAGAAGGAGATGCCTATAAAGTTACAAGAAGCATACAGAACACCAAATAGACTGAAACAGAAAAGAAAGTCCCCTGACCACATAATAATTGAAACACTAACCATACAGAACAAAGAAAGAAAATTAAAAGCCAAAAGGGGAAAAGTTCAACTAAAATATAAAGGCAGACCTATAAGAATTACACTTGACTTATCTGCAGAGACTCTAAAAGCCAGAAGAGCTTGAACAAATGTGAATCAGATTCTAAGAAACAGCAGATGCCAGCTAAGACTAATATACACAGCAAAATTTTCAATCACCATAGGTGGAAAAAACAAGATATGCCATGATAAAGCCAAACTTATATAATGTATATCTACAAATCTAGCCCCACAGAAGGTTCTAAAGGGAAATATATAACCCATTTAGGTGAACAATACCCATGAGAACACAGGAAATAAATAATTCCACATGACCAAAACAAAAAGAAGGGAAACATACACGCACACGCGCACGCATGCGCGCGCACACACACACACACACACACACACACACACACACACACACACTCACAGGCACACATACCATTGTCACCACCACTACTACCTCCACCACAACCACTACTACAACCTACAACAACAAAATAACATGAATTAACAGTCATTGGTCATTGATAATCTTTCAATATCCACAGTCTCAATTCCCTAACAAGAAGATACAAGTTAGCAGAATGGATGTGCAAACAGGATTAATCCTTCTGCTCCATACAAGAAACATACATTAATATAAAAGAACACATTACCTAAGAGTAAAGAAAATATTTTTCAATCAAATCAACCAAGTTATAAGTTGCTGCAGCCATTTTAATATCTAACAAAATAGAATTCAAGCCAAAACTAATCAAAAGAGAAAGAGAAGGACATTTCAAACTTATCAAAGGAAAAAATCCACCAAGAAGAGGTTTCAATTCTTAACATCTATGCCTCAAACATAAGATTGTACACATTTGTAAAAGAAACATTAATAAAGCTTAAATCACACATTGACCTTCACAGATTGATACTGGGAGACTTCAGTACCTCTCTATCACCAGCACAGGTCATCCATATGAAATCTAAACAGAGAAATATAGGAGCTGACACAAATCGACCTAACAGATACCTACAGAACATTTCACCCCCCCCAAAAAAAAATACATGTAATGAAACTTTCTCCAAAATTGACCACGTATTTCGTCAAAGAGTAGATTTCACCAGAAAAAATAAAATTGAAATAACCCAGTACCTCCTATCAGATTTAAAGCTAGATATTAATAACAGAAACAAGAGAAAGTCTACAAACTCATAGAAACTGAGCAACTCTTTACTGAACGAAAATTGGACCAAGATAGAAATAAATAAATTAATGAATTTCTGGAATTCAATGGAAATGAGTACACAGAACATACCCAAACTTATGGGCCACAAAGAAAGAGATGCTAAATGAGAAGTTCAGAGCAGTTCAATCTATTTACATAAAAAAAAATTAGAGAGATTTCATACTAACAACTTAACAGCATACCTGAAAGCTCAAGAATACAAGGAACTAAGCCCATCCAAGAGGAGTACATGGCAAACAATAGCCAAATTTAGAGCTGAAATCAGAAAGTAGAAATAAAGAGAATAATACAAAGAATAAATGAAACAATGATATGGTTCTTCGAAAAAAATCAACAGGATAAACAAACCCTTATCCAAACTAATTAAAAGACAGAAAGTGAATATCCAAATCAACAAAACCATGAATGAAAAACGGAACATTACTACGGACACTGAGGAAATCCAGAGAATCATAAGGACCTACTTCAAAACCCTGTACTCAACAAAACTGAAAAATGTAAAATAGATAATTTACTGAATAGGTACCACTTACCAAAGTTAAACCAAAATCAGATAAACAATTTAAATACATGTATAACCCCTAATGAAATAGAAGCAGTCATTAAAATCTCTCAGCCAAAAAAAGTACAAAAAAGCACAGGTCAGACACTTTTAGCATAAAATTCTACCAGAGTTTCAAATGCGATTTAATGCCAAAACTCCTCAAATTATTCCACACAATAGAAACAGAAAGAATACTGTCCAGTTTATTTTATGTTGCCACAGTTACATTAATATGCAAACCACATAAAGACTCAATAAAGAGCATTACAGACCAATATAACTTATGAACACAGATGTGAAAATACTCAGAACACTTACAGAATCCAAGAACACATAAAAAATAAAACTTTTCCATATACAAACATACAGTGAACATCTAAATAATATGTTTCTAAGTGGCTTTAACAAATATTTGTAGAGTTATTATTTCTCTCTTTACCTCTTTGCATTGACCTCCCACCCTTCTCCTAAATATAATCTTCATCTCCCTCTTCTTTCTTCCCCACTTCATATCGTCTGTATTCTACTATCCCCACTATCTTAAAATATTTCTCATCCCTCATCACCTATGACACTTTATAGTTTCTGGAATTCTACAGTTGCTACAAGTCAACTGTATTGGAGTCACCTTGCACAGGGTATAATGCTCCTTCCAGAAATGATGATTTGACAAGTAAAAACTCAAATGCTGTGAATGGGATACTTTCCCTTTAGCTGTTAACTCATCAACATGACTCATCAGTCATGCCTCAGAAACCCTAAAACAAAACAGGTTATTGCTTTTGCTCTTTATAGCATTCCAGAAATTGATGAAATTCTACTCCTAAATAGGTACAATAGGCATGCATATTATTAGGGTAAATATCATGTTCTGATTGGGTTTAAGGTTCATGTTTATAAGAGGAAACTCATGAAAGGTACTGGTGCTAGGGCCAGGTACCCATGGTTGGGTAGCTTAGAAGTCACATGGAAGTACTTGCTTCTATTATTTTGCTAAGAAGACATAGTATCAAACTGTCATAGTTCAATCACAAGAGAGGATGGGATGACCATGAAAGCATCCAGAGAATAGTGAGTATTAGAAACAAAACAGTGTTGTGAGGCCAAGCAAGTGAACACTTTATCATGAAATGGAATGAACTCATGAGCATCAACCCTCAGCTTCAAAGATATGGACAGTTAATGGCTTCTGGAGAGTGGATAGAAATTTCCTCAATGAGTACAAATTGGATGTCATGAATTATAAAAAAAAGAAAAGAGGAAATAATATTGGGATGGGAACAGAAGTGAAGGGTAAATATGGAAAGAATACAAGAAAGAAGTGGTGGTTAGACAAAGTACAACCTATGAAGATTTTATATAATTTACAATGCAATGAATACCTAAGGTATAATGAACTATTTAAGTAAAACATGATTACAGAGGAAAGAGGGCAGAGACTTCAGAAGAGAATAGTCATGGCTCTTCAATTTACAACTCTAAAATTATTGTATGCTTCTTTAGTAAATTTTCATTCCCACACTAGAGTATAAGAGGGAAAAACAACATTTAGCTAACCCCCATGTATTATAAGCTTTACAAGCTCTGATGATGTTTCTTAACAACTCACACCAAGTCAAGAAAAAGAAACTCTTCCTTGTAAAGGAATTTTTTGAAAGAAGGGAAAAGAAAGAGACTGCAGATTCACATCTTTGATTTCACACAACCATAATTTGTTCTTGATGTATGTGTACATGTGTAGATATACACATACATATATTCACTTTCCCACAGCATTGCGACACAGAGTCACATCTTCCTACTGAGTCTCAGCAGGAACACTTGTGCTCTTTCTGTGCTCTTTACTGCTCTTTCCAGACAAAATATTATGCTGTTACCTTTGTCTTTTCTGAATTGTTCTGTAAGAATCAGTCTTCCCTTATAGACAAATATTCTTTTCCAGCAATTAAAGAAAGTATTTACTTTAAGTAAACAGTAAAAAAATCCATGCTAGTTCATGTTAATATAGATGATTACCAGTATGGTAATACATTCTAGATTGAATCTATTTCTTGGGTTTTAGGTTATTTGACATTTAACTGCCATTTCTTTGATTATAAAATTAATTAGAGTATAATACTTCTCCCATTAATAATAGAAATTAACATTCCACACCAAATAGATGGTTTTCAAATGTGTAAATTATCAGAACTTACTTGAACTTTAAGCAATTTCCATTTAAAATATTCATAATTACAAGTTTTCATAACACTTTTCTGAAATCAATTTTAGATTACTTTTAACTTTCTTCTTATTTATCTAAAGTAATTTTCAAGAAAAATTGAAATCTTGATTAGAATGCTTTATAACCTTAGCAAAAAGAACGTTTTATTAACAATACTCATCCTTTAAGTTTACAAAGTTAATGCCTAGGATGTTTCCTATCCTTACATACAAATTTTAGGAAAGACATTCCTTTATCAGTATTTTTTTCTTAAACAGCCAGGAGCTAGTTTCACAAAGATTTATAGATTCATCACTATGGATATCAGCTAATACCTTAGGGTACTAGAAGAGATAGATAGCAAATTAGCCTGGTCTTCAGAATTGAACAAAGAGCAAATTATAAAGTTTCAACAACAGCGTTGCCTATTTGGTTGTGGGAGTACTTTTCCAACTTTTTTTTTTAATCATTGTTACCTTCAAAATGAGAAATACACTTGAAATCATTAAATGAATTTCAGTTGTAATATAAATTTGCCATCTACTTTTTTTAAACAATCATCATTTTATTTTTAATTAGGCCTCAATTGAAATAATGCACTCATTAGAATTGTGTATACATTAGAGTTTTGTATAACATAGTAGTAAACTGATTTATTTATTCATCAATTTTCTTTATTTTAAGCCTGTACAAATATGACAGTCATATTTTCTGTTGAATGTGATAGAATAAGTTTCTCACACCAACACTTGAAAGGCAAACATCTGATAATAAAAAAGATTTCAGCCTAGTGTGTTTTTCTGTTACATTGATTTAAAGAAATAAAAATGACTACCCCACAAAAACAAAACAAAACAAAATCTTAGCAGAGGGTATGGGGGGTTTTCATTGTTGTTGTTGTTGTTTGAGGGTTTGCTTTGTTGTTGTTCCTTTGTTTTCTTGGCTTACACTTCCACATCATAGTTGAGAGGAAGCCAAGGCAGGAGTTAATGGAAGGCACCTGGAGGCAGGAACTGGAGCAGTGACTGTGAACTATCACTGCACTAGCTTACTTTCCTTGTCTTGCCCAGCTTTCTTTGTTATGAAACCCACACACATCTGGCCAGATACAGCATCATTCACAATAAACCAGACATTCTCATATCAATTTTCTGGAAGAAAAGGCCCCACAGATGTGTCCACAGGTCTTTTTGATGGAGGCAAGTACCAAATTTAAGTTCTCACTTCCAGGGGGACTGTAGTTGGAATCAAGTTGACAAAAAAATTACAATGCACGTAGTCAGATACTATCTGAAATATAAAGGTAAGGAAAACACCAAAAAGTGTTCACCTTAGGAAAAGGCCATATAATGTTCAGTATATGCTTGTAAATATATACCAACATCATGTTTAAATTGGCTAATTTGTTTATCTTTCAAATAGTTAATATACTCATTGTAAAATGTTTCAAAATTCTTTCAGCTAACTTTAAAAATATTATTGGTTTCTCTATTCAGTTTACTGTTCTATAACTTAATACTTATTTATGCATCTGAATTCATTCCTCTCCCTCTACATAGCAATCTCCAAATTCTGATAACTGTCATTATATTGTCAACTTCCATAGGGTCACGGCTTTTAATTCAATATTGTAAGTGCAGTTTAACATAATATGATACGGATCTTAACAGTGTAAAAGTTGACAAAGGTAAAGTTTTCACAAATGATTCTATATTTTTGTTCTATTTAGCTTCTTCACTTAAAAAAATGTATTTCCTTGTGAATTACTTAATGAGTACTACTTTACATAAATGTGAACATCTCTCTCCCCACTGCAGATCTTCAATTCAAATACATGACCTCTTCTTTGATTTTTATTATTATTATATATACAAACACATTCACACACATACATATATATCGAATGTATCATAATGTGTGTGTGTGTGTGTGTGTTCATGTGTGTGCTCGCATGCATAAGTGTATGTAAATAAAACCTGATGAGTTCGTTTGATAGTGTTCATATATAGTTGAGTATAGGCTGATCACTTGTGGTTAGATAACCTATTAAAGAACTCACCCTGGAGAAGACTTCACTTGTCATCTTGTGTTGAAAATGATTATTTCAATGTATCACCCATTTTAAATTAATTTATTAATGATTTAGTCATACTTCTTTACTTTTGAGTTGCTAGAGTTTCTATTATATCCTGGACATTGCCCTCTTGCCAGTTGTAAAATTTACAAATGTTTTGTCTCATTGGCTCTATAGTCTGTTTCATTTGTCTTTTTAAAAAATTTCTCTTCTCTCATATAACTTATAGAATACATCCGGGATCCCCTCCTCCCATCCTTCTATCCCCCATCTCCTCCTACCTCCCCTAGAACTACCACCGACACCACCCACTAGCTTCTCCCCAGAAAAGAACCATTCCCCTGGGCTTACAGCACTGTTGGGCATGGCATAACATGACAGAACGAGGCCAGGCACCAATCCATATGTCAAGAGTAGGCCAGCCCAATAGGAGAAAAAGGGTCTCAATGGTTGGTAAAATGGTCAGACACTCCTACTTCAACCTGTAGGAGTTTTTCAAGGATACCAATCTAGACAGCTGTGTGATGTATTTAGGGGATCCTACAGGTTCTGTGTCTATGGCTTCAGTCTCTGTGGGAACCTAGGAGTGCTGGTGAGTTGACATTGTGGGGCTTGTTCTCCTGGTGTCCTTAGGCCCTCTAGTTTCTGCCATACCTCCTCTTCATCTTCCATGGGGTCCCCATCTTTGCATGATGTTTGGCCCTAGGCCTCTCCAGATGCTCCTCTCAGCTGCTCAGGGGTCCTCTCTGGTGAGAACTGGGTTAGGTACCTATCTACCAGAAGAGTATGACATCATTAGAAATTGTCTCTAGGTTATCAGGTCTCTAGTTTCTGGCCTGTCCTGCAGTTTCGGGTAGGGGTTCTATCCTTTTGGCATGGAGATCTGTCTTTCAATTGTCAATAAGGATCTTGCAGGGCAAGATCAGAGGTTTTGTGGCTGGAATGGTATCCCAATCTCACTACTGGAAACTATGCCTGGCCATAGGAGATGTTCAGTCTCCCTGTCCTCAATTACTATGGATCCTTGTTAGAGTCTCTTTCATTGTCTTGCGGAAGCTTTTCTGTTTATTGTAATTATATTTTTGTTCTTTTGATTTTGTTTATTGTGTCCTTACACATTGTAATGCCTTAGCATTTCTTCATGTTTCTATTATTTTCAAAGTAGCAAACTTTTTATTTTAGCGTTTAATAGATTATAAGTTAGTTGATCATCGTAAGTTGAACAACAGGAGTCTTCTACTTTAATTCTTCTATATGTGAACTTCTAATTTTCCCAGTACCATGTATTGTAAAGACTACCCTTCTTTAATGTATACACTAAACAACAATGTCAAAAATTGTTGCGCAGAGATATGTAAAATTTACATCAAATGGTTTCATTTGTATTGGTCTATATGATTGTTGTTTTTTGAGTTCCTTAAAATGTTATTCATTCTATGTTGAGTTAAATAAACTGCTATTCATTTTTTGAAGTGAATTCATTATCACATTTATTTAAGTTGTTTATATTGCTTTTTCCTTGAGAACATCGGGAATTTCTGGTGTACTAGAATTTAGCAGCTTTACAACAGCCTAATTATATTTATTGCTATGATAAAATTAATATAGACTGAAAATAAGCAATGCTCAGTGAACAGGAAACATTTAGAAGCAACTGCCTTTGGTCAGGTCTTTGCATGGTTTCCATGCTCCAGACAATGTAATTTTATAATCAAAGGAAGACACTTGTTTCTTTTGCCTGGATAGTGATAGCTATCCAGGAGAAGAGTATGGGATGCTTTGTAGGGAGGAAAGGAAAGGAGAAAATTATGTAATTATATTATAACCTCAAACAAATAAAATAAATAAAAATACATTATTTAAAAAGTAAAAATTCTAAAACTCAATTAGGCAATTATTTATTGATAGTACATCATTTTGTCTCAAAATATTTTAACATTTATCATTTTTAAAACAAGGTGGCTGAATCTTACAGAGTTTGGGGTAGAATATAATCAGAATACATTTCATTCATGCATGAAGTTATCAAAGCAATACAGTGGTGGATGACTATAAGAAAGTATTATTTGATTTGGGTTACTCACAGAAGCATACATGACTTAAAGGCAGCTGTATCATCAAAAACCCAAGACATACCCAGCAGCTACCATAGAACATTCTAGCTCTATGAAAGCTGGTTGGCATGGGGGAGTTTTCAAGTACAGTTTTATGTTGATTTGTCTTTTAGTACTAGTGTCCTATCACTAAGTTCTTATGGGCTGAATTTTAGTTTAGCTACTAGATAGTAGGATTGTGTGTTTTCTTTATATACCCGTGTGTTTTTGCTAAAACCTCTCCAAGTACCTCAGCTCTCCTATCTCACCACTTCCTTCCCTGATTAGACCTTTTAATTTCTGTTTTCTCTTCTTGATTCCTTAAGGTATTTCTAATGTTCTGGCCTCTACAAGAGGTCTGAATTGAACACACAATAAAATTACATATTAAAAGGTAGGGCCTCCCTTCACAGGAGAACATACATGTTTATTTTTCTGGGCATTGGTGACCTCAGCCAGCATAATTAATTTTAATAGTTTCAGCCGTTTGTCAGCAGATTTCATAATTAGGTTTTTAGAACTAAATAAAATTCCATTGTGTATATGAGCTGCATTTTAATTATCAGTTCATCACCTAATGGGTTTCCAAGCTCATTGTATTTTCTTCCTATTGAGAATAGAGAATGAATAATATATGCTCACATGGTAGTTCTCTTGTTAGAATTTTAAGGCCTTTTCACAGTAATTTTTACAGGGCAGGGACTATAACAATCTCTACTCCAACTGACATGAATAGAGTCCCTCTTTTCCACATACTCATCAGCATCTACTGTTAAATTTGATTTATTTATTTTTTTATCGATAGCCATTATAACTTGGGTGAGATAGAATGTCACAATAGTCTTAATTTACATCTCTCTGGTGGCTGACGTTTTATTTTATTCTATTCTATCTTTTATTTTATTTTATTTTTCTTCTCTCATGCAAGACATCAGGACCCACCTCCTCCTCCTCCCTCCACTCCTCCTAGTCCCCCCATCTCATCCCTCTCTTCCTTCTAACCAAAAAACACCACCACCCACTCTTGATTCTTCCAGAAAAGAACAATCCTCTCAGGATTACTGCTCAAACAGGACATGGCATAACAAGATGGAACACGGCCAGACACTGCTCCCTACATCAAAGGTAGACTAGGAGACCCAGTAGGAGCAAAAGGGTCCCAAGGGCAGGTAAAAGGGCCAGAGACTCCACTACGCCAGCCTGTAGGAGTTTCACAAAACCACCAAGACAGACAACCATAAGATATACTGGGAGGCCCTTCAGATTCCATGTCTGCCTCTTCAGTTTCTGCTAAGAGTGCTAAGGAAGCCTGAGGAAGCCTAAGGTCCCACAATCCCTCCTCCCCCTTTTCTACAGGGTTCCCTGAACTCTGCACAATGTTTGGCCCTGGGCCAAACAGCTTCTGGAGGGTGTCTCTCTGATGACAATTGGCCTATTTGTGAGCAGAGCATGACATCATTAGTAATCATCTCTGCTTTATCCAGCCTCTAGTTCCTGGCCTGACCTACAGTATCAAGAAGGGGTTCACTCCTTTGGCATGTGGTTCTGTCATTCCATTGCTCCTATGGATCCTTCAGGAAGGATAGGCCATAGTTTGGAGATATTGTGGCTGGGATGGTGCCCCAGTCCCACCACTGGAAGCCTTTCCTGGCCACAAGAGATGACTGACCTGTTCAGGTTCCATATCCTCAATTACTAAAGGTTCTTGCTAGAATCTCCCTTATAGATTCCAGTGAGTTTTCACTGCATTAGTTCTCCCAATCACCCTCTAATGTCCCTGAATCCCTGTCGTCTCTCCAAATATTCTTTCCCTCCATCCCTTTCACTATCCTGGTCCCTTCGTCTCCCATTCTAGTCCTCCCTCCCTCAGCCAACCTGTACCATCTGTTATATTTCCACTTTACTTTTCACACTAATCTCTACAAAGACTGCAGCAATTTCCACTCCAAACAGTGCCTAAGGGTTCCTCTTTTCCTCATACTCACTAGCATCTGCCATTATTTGAATTTTTTTTTTGATGATAGCCATCATGAAGTGGGTGAGATAGAATCTCAAAATAGTCTTAATTTACATTTTCCAAGTGGCTGAGTATATGGAACATCATCACAATGCCCTTGTTCAAGGGCTTTTTATTTTAAATTATTTATTGTTAATTTTCAGGATGAAAATAAGACAAAATCATGAGTAATTTTCTCAAATCATTCTTCACAAATTCAGAATGACTTCTATTCATGAAAATATGTTTAAAAAATTGTATCATAGAATTAGCACACACTTCAAATTGAAAGAATGAGATGGATAAAGATGAATCAGACCAATAGTGATCACAAATTTAAGGTAAATATGCTGTTTAAAATTAATATTAAAATTGAGCCATTTATATACTTAACCTCTATACCTAAGATTTTAATGCAACTATTATTGTTCTTTAATATATTTATATATTAAATATATTATATTAAATATATTATAAATATATTTTATTTAATTGCATATATGTGGAAAATTAAATATGCAATTATATATATGTAATTGAATGAAAATACTAATGATAATAGCCATGAAGTTTACACAGAATTTATGCATCATAGAGAAATGATAGGAGTATTTGGCTGCTGAATGAATAAATGAAATATTTTAGTAATATAATTTAAAACACGTTTGCTATATTGGTAAATTGATTAATGCAATTCCCTGAACTCCTGATACCTTTCCACTTCAGGAACATTCCTCTGATCTTCATCCTGTTCATTTTCCCTTTCCTCCTCCTTCTTTGTTCTCTCATTCTTTTTCCCCCTCTCCTTTAGCAAAGGTAAACAACTTTCAGTTTTCAAGTAATAAGCTTTATATTTTATCTTCAACCTATCCTCATAACTTGAGTCATGGTACCTGAAGAATTAATCCTTCTTCATGTTTTTAATTTTCATTTCATGATGAAGAATTGTGTCAATTTTTTTTCTGGATAACTATAAAGTTAATCAACTACCACATCTTAAATTATTCACTCAAAATTGGATGCATTTATCTTGACTGAGTATGTAATTCTCACTAGTATGTAATCCTATTTTTTTTGGGTTTTTTGTAAAATTTAGAATAAATCTAACACAAAATTAATTTTAAAGCTCCATTTGCGAGCACAATCCTGCAGTTTCTGCAATAGGATTCTGAAGCAGGAAAGTCCAAAGTTTAATGCCACACAATATGACCAAGAAATGACCATCCTGGAGAGAGAGAGAGAGAGAGAGAGAGAGAGAGAGAGAGAGAGAGAGAGAGAGAGAGAGAGAGAGAGGGAGAATATAAGAAAGATTTTTTTTCTCTTTAGAACACAAAATATAGGTAGGTTAGTGATGATGGTTGGGATAGAAAATGGAGGTCCATTACTCAACAACCTGCCATTTCTGAAAGGCTCATCACTCAACACTTCACAATGATTTCTCCCGGGTACCTTTAGGCTGTATTTTTTCCTCCAACCTTTATTTCTATTTCATATCTCACTTCTTGGAAAGCCTTCTGCTTTGTAGATTTGCAGCCTTCCTAATTTCCATCTTCAGCGTTCTGCTAGATAGCTGAGTCTATGGGGACTCTCTTTTCTATCCACTTTTCTTTTCCAGCTGCAACAGAGCCTTCTCAATTACTGACTTATTCAGTCCTAAATGAAGTTCACTCAACTCAAGCACAGACAGTGATAAACTCCAACCTAGTATGGCACAGTCTAAATGATCACTGAGGTTATTTAAGTCATTTGAAAACTCTGTATTAGAATTTCTCTCCTGTAGGAAATGCAGTAGCTAGAACATAAAACAAAGTGCAAAAATAAGTAAATAAGTACATAAAAGCAAAATGTGGTAAGAAAATAGCACAAAAGAGAAAAATGCTTATGGCTTATGTGGCCCAAATATCCAGCAATCTGCAATTTTTGTGACATTCACAAAGGTCAGTCCTGGAGAAAGCACTGCTGATGATTGGTTTGTTTCTGAGTTCCTTGTTGTTTGTCACTTGTTACATAGCCAGAATAAAAACACATTACTGTCCCTGAAGAATGTGATGTGTCCAACAGAACTCTATAGTTTTATACATGATAACATAATAACATCAAAAATAAATAAAACTATCAACAAACTCCTGATCATGTCAAACATATTTCCAAGGTGAAGATAGTATATTTGTATTACTACTTTTAAATGGAGAAAAAACTGAAAAAAATGAGTCATTTCTTCATAGTCATAAAGGTTTCTCACTATGCACATGTTGTTTTTGAGTAACATTTTGTCTGATGATTTCTTTCTCAGTTTTCCCACAATAATTTCTTTTTGTTGATTTGTGATTGCATACTCACATATAAGTTTTCATATCAGAGAGTGTGTGTCAAGTGGTTTTTTGCATTGAGATTATTGTACCTACTTTTATGGTCCAGAGTAGGAGGGAGAAGGGCAAGGGCAGGGCATTAAGGGGGATATTAAGGGAGAATGCTGAACATTTTTCTAAATGAATTGGTATTCTTGTCTTTTAAATTTTGTTTTACTTCTTCATTGGGTATGTATATACCGACCTCTTGTTCTTTTATATACTTGAGTTTCCTACAGTAGAGACATTTTGATAGACATTTTGATAGAGTTTTCAACTGACTGAAATATATATCCTTCAAGAAATGAAAGGATGAAATATGGTTCACACGGGCAAAAGAATTGTATTTATCTGAGAGAAAAATTAAATTACGTTAATTGTAGGATAAAGCTTGGACTTGGAGATCATTGTGCTATGTAAAAATAAGTCTAATTTCATGAAGACAAACGTTATAGACTTTTATTATAAAAGCTATATAAAGCCCCTTGATAGACTGGTATTTTATCTCTCTGTCATATTGATTAATAGATAAGTGGAGACATCTACAGATCCATAGGAGATAGATGTGTGTGTATGTATATCATATATGAAAGTTTAGAGGAGACTATGATGAGAGGAAAGCTTATGTGAAAGAGAAACAAAGAAGAATACTGACATGTATACATCAAAAAATCAAAAGGAAAACTATTTGTGAAGAAGTGGACTAGCAAGAGAAAATAAAGCAGAGGAGTTGCCCGTAAGAATGAAAGATATTGATATATGTATAAAAAAGCAACAATGAGTCATTCATTTCTCTGTATACTAAACAAAAATTAATTTTATTAATCCGGAGCCCAATAATTCCCCCCACAGCCTCCCTCATGTGTTTGTGTTTGTGTGTGGGCCTGTTAGAAAAAAACCAATCTAAAAACTAGTGAATGAAAAGCATAGGTTTGGCCTTGAAATTTTTGCTGTCATTGTTAGAGAATTCCTTTTACCCGATATTCTATTCAGTTATCCTCTAGGTATGCACTACATGTAAATAAAGATAAAAGCCTAGCATAGTTTTGGTGGCTTATACTCGTAACCAGTGGCACTTTAAGAGCTGGTGCAGTTGGATTGCCAGTTCAATATCATCTGGGGAATTTAGTGACAAACACTTGGAAAAATAATAAGTAAATAAACAAATAAATACATAACCATAGAAAATGTAGTAGCCAGTAAATATAATAGCCAGAGAATAAAATAGTCAGAAGAAAACAAGGAAACATCCTTTATATTTAAAAGTATCTCAGGGCAAGGAGTGATGTCTTAATGGTTAACAGCACTTACTTTTAGTTCTTCCAGAAGACCCTAGTTTGGTTTCTAGTACCTACAACCGGTGGCTCAGAAACACGTGTAACTCCAACTCCAGGAGATCCAATGCCTCTGTCCTCAGCAACACCTGTACTCATGTGCAAGCACACATATAATTAAAAATTACTCCTTTTGAAATCTTATCTTTATATCCACAAATAAGTATAATTACCACCCCTAATCTAAGAAGCATCTCTTTACAGCAATTTAAGACACAACTATATATAATAGGGATATCAACAAATCATGGAGAGCATAGCCCCAGTGGATTCATTTATATGATAGCTCCTGAAGTTATGTTTCACCCAAACACTGTGGAAGAAGGAACAGAAAGAGTGTAAGACCCAGAATACTAGAAAATCTGCTTTGAAAAAGTATCTCCTAGAAATGGCTGCATGAACAAGACAGGAAAAATGGTAAAATCAATGGACCAATGGACATGTTAACGTGAAAGAGTGAAAATCCTGCAAGGCACCAGCTCTAGAGAAAGAATTACAGGCAACCAAAGACTGCTTGGGAAAGGAGAATTAGTCTCTCTCAGAGATGAGCCTCATTATTGATGTTAGTATTTACTGATTCTGTGTTTGCAACAGTTTTGCATGCGGGTTGAGATTCTGGTTGTAGGGAGATAGTGACTTGAACAGTGAACATTTCCCCTAATCCAGCTGTGTTTACATTCCATGCAATTTCACCTAGCTGGCCACAAAGTTCTAATTCACATTTACTGCTGAATTATCCATCATGAGAGGATGTTGTCAGTAGTTTTGTTTTCTGTAATTGTAGACAGCTGTTGCTATTATTACTGTTAATCTATTATTTTTGCAGTCTTCAGGATCTAACATAAGACCTTTAAATCTCTTAACAAGCTTCCTACAACTGTTATCTGCAGTCAGCCAAAAAATAGATCAAGAACTAGTCTCTTAAAAGATGTTATATTCAGAAAAAGAGTATGAATACAGTTCTTCCAAGAATTCAGGTGATTGAGATTTTTTACACGTGGTCACCAACTAGTAAGAATATTGGCTTTTGACAAGTACAAATATAACTCCTTTTGAAAAAAAAAAACTTACACAATTCAAGCTTTGAGAATTTAATTAAGCTGACTTTGATTTCTGGTTATATACCTTATTAATATTATAACATCAGTTATTCAATCAGTTTTGGTCATTGTAGTTCTTTAAAGAATCTACTTTACTGGTTCTACAAGGTATTTAAAATTCACAAAATGAGCTAATGTTTTTAAAAATGTATAAATAATGGAGTTTCAGTAAGTGATGATTATTTTATTAGAATATCCAGTAGGTGCTGATAAAAGTATAAAAAATATCTACCTTATGTCAACATTTTCCAAAAAGAAGATGGTACAGGAAGTGTTATAATATTTCATTCTCTAAAATACCACAATCTAAAAACTGTGAATGAAAACATGCAATAGAATCTACAAAAATACCTTTAATATTATGCCAATGTTTTGAATAATTGTAGAACTACACAATAACAATTATTATAGATATATCTTTTTCTCAGCACCTGCTGTACTTACATTCTTTGGGAAATAACTATAGCTGTTAAATATATGGCTCAGTTGTTAAGAACAAATATTGTTCTTTCAAAGGACTGATGTTTGGTTTCATGAACGTAATCAGGGTATTCACAATCTATCATTCCAATTCCAATGAGCCTGGCACCTTCATTTGGTCACCATGAGCATGCACACACATGTACGCATATCTCCACTAATACATACATGAGTTTGCTGGGATATTTTGTTTTTTTTAGCAATGTCAGAAGGTACACTCATAAATTCTTATCAACATGAATTTCAAAATATGAGCTAAAAAGGGAAATAAATAGATAGATATACTAGCTTAGATATAGAAAGCTCAGGAGGCCTAAACCCTACATCATGAACTACAAGCAACTAAGGAATGTTGAGACCTAGAGAAATAATCTACCAAGCGAATAGTACATCAGTTGCTTATCTGATACCAAAGGCCAGCTCTAAAATCATGCATATAAGTGACATTATATATATTGAGAAGTTTGTATTTATGTACTTATGTGCACACACACACACACACACACACACACACACACACACACACAAATAGCCTTGAAAAAAAAAAGGTGGGCATGTATGGGAGGATTTGGAGGGAAGAACAGGAAGCAGAAAATAATGTAATCATATCATAATCTCAAAAAATAAAATACTTTTAAAATTTTTCAGAGTAAAAATATTTCTTTAAAACCAAAAGTCTAATTATTTTTGATATCATATAAGTTTATCTCAAAATAATTTATGATTTATCAATCTGAAAATAAGGCATTTGCTTTACACAGATTTAATAAGAATCACATAAAGAAATTTTATTATTTATGTTTTAATAATTGTTGGTCTTCATGCCTATGATATTGGGTCAAAATCATAAATCCCTTCCCTGTGTCAATGAATTCAACTGTATTTCATACTTTCACTTTGCCAGATTCAAGAATCAGGTCTCATGTTGAGGTTTGTGATCAACTTGTATTTGAGTTGTGTTCAGGACAGTATGATATATATGTATGTGTGTGCGTGTGTGTTTATATATACATATGACATACATATTCATACATATATAAATTATATATATCTTTTCATTCTTTTTTTGTGCAGTTATCCAGTTTGACAAACACCAATTTTTGAAGTTGCTATATTTTCTCCAATACGAATTTTTTTGTCAAAAGTCAGATATCTGTAGATTTCTGGGCTGATGTTTTGGTATTTTAGGTCACGTGCACCCATTGGGAATCCTGTAGATTCACCCATTTCCAGAGCTACAGTGGGTATGGCTCCAATGGAAAGTCTATGGCAAATCTGACTCTGATCCCACATTTCTACTTATTATTTTCTTTTTAATAACATCTCTCTGCGATGCTTTGTGTCTCAGAAACAAACCTCTGATTAGTCCTCTATGTATTTAGTCTGTATCATTTTTTTTTTTAATTTAGGTGGAGACAAGCCATGCCACATAGATATTGAACACTTACATGGCTAAAACTCTTGAAGAAAAAGGATACAACCATGTCCTGAAATTACATATTCTGTGGCAGAAGACAAGACATGCCTAACAGTGCTTGAGCTGTGGTTAGGGTGTTGGAATACATTATACAGAAAAGTGAGGGGGAAAGACTTGGGGTTTAGGCAGCTTTTGTAGTTCCTTAGGAACAGCTTCTTCACTCTCTTTTCCATGCTACGAAATATTCTACTTTATTCTTTTTCTCTATTTTCTTTATTCTCTTTCAACCTATAATAATACAGGTTGAAACTTCTGGTGCCCTGGTATTAAAATATAAACCAATAAATGAAAATTCGTCTTTTCTTAAGAAAACTATGTCAGATATTCTGATCATAATTACTCAAATGTCACAAAGAAAACCCCAAATACCTCTAATATATATTTAGGGAATTTCTTCCACTGTTTTCCTTGAATAAATTGCACCTACCTCCTTTTTGACCACATACATTGATTTAATTTCATGGCTATGGACTTAGTATTCTTTTCTAAAAATATTTTTTTTTCTGATTACATGACAAGCATGAGTTCCCCATATTGATCTGTTTTGTGTTTCCTGCTTTTAAGTTATCTCTTTGCTCTGTGTCTCATTCGAAGTGGTTTAAATTATCCAGGCAACGAGGAAATAAATGACTAATTAGATAATGCTTCTTTCAGATACCCTAATTCATCACTCTTAACAAATCCCTGGAGTACTGACGTACTATATGATCTTTACAGGAGCATGACAAAGGTGGCCTGAACTCAGTGCTCAGATCCTCTTCTTGAGATATGTCTGGGCTAGCAGCAGAATGACTGACTGTGACTCTGACCATTAACTCTTAAGAAATCTTGAAGCTCCAGAACTCTAGTCTTATTTTCTTCAGAGCCCTCAACTGAAGTGTCCCATAATAACAGCAACAGAAATAGTCCAGCAATTACTTCAAAATTGTTACAGAATCTACCATCCCCTATCAGTGGTTCTCAGCCTTCCTAATGTTACAACCCTTTAATACAGTTCCTCATGTTGTAATGACACCCAACCATAAAATTATTTTTGTTGTTACTTTATAACTGTAATTTTGATACTATTATGAATCGTAATATAAATATCTGATGCAAAAATGGCCTTAAGTGAGCCTTGTGAAAGGGTCTTTAGAACTCAAATGGGTCATGACCCACCAGTTGAGAATTGCTGCTTTATATCCAAAGTCACTTCTCATTTTGAATTATTTTTATAGTAACCTCACTTCTTGATACCAATCTATTGTGCTAGTCTACTTGTGTTGTTCTGATAACACACAGAGAGAAATTTGTGAAGAAGAGATGTTAATATGCTTCATGGATCTGGATATAAGAAAATCTAGGATCAAAGGGGACAAATACAGTAACATTACAATAAAACTTTAAGCTAGAAATGAAGATAGTGTTATAAGACCTATCTTAAATGTCTCCCATTATTCTGTACTGTTCTCATATCCATTACTTTTCAAAATGAGATTTGGGAAAGACATTCAAGTCAAAGAAATTTCTGAAAATTCTTACAGTTAGGTTTCTTCAATAGTATTGTTTTTCTGATAACATGAGAGCTCAGGAAAAAAAAATTTAGCTTGTTCAAATAATTTATATCTTACATAGATTCATCCTAAAGCCAGTTATAAAAGGAATATTTATTGTTGGTGATTATGTGGATATCTCATTAATTAGATCATCTTAATATTTGAAACCAGTAATCTTGGTCTGGAGAGATGCCTCAGATACAAGCTCTTGGAGCTCTTACAGAATACCAGAGTTCTATTCCTAGCACTCAGGGGTGGCTCATAGCTGCCTGTAACTCTATCTCCAGAAGACAGAAGCTTTCCTCAGGCTTCCATAAACCTCAGTCCTCTTATACATATATTCACATAGAGATATACAGACACACAGACACAAATAACCAGAATTTCTCTAAAAAATAAAATCTTAAAAATAGATAGAAATCTAAAGAATGATAATACGATCAAATAATTCTGTTCTTCAATTACCAATAATTAACTTGGAAACTTTGGAATGTATATTTATCTTGTAATATATCATATATCTACAAAATATACTGAGTCATTGATAAATAATTTTATGGTAAATTATTTATCTTTAAAAGTTAATTCTTTTTATATTTTATATTTCACTTTATTTTATACTTATAAGTCAAAGTAGCTTAGGAAAAATAGCATCATCTTGGCAAATATTATAGTTTGGGGCCTAATCAACACAAATAACAGAATATTTAAGTTTTAGATGTTGCTTGATTCTTCTTTATCTTTCTGTGTTTGATTTTGTTTCTCATTAAAAATGTTATCTATATTGTATTAAATACCAATCATGGCATCTAAATGTTATGATATATGACTTCTGACACATTAGATATTTAACTTGATTTTATTCTATTTTTAAAAAGTAGATGGGACGAATTAGCCAAGCCTACTTAGATCTAGATCATTAGCATTCTAAATCATGCAATGATATCAAAATTATTCTCATAATAAATTTCAGAATCATCTTCATGTCAGCTACTAACATATGTAACAAAGTAATTAGAAGTTACCCTATTACAAGCAAAAGGACAAACAAAAAAAACCAAAGCAATATGAAAATTTTGTAATAAGATATCATAATGTGCTTTGGACTTCTACCCATGCCTGAGATAGAAAATAATTATATTCTAAAATTGTTTTACAAACAATAAGATTCTTATCAATCTTTGTCAGAAATATTAATCAAATTGAAATAATTTTTGTAAGATTTACTAATTTATTGCTTCATTCTTTGGTTTCAGAAATATAGCTAATATATTTAAAAATATAATTTAAACATATAAAATTCATTTTAACTGCAAAAGGCAAAATTTTTGTAAAATAGTCATGTTAATGGATTTTTGGGATAAATGAGAAATATGCAATGAATAAGGAATTATATTATGAAAAGCCAAACCTTGTCAGCTTAATATGTGTCTATGCCTTGAGGTCTCTAGACACTTATGAACTGAGGCCTAACCATAAATCATGAGAATAATTACCAGACACAAACTGTGGTATTGAATTAATTTATCTCTAAAACTTCTTTCCACTGTTTGCATACCCTTTAGCATTAGTCTTCTGGGGCCATTGCTCCCCTGACTCATTAAGGATTAGAGTTCAAGAAATGCTTTGCTTAAAATATCTTCTTCCCTCAGCACAAGCCTGAAGGTAATCACTTTCATCTCTGCCCTATGGTTTGGGGAGATTGCACAGGTTGCTGTACATCAGCATTTTGCTGCCTAGCCCATCACAGAGATTGCCATAATATTATTGCCATAATAAATGAGTATCATAATGATACAAGGAGCTGAGCATAGAAGAAGAGGGTGGTGGAGGCAGGCTCCAAAGCTTTCCCTTTTACTCACTGCTGATACTATTTACAACTTAAGGAAAGATTTTTACTTATATAAGATAGAGCATAAACGTAACAAATTAATTGTAACATATAAGGTATCTACTGATAGTATATAAATCATATAAAATCATTCAATCTTTTCCTTTCCTGCATTCCACCTGGACCCTCCACTACCTTCATACCACCCAATTTTATGTTCTTGCTTCTCTCAAAGTCAAAACACACACACACACACACACACACACACACACACACACACACACACACACACAAAAGAAAACCATAAAGTCCAGCTTGTGCTAGCTGACTACTCTTGGGCATGGGGCTTGACCTTGAGTTTGGTTGACACACACCTTGCCATTTGAATAGGAAACAAACAAACAAACAAACAACAACAGCAAAAACTCTGAGTTTTCTCTTCTGGCAGTTATTAATTTCAAATAATACCTTTGTAGACTACCTTGTTACAAAAAGTTCTTTTAAAATGGATTTCCAATTGATAATTTATCTCCTGTACAAAATCTTTTTTTCCATGAGAAGTATTTTACATAGCTATAATCATAATAATGAGGTAACTTTGGAATTTCAAAAATATTAGTATGAATTATTATACAGTAATAAAATAAGTAACATAACATAGAGATTATGAGTCATGAATATTCATAGTGTTTACATCTAGGTACCATTGTCTTTGAATTGCATTGCATAAATCATGATATGAAAAGAAATCTAACCCAGATTTGTGATGCGTATCTGCAATTTCAGCATTCAGGAAGTTCCAACATAGGACTCTGTTCAAGACTATCCTGGCCAATGAGACCCTGAGACACAAACAAAAGTGTGACAAAATTATATAATAAATTTTAAATCAGTAACACCTTTCAATATTTACAACTTTGACACTTTTACTGCCATTGAAATAAAACTGTTTCCACAGGTGAACACAGTTTCAATAATTATCCACTGGTGATCTTAAAAAGCTGTGTGCATTCATCTTGGTTGTGTCTCTCTTTTTTCAGTTTCACACACAAATAACTAACTTGCTTTTATGATTCAATTATGTTGAACCAAAAAGTCTGGTTTTCATTGTGTTTATAGTCATGTAAAACACAGATACCATATGTTCTAATAAACATAAGTTTTCACTACTGCTTTTTCAGTGAGGAAAAACTCCAAAGAAAGTCAATTATTTGTTAAATAGTCAATAAATCTATAAAGGTGAGGTATAGGTGATATAAGAAGCCAATTTTAATAAAAATAGTGACTTAAACAGAAACTTTGGTATATTCATAATATGCACAGATGCATTAATTTCTTGATCATTTTTTAACAAGGTCACATACGGCATAATCATTGCCCTTTGCTGATTCAGTTAGGAAGCATGGCTCAGAATAATGCTCGCATGCAGTTAACAATTAAAATTTTTCCTTTTCAAAATTGTGTTTCTTACCAGAAATTTTAGTTTTAAATTCTAGATATTCAGTGGGATTGTAACAACTTTTAAACTTCATATTACAAACAAAGAATGGTAGCCATAAATAATTTAATTGAATTGTAAGCATGGCAGTTTTGAAACAAGTACCTAATTCTCTTTTTATGTATTAGGTCACAATCTTCCTGTGAAACCTTCTAAATCATCTCTTAGAGCCCTGAAAGAACACTCCCTGGCAGGCTCAGACTCTTGAATCATGTTCAGTCTAGTGGTATGCTTAAACAGGATTTTGGTTCTTAATGTTAATAGATGAGAGGAGTGAACCTAAGTTGAATTATTGAAGTTTAAAATCATTTATAAAATGTCATCACCCAGAGCATTTACTTATCGATAATACCAAAAGCCATTAACATTCAGAGCTCAAACATCAAAGGATAAACTGTTTTTTCTCCCACTAGAAAAAGCTGTTATAGATCTGCATCCCTCCAAAGGCTTTCATGGATTTGTGACTATCAGACACACTTAACCATGTTCAAATCCTCTTAAAATTTTGTCACACTTTCCTTTAAGATTTGACACTCATATTTTGTGCTGTAATAATTTTTCAATTTTCTTATCATTTTTTTTATTTAATAGCAATGATGTGGGCTATGACTTTTTTCATCAAATTAATACTCTTTCTACCGTTTAAAGTTCTATTTAGTATAATCATTCGATGGTAAAATTGAAATTGTTACCCAAGTAGTGCATATTTTAATAACACGTTTTAATGTCACAACATGATTAAATTCTAAGGTAAAAACAAGATAGGAAATTAGAAAATACAAGACAGTATGAATGAGTAGGAACCTGTTTAAAATATAACTGTAGATCCCCATTTTCTTGCTTGGTTTCTAATCATCAGGAAGCCATAGAGGAGCTCAGCTACATGAAAGAGATCCAAGCAGAATTTTCCCTAAGCTATGCACATTCATTTCCTGTTATGCACACTCATTTCCTGCTCCTGTCTCTGCTTTCCTTCCCTTTCTGTTCTAGATTTCCCAGGCACAGTAAGTCCTTTTCTATTGATTTCATTGTCCCACATGCTCCTTTCCTATTCCATTATTTTCACCCCACACATTCTCACGAAGCCACTTTATCTGAAACCCAGTAATCTCTGTGTTCTAGTCTTTCACATTATTCAGGAACAGACTGAGTTGGGGGAATTGGTCATTGATACAGATAGATGAATTATTATCTTCACCAGATACCAGAGAGAACAATATTATTAATGCTGGGCATTCTTTTCTATCTTATTTTATGTCTGGAAAATAACATACCAGTCCTAATTAAGATAAAAGATACGAAGAATGGTATCAATGAACCAACATTATTTAATTGATAGATAACATTTCAGATTTGATTATTATTTATCAACTAGGAAGAGAAATACAGTCTATGTATATTGACAGAGATTATTAGAAAAAGCTGTCAAAATTACCTAAACAGTATTAAAAATAATCTAATACTTTCAACTATGAGAAAGGATACATTAATATTTTTAGTAACAGACACATATATGATTTTATTTTATTTATTATTATATAAATTTATTATTTTAGTAACTAAAGACTGAGCAAAGTATTATAAACAATATTTCTAACAACATTCAAGATACAATAAATTATTTACCTCTGGAAATCGGATTAAATAAACACTTATAAAATAGTAGAAGACATAGATTTTCAAAATTTTTAGAAATATTTTATGTAGAATGTACTTTAGAAAAAATAATTTCAATATATCAGTGCCACTTCTAACCAAAGAAAATGGATTTGTATTCCTACAAAAACATAATGAAGTCATACTTTGAAATATCTAGGAAAGTATTAAAAATAATACTGAAATTGTTAAAAAAATACATGAAGCAATTGATAGGAAATATCAAAACAAATATAGATCAATTTAACTCATTTTGCACATGAATATACATTTTGAAATATCCATTCTTAGAATTACTGAATCATGCTGCAACATTGGAAGCATCTACTAAGGAATCCAAGTGTAGTAATTCTGTAATACCTGAGAAGGCAGTGCATTATGAAAGTGATTTCAACAAAAAGGCCAATGTTAGATGTTAAAATGTGTATTTTAAATAATCCATCATATAATGAAGATAGAGTAGCACAAAATATTAGACTCTGGTTGTCCTGGATTATTTTTTATTTTAGTACAAGTTGTTATCATGACAGGAATGTACAATCAATACAAGAGAAACAATCCCTTTACCAGCATGATGCCTAGCAATTACAATTTATTAAGAAAGGGAATATCTCTTTGATTATATAATAGTCTATAGTCACATAAAAATAGTGGCTATCAGACTCTGTATTAGTTATCTTTTACTTTGGCAAAATACCATTACCAAGTTCACTTATAAAAGAAAGTGTTTAATTGGGCTTACAGTTTCAAAGGGTTAGAGGCTAGTTACGGTGGAGCAAAGGCTTGGTGGAAATTACTGATAAATGTTGATATCTGGTTTTTTGGAACCTCAAGCCTACTTCCAGTGACACATATCCTCCAAGAAGGGCACACCTCCTAATTCTTCCTGAACAATTCTACCAACAAAGGACCGAGAATTCAAACATGAATCTATGAAGGCCATTTGAATTCTACAACACAGTGTCATTGGACAGAAGGAGAGAGATAGAGACTAGGATCCAGAAGTTGCCAGCATGAGATGTCATTAGTGTTATTGAGCTTGGACATTCTCATTGAGATAATGCAAAATCGAAAGACAGTTTCGATTTTCATTTCCCTGATGGCTAAGGATGTTCAATAGTTCTTCAATGTTTCTCAGCCATTTGTTTCCTCTTTTGAAAATATTCTGTTTATATTAGTATCTCATTTTGTATTTAGGTTATTAATCTTATGTCCATTTTTTTTTAGTTTTTTAAATATATTTTGGACATTATCATTCTTTAGAATGTGTAGTTGATAAAAAAAAACATTTTTTACTATCTGAAATCTGCCACTTAGTCTGAAAAAGATGTCCTTTGCCGTACAGATGCTTTTCAGTTTCATAAGATCTCATTTGCTATTTCTTTTTCTTAGGGCCTACACTATGGTTGTCTATTCTCTATTTTCTCTTCTACCAGATTCAAAGTATATGGTCTTACATTGAGGTTCTTGACACATTTGGAGTTATGTTTTCTGCAGGGTGATAGGTATGGATTTATTTGCATTCTTTTACATACAGCCATCCGTTTTACCATCGTCAATTGATGAAGATTCTTTCTTTGTGTGTGTATATGTGTGTAATTTGGGCTTGTTGTCAAAAGTCAGGTGTTCAAAGATATATGAATGGACTTAGCTCGTTCTTAAATTCTGTTCCATTGATAAACATGTGTGTGTTTTTATGCCAATACCATGGTGTTTTTATTACTGTAGCTCTGTAGTACAACTTGATATTAAGGAGTACTAACTTGAGCAGTTCAATTATTATTCAGGATTGCTTAGCTTTCCTTGGTTCATTGTATTTCTATATGAAGATGGAAATTGTTCTTTCAATTTTTGTGAAGAATTGTGTTAAAACTGTGATGGGGATTGCATTGGATCTGTAGATTACTTTTAGTATAACGGTCATTTTTACTATATTAATCCTACCAATTCAGGAGCATGGGAGATATTTCCATCTTCTTATATATTCTTTAATTTCTTTCTTCAAAGACTCGAAGTTTTTATCATACAAGTCTTTCATTTGCTTGATTAGAATTACCCCAAGATATTTTAACTATTTGCGACTATTGTGAAAAGTGTTGTTTCCCTGATTTCTTTTTCAATTTATTTATTATTTGTATCAATTAGTTATCCTGCTACTTTGCTGGGAGTGTTTATTTGGTATAGAATAATCCTAGAGGAATATTTAGGACCTTTATGTATAAATCATAGCATCTTCAAATAAAGATACTTTCCCTTCTTCCTTTCCTATCTGTATCCCTTTGATATTTGATATCCCTTCAGGTACCTCATTGCCTTAACTAAGACTTTAGTTATTATATTAAATAAATAGAAAGCAAGTTTGTCTTATTCCTGATTTCAGTGGAAATACTTTGAGTTTCTCTCCATTAAAGTTGACATTGGTTGTAGTCTTGCAGCATATTTTCTTTATTATATTGAAGTATGTCCCTTGAGTGCCCTGACTTTTTTTGAAAAGAAATGTTGGAGCATTGTCATAGGCCTTTTCTGTATCTAATGAGATGATCCTGTGGTTTTTATCCCTCAGTCTCTTTATATTACTTTTCATCACTTTACATCTATGAAATCATCTCTGAATCTCTAGGATGATGCCTACTTGATCATGTTAGATAAAAAGAAATCATAACGTTTACATATAAATGAACAGAGCTAGAAAAAAATCCTGAGCATGGTAACCCAGACACAACTAGACAAAATATGTATTCCATCAAATATGTATGTTAGATGTTAAGACTTTGGTTGTCCTGTTATAATCTTTATAACCCTGAGGTCTAAATTAAGGGACTAGGGTTGAGGGGAGGGTCTCTCAAGGTTGGAAAACAGTTATGGAGAAAAGAGAGAAGACTGAAATGGAGGTTTGAAGGGAGATGTGTGTGGAAGAAGTGAATAAAGGAGTGAATACAGGGACGGACTACTAACATTAAGGGCCATTTTAGGTATTGTGTGGAAACCTACTACAGTAAATTTTCCTAAAATATATGCACACATGAAAGAAATATAAGTGAAATCAACAAATAATGGGGGAGACAAAGACCCAATTAGACATTTTTAACCACCAGGTGAAAGTGGTATACCAGTACCAGACGGTTTACATCTATTTTATTTGCTAGTCAAAGTATCCCTAGGGAAACCCCCAAATTATTTAGCCTATTGCCAAGGCTCTCTTTCCAAACTGATGGTTAGATCCGATTGCTGAAGATACCTGTATATCTCATAGAACACAAAAAATCCAGCTGGTGCCTTTACCACTGCTGACTTGTATTTATGGTACTGGAAGGTACTCTGTACAATAGCAGAGTAATAAGGTAAACATACACCCAGCTACAAACCCTGGTTTCTACAGTTGTGACCTTCCTGCAAGATATGCTGGTGCATAAGTGGCACAAATATGTGAGAATACCAACTGCTATCTGATTTGATTTAAGGCCCACTCCACAAGATGGAACTCATTCCTGACACTGCTAGGGTGACCAAATGCCTAAGACTAGATTGGCCATGGGCTGCAGGTAAAATCAAATATTATTTATACTGCTAAAGGAACATGGCAATAAAATTATTCCTATTAACATTCTTCTATAGCCATAGATCAGTATCTCACTCAGTCATTATCAGAAAAAGCTTCCATTAGATGGGAACTAATTCAGAGACCCACAGCTAGACAATGTGCATAGAGTGAGAGACTTGGAACACTTAGTACTTAGTGGTATTCATCAAATCCCTCCCCTCAGGGATCATAGAACTATGTGGAAGAGAAAAGACTGTAAGTGGCACAGGGGATGAAAGACATCAAGGAAAGTCCTGACACAACAGGACTGATGCACATAAGAACTCACACAGAGTATGGCAGCATTCACAGGGCTTGCACAGGTCCAAGCTAAATGGGGTCCCAGTGCTAAGATTAGTGGACATGAGTTCTCATCCCTAACCAGGAAGCTAGTTCCAACTAACAATTATTTGGAAAGAAATAAAAATAATTTTCTTCAGTGGAGTTTCATTGGGTATATAAACACTTACGGACAGGCCCCAAGCCCCCCTGTTGATGAGCAACACAAAACAAATTTAATTGTATTTTTGGAGACTTCTTAAAAATCTCATATTGATTTGTTTTGGCTTTTTTATTTTTTACTTTATGTTTTTTGCTTATATATTATGGTTTCTGAGTTTGTGTTTTTATTGTGTGTGTGTATATTTGGCTCTGTTTATTTATGTGTTTCTACTTTTTTGTTTCTTTCCAGTTTCTTTTTAATTATTATTCTGGTATGCTTCCTTGTTTGTTTTTATTTTCCTGTTTATTTTCTAAAGAAAGAGAGAGAGAGAAGGATGGAGATGGATAGGTGGGGAGGTGGGAAGGATGTGGGAGAAAGATTAGGGAGGAGAAACTGTCATCAGATATACTGTACAAAAAATAATTTCAATGAATATAAAAAGTCATTTCACATACCTAGAAGTGAGAGCAAAGCTTTGTACTTTTTCATAATGAAAAACAAGCTGTTTGGATATTTGGTACCATAGAAAAGCCCTTATTTTCAATAAATAATGGTTATGAATTGAAACCCTAAGAAAAGAAAATATGTGCTAGTCTTGTTTTGTTTTACTAAGGTCACAGTGGTATATTGTGCATTTGAAAAGGGTTAAGAAAGGATACAGAAATGTTTTACTTGGAAAAGTAACAAATATATGAAGAAAGGTGATTAGCCGTATTTGAATATTATAGCTCAAACTTACCTTCTGTGGCTACTTAACAATACATCAATTTTTAAATTTGTTATTAATTAAAATTTTGAATAAAAATTAACTGGAAATTTATATAAATCAATAATGTAACACTGTTAATGAATTTTATTGCCAAATAGCACAAATGAATATATTATTTTACTTATTACATGCCAGTGTATGTTTTTGGAACTGCATGAGAACATCCAAAAGAGAAGGGAAGCAGGCTGTGGCGTGGTATGACACAGCTGTCATGTAGGGAAGGATGAGTGGATTTCAGACATCAGCCTGTCTTTGCACTAGATTTATTTGTGCAGCAGAATTAGTTCTAGAGTTTTGACATATGATATAAATTTGTCTCATATTGAGACTGTGGGAACTCAGAATTGCTGGCTATATGCCATTGTAAGAAGCTTTGAGGATTATTTCAGCCTTCTGAAATTTGTTCTTACCTTCCCACAGAGATGGGAGAAAGAGCTGGGGTGATCCTGATTGAAGGCAGTGCTCCCCATGTCTCCCAGGTTCATTTTGAAGTTTATAGGTCTCTATAATAAAGTGGCAAGCTTCTCAGTATTTGACAATTGCACTTTGAAAAACTTTGGGTTCTGACCTGCAGGCTGCAGATCCATTGCTAATATGCCCCAACAGAAGTGTTTAAACACTCAGAGATGTCAAAAGTTTTAGCTGGGAATGAAAGGTGCTTTAAAACTTTCATGATGGCAGTAGTAGGAAATTCTGAGAAATTCAAGCACTGAAAAATATTATTTCTTCAGTATAATAATTACAGAGCTTTGCTATCTCTTGTTCATTGAAGCATTGCTGAGCTTCCCAAATCAAAACGAATTACTCTTTTCCTCAGCTTCGAGAGCAGGTTATGAATTTCCATTCCTGTCTTTGTTTGCTTAATTCTTAGTTAAAGGTACTTCTGTTTCTTTCAAAAGATTATGATTGTTTTTTAGTGTGGAATTTGTTCATATTGGTAGCTACTACATCCAGATAGATGCATAATTTTAACTAGTTTTCTAAATATTGTCTTCAAATGAATTTTACAAAGAATTGTGAGAAAGATTTAAAATGATAATTAGTGTTACTAAGAGGAACGTGAGAGGAGATAGGATATCAAAAAAGGCAACAAGAAAACAAAATGCGACGAAGATGCGGGTGGGTGGCGAGACGCATCATGAAAAAACCCCTGGGCCGCAAGTATGAGGACCAGAGTGTGGACCTCTGGAACACGTGTAAGAGGCCAAGCATATGTGGAGGCCCACCTGAATTATAGCTCACAGAAGGCAGAGACGGGGTTTTCTGGATCATGCTGTCTAGCAAGAGCAGCCAAAACATTGAGCTCCAGAATTAGAAGTGACCTCTACTCCCTGCACAAGGTAGACAGTGATTGAGCAAGATAAATGATGACGGTCTCATACCTTGGCATGCATGAGCACACACATGTATGTCTGCATATATACACACATATATGTCAATAAACATTAGAACATACACATGAACGTGTGCAAATGCAAACCGAGGGGTGACACATTAAGAGCCACTTGATTCTAATTAAATGGAACTTCCAAAATGTATACTGTCTATCCAACCAGCGAAATGTAAGGGGTGTCCCATTTAATTATTGGCATTGAGTTAATCAAAATAAATCAAATCAAAGAGAAATAATCAGATACTCTGAACACATGATGGGATGATTGGTATAGAACAGTTTTATGATTAGGGTAAAACAATGAGATGATGTGCCCACTACCAACATTTAAAATAAATCCAGGCTTTTTTAATTAAAAAAAACAGGCATAATCCGTACTCTCACAATGTAAGTTTCCTTGTCTGCAGTTCTTCACTCAGACAGAAAACTGAATATTGAATGAATTTAAAACAGACTCAATCACAGAACTGGTTTTAGCATCTTGAATCTTGACCTGGAATTATTCTAGAACACTATGTTAAACACAAGTTCTCCAATAAATTTGTGTAATGGGACAGAAATTTCTTTCTGAGACATTATATACTAATGTAATATCTAAAGTGTATAAATTTCAGAAACTGGATCCCCAAAATAAATAAAAACCAAGAGTAAATGTCACTTCCAGATGCAGTCACTGTGATGTGCACATGGACCACCATAGGAAAAACAAAACAAATAAAATATTAGCAGGAACTTGAACAGGACTAAGCTAAAAGACTAACTAAATACATATAAAAATCAAACACCATGATACAAAGCTAAATAATTGAAGATGAGTAAATCAATTCTTCCACTTAAAAATAATAGAGCAATTATATAAAATTATAAAATGTGCATGTTAATATTTTAATTGATTATCAAATAATGGAAACTGTAATAAAAATTCACTTCAGAAATATTTAAAAATATAATAATAAGCTAAAATATATGTTTGACTGAATTACCTTCAACAGTAATGGGTATGGCAAACAAGTTAAACACATAGAAAACGACAAAATTAGAATCTCATATTCAGATACTGAAGCACTAGTGAATTTAAATAAAACCTATGCAAATTAGTCATCAACACCTATGTATATTTTAAATAAAATACTCTACTTGTGACTTTGATATCCTGAATCATAGAAATAGGAGAACAAATAATTGCCGAATAGACAAAGTGACTTTTATTCTCATATTATCTGATGTCTCTGAGCATCAAATGAGATTATGAGAAAATGAACAAAGTTTAATATGTTCTGTCCCTACTTGCCTTAAGATCTAAAGACATAACATCCACTAGATTTTCAGCTGAAGCAACTATTTTCAGGTTGTCAGCTCACAATGAAGGGAAATATGAATTGAAGTTAGATGCAGGCCGTGACTGGAAAAGGCAGTGCTTTGTATTGCCTGCCAAAAGAGAGAGAGAGAGCGCACTCCATGATCATAGATACCTTAACACCTTTGTAAAAACTAAAACCAATGACACAAACTAATCAGAATGTTGAAGATTTGAATCAGATGATTAAAACTCTCACCAGAGTTGATAACATACACTCAAAATGCAAAATACGCATGCAAGATCATGATCAGTATTTAACCAAATTTGAATTTTCTCAGAGCATAAATCAAGATGTGACAAATGACAAACAACAAGAATGAATTTTCACAGAACATACTCCTTATCATGAGTGGAAATAAGTTTGAATTAGCAAAAACTGAATTGGCAATGATTCATGTTTGACAATAAGAGGACAATAACATAAGAAATGTGACGTGTTAATAACAGTTATGAAGCCACAGCACTTACACTGTATGCTATGGAAAGAATAGACTAAGTATTTTCTACAAACTGTAGGCTTGGCTATCACATTCAGACCTGGCCAGGTGTAAACACACACACACATTCACACACACACACACACACACACACACACACACACACATACACACACACACTGGTTCTCTTTCCCCCAGTACTCACATTCTCAGTCCAGAATTCCAAATAGAAGCTAAAAATGTAACCACGCCCAACACTATACTGAAATAGGAATTATCCATGAACTTCTTAACTTGATACATATTTCTCCTGCGGTAAATCCTTCAATAGAACTATATAGGCATGAAACTTATGAAAAGTGCTTTTTGTTTATCTAATTGAGAAAATACTAAATCATCACAAGGTTTTTTTTTGTCTGCTTGTTTGTTTTCTTTTGTTTTTTGTTTTTTTTGTGGTCCTGAAAATATAGCTATAGACTATTTATAAAGCCAAAATTATGGGTCCATGCCTTTGATCCCATTATCTGAAGGCAGAGTCAGCAGGATATCTGTCAGTTCCAGGCTAGTCTCATGTATGTAGTGCTTTCTAGGCCATCCAAGGCTACATAGTGAAACTCTGTATCAAAAAACAAACAACCACCCCCTCCAAAAATGGGAATATTTACAGCAGAACTCTGTAAAACTTTTAAAGTTTGCAAATGTTTATCAACAAAAGTGATAAACATTCCATAGATATCATGAATGTAAAGTATATGATGAAACATAATTTCTTGATAAAAAATAAGCTAGTTACATTAATATATATAAATATAAATATATATATATATATATATATATATATATATATATATATATATAATTCTGCATGCTAAACAAAAGAAACCAGAAATTAATTTACCCTATTTGTACACATTTCCAGAAGTCATATAATTAACAAATGTGAACATTAGAATTAAGATTATCTTGTGTCTATAAAGAGAAGGTACTAGGAAAAATCTGTCAAGTGGGCAGCCTGTAATGTATCTACAGGTTGTTATGTCTGTGAAAGAGTTGCTGTTCATAAAAGATATAAATGTCTCACATCTTACCTGAACCAATATAAAAATAAAGTTATACAACAATCTTGAAAACTAAACTATAGAAAAGATAAAATTATTCAGTAGCTCAGAAATTGAGGAGCTGAATGGAGATTAAGAAAGAGAAAGCTGTTAGCATAGATGTATGTGTTGATTTATTTTTTGTTATTCTTTCTGTGGGTTCATGGCAGAGGAAAATTTATTCTTTGCTAATTCAACACCTGGTCCAAGTAGGTTACAGCTCCATACAATCTAATATTCAGCCTAAACCTGGAAGGCTTCAGCCTCTATACAATCTAATCTTCAAGATACTAGTTAGTAACTAGAATGCTTCAGCCTTGAGACTTCTTGCTGGACTGAGCTCACTCTGACTAGCTATCTTCTGAACTCAGAGCTGTACTAAACTCAGCTGACTCTTCTGGTTGCCTGTTTCAATTCACTTGTACTGGATCAAATTCTTTTCCAAGCTGACTGGATCAAACTGACTTTCTGAATTTGCTGACTGTATATGACTGAACTATTCTAACTCTGGCTGACTCTAGCTGATTCCCACAACTTCTCTGACTGAAATGCTCTGCTAGGCTTCAAACTGAATCTTGCTGTTAGCTGACTCTCTCTCCTAAACTTACTCTTTCATTCTGACATTGACAACTTTTGCTGAACTTTTGTGTCTTATCTGATTGACTCACTTAACTGACTGCCTTACTCTCTGAGCTGAGATCCTACTTTTATATTGTGAGAATTGAACATGTCTTCACTCTGACTCACAAACTCTTCCTCTGATTAGTCACTTTGCCTGCTCTTGATTCTCAGAAGTCACTCTGCCAGGTCTTTACTTTGATTCACCTTCAGACTTGGGATCAAAGGCGTGTACTCACTCTTTACTTCACTCTGCCTCTGACTTTCCACTTCTCAGTTGACTAGCATGCTCTGACTCAATCTCCTTCCATTCTCACAGCCTCTACTGCTTCTGTCTTAACTCTGAACTGATTGTGAACTCTGAACTGAGAACCATAAACCACGGGCCATGAACTGAGAACTGTGACCTCCTCTGAACTGATTGCTTCCTTTTACATCCTGAGAGCTAGGATTAAAGTCATGTGCCATCACTGCCTTCTGAGTTGGGTTACATAAGAGCATGTGCTTCATTCCAGCTGGATCACACAGCTTTAAATGTGATCCTTTCCCAGAGCAGCCATGTTACTGGATTTAAAGATTAATATATTCACTACAGAAAGTGAAGGTTTGCATCCTGGTGTTCACAAACTGTTCTGCAGTGATAAAATAGAATGTCAGGAAAGGAAGAATCTTCCAGATCAGACACTTAACTCATTCCTTGTCCAATAAAAAAAATTAAATACACAAATTCCCATCACATAACTGAAAAACAACCGCTGCAAAAAAAAAAAAAGTTGTTTGAAGAAACATGATTAGATTTAATTTTGTTTTGTATTCCTGGAAGAGTTTGGAAACCTTAAATCATTGAAAATTATTTATGAAAACCATAAATCTTTAGAGACTTTAGAAAAGAAAGATGTCAGAGTGATAAAACTTGCTTTTAGGGGACTTCTGGCAATAAGTTAAAGAAAATAGATATGCAGAAAATAGAAATTCGGGGGAGAGCTAAGGAGTAGAACAATAAATGAAGTGTTTTCAGGAAGTCATTCCCTGTCACTCATGGCAAGAGTTATCTATCTTAACTGAGAATTGTTCCTTTGAAATGTGCATTTCACATGTCCCACCCCTTATCTGCAATGCCTGCCCTTGGATCCCTTCAAAAATGAGAATACAGTCCTGGTTCCCTGGTTCCAGACAGAATGCTGGAGAGAATTCTTGAGATATTTTCTAATGCAGAACTTCTAGCCAATGTAACATTCCAACAGCCCAGCTTTTCTAGAGCACCATATGAAAACCACATTTATAGGATTTTCTAACAACTTACCTAATTTGATTTTTATAGCTGGAAAAATGATTTTTGAGGAAGCTTTTTATTAGACATAGTGTCTTACTTTCATTAACATGATTTGATTGGATATATTTTGTATCAGATGTAGTTATGAGAAAATGTATAGGAAATTCCAATACTTTTTAACAAGTTTTCTACATTTCAAAATTGTATATAATTAATTAAACCTATAGGGATGTTTGTATATCTTTTCCAACAAATATGAAGACAAGCTTATCTATAATTTTAGAAAGCACTTAAGATGATTAGTATGTGAAAATAGACACTTTCAATTATGCTTTCATTTTTACATTTTCTGTGATTTTAATTTTATATATAATTTTAACTTATATTTTATTGATATATGAGAATTTTATTTATTGTGTTTTGATCAGAGTCAAGTGTCTCTCAACTCTTCTCAGATTTACCCCACATGCCATACCTACCCAAATTTTTGTACTCGTATATTGTTTTAAACCAATAAACTTCAATTCATTTTTGGTATGTACTCTTGAGTGTATGACCATCCAGTAGAACATGTTCACATACTACACTTAAATAAAACTATATCACCCTAGGCACCTATTGATTACCCAAAACTCCTCAGCGAGTTGTGACTCATGACCACTCTCCTTCTCATTCTTATATATTGCCCTATACCTGTAGATAAATAAATCTCTTTAATCTGAACCTCATCAGAGAAGTTTCTTTTCATACGGAGAATAAGAAATTGCATAAAGCTAGATCTTAATGAGGTGTCTGTAACATATCTTGTCTTCTCAAGGCAATGAGATCATTAAAGAAGAGAGACAGAAAAATTTTGAGCCAGAGGTGGTAGATGACTACAAGGAAAATGCTTCTGGCCACAAGAGACTAGCAAAGAAGAACTCACAGAAGTTGTGACAGCATGTAATTATCTTCCCAATCAATAACTAGATCGTTTATAATTGGAATAGCAATGTATAAATGACATTACCTCCTAAAAGTCTATATGAAATTTATATTTATTTTTATATATATATATATATATATATATATATATATATATATATATATATATATATATATACCACTTTATTCATGCTTGCTTAGTAATTAACCACTTTATCTACTTAGGTATTTATTTTTTCCTAATCTATTATATTCACTTCTAAAGTACCTATCACAGAGTCCCACAAAACTGGTAACTTTTATTCATTTCATATATTTGAGTATTAGAAATCCTGGACAAAGATACTAGTGGAGCAAGTTCCTTTTGACAGTTTGACAAGGGAAGAGTATGGCCCGGGCTCTCCATCACCTTCATATGGCTTCTATCAACATCTGCTCATTGTCCTCACTTGTGCTTACCTCTGTTCATATTTTCTTTGTTTTCTGCGTGTCTTACTGATGCTCAGATGTACTTGAGAGTTAAAAATTTTAAGAATAGTTCTTTAAAGAATAAAACATTTCTAAGATGAGATCACAAGATGATTAAACTATTACAACATAATAAATGTAACTACACCCTGTACAGTCCCAAGGAGACAGGAACAGGCAGATATCAAGTTTGGGGGGAAATATTGAGGTCATTGTGACAAATTATAGAATACCCACCACTACATGGTAAAGGCAGTAACCTCGTTATAGAGGAATAGGCCTGTATGAAAGCTAGGAAAGGTCTATATTCCAGGGGGCTAAATGAAGAAATCATATTCAGAGGCCTTTGTGGTCCAGATCTAATGTAGAAAGAATGTTAGAAATGTTAATACACACTTAATTCCAGTTTTCAGAAGGCAGTAGTGGTGCATATTTTTAATTCCTAAGACAGAGTGTGTTAGCAGACATAAGAGACAGAGCTCAGAAAAATTCCATGTCACACAAGAAGTGATGTCTGAGATGAGTCAGTGAAGGACAGGCAAAGTGACTAATCAGAGGAAGAGTTAGCAGAGGATGGACACACCCAACTCTCACAACAGAAAATGCAGGATCTCAGCTCAGAGTAGAATCAGTTAGTTACAGAAGCAGTTTGAAGAGTCTCATTTCAGAGGGAGCTAGTCAGAGTAGTTCAGTGAATAGTGAAGGCTTAAATATTCTAGATTGTATGAAGGCTGAAGCCTTCCAGTTCCAGGCTTAAGGATAGATTGCAAAGAGGTCAAAAATGCTCTGGGGCTCCAATACTAAGTGCTGGTGATTTAATTAGAAAAAGAATACAAGCCTTTGCCCTAAATCAATATCTATCTATGACATGAATCTACTCCTACATCTTGTGAAGTATGGATAACAATCTGGCACCTCAGGTTCCACATCCTAGATTCTAGATCCAACTTTACTGTGTCTGCTTGTGGACTGTGCCAGTTAAATTTTATCTCACTGCAGTCCCTTTCACCTACTGGCCTGTCAGAGAACATGGTCATACCTTGGTTTCTGCAGAGATCAAATCTGTCTTTCACTATTGCAGGGATATATCAGTTACCCATTTTCCTTTTGTTATTCTTTCTTACAAATATAGTTGAGATGGACTCAGTGTAGATTTTAGTGGGCCTGTATTGTTTTTGGAAATGACTGGAGAAGAGTAATCAAGGACCTAAAAGAATATGCAATTTTTAATTACATAGGTAAGGTACTGTGACTCTTATGCCTGAATTGAGCCTGAAGTTGAGGAAACTCTTGAGGATCAGTAATGGATGGGCAAGTTGTGCATTCTAAGGGATACATTTATAGTGTTCTAAAGTCTAATATACCCCTGTCCCTGGAGGTATTACACTGATACTGTGCCCAGATTTTAGTATTAGCATGGATCATGTACCCCACTTTGTAACCAGATTCTTGCTGAAGATAAATTTGAGATATCTAGCTGAATTCAGTTCTGTGGGTAGCACATAGGCCAGACATGCCCCCTAGTGTAAAGGAGGGTCTCTGTTAGCCCAGCAGCAAAGGATTCAATGGGATTCCTGTGGTCCAGAAGAGACTTGCTCAAGTAGAGGTTGAGCCCTGGCAAGCTTGATCAGTGATGGTGTTGGGCACAGCAATTCCTGTGATATCACGTTCTGCATTAAAAAATACAGCAGCTAATGAGATGATTCAAAGAGTAGAAAATAAAGGTACTTGCTGCCAAGCTTAGGGACCTAAATAATTCAATCCTGGGGCTCACATATTAGAAAAGAACCAGTTCCTGAAGGGAGTCCTATGACCTCCCCATATGAGTGAGTCCGCAACACATCCGTACAATAAGAAAATAAATAAATAGCAAAATAGTAAAACGGTCATATTGGACAAGGGCTTATTCTAAAGACTCCATTTTGACTTGATTATCAATGTGAATCAGATCACATTCTAAGGTAATGATGATTAGAACTTGAACATACAAATTTAAGATAGAACAATACAACCTATAAGAAGTGTAGCATCAGAGAATGTGCACTACGAATATGTACCCTTATTCATTTTTGTTACTGCTAAGGACCAGTTTGTAGTACATGTGGCAAGGATAACTATGAACTAATTAAAATATATTATGATCTTTAAACAGTAGTATATCCATGAGGATACACTAACATATCTGAAGAATATGAGTCACAGTTATTTATGTTCATTATTAATAAGTGAGTGGCAGAAGAGTAAGTAATAGAAAGGGAAATGAATGAGAGGAGCAAAGAAAGAGGAGAGGAAAGAAGGGAGGAAGAAATAGAAGGACAGAGGAACAGAGAAAGAGAGAAGGAAAGGAGAAAGGAAGAAGGAGGAGGCCTAATGTTAAATATTATCTGCTGTTAGATATTGGGTAAATCGATGTGCAGAAGCTTAGAAGAAACTACAAATTTCTCTTCCCTCTCAGCTCCTAGGGAAAAGTTCCTTTAGCAGAGAATACTCCTCACCAGGGTACAAGGTGTCGCTGTTACTTATTTCAGAGTCATGAATTTCTACTCCAACAGCCAATGTTTAAGTAAAATTCAGAGGAACAGACCATCTTCTTGACACTAACAGAAGGAACTTCTATTCTCTCTGCTTGTTCAGTTTGTTCTGAATGTGACCTTGAATTGGAACTGTTTCTTCTCCTCTCAGACTATGAGCATATGAGACTAGTAAATTAAAGCTAATACACTCTGTCCTCATATCAATACCCTCACCCAGAACAAGAATCCATCCTTAACTAATTTGATAAATTAAGGCAGTTTAGACAATTGGTATCATAAGCAGAATTCCTTAACCATGGCCTAAAACACTTGGTAAGTTTTAAGTAAAATCTCCTTTATTGATTCATTCCTTCCTAACTAATGTTCACTCATTGATTTTTCTATAACATGGTATGTTTAAGACTACCAGGCACACACAGTCATTGAGGCTCTTGTTCTTCATCTCACAGGGTTTTTATATCCTTGTTAAGGCTGCCTCTTTCCGTGATAAAATGTTCTTATGATAACATGATGAATGGTAAGCAGTTATTATATAGTGTGACATCTTAGAATATTCAACTTGGATTTATGTTTGTGAGGCTTTTATAGGAGGATTGGTGACAACACAGCTCCATAATTTGTCAGAGCTTAGATTCTACCTATCTTAAATACGGAAGAACTCTATAGTAACTGTCTCTCCTTGGTGACAATTGGTGTTTCCCTGGGCATTTATACTTGAGGTTTGCACAGAGCACACTTGGTTGAAAGTATAGCATATCAGTTACCTAGAAAGTACAAGGGGCTTGTACCACTCTACAAGCTCCCAGGCTCATCCTGGTTGGCAAGTGCTTACAGAACATGCTCCCATGCTCCACACTGGAGAATCCCATTGTTGTGCTCCTGAAGTTTTGGACATTCCACTTCTAGGTAGACTCTAAGAAGCAGGCACAGCAGAGATGTAGAATGTGCTTCTCATAGATTCTTATTTAAATGAAACTGAAAAACAGATCATGCTGCGAGTGCCATTATTGCCACAATGCTGGTGTTAATAAGTGTAATTCACAGCCTCATGACTCCCAGAGTCATGTGAAGTGCATACCAATATAATATAAGTCCCTTAAATAATATTTTGGCAATAAAATCACTTTGAATTTTATTTCAATGACAACTTTACCATGTAGTACTCCTTCTTCTGGTCTAGTTCAAATTTTCTTCCTAAGAAGGTACTTTCTCAGCTTCCTAAAACACTTAGGAATCAGCAAAGCTTAACTTTGTATTAAGGAATAAGAAGTTAAATGTGAAATGATGGAAATTAAGGCTCAGTATTACATGCGTTTTTGGTACCTTGTTTAATCAAAGGTCCTCAAATGACCTAAATTTATTTTCTGAGTTGGGGAAAAATTTCAAATGTTTTTATCCAACCTAGCTCTTTACCTTTCTCCTATAAAGTGCCATCAGTCTGAGATAAGAGGAACACACACAGCATAGCCCAGTCTTTGTTCTCATTCTCACCCGAAAATAGGAAGTTCTGCAATGTTTGAATTTATCAATCCAGGTCATTTCCAGGGTATCAGGCACAGCAAGAGTGCTATGTAATGTGGACCACATGTAGATGACAGCCTACATAACTTGGTCAGAATTCTTGTTGTTTAAATTTTAGTCATCATTAATTCTAGATTTCTAGTTTCTATCTCTGTCTATTAGGAATAATAGATTTTGATTAATGTGTCATATGTGTATTTTCTCTCACTAGATCAGACATAAAACTTTTTTTTTCACATCTGTCCATTCAAATCCTGGATATAAGGTCATGTACCCAAAACCAGCCCTGAAAAAAATTGCAAGGCTAACTCCAGAAGAGTAGATTCCAGCAACTTGCCTGCCCATACTTTTAGTCAAATAAAGCAAGCACATCTTCATTTAGAAAATGGCATTCTATTCTGTTGGTAGTAGAAATCCTATTTCTGACAACAACCCTGTAAACCTCTTCTTTTTCCAGTGAGAAAATGTAGAAGAGAAGGAGGAAGGGAGAAATCAAAGAGGGAAATAAGTTGTGAGGATTTTAAAAAGCCTGGAATTTAAAGGAAAATATGATATTCCCAAATAAAATAAATAATATGTTATCAATATTTGTTAACAAAATGTTGGTAACATCATCTCTCATCTCCATCCTAGATTTTTGCCTTGTTTGAGCTTGCACAGGATTTGGACATATTGTCATAATTGTTGGGCATTCATATGCACACCTTCCCTGTAATGCTGGAAAGCACTGTTTCTTTCTAATCTTCCACTGCCTCTGGCTCTTACAATTTTTCTGTTACTGTTTCCATGGTCTTGGAAGAAAGTGGAGGAGGAGCTATGTTAGAGATGTCCATTTATAACTACATGTCACACAGTCTCTTGTTTTTCAAACCTTGACATGTCGTGGGTTCCTGGGTTACTTTCCATCTATTGAAAAAAGCAGCTTCTTTGATGAGGGTTGAGATATGTATTAATCTACAGAGACTGTAATAATTTATGCAGAGTTTAAGTGTATGTCCATGTAGCACAACACTAGTAATATATTTATGGCTTATGACTTGTCTAGTCATGGGCCTTTGGGCTGATATCAGTGCCAAGTATGTGTTCCATCTTGTACAGAAGGCCTTAATTCCAATCAGAAAGTGGTTGGTTATTGCTGTGATGTCATGCTAATAATTGTGTAAAACAGATGATTCTTTTTCTTCTCTGATAAAACGCAGAGCACCTTCTAGCACTTTGAAAACGAGGCAGAGGAATGCAAGAAACAGAGGGAATGGAGGACACCAAGGAATCAAGGCTATCTAGATACAGCAAGGTTGGTCCACATATGAACTCATAGAGACTGAGGCAGCATGCACAGAGCCTACATGGGTCTGCACAGATCGAGTCCTAGAGCTGAAAAGAGAAGTGGACAAATGCCCCGATTCCTAATCCAGAAGCTATCTCCAATTGATATCCACTTGCAAATGAAAATTTAGTTTTCTCCAACAGAAATCTAGGGAAACAAATCACACTTTTTTTTGTGTATGTGTGTTTTGTTTTATTTTGGTTTGGTTTGGTTTTGCTTTTTCAAGACAGGGTTTCTCTGCTGTAACACTGGCTGTCCTGGAACACACTCTGTAGAGCAAGCTGGTCTTGAACTCACAGAGATCTGCCTGCCTCTGCCTCCCAAGTGCTGGGTAGGATTAAAGCTGTGTGCAACCACTACAATGCAACAAACCATAGTTAAGGATAGGCCACAATGTCTAGAAATAGATGGCCAATATAAACCAAACTCAGCAGCTTCTTTGACCTTTGGAATATCTTTTTTCATAATGATAAATAGGGCATTTTTTTAAAAAAATGAGCTTATATGTCCTTTGCCAATATCTGTGTAGGCTTCTGGTTTTGGATTTTTATGAGATTCATATTGAGAGAATATAGGGGACAGGGACTGGGATGAGTAAAGAGAGGGAGAACCATAACCATAAAAAAATGAAAAAAATCTATTTTCAATACAAGAAAAATAATAACAAAAATAAAGGAAGTTAGCCAGTAAGTTGAAGCATCCAGGAAAGTACAAGTTTAATTTCTCTGTGTTCTAAGAGTCAAGTATACATTGTTTCCAGCAGAAGGGTCTTACTGTCAAGTTGGGGAA